>OZ007499.1:51966483-52573983 GCA_963931805.1 Microdon myrmicae | reverse complement strand
TTCAGTCAATAATAGGATTTGGAAAAACTAACAAGCTTGAAAAGTAATAAGAAAATGACGAAGCCTAGACAAGGAAAAAGAACAAACTTTGGAATTTTATTTGGATTATTCACAATCCAAAGATCGAAGCGAGGAAGTCGATCAACGTAAAATCGAAATTACGTAAGTAAAATCGAAATTACGTAACATATATATATATTTATATATATATATATATATATATATATATACATATATGCATGTATATTATATATACACGTACGCACACACATACACACACACACTTGAAGCCATATACATACATGTGTGTATATATATATGTATATACATATATACATATGTATATGTATATATGTATATCTATCTATATATATATATATATATATAAGGCAAATACATATGTATATATATATATATATATTTATATATATATATATTATATATATAATATTAGGTGTACAACTTTGCTTCCGCCGTTTTTTTCCGAAAGTCGAGGCTTTATTGTAAAAAAACTGGTTATACATTTATGATTCAAAGTATTGTCCATCGCTGGCCACTACCTTCTCCCATCTTTCGGGCAGCATACGAATCCCGCGTTGAAAAAACTGGTCATCTTTTGAATCGGTCCACGAATCGATCAAATTTTTTACTTCTTCATAAGACCGGAAGTGCTGGTCAGCCAGGCCGTGTGCCATTGATCGAAACAAGTGATAGTCCGAGGGAGCAACGTCTGGAGAATACGGCGGGTGGAGTAGGACTTCCCATTTCAAAGTTTCCAAGTATGTGTTGACCACTTTCGTAACATAGGGTCGAGCATTGTTATGCTGTAAAATCACTTTATCATGTCTCTCGTTGTATTGCGGCCGTTTGTCTTTCAATGCTCGGCTCAAACGCATTAATTGCGTTCAATAACGATCGCATATGATTGTTTCAGTCGGCTTTAACAACTCATAATACACTACGCCGAGCCGGTCCCACCAAATACTGAGCATGACCTTGGAACCGTGGATATTCGGTTTGGCCGTCGACGTGGATGCATGGCCGGGATATCCCCATGATTATCTGCACTTGGTATTGTCGTAATGAACCTATTTTTCGTCCCCAGTCACAATGTGATGCATTCCGTCTTTCCCTTGCAAGCAGCTGTTCACAAACACACAAACGCCGTTCAACATCTCTCGGCTTCAACTCGTACGGCACCCAATTTCCTTGTTTCTGAATCATTCCCATTACTTTCAGGCGTTTTGAAATGGCTTGTTGCGTCACTCCCAATGATCCTGCCAATTCCTGTTGCGTTTGACACGAGTCTTGATCAAGTAATGCCTCCAATTCTGCATCTTCGAAAACCTTCTCTCTTCCACCGCGATGCTGGTCTTCGACGTTAAAAGCGCTGTTCTTGAAGCGTTGACCCCACTCTCGGCACGTTCTTTCACTAATAGCGGCCTCATCATAGGTATTTGAGAGCATTCGATGAGCCTCAGTCGCAGATTTCTTCATATTAAAGCAGAAAATTAAAACCTCCCGCAAATGACGAGAATTGGGCTCGTAAGCTGACATGTTTAATCGAGAATAACTTTATGATGCAGACACAAATCGACTAATATTTCGATGGCGTTATGTTTACAAATACCTAAGCTTATTGTATGACATCTATGATCTATTTATTTCAACAACCACTTACCGCTCCAGCCATCTATTGCAAACAAAACGGCG
Organism: Microdon myrmicae; assembly: GCA_963931805.1. Classification (NCBI taxonomy): domain Eukaryota; kingdom Metazoa; phylum Arthropoda; class Insecta; order Diptera; family Syrphidae; genus Microdon; species Microdon myrmicae. The sequence continues at coordinate 52,572,270 of OZ007499.1, read as the reverse complement.
GAAGCAATATATATATATATATATATATATATATATATATATATATATATATATATATATATATATATATATATATATATATATATATATATATGCTAAAATTTGGTACTGTATTCTCTTAAGTGTATAATGGGAAAAAATTCGGCAACCTGCCGTTCAAAAAATATAATTCAGATTGCAACACTTATTCTCCAGACGAGTGACACTGGACAGTCGTTATGAACCTGTTGTACCGCACCATTTAGATCCAAGTCACAAACGATTTAGTGGTGTTTAAAATCTCTTTAAATTAGGAAACATATTAACAATATTACACATTCAAAAATATGCCTCCCAATGCGCCTACAAGCTGATTTCAATGGTGATCCTCTTTAAGTGTTACTAACACAAGACCCCCAACGTTTCCTGTGCCACTATTACAACGTGCTAATACCCATTTCAAAGGAATTAAGACATTTCTATAATGTTGTATCCCATACCAGATACTTCGTGCACACGGCCGACTGTCATAAGATTTATTACTATGGGCACCATTCTGCGCCCCATTCGCGTAAAAGATTTCCCGCTTATTGCTTTGAATTTATTCAAGTGCTCTGGTGCATCCTTCCTCCGTTCATAATCCCCTGCAACAGTGTGTTTCATATGATCGTGGCAAAGTACTTCGTATAATCTTCTTCATAACACACGCTACCTCCCAGAATCCATGTCGGAGCTGTTGAGAGCTGATGAAGCCGACAAGAAGACTTCTATAAACTTGAAATGATAAAGTATCATGTCGCATAATAAATGGTTCCTGTAAAATTGTAGAGCTCTACGCTAGGCATTTTCCCCCGGGTCCTTGATCAGTTTAGAGTGATCACGTCGTCTGGGAATGTTTGGTGCGAATTTTAGTAATGCCCACAAAGTAATTTAATCACTAATAAGGGATTATAGATCATTCGTGGGGTTTTAAGTATTTGAACAGACAATTGGGGTCGAAAAAGGGTTTCGAATTTGCAAGAATAACTGATAGGTTCTGAGATATATCAGAAAAAATTTTCTGTCCCATCTAGGTGATGTCTGTTGGCAAGGTGTCAGGAATTGTGGCTTGACATTATGCTTGGCAGAAGGGATTCTTAATTAGCGATTGTATTTTTGATATAAAGATACCAATTAAAATGATTCTTTTCGACAATCTATTTTCAGAATTCGTATACGGATTCGTATTTCCGTGAAAAGTTGCAGCATTTCAACAAAGAATCGGACAGATATGCCCCAATATCGGGTAAGTTCAGGAGAGTTTGTTATTTATTCAGCCAATAAGTCGATAAGAAAATATCCATTTTCCTTATAAATTTATATTAGACAATGTGATCGCCACTCTCTTTTTAAAGAGATGATGGGAATACCTAGCTATCGCTGGCTGATCTCTGCATGTCAATACAGGCCTAGTGAAGTGGTACCAGACATTATGATTACATTTCGAAACCCTGAAGATATTTCGGAGAAAATAGGTTGGCAAAAACTACAGGATATCTCTTTTTAAGATCGAAATTCAGATCGTGTATTAATTTCCCACTCAGAAATTTTTGCGCCCGGGGGTATACATCAAGGGACCTAATACGCAGGGATTATTAGAACCTAAAAGCTAGTGTTAAGCAAAGCGTGTCTACCGTGATTGGTCCGATTGTGAAACATAAACAGTGACAAACTTACAAAAATTCGGAAATAGAATTTGGTTTTTTAACGTGAGCGTAATTTGTCTCATCAAGAACCCACTAAAAGGGATATAGGTTATCTTAAAATGTTAAATCATTGTGCGAGGGTAAAGAGATGGAGAAGCTTAGGGTGTCGATATGACTTTTTTATTTTTTTTTTATATAACGCTGTCTTTATTGACCATTATAAGTTTAGTTACATAAGTTTACAGCTAGCTTAACTAAGTTGTGACAATTTTACTTACAATGTCTAGAACATTTTTTCAAGTAGTATTTAATTGGAGGTCTTACGTCTATAGAGATTTATTCCAGATACAATTTACTAGTAGGACTCCTGGAAAGGTCATGAAAACCAGGATGGATTAGCTATGTTTAGAATAAATATTCTTAAAAACTACTTACCTCTACTTAAATCTAGCTTATATCTAAGGTAGTTAAATAAATTCACATTTAGCCATGTAGAACAATTTAGCCTAGTCTTAAGCTTAAGTCGAAATTTCATATTTGACATAACCTAAGGAGGGAAGGGAGCTGCAGAGGGAGGTCTCTCCACCGACTGCTCGTTAAAGGAAAGAACCCGAGAAAAGGGTTGAATGTTTGAGTATTTGAAGTGGTTAAGATCGGTAACCCTGTTATGGTAGATGATTTCGTTCGCATCATTTACTAATCTTTTTGCGTAGAAGAGAGCTTTTAAATGGAGTGCATGAAGATAGGGATTTGATGCATTGAGGCTGGGGAGGCTAAAGGAATTGATGAGAGGGTTTGGATTGGCTGACAGGTTTTCAATGAATCTTATCGACAATTCCAGGAACCTTCTATCCAATCTCTCCAGGCCGACGGAGTGGTATAGCGTAAGGCTTCTGATATATTTGTGGGAGTCGCGCTGTCGACGTAGCCCTGTGATTAATCTGAAGCACTTCCTTTCAAATATGCAAAGTTTTTCCATTTGAGAGGGAGAGATATGGAACCAGATGGGACAAGCGTAAGTAAGTGTGGGCCTGATGATTTGTTTATAAAGTAGAAGTTTGACTTGTTGAGAGAGACCATCTGCCTTCCACATTACTTTCCGACAAAGGTTCAGCTGTATCCCCGCTTTGCGGATGACATTGTTTATGTGAGTTGTGAAAGAGAGATTATTTTCGAAAGTAATGCCCAAGTATTTTAGTGTTTTAGATGGTTTTATGAGGGTGTTGCAGAGGTTCAGTTGGATTTTTGAATGGTTACGTACCGTGTTATTGGTACAGTGAACGTTTCTACCTTTAAATACAATCAGTTGAGTTTTGTTGGGGTTTAGGCGGATCTTCCATTTAAGGAAGTAGGAGGAAAGAATTTGGAGGACTTCATTTACGCGGTTTCTCGCAGATAATACGAGCCTGCTGCTGGAGTAGACAAGGGTATCGTCTGCGTAGTTGAGGATTCGAGTATTCGGTGAGAGGGGTTGAGGAATATCAGATGTGTATAGTAAGTATAAGAGGGGACCCAGAATGGATCCTTGGGGGACTCCTGCTGTTATTGAGTACGTCTGGGAAAGGGTGGAATTTATCTTGACCATGAATTTTCTATTTGATAGGTGCGAGTAGAGAAACTTGGAAGTGTGATTGTTGAGACGATACGTGAAATGTAATTTGTACAGAAGACCCGCAGCCCACACGCAGTCGAAAGCCTTGGATATGTCAAGGGAGATACACACAGTAGGGCACTGGTCGTTAAGAGCCATAGTGATGTCGTGAGTAAACTTGAGGAGAGCGTGACATGTTGAGTGTTGTGCACGAAAACCGAATTGAAAATCAGGGAGTAATGAGTTAGTTTCCGCGAAGGAGAGTACGTAAAGGTGAATTTTTAATTCAAGTAATTTGCTTAAATTATTAAGTAGTGAGATGGGTCGAAAATTGGCCGCCATCAGGGATGCGCCTGATTTTTTAATGGGGATGACTATGGCAGTTTTCCAAGACTCCGGTATGTGACCAGCATTTATTATGTGGTTTAGTAGGGTCATGATGTATAGTCGATTTGAAGGGTTGAGGTTTTTGAAAAGCACATGTGGAATTTTGTCCAAGCCGGTTGAGTTTTTATTGCTACGAGAAGATATCATTTGGTTAAATTCCTGCGGTTGTAAAAAGAAGTTTGTATCGGTGGATTGAGATGCTCTATTGTCATTATTAAATTCAGTTATGAATGGAGTGAATGAGGAGATTAGTTCATGGGATGTATAGCGGTTGACCACTTCCTCAAACTCGGAGTTGCCTAGGCTATCATTTTGCCTATGCACTTGGGAGAAGTGTTCCGCTAAATAGTTTGCTATTTCAGAATCAGAGTACAGAATATTATTTCTAGGACCAATTAGTCTGTCTATTGAGGTTTGTATTTTTCGTCCTGTAAGGCGATTGATTTTTTTGTAAAGATTACGATCGGGTCTGATACTATTTAAAGTGGAGATGTAGTTCTGCTCTACGAAAGCATTTAACTGCTGGTTAATGAGGGTAGACAATAATTGAACCTGTACTTTCAGGAGGGGACAAAATCTTCGAAATAGTTTTCGGCGGAGCTTTTTCTTTAATGAGATGAGTTTGAGGGTGAGATATGGAAGTGGTTTACCTACGAAGGAGTGTGGCATCCTTGAAGGGGTATTAGTATACAGGGCTTGCTGTAAGATCCCTTCCATCTTACAAGCTGCTTCTTCAAATTCGTTAGGATCCAAGTTATTCGTATCTGTGATAGGAAGCGTTTGAAACATATCGCCAACGGATTTGTTGTCCTTTCTCCAGTTAGTTCGATATGATAAAACAGTGATATTACAATGAAGGGGAAACGCATGTCCGACGTTGACTTTCGACCTCGTCTTTACTCAACCTAGACACATCATGTCAGTTTGTTTTCGATGGCAGATTCCTTCAGGTCTTTATAGAAGTTTATCCTCTAGTTATGCTACTGAAGATGGGTTTCGAATAAATTACCTGTAGAGCTTTTCAACTCTTGAAATGTATGGATGCCTAAGGGCAAAGATGTGATCCATTGTTGGTTGTACCTGGAGCCCCTGGAGTAATGTCTTATAGAATAGGCGTGTCTTATGCTATAATAATTGAACCATTTACTGCTTTTCAATTTAATTTCTTTTTCTTTTTTTATTTCAAAGCACATAAATGTACGATTTATAACCTTTCTATAATGTTCTTAATTTCAGAATCAGATTCTGCTTCCTCCTTGAATGGATCCAGCCTGGATTGTCTAAACTTAATAGTGCAAAGTATTAATAAAAATCCTGTGATGAACAACACTACTTCCCCATCACAAACTGCCCTGAACCAGTCTTTTGCCCAAAAATGTACTACACACGTGTAGCTAGTAAGACATCTAATGATAAATTGGTTTCTAAGTAAAATTATTTAATTTTTTTATTAGTATGAGTGCCTTTATATATATATAATTAATTTGTCAATATATATTTTACATTAGGAACTAATTTACATATGTACCAATATATTTTAGTGCTAAAAATAATTTATATTATATACCAAAATAAATACTAGAAACAATAACTTTCCATAGATCTAGTAGAAATAGAAACACTAAGGACGCAGTCATTACTTTAAGAAGAAAATATTTTCCGAATAAAGTTGTTTTCATTAAGGTAAACAAATTACTGTTTTGTTTTAAATAATTCCTAGAAGATTACTGGTGTACGAACTGTCACTATTAAATAACGAATTTGCGGATGTGGCACCATAAATACGCAAGCGCTAAAGTCCTTCAAACGACAGCTGCGTAGGGTGAAGTTTTCTTTTTCAATTACTACTATAACCATAGACATATTAGTCTAACCGAGGGCTTCGTATGTATAAGATCTGGTATGAAGCGTGGCTACAAAATAATGAGGTAAATGTTGTAAAACATTATTTTTTTATATGTAACATTTTGAGTTATTATCCCCTCCAAGTTATGCCTTCTCCTTCCGACAGCACACCTGTTTTCTTTTACTAGTTCTTTTATGACTTTACTACAACGGACTCCCAAACATATCCAATCTTTTTGCGTCCTTCTTCAAACTATCCTTCACGGACGACTCGTTCGAGCCTAATCCCTCTATACATTCAACAACACCAGCCCAGACGGACTCCCTGCTATCCTCTTAAAAAATGTATCTCTTCTCTCTCTCTCTCTCCCGCTCGCGTCAATCTTCAATCTATCCCTTGCACAAGGTCTATTCCCTGACTTTTGGAATTCTTATTACATAACCCCCATACATAAAAAAGAAAAAAAAGCGATATATCCAATTATCGTCCCATTGCCAAGCTTTCCCACACTCCCAAACTGTTCGAAGGCCTTCTATATGAGGCGTTATATTTTCGCTGCGCACCCATCATCTCTCCGAACCAGCACGGCTTCCTCTCAGGCAGGTCCATTACTACTAACCTTGTCGAATTCACATCCCACACACTCCTTGCCCTAGAAAATGGCGATGAGGTCGATGTAGTCGCTACCGACTTTAGCAAGGCCTTCGACAAAATCTCCCATAACCTCATTTTCTTCAAGCTATCTTCCCTCGGTTTCCAACCCATGCTGATTAAGTGGGTCTCATCCTATCTCAGTTATCGAACCTGCCGCGTGCGATTTAGTTCCACCCGCTCCGATCCTTTTTTTCCCAACATCAGGTGTCCCCCAGGGCAGTCATCTCTGCCCTCTCCTATTTATTCTAACCATAAACGACATATGCTCTTGCATCAATCACTCCCTCATCTCGCTTTACGCGGATGATTCCAACATTTTCAAGACAATCTGCTTTCCCCTGGACTTCTCACTTCTGCAATCGGATCTTGACAGCTTCTCGACTTGGTGCCAAAATAATTACCTAGAAATGAATATCGCCAAATGTCACACAATCACCTTCTCTCGGAAGCGTTCCTCCACTCACCCACACTATCTCTTACTGAACCAACTGATAACATCGGTTGAATTTGTTCGCGATCTGGGCGTCATATGCGACAAGGAGCTCAAATTTACCGCACATATTGATCACATAATCCTCAAGGTCAACGCCGCCCTTGGGTTTGTCAAACGCTGGTCGAAGGAATTCCTTAACCCCTATGTCACCCGATCATTCTACACAACCTTTGTTCGGCCACTACTCGACTCACATTCGCAGGATTGGGGCTGTTAAACGTCGTTTCTTGCGCTTTGCCCCCCGCGAACTAAACTGGGAAAATCCGCTGATTCTACCACCATACACAAGCCGGCTCCCTCTAATCAATCTAAACACACTCGAAGAGCGCAGAATCCATGCTGACATCATCTTAGTCCATCGCCTTCTGTCTGGCTTAATCAATTGCCCAAGCTTGCTCTCCACTTTAACATTTCATACAAACCCCTGTAACGTACGTAACCTTCGACTGTTTTACGTGCCTGCTCATCACACTTCTTACGGCGCTAAGGAACCCATCTCGCGTATGCTACGACAGGCCAACTCTTCCCCCCCCCCCCCCACCCTGATTCCAACATCTCCACTCCCGCTCTTAAACGACGTCTCAGAAGAAACCCGTCCTAAATCTACCCCCTCCCTCCAATAACCCCTCTACCCTGCAATTCTCTCCTCTCCCTCCCTCAAACTAGTTCTCCCCTTTCTCCACCTTTCCACCCCCCCCCCCCCCCCCCAAGATGCTCTCTAATCCCGCCCCTGTATGAGTCCGCACACATGCCCTCCACTGTCGCACAAAGGCGATTGAATAATTGAATTATTGTCTTAACCACTACTCTAGATTTTAAGATAGTCTGTAAGGTTTTATGTTAAGTTAAATTAAGCTTGCATTAAGCTAAATAAAAATGGGGGTTCCGCCTGCAATCAATCAATCAATCAATCAATCAATCAATCAATCAATCAACCAATGATGCATACTACTTTCTCTTTCACAGTTTCAACAGTTTAAAGTCTTGTTCATGGTACGGCGGATATATTTCATTAAATTATATAATTCAGTAAACTACATAAATTGTGGATCAAGCGTGATAGAAAAGGATTAATTTGGATATGATGCGCTTAAGTTGTATTGTGTATTAAAAGGTGGCGCAAAATTAATCATCCAATTTTGTTTTTGAACTACTCTTTTACTAAATAAAAAACAAAAAATGATTTTGAGTGATGGAAATCTTAATCTTTACAATTTTTCCCGTTAAGTGGATATCCGTGATATCCGTCAAGTGTCTGCCGCCAGTGTTGATACACATTTGTACCCGTTTGATTGCATTTTCCATGACTTTCTGCAAGATTTCCGGTGATAACTATTTGCATTCCTGTCGAATAATCTCCTTAAGGGCTGGGATTGTCTGGGGCTTGTTGGCATAAGCCCGCGACTTCAAGTAGCCCTGTGGGGTTTCTCTATTCTACATGAGAACCAACCCACAATCTCAACTACAATTTCCACCTTATTTCGCCGCTTTCAGCGCGTCATAATACCCATTTCCTTTATACGCTATTCACTTGAAATACATGTTTTCACCAAGGACTCATTATCCTATGCGGATAATGCATAATTGAGTTTAGCTACTATCTTCGCCATACGGCAACAGTATTGCTCTAACCATGGGATTTCCACCGGAAATTCCATTCATATTGGTTAGCAACAACCAAGTCAAACCAAGCGACGCGGTTGCAGCATCATCCATTGGCTTGGGTATTTACCAACATTCCATAGAGTTTTTCCCACGGTATTAATTCCCTAGCCGATTCGGCGTCCTATTGACTTTTCCCAGATCACCCCTTCGCTTGGGATCAACGATCTCTTTTTGCAGGGGAATAGCATCAGCTAGGTTCTCCTCTCCTTCGCAGTTCTGTCTTTCCACGGTGCAATGTTCTCTGACTACACCATAGCCGTCCCACTGGGTCAGTAGGTCATGTCAGTAGCTGCATTTGATACCAACACACACAACCAAAGCTACCTCGAGATCACAGCACATCGTGTTTCCGTTCTCTCATTCTCCACATCCGTCAATTACTAATTAACAGAAGTTACCCACACTTCGACGAGCGCGAGGTTGAGAGAGCGGAGGCGTGGTCTCTTTTGGTTGTCCTGTGTGTGAAATGAAACACCGAATTTCACCCCCGATTCAAGCAGTCGCTATCCAATCTCCAGCGTAAGCAGTCACGCCGCCGTTTAAAGCAATCTTCGTACCTCGCGAGACAGGTTTTAAAGAAAATCGGATTACAAGTAAAACGTTAATTACGAATGGAGACGTGCCGTGAAATCAACCGCGAGTTAACTCTTAATAATCAAGTACTTCATAGTGCGCTACTTGAATCGAAACGCTATGTATATTCGTCGCTATATTGTGCAAAAATAAAAAGCAAATAAACACTAATATAAGTTCTGCAATTTAAATCTGTTACGTGCGGCTTCCACCGCCCCCATCATTTATTTGTCTTTAATATAATTTAATTTTAATATAGTTTGATGGTAAGGTGGTGGAAGAAGTGCACGATCCACATGTGAGTGTTCGAACACATCCCAGTTCGAGTGTGGATCGTGTACAAGTTCGAATTCTGTTTTCGAAGTGGATGTCGATGGAGAGGGAGAGGGACACAGCGGGAGGAATTTTCGATTCCGTTCTTGTTTTTGCGATTTGTTGCTGGAGACTGTTTTAAAAGATTACAGTTGGTAGACCGGAGTTGGTTAACGTTTTTTCTTTTTTTTTTGGAAGAAAGCAGAGGAAGAGCGCCACGATATTCGTTCACCCAGGAATGGGGAGCAAGGTAGTACAAAATATATAAAATGGGGTGACTAATAGGCAACAAAATAAGAGGCTACCGCCAAAGTTAACCCCCTTAACTCAAGAACTGAAGGGTCTTGATCATTTGAAGGCCGAAACTTCCCTGATAGGCAATTGTCACTATTAAAAAATCTATTACTTTTGCTAAGATCTTCAATGAGTTTTACTACTCGATTTTGTATCTTTTCTTGCGCGTCCAACGGTGTTTTCCATGCGCAATGGGAATTGAATTCCATCATCATCATCGGCACTACAACTGAGATCCGGTTTTGGCCTTATTTAGCAAGTCCTGAGGCTCGTCAAATTTTCCATTGAATTCCACCTTAGGATAAATAGTATCACTTCTCTGCACATATAGCCCCGTGTTGTGCTTTATTTTCGGACACTGGGAAGCGGGTCTTTTGTGACAATGAAGCATTGGTACAACTGTGGAAATCTTCCTCTAGGTCTCACTCTCATTTTACTTTAACCTCTGACGAAAAGAGATTTGTGTTCATTATTATCTGTGACAAAAAGTTTTTGTTAAAAAAAAAAGCTTTCATTAAACAGGATACGTATATAAAATGAACGCTTCACTAAAACCCTTGGAATTGTGAATAAGTTGGATGCGTCGAAGTATTTTGTGCATCTCTTAGCAACCCGATACATTTGACCGTATTTCTCACAACCTCGAATATGTTCCAATTAAGACTCGAATTAATACGAATGCCAAGATTTGGTAGTCCATTTACTGCCTCGTCGTTCAAGTGTCGTTCATTCGTTGGCGCAAGTGTCGTTCATTCACAGCGGTCTATATTGGCATTTGATTTTGACGACAAGGGGGTTTCTAGACGCATGAAATCTACTCGGTTAGGCACTCTCCAACGGTACGTCTCATTAAGGTTGCAAATCAGTGAGATGGTGTGTTTGATATTGAGGTTGGAAGAAGTTGATCGAGCACACCTAAATGAATAGGAGAAATTCAAGGAGCTGTTATCGGCAAACGAATGAAATAGTTCGTTTATAAAAATAACGAATAAAGTGGGAGATATTAGCCTTTATATGACGGTAAGCAGATTTGACGTCATCCAGAACAACTTAAAACCCCTACCTTCAAATATCTAACTCCTCGCATACGCGGAATTATTGATGTGACTTTCCCAAAAGCTGACCAATTTTATATAGATCAATACAAGCCTGTATACTTAAACAGGTAATAAAATTAAATATAAAACCAGGTATATCGTTTAATCAATAATTCCGATGAGAACGTGTTCCATAAAATCCTAGCCTGGGATTAAAAATCCTTCTAAGGAAATATTGTGCCACCCATAGAAGTGATAAGAACTTGCACCTCAACAATAAAAGCAATGTGCCCATTGTTGCCCACATGCTTTCCGAATCATTGTGTTGAAGGTTATTCGATAACACGAATTAAGTCTTCGGATAAGTTGACACGGCTCCTCGATAGTATAGTGGTTAGTATCCCGCCTGTCACGAGGAAGACCGGGGTTCGATTCCCCACCGGGGAGCCTCTGGCGCAAGGCTAATAACCTCAGGACTTGCCAAATAAGGCCAAGACCGGTTCCCGGTTGTAGTGCCGATGATGATGATAAGTTGACACGAGGGTTAGAGGGACTTGTATATAATTTATCAAATCCCAAGTATGCCCAAATTTTTGTTATACATTATCAATAATATGAAAATAAGTAAACAATTTGTGGTGAAATGTGGAGATGTAATCTCTAACAAGACCTTTCACATCAAAAACGACCTACAACATGGAGCAATGAATTGTTCCTTCTTGTTTATCATTTACACTAGTGATCTAGTGGGTTCTCTCAACCATGCAATTTCATACGCGACGACAGTGTGGTGTATAGATCTGGAGAATAGATTGATGTTATCAACAGACTTCTCCAAAGTGACTTCAAGAGAATCAAACCTTTTATCCAGAAAACATAAAATATCCTTTTCACAACGCCTCTATTCAGGGTATCATGGGATAGAAAACGAAATTGTAAAATATTCGCCATTGGAGGAAGTAATAATCTTTCCCGGCAAGTAAAAGCTGCAGTTAGATACCTTGGTATCTGGCTTGTCACTATCTTTACTTTGATAAGTATATAGCAGCTGCTCTTACCGCAGCTAAAAACGCGCATTCAATGGCAATACATCTATTTCGTGGTTGTCTTCTAGGCTCTAAAGTTAAAATATTATCATACTCGGCATCCATTCGACCAGTGTAGGTGTATGGCTGCCCGGGAATGTATAACATATCCCCGTTCTACATGGAGAAGTTTCGGGTGTTCGAGAGGTTGTGTTTGTGTTCCTGTCTTGGATTGTATAGAACACCAGAGTAGCAACATAAGAAGTTCTGCCCCAATAAAGTCCTGTATGACAAATCAGGACTAAACAGGATGGATAATTTCAGAATCAAAATTATCCGTGGTCACATTGTAGTGCTCTAAAAAGCCCTACAACCTTTTTTCCCATTCCTACATCCAAATCCTAGCTATAATACGCTAAAACGCCAACATCTTAGCAAAACCCACAATAACCCAAACATGAACCAAAATTCGCAATAAACGAATCAAACATTCGTTTATCGCATAACATTTACCCCCACGGCATAATTAAATCCAAAATCTTGAATTAAAATCAAATTCGCAATAAATGAATCTAATATTCGTTTACGTTTCACATTTGCCCCACAGCATCACCCAAATCCAAAATTCAGAGTTCATTATCTCTATCTGAAAATTTTCCATTGAGGAAAACAAACAAAAACTCAAAAGCAGATACATTCCCACATCTGCGCAATAGTTTCATAAGAATTCAAGAAATTGAATTCTTATCTAAAAGTAAACACAACATCTCACTCGAAATATCGAGATTGTTGTACGAAAATGTGTATCTTTGGGATACAATTTTCGATTTGTTATCCTTTATAAAGGAATAGTTAAGTGACCTCCGGCCGCAGTCTAAATTCGTCTATAGTCCCTGGAGGAAGTACCCCAGGATAATCTTTAAGAAAATAATAAAAACACATTCCAAAGGAAACAAGACGTGCTTTCATTTTTACCCAACAACGGATAGCTAAGTATCTCCTGGCCCTCACGGAAGACCAAGTCAAGACTAAGGACAGAGGCCGAATCCAAGGACGTTGCTCTTCCCTTTGAAATCAGAGGAAGCACGGCAACGACCCAGTTTGTGGGACAAGTTTTCAGAAGTTATTTTAAGAGATCACTTAGTCCTTTTAACGACTAAGAAACACGCTTCCTGAAACCAAACCCCTACAAAAAACATAACAACATTGCCAGGGAAATGTACAGTGAAAGCAATCTTATTTTGGGATTATTGTATCCCAATGATATGTGTCTGGAGAGTACTCTCCAGAACGGGTTTTTTTCCTCCAGAATCGTTCTCCCTCTTGAATAGAAAAGGTCTTATCCAAAACAAACTTGAACTCCCTACCACGCATTCCGTGGTGTCAAGGATAAACGAATTCTCTATGATAGTGATATCTTTAATGTTCCAGATCGCTTACGTTTCAGTGTGGCGATTAGTGAAAGAGATAAATCTAAAACAGACCGAACTCAGCCGGTGGTGGGGGTGTGACGAAGAAAGGACCTTACGTCCCCGAACATAGTATGCCTCTCAGGCGCAGCGCTTTCCTTCCCTATTTCCCAATCTTAATTATTTTTTGTTTTAATTCATCTATTTTTTATGTTTGATTCGTTTTTTAGTTTTCGCCAAATTGAAGAAACTGAAGAGATGTATAGCAGGTCAATTGAAAAGTCCCCGGCCTGACACATAGATGGCGGCCCTAAAATTGGATCCATATGATTTTTAGTTAGCCCTAACCTTCAAAAGACGCGTGTATAAATTTGACAGATGTCGGATCATTAGTTTGTGAATTATAGTATTTTGAGTGAAGCAACTTCTGTTATTGTGAAAAAAATGGATAAAAAGGAATTTCCCGTGTTGATAAAATATTGCTTTTTGAAGGGAAAAAATACAGTTGAAGCAAAAACTTGGCTTGATGACGAGTTTCCAGACGCCGCCCCAGGTAAATCAACCATCAAGGATTGGTATGCTAAGTTTAGACGTGGTGAAATGTGCACCGAAGACGGTGAACGCAGTGGACGCCCAAAAGAGGTTGTTACCGACGAAAACATTAGAAAAATCCACAAAATGATTTTGAATGACCGTAAATTGAAATTGAATGAAATAGCAGGCACTCTAAAGATATCAACTGAACGTGTACATCATATCATTCACCAATATTTGGGTATGAGAAAGCTCTGTGCAAAGTGGGTGCCGCGCGAGCTCACTTTTGACCAAAAACAACGACGAGTTGATGATTCGTAGCAGTGTTTGGAGATGATCAAGCGTAATAAACCCGAGTTTTTGCATCGATATGTGACAATCGATGAAACATGGCTCCATCATTTCACTCCGAAGTCCAATCGACAGTCATCCGAGTGGACTGCACACGATGGACCCGCCCCAAAGCGTGGAAAAACGCAACAGTCGGCTGGCAAGGTTATGGCGTCTGTATTTTGGGATGCGCGCGGAATAATTTTCATCGACTATCTTGAAAAAGGAAGGACCATCAACAGCGACTATTACACAGCGTTATTGGGCCGTTTGAAGGATGAAATCGCCGAAAAACGACCGCATTCGAAGAAAAAGAAAGTGCTGCTTCACCAAGACAATGCACCGTGTCACAAGTCAGTGAAAACGATGGCAAAAATCCATGAATTGGGCTTCGAGTCGCTTCCGCATCCACCGTATTCTCCAGATCTGGCCCCCAGCGACTATTTCCTGTTCTCAGATCTCAAAAGAATGCTCAGTGGGAGGAAATTTTCGTCGAATGAAGAGGTGATCGCCGAAACTGAGGCCTATTTTGAAGCAAAGGACAAATCGTACTACAAAAAAGGTATCGAAAAGTTGGAGGATCGCTATAATCAGTGTATCACCCTCGAAGGGAATTATGTGGAATAAAAAAAACGAATTTTGCCTAAAAAAATGTGTTTTACTATGGGCGACCGGGGACTTTTCAATTGCCCTGTTATATCGCAAAAAAAGCACAGATTTAAAGAGGAATACCTCTTACACATGGACACATCGATTATTATCATACTTTAAAAAACAAAAAGTAACTGTACGGCGAAAGGCATAAGAAAACAATAAATTGATATTGTATAATTTAGAGTGGTTGCGAAGAGCCAGTAAGTTAATGAAAGAATGATACGTATAAAATAGAATTTAAGATTTAATCTTAGATAAATGTAGATTTAAAACCGAAGAAAGTGCCAGACACGCTATACCCAGTCCGTAGCAATGCGAGGAGAGTACATTAAACATGATTGAACTGCTACTTGCTAAGTTTATAAGTATATTATTATCTTTATTGAACACCCGTAAAGAATTATAATATAGGTTTTATTTGGCCAAGAGATAAATTACGACACTGTTCAGAGGCTTTGTTAAAATTGGTTCCGATAAGATTTTAGCTTATGTAAATAGTAAATTGTACGGTATATAGCAGCAAATGGCTTTCTCGAATATACTTTAATAGTAGATTTTGAAGTAATTGTATTGTATAAAATAATAATAACTGGTTGCATAACAAAATAAACGAAATATTTAATGTTTAATATAATACTTCACATTTCTGTATTAATCATTTTCACAACAAATCTGCGTGTATCACGATATTCAAATACATTCTGTTTTGAATTGATCCTTATAAAAGCAGCCCAAGTGCACTGTATCGAATCAGTAGATATTTGTTTGTGAAAGTGCCATTTTTAGACAGCTGGTTATACAAGTAAAATGAATACAAGTGATTTAGTATATTTTATTTACTTTGTAGTATTTGCTGGAGTGAAACTTTTGCGTACGTATATCAAAAAGTGTTAATAGCAATTTTCACAGTGTTTGTAATTCAATGATACATTAAGTTTCACTAGGAAAAACATTTATTGGGGATTTCACGAATAAATAACAATACGATAGATTTCTTCTTTTGACATTCGGCAGTTTTGATTTTTCTACTCGCAATTTTCATTTAGCTTAGGTGGCTGTTTTCATTTTTTGGCATATAAAGAATTCTAGAACTTACAGGCACAGGGAATTTCGACAACTCGATCAATTTGTTGTTTTTTTCTTGTTTTATATTAAATAAACTCTTGGAAAGGCCAGCCTACAGCGCTAGCGCACTGACCTAAGAAGCTGATAAAAAGCGGATGGTATTTTTTAAATTGTTAATTGAAGGACTGTGGAAATCTCCGTGGATGAATGCATCTTCTTAAGCAAAGCCAGATTTGACGTAGAAATGAACTTACTATTAAGAAATGGATTCTAAATTGATTTATTTTTCGAGATCCCGACATTAGTCCACGTATGCGTATGTGTATTACTATTTATTGGCCTATAGGAACTCGGAAGCTCATGACCTCACCGAATCGTCTACGCCATCGTTCCTTGTCCTGGGCACACTTCTTCTACGCTTGACCATCCGATCCGATTTCCTCAAGGTCAAACCTAACATTGTTCTCCCATCTCCGTCGCGGCGGTCCTGTCGGTCTCTTTCCTGTTGGTCTGTCGGGAAAGAATTCTACGCACGGTCCTATCGTTGCCCATTTGCGCCACATGCCCGGCCCATCTTATTATTCGCGACGTGGTTACCCTCACTATTGTAGGTTTGTGGTATAGCTCTTCCAATTCGTGGTTGTAGAGTTTCCTCCATTGTCCTGCCTCTTCGTCATATTAAAGCATTATTCTTGATATACGGGGAATTTTTCTTCTCCCCGTTTTGTGAGAGCTCATGTTTCGCATCTGTATAGAACAATCGGCATGATTATGGTTCTATAAACACGGGGCTCTATGTTACGTGAAAGCAGTTTGGATTTCGCCAGTTTACTTACTGCGTGCCAACTAGGCACTTCAACATTTCGTTGTAGTGCTCCAAAAAGCCCTACTACCTTTTTCCCCCATTCCTACATACAAATCCTAGCTATTTTAAGCTAAAACCAAAAAACCTATCAAAACCCATAAAAACCCAAACATAATCCAAAATTCGCAATAAACGAATCAAACATTCGTTTATCGCATAACATTTGCCCCCACGGCGAAGTTTAATCCAAAATCCGAATTAAAATTAAAATTCACAATGAACGAATTGAATATTCGTTTATTGTTCAAATTTGCTCCACGGCATCATGAAAATTCAAAATTCAGAGATCGTTATCTCTATCTGAAAATTTTCCATTCAGGAAAACAAACAAAAACCAAAAGCAGATACATTCACACATCTGCGTAATAGTTTCGTAAGAATTCATTCTTATCTTGTGTAAATACAACATCTCGCTCGAAATACCCAACAAATCGAGATTGTTGTACGAAAATGTGTATCTTTGGGATACAATTTTCGAAGTGTTTTCCTTTATAAAGGGATAGCAAAACGATCTCGAGGCCGCAGTATCTAGATCCTCCTGCCACAGAGCAGTTATTATCAAATTCAAATTAAACAATAAAACTTAATCCAAAATAAAAAAAAAATTCTTTCAATACTTTGGAAATTTTGTGCTGGCACCCAACGTTGGATGATTTTCTTATATATATATATATATATATATATATATATATATATATGCCAGGACGACTCCAAAGAAATCGGTACAGGAATCGGTACTAAGGTTGCAGGGTATAAGGACACTATCCCCTAGGTTACGTCCCACGAACAATCAGGACGTTGCTCTTCCCTCTGGGTCAGAGGAACCACGGCAACGACCCGTTGCTGAAGTGTGTTGTTCCAGGAGCAATCAATAAAGAGATCCAACGTCCTTTTCAGGACAAGAAAACGCGCTTCCTGAGGAACAACCCCCACAACGGCAAAACATCGTTATCGGTGGCCAGTATTGTTCCCAGATATTTAAATTCTTTAACTTTTTCAAATATCTTGCCTCTGACGCTTATGTGTGTTCTCTAAGGTCCACCTGGTCTAGCAGTTATCATATATTTTGTTTTGTCTTCATTTATTTCTAGGCCCACCTCTTCTGCCGTTTGCATGATCATTTCACTATTTTTATTTACAGTTTCGAGATTATGGCCCAAAACGGCGACGTCATCCGCATAAGCGAGCACTTGTGTCACGCCGATCAGGGATGATCCGGCCATGTTGTCGTCTTGCACCTTTCTGATAACATACTCGAGGACAAGGTTAAAAAGACATGGTGAGAGGCCATCCCCCTGTTTAGTCCGTCGCGGATTTCAAATGGTTCTGAGAGGTGGTTTTCTATTCGAACCCGCCATTTGTTTTCGTTCATGCAAATTTGAATGAGGGCGGCATATTTTTTCGGGATTCCCAGCTCAACTACAATATGGTAGAGTCTTTGCCTTGCGATTGAACCGTAGGCTTTTTTGAAGTCAACGAACAGTTGGTGAACCGTCTCTCCATATTCTCACTTCTTTTCCAGTAGTTGCCTTATTGTGAATATTTGGTCGCTCGTTGACCGGTTCCTACGGAAGCTGCATTGGTAGTCTCCCAGTATTTCTTCTGCGTACGGTGTGATTCTCGCCAGTATGACATTTGTTAATATTTTGTATGTGGTTGGGAGCAATGATATTCCTCAGTGGTTTTCACGGTCAGATCTGTCGCGTTTTTTGAAAATGGGGACGACTATTGAGGTTTTCCATTCTTCCGGAGTGAGTTTTTTATCCCACATTGATTTGATGAGTTGGTGGATCTTTCGAGCGGTTACCTCTCCTCCATGCTTCACAAGCTCTGCCGGTATGCAGTGGACTCCGGGAGCCTTGTTGTTTTTCAATCGATTTATTGCGCCCACAACTTCGTTAAAAGAGAGCTCTGGGATCTGAGGCTCGGCTGTATGTACGTCTGGTGCGTTTATTTGTGGTTGATGGGTGCGCACATTGAGCAGATTTTCAAAGTACTGCCTCCATCTTGTCACGATATTGGTCGTTTCTGTGATCAGACTGCCGTTTGCGTCTCGAATTATTTTGGCCCTCCCTCGATAGCCATTTCTAATTGAATTTATGCCGGTATACATACCTCTGATGTTATTCGCTCTGGCGTTTTCTAGGATTTTTTCGGTCCGAGTCTTCTCCCATTCGCGTTTTTTGAGTTTGAAAAGTCTCGTTGTCTCTTTCCGAATCGTCGCGTATCTTTCTGCGCTGACTTCATCATATCTTTCTATATGGGTAACTCTGGTGCTTTTACGTTCTTCGATCTTCGCCTTGCACTCATCGTCAAACCAAGGTTTAGACTTAATTGTTTTCTTTAATCCTAATACCTCTTGGGCTGTTTGTTTGATCGTGTCTCTGATCGATGTCCATTTAGTGTCCACACTATTGGTTTCCTCTTCCTCACTCCTCCCATTCTCTAGGATGGTAAATCTATCCGTTAGTTCGTCTTGCGAGGGGCTCTGATATGTCGGACTATTTGAAACCCCAGACTGTTCCCACGAAATGAATAATCAATATACAAAGGAGCATACTACGCATCATTACTTGATCAACTGAAGACAAAAACTGCGGAAAAACGGCCACATTTGCAGAAAAAGAAAATCTTGTTTCACCAAGACAACGCGCCGTCTCACATCTCAGTGGTTGCCATGGCGAAAATTCACGAATTACGGTTTGAGCCGCTTGACTATCCTTACTCACCAGATCTAGCTCTATGCGACCTCTTTTTGTTCCCTATTCTAAAATTTGCGCTCGGAGGACAGAGATTTTCATCAAATGAGGAGGCAATCACCTTCGTGGACAGTTATTTTGCAAAGAAAAACGCCGAGTACTATTTGGGCGGGTCAGAGAGATGGGTGCATTGTTGGGAGAAGTGTGTAGAGTGACAAGGGGACTATGTAGAAACATAAAAATAAATTTTAAGAAAAAATGTCTTGTATCTTTGTTAGGACGGCAACTTTTCAGTGCACACTCATATAAATTTTATTGTATAAATCGTACCTGGCTGACTTTCAAACAGACCACTTGTCTCACAGTTTTGCTCGTGCTATTTATCTTAATCAACCGTTATTTTCACAATAATTTTCACAATTTAATTATCATTATCTTGTTTTCTTTGCCTCGTTTTCCGCATACAAAAATTTGAACAAGTTAAGTTATGGCCCCTGGGCCAGGTGTGTTAAATAAAATTAAGCGCAAACGGTTGCGTTACGACCCCGTTATTGGAGGCCAAAATCCTCCCGATAAACTTTCAAAAGTGAACAATAAAGTTCTAGAAAAATCTAAAATGTGTTCAAACACTAACTTTTTTCAACCACTTCAAAGTCTGATGGAAGACTCTCCTGAAATGGATCCGACCAATCACGAACAGTGCGCAGAACTTCCTAAAGAAACCGTTCCGCCAATTGTGGTATTAAAAACAACTAGTGCTAAAGTGCGTGATATTTTGAGCAACATTAAGATAGACAAATACTTAATCAAAAACATTTCGCTTGGGCAAAAAATATGTGCCCCAACAATGGGCATATACAACAAAATCAGAACCGAACTCTTACGGTTAAAATGTGAGTTTTTCACCCACTCGCGTAAGGAAAATCGCCCATTAAAGGTAGTGTTATCCGGAATAGACTTAATTAGCAACGATGTAGTGAAAAATGTACTAATTGCACTCGGGATAAAGTGCCTAGATGTTAAAACCATCACATTAAATCCGTCAACAAAAGCTCTGTACGAACACTACTTGTACATCGTCTATATTCAACGCGGTACTGTTAAATAAAACGAACTAAAACGGAACTACTCAACCTTGTTCAAAACCATCGTTCGCTGGGACTTTAAAAAACATAATCCAGGTAAGGTCACACAATGTCACAATTGCCAGCTCCACGGTCACGGCTCGATGCATTGTCATATAAATAGATTCTGTGCAATATGTTCGGGAAACCATAAAACATCTGACTGCAAAACGAATGAGGTCATCAAGTGTGCAAATTGTAGTGGGCCACATAAATCCACCGATCCAGAATGCATAAGCCGAAGGCAGTACATAGACATTCGCCGCAAATTATCCCCACGCGGACGTGGTACAGGAAATACAACCTTCCTACAGCCTCCGAGTGACAAACAGCAGCCAGTGCCCGACCGATTATCCATTGATAATTTTCCTCCACTACCCCGATCTGTGCGTCAACCTTCACTTCCTTCATCCACCTGGGCTTCTGGCCTCCATCAAACCCAGCACCCTTCCAACAGTGATACGACACACACGAAGAAAAATCCGTCAGAAACTTTAACTAATGATAACCTGTTCTCATTTATCGAGATAAACTCTCTTCTTAATGAAGTTGTAACCAAGCTTAGTGCTTGTCAAACTAAAGCTGACCAATTTAACGTCATTACTTCATTAGCTATTAAGTACATATACTCGGAAAAAACATGTTAAGAAACTCTCTTAACATCATAACTTGGAATGCGAGAAGCATCAAAAACAAAAAGCATGCATTTTTTACTTTCTTGATAAATTTTAATATTGACATTGCACTTGTTTCAGAAACCTGGCTCAAACAAGACATTTCTTTCTCACATCAAAATTACATTTGTTATCGCCTAGACAGGGTACATGCTAGTGGTGGAGGTGTCGCCATTGTTGTGAAAAAATGTATAGAACATTCCTTGCGTCCTTCATTGCACCTTAAGTTAATTGAGGAAATTAGTATACATGTAACATTAAGTGATAGCTCCAAGGTGAGAATTTTTTCGGTCTATTTCCCTGGAAGAAATGGAAACATTGAGAAATCTACTTACTTTAAGCGGGATCTGAAAAAATTGGATAGAGTCAACACTTGAAACAAAGTAATTATTGGTGGTGATCTAAACTGCAGACATCAGTCGTGGAATTGTCTTAGGGCAAACTGCTGGGGTAACATTTTACTAGATGTTACTGAATCCAGCCCAAGTTTTTCTATACTTTATCCACTTCTCCCCACCTATATCCCCATCGACTGCTAACAAGAATCCCTCAACTCTCGATCTATATATCACTAATATTCCAAATTACTGCTCAGTACCATTAACTCTAAATGCGTTAAGTTCAGACAACCTTCCGATCAGCCTCACAGTGAACCATACAGTATCTGTAAATCGTGCAGTATCTGTAAATTGTACACTACAACTATTCCGCCGCCAACTGGAATTGTTATTAATCATATATAAACACGAACTTGGTTCTAGGTGATTCCAGCCTAAATTCTATAACCTGCAGCGAGCATTCATTTCATTTAATTTTTAAAACATTTTTTATTTTTCTTTTTATATTCTTAATTTCTAAATTAAAGGCTAGACAAAAAATACTTAAATTCTAGCTTAATTATCTTAAATAATAACTTACTGGTCCTTCGCAGACGCTCTAAGCTAAACGTTACTAAACATTTGTAAAATTTGCCTTTCGGCGACAGAAGTTTGTGGCAGTACTTATAATTATTTGAAAGACAAAGAAAATTTGAAAAACTTTGTTAATTTTTTTTGTTTTTTTTTTTCTTAAAATTTAACTTACTTAACTTACCTATTTTTTTTTTTTTTTTTTTTTTTTAATTTAATTTTATGTAAAAGCACTTAACCTAACTTAACTTAAATCTTATACTACCCTAATTCTAGAAAAGCTAAGTCTATGTAAGCTAGCTGATGATAGTGTGATTCTATACCGACTTTGGTATCCAGGTCTTTATATGCCATTCAACCACCAGAACTGTTGACGGTGTCTAATACTATCGTCCCGGTCTCTGTGGGAGATAGCCCTACTGAAGCGCAGGAGCTCTTCTTCGGTGCGCGGTACTTCCCGGTCGTAGCACAATCGCCCGTCTACGGATGATCTACTTACATGATAGATCAGCGGAATTCCGGATCTATCCTGTATAAGCCGTTTCATGTCCAAGTCAAGGAACGCCTCTGATGGAACAAAGCCGTTGCGACGCACGCTCGCATAGTACAGAGTGTTTGGATAATAGGCCCCGAAAATTAGGTCATGGAACGAGCTTATTGCTCTCGCAATATGTCCTCTGATTAATTTAATCATAATATTATCCACCCTATTTATGTTACTTCATTATATAAAGTCTCATTTGAATAATACTTTTTATAGTCCGATTCCGGTGTCCGATATAATCTGAGACAACTTCTGAGACACTTCCTTTCGAACACCCGAATCTTTTCCATCAAATTTGGAGCTATGTTAAAACATACTGGACAACCATATATGAGCATTGGCCTGATTACCGTCATGTAACATATGACTTTTACCCTGCTGTCAAGTTG
Source organism: Microdon myrmicae (assembly GCA_963931805.1). Classification (NCBI taxonomy): domain Eukaryota; kingdom Metazoa; phylum Arthropoda; class Insecta; order Diptera; family Syrphidae; genus Microdon; species Microdon myrmicae. The sequence continues at coordinate 52,549,534 of OZ007499.1, read as the reverse complement.
GCTACTGTGAAATAGCCTCCTTGTCATAGCAAACATTTTTCTAGCCTTGACCAAAGCTGCCTCTACATGTCAGTTGAAATACAGATATTGGTCTAGCCAGATGCCAAGGTATTTAACTAAACTCTTGGTTTCCAGTTTATCTCCATGCGGTCCCACGATAACTAGCTTTCGCCAGTTTTTCCTTGTGTCGTTCGTGGCTTTGTATAATGGAGTTCTAAATAGGATGGCTTCACATTTCTGGAAGTTGATCTTAAGTTTCCAGTCATCGCAATAGCGCTGCACGTTGTTGAAGTCTCGCTGTATTAAACTATTTATGATCTCAACTTTCGGAGCTGTTCTGTAAATTATGAGATCGTCTGCGTACGCAATAGCCTGCGGAAGTGCATCTAATAAGTCGCTAATGTAAATGTTAAAAAGAATCGGAGAGAGTACCGCACCCTGTTGCAAGCCATTCTTGATATTATACGTTTTATTAGAGGTCACATTACCATTTGTGACCACGAACTTCCTGTTCTTTAACATATCGTGCAGCGAGCACATAGATATCCTATGTAACAATTTTGTTTCTGTTATCAATAGAGCGGCCGATCTTGCGATACCTAAATGTTCCACTGCTCCAGTTGATAAGGCAACGCTTCCTGAAAATATCTTACATCTGATTAGGCTACGAAACTCTGAAAGAAGAAAATGGCTGCGTTATAGAATCGATTGTTTTCTAGTTAATATTAAAGTCTTAAATAATATCATTAAAAACGAAATCTCAACATATAGGAACAAGTGTTGGAATAAACAGCTTTCCTCTCTTGACAAAGCAAGCAAACTGCTCTGGAAAATATCAAAAATTATGAAAAAGAGAGGGTCAAGTATTCCTCCGTTTAAAGTTCACGACAAGATGTTTATTTCTTCAGTGGAGAAATCGAATCTACTTGCTAACACGTTTAGTAAGAACTACTCCATATCTATGCATCTAAGCGACGCGTATACTGAAGCTGAAGTTGCTAATACTATCCATGTACTTTCTCAAACACCAGCTGAAAGTAATTACGCAACTAATATCAGCAAAGTTAAAGAATTGATAAAAAAATCGAAATCTAAAAGAGCTGCGGGTCTCGATAATATTAACAACAAATTAATCAAAGCACTTCCACCTGCTGCAAGTAACTATTTAACGTTCATTTTCAACGCTTGTCTTAAGAATTGTTATTTTCCAGACTGTTGGAAAACAGCAAAAGTAATACCTATCCCGAAACCCGACAAACCGAAGAACAGCCCCGAAAGCTACAGACCTATTAGTCTACTTAGCTGTCTAAGTAAGCTCTTAGAAAAAATTATTAAGGAAAGGATTGACCGTTTTGTGGAAGACAATAACATCTTACCAAACTTTCAGTTCGGTTTCCGTAGTGGTCACAGCACAATCCACCAAGTCTTGCGCATTAAAAACCACATAGCTGGTAAATTCATCGACAAGGAGTCAACGGGACTGGTTCTTCTAGACATCGAAAAAGCCTTTGATACGGTATGGCACGATGCCTTGATTTATAAGCTACTGAAGCTTAAGCTGCCAATGCCGCTTATCAAAATTATTCAGAGCTTTCTTCGTTCGAGAAAATATGTTGTGAGTATAGGAACCGACATATCCTCTACTCACCAAATCCACTATGGTGTACCCCAAGGCTCGGTCCTTGGTCCCATATTATTCACATTGTGTGTCGCAGATTTACCATGTCTAGGTGAAAGCATTCAGGTAGCTATGTTTGCCGATGATACGGCCATTTTCTCTTCGGGTGCCTTATTCACTAATGTCTACAACACATTGCAAGCAGCTCTTGACAAACTAGCAGTATATTACAGGAAATGGAAAATAAAAATAAATGGTACAAGCTGTCTGGTTTTCGAGATGTAGGAAACACTGCTACCTACCAAATGGCACTAAACTCAGTATGTGTGCAGTTGATATTGATTGGTCCGAAGACTGTAGATATCTAGGTATTATTCTAGATAAAAAACTCATCTTTCAAAAACACATCACTACCACAATTGACAAAATAAACAAAGTCGTAAGAGTTATGTATCTATGGGTCTCTTCAGGGCCCGAAGAACGTCGCATCATTTTTAACCTCATAAAAATCCTTTAAACCCCATATCTACCCTTAAGTCGAATCACTGGCAAGATCACACAACCTGGCCATAGTATTCACCACTCTCCTAAAATGGCTGAAAACAATTCGGTTATCCCCTTGGATAACCGTCATAAATATTCCATCATAGCCGAGGAGCTTTTTCTCCATATTCGGCATTGTATACTTACCTCGTAGCTACAGACCCATGGACCGATCGTTCTGTCGACGATATGCAGAGTAGCCACTGTTGACTACCTGTAACCGACTGTATGTCCTTCAAAGATACCACACACCCGATGGAATGTTACCTTGAGCAGAATGAAAGATTACACATCCACCAGTCTCCATGCCCATTAGCGTCCAAAAATACATGCCGGGATATTTGCTGGCTTACACATCTGCAAGCCAGATTTCTAATAGCCCGGCAATAGGACATAATGAGCGGGATAACCCAAAGATCAATTAGCCTTTTTTTCTAGTTGCTATGGCGAGCGATCTTCTGTGTTACATCACAGAAGACCTAATTGCCGCCGCCAGCATTGTTCCCTTATGCTACACGAAACACTTCTGTCTATCCGATGTAGACAAAAGAAAACGTTTTCGTCCAGGCGGCAATTTCCTACATAAACAATGTAGTCAAAAAGATTCATGCTCTCAGGCAGCCTTGGGTTTTTTGCCGATATTTATCACCATCATGGGAAAACCGTCCTCATGATTTTTGACTGCATTTTCTGCCAGCCTAAATTTCCGCCCCTCTAATTGACCAGATGTGTATTGGAATTTCCCTGGTACGCCAGAGGTATCTGATACTACAAGGGAAGTTGAGGACGATTTCCTTTACGGTGTTCACAATTCTCGAGGAGTCAGATTGCAACCTCAATCTCGTTTGCACGTCCTAATGGTCGGTGCATTAATTCTCCGGTCTAGCTGCACAATTTTTCTGCGACGAGAGCGATTTGCGGTCAATAGTAGCTGTTTGAACATACGGTTAATTTCTGTTAAATTCCACGTACGTGACTAGTGTGTTAGTAAGGTGTTATAATTTAATGAATAGTTTGTGCGTAAAAATAGAACATTTAGTACACCTCACCAAAAACAACACAATTGCTGTAAAAATAACCAAGGAGCAATTAAAGAAACATTAAATCAATTCAGTGCGTTTTATTCATTTCGCTTGGTGGTAAATGTAACATCGGTGGATTGACTTTACGGTGCCTTTTCAGTGGACATCGGAGTTTTGTGAACTATTTCGTTTGTTCTTGCGAAACAACATCGTGGAGAGTATGTGAAACATTGTCCTTGTTGACATAACAACATAATTTACCCACATATCCATTAATGTGTAGAAAATCAAAGCTTAGCATCGAAAATAAAATTATAATATTTAAAACCATTTTTCAAGCTTTACTCCTGTACGGTGTAATTGTGCTCGCACACACAAAATAAAATTGCAAAGGCGTCAAAATAAAATATTGAAAATGTTGCTGAATTTGCCATGGCATTATTCGACACATGAACTACATGAAAACGCTAACGTTAAACCGGTAGAGTTCTTTATTGACAAAATCAATCGAAACATCTTCGCCAATTGTTCTTTTTCTGACAATGTTCTCGTTTCCCGTCTTGCGTTATCCTAAATCACTACATATGTACTCTGTCTATGAAAATTATATCGGGGTCATTACTATATAAAATAACCGGAAACTCGTGCAATATTAGTCTTAAGATTCAAATAAGGGATTTTTCTTGTAGTTTTCCCTTAATTTATTATTTGTTATTCATTAAAATTGTGCTATTGTCGTTATATAGATTTAAGATTATAGTTGTAAAGGAATTGCTATCCTAAATCTCTTAAGTACTAATTGTAAAATATACCATAAATGTAATTATCTACCAAATAAAAATTGAATTGAATTGAAAATATTGTATATATATTCATCGGGGTTGCCCGTGAAGTATAATACGTGTTAAAAAATTGTTTTGGAAATCAGACACATCGCTAATCTCGAGAATAACTTGAATAAGTAACAGAATTTAAATATGAACAGTGTTCGATTTGGGGTTTTTAAAGTTAATTTAATTGCAGATGCCACGACGGCACCATGTGCATTGCGAAGTGCTGAGCATGGGTACGTTTGCGTATGTAACGCAACTTATTGTGACTCGCTAGATCCAATTATATTAAGGGGTAAAAGAGAAATCGCTGTAGTATCTTCCAGCGAGGTGAGCTTATGGCCTTTACCTTCTTTTACGATTTCCACAAGCAGTGCTTCTTTACCGTTTCCCCTATAGAAAGGTTTACGTTTTGCTCCACAAAGAGGACATTTTTCAATTATTCCAATAGTTGTCAACGACGGCGATAATTCGTTTTTGGATATCTTTGGAATGCCAGGTTAGTATCCACGTTATTTCAATTCAAGACCTTGTTAATACAACTAGTATATACGGTAAAAAGAACGCCCTAAGACTGAATTCGTAAGAATAAATGTCGACAGATCCAAGCACTTTCAGCGAATTGAAGGCTGGGGAGGAGCATTTACGGGATCAGTGTCATACCTATTGGATTTATTCGACCAAAACATGCAGGATACGCTGTACAGGTAAGTTGACCAAAGCGCAAGAAATATCATAACACTTCTCCATCGGTCCTAAACATTCTTCAGTTTCATGAGTTCTTAAAGACAAGCAATTTTATGGTATTCGATGTTCCTTCGATTGGAGGTGTTCTGTCATATATGGTCTAAGGGCTCCGAGAAATTTTGACGATTTCCCCTCCTCCCATATAACAAACGTAACAAGGCCACCAAAATGTTTGAACTAACTGAATTTAATATTTCGTATTTCCACCAACATTATTTATAGCAAATAAAATATTTTTACAATGGCATATTATGATACTTAAACAGTTTTTACTTTGATTTGTGATTTTTTTTTTCATTAATATTTTACAACTTAAAATGTGTTTTAATATATATTATATCGTTCCAACTACAGTAAGAGAATTAAATACAAACGTACGCTTAAAAAGATATTTTATTACGAGCTTAATGGCCGAGTACCTGAGGATATCAAATATCCATACCCACGAATATCTCGTTACCAAAAAACTCATGAAATGCGCGAAATATATTTTTATTTGAACGCTAATTTTTTTAATAGTTTTCAACAACCTTAGTGCCTTTCTAAATTATTAATCTTTCGAAATTGTCAAAGAACGAACTTATCAAATGACATAATTTGGGTCAAAAACTGTTTGCCGTTTTTTATTTAACGTATTTCCCTCTAATATGGAACTGTATTTAAAAGGCAAGATGTATCATAAATAAGACGTCTATGAACACTTTAAGTTGAAAACGTATGGATTATTTTAGGTCTTGCTTCGCCGAAGATGGGTTGGCGTACAATATGTTGCGAATGCCGATCGGAGGATGCGATTTTGATTTAGAACCCTGGGCATACAATGAATATCCCGAAAATGATACAACCTTATCCAATTTTACACAATTAGACCCACGTGACCAGAAAAAGGTAAAAAGTGATCCTGTTATTACCTTTCCCTTGTAAATCTCACTTTCTTTATCTCTCGCAATAAGGTCCAACAGATTAAACGCCTTATGTCAGTGTCTGGTATAGAAGATCTTCGCATCATGGCAGCAGCTTGGAGTAGCCCCAAATGGATGAAGACGAACAATGAATGGACTGGGCTTGGAGTTCTTAAGGATGAATATTATCAGCTATGGGCTGACTATCATCTAAGGTAAACTATTATATTACTGGAAACTCCTTTAAAAGAGATTATTATAACATAGCCGATTTTTATATACGTAGGTTCCTTGAATTGATGGACGAGAGCGGCTTACCAATTTCTTATATATCTACAGGCAATGAACCACAAAATGGGATTTTATTAATGGCACTCATTAACTTTATGAGTCTTGGATGGTCACCAGATAAGCAAGTGAGCAGTTAAAATTTATAGTTTACACGATTTGTCAATTAGTCCATTTGCTTAGGCCAACTGGTTAACAAACAATTTAGGGCCGACTATAAAAAATTCCAAATACAGGAATGTTCAAATTTTTTCAAATGACGATCAAAAGTTTACATATCCCTGGTGGTTTGACTTGGTGAGTTTGAATTACTTGACTTTGAGAGACCTACTTAAATGGTATTTAATGCAGATGAATTTGACTGATAGCTCATTTATCGACTATATGGATGGTTTTGCAGTGCACTGGTATTTTGATTTAGTAGCCCGACCAATAAGTACTGACTTGGCTCTAGAAGCCTTTCCTGGCAAAATGCTTCTTAATACGGAATCCTGTATAGTGGGAACTCCAAAACTTGGTTCCTGGGACGATCTAGATTACTACGTAACTAACTTTATGACCGATTTAAAGCACTCGGTCAGTGGTTTTATCGACTGGAACCTATTTCTAAACGAGCAGGGTGGACCAAACTATGTTAATAATTTTGTTAGCTCGCCTATCATTCTCAATACAACAAGTAGGTTGAGTTAGCTGTCCCCTCAAGTTATTTAAAAGAATTTAATATATATTCGCAGGTTATTCTGAGTTCTATAAACACACGATATACTATGCAATTGGACACTTTTCTAAGTTCATTCCTAAAGGATCTGTGGCAATAGAAACTAAATCCTCTGGAACAGTGAAGACTGTAGCATTCCAAACTCCCAGTGGCACTATTAGTACGGTTCTCTATAATAAGTAAGTAAATGTTAATTGCATTTTGAGACAAATTAAGGATATCATATTGTCTATGGTTTATTTCTGTTGCAGAGGTTCAGACGCAGCCAGCATTCTGCTCAAAGACACCGTAAGAGGCTCCGTTGTCATTAATATACCACCAAAATCGCTACATACGCTTGTCTACAACTAAGCCATTAGACATCAAGTTCTATAAAAAACATCGTAAACTTATTGACGAACATTTACGACTGCAACAATGTAACTTGTGATGTGATCTTGAAAAATAAAAGCATTTTGTAGGTGGATTAAGTTCTACCAGAATGAACCTATGTGGCAGCTAATATTAAATTTAATTAGATGCCGCTCAAATGCGTGTGGTACTTGGAGTTAATTAAAATGTGATTTGTTATCATCATGGCGTTTAGATAAAATTGTGGAGAATTTATGGGGAAGTGAAATGGTAACGATGTGCTTAACCGGAAAATGACGCCTTCTTTGTGAATGTCTTCTGGCAACCGTGTTGCCAATTGTGTCACAGCGCTCTACATTTTATCGTGCAGTTCAGATATGAGGAACAAACTGATTTACGTAATCCACATACATTGTATATTGTTGCGTGATCATTGAGTAGAAAATTGATAATTTTTCGACCCCCCGTGTGATTTTTCAATAAGTCAGAGAAAGAATGCATATAATCCAGAAGATCAAGGTACACACTAGAAACAAAAATGGGATGTGCAGGTTGTTAATGTTTCATTATTGAATTTCATTTAACTTTGTTAAAACATTTTTTTTTTTCATAAAATTCGCAATAGTTCAACTAGTGATAAAATCACGATCAAGTTGTGTTTTTTATGTTAGGAACATCATCCAACTGCTGAATACAAAACGGTTAACCCATTAATGCACATTTTTTAATCAATTTAGATACAAAAAAAATCATTTATTTTTTTTGCAAATAATTATTATTTATGCTTATTTTAACTAATTTATGCAAACAATTTTTTTTTAAATTAATATTTTAATTGTGTATGGTAAATTTTAAAACAAGGTACTACGCAGAGTCCCACGTCACACTCACTGCACCAATATCTTGTTTCTTTTCTGATTATTTTGACCGTGCTGTCTTTTCTTGAACAACATACTGAACAATTTCTATAAGGTACAGCCTTTTTTTCACTTGGAGGAATAAAGTCAGGAAAATGTCGTTCCGTTAGTCGTAACGGTCCCATATGTCTTTGTCGCCCTGCCTTCTTGACGTTTGTACTCAAGTGATATTTTTCTATCATTTCTTCTATCAGTTTTGTTCTGTATTCCAAATTATCCATCGCTCCTCCATTCTTTTTGTACAAAATAAAAGAGTTGAAAATAGCAAAATCAAATAAATGCATAAATATTTTTTTTATAATATTTTCCCCCCCGTTTTTTAGTTAGTTGATAGCCATGCAAGTGTTGATCTAATCCATCGACGCCTCCCATGGTGTTACGAGGGTTGCCTTTTATATTTTGGGATTAGAGAACAAAAACAAATATTGATCATCGAAAATCACTTTATTATTTTTCAAAATATTCCCCATGAAGATCTATACACTTTTGCATGCGTTTGAACCAATTGTCGAAGCACTTTTGCCACTCTGATTGAGGTATCTCCAACACATGCAGTCTGAGTGCAGCAACCGCTTCTTCAGGTGTCGAAAAACGTTGACCTCTCAGTTTGTTTTTTACGTACGGGAATAAAAAGAAGTCATTCGGTGCCAAGTCAGGACTATACGGCGGATGACCCATCAAATCGATGTTTTGGGTGCTCAAAAATGCAGTTGTCGCAGCCGATGTGTGAGAGCTCGCATTGTCGTGGTGAAGAGTGATCCGTCTTCGGCGGTTGGTTTTACTGATTTCTTGGAAGACAACTGGCAAACGAATGGTTGTGTACCACTCAGAATTGACTGTTCTGCCTTGTTCTAGTGGTACGGTTGCGACATGTCCAGTTTTTCCGAAAAAACAGGCGACCATTTGCTTGGAAGTGCTTCGTGCGCGAACAACTTTTGTTGGATTTGGCTCATCTTGAAACACCCAGACAGTCGACTGCTGTTTACTTTCGGGCTCATACGCGTAAATCCACGATTCATCACCTGTCACGATGTCATAGACGTGTGTCGAAGCACCGCGACCGTATTTTTTGAGCATTTCTTTCGACCAATTGACACGAGCCTTTTTTTGGGCGATTGACAAATTGTGTGGGATCCAACGCGAACAAATTTTTTTGACTGTCAAATGTTTATGCAATATTGAATGTATGCTGGTCCCACTAACGCCTAAGGTTGTCTCAATCTCACGATAGGTCACATGACGATCTTCCAATATCAGTTCGCGCACAGCATCAATGGTTTTCGGAACAACAACTGATTTTGGACGACCTTCACGAAATTCATCTTGGAGTGAACTACGACCACGATTGAATTCACCATACCATCGATAAACACTGGTCCTTGATGGAGCTTCATCGCCAAAAATTGAATTAAGTCCATCCATGCACTGTTGCTGAGTTAATCCACGCCGAAAGTTGTAAAAAATAATCGCACGAAAATGTTGACGATTTAATTCCATTTTTGGGCCGAGATGAATCTTTTAAGTTACTGTAAACAACACAAATAGCGCTCGTATGTCAAAACGTTCTGAGTGCGTATAACCTCAAAAATGTCCAACTTTACGACAGAGCTGTCAATTGCCGGATTGCAACACTAGGGTTGCCAAATCCCGAAACATTAGAGGCAACCCTCGTATTGTAGTCCACAACTAATTTAGGTTTCTTTATGGGATTTCCTTCTTTATCTTTCTTCGCAGTTAGGACATTTTCGGGATTGTGAATTGTCGACAAGAGACAAATTTTTTTTTTGTCATGCCACTTTATTACCATGACTTTTTTTCTTTGGAATGCTATAGATTCTCCTATTTTAGTTTTTTTAGTCACAAGTTGTCGTGGTATATCTTTTCTGTTGGACCGCAGAGTACCATATAAATCAGTCTTTTTGGATACAAGGAAATCTGCTAGTTGTGGGGACGTGTAATAATTGTCGGTCGTTACACAATATCCCATATCTAGCAGAGAATTTGCTAACGACAATACGACCTGTGCACTGACTTCATAGGCATGTCTTTATATTTTGGGGATGTTATAGTTCCTTTTCCAGTATAAATAATAAACGAATACAAATACCCTGTTTTAGATTCGCAGAGCATGTAGATTTTTATCCCAAAACGAGATCGTTTTAGAGGGATGTACTGGATCCAACCCAATCGTCCTTTGTACAATAACAAAGTTTCATCTACACTTATGTCTCGTTCAGGTATATAAAATGTACTAAATTTTCTATTTAGAGCTTCATAAATAGGCCAAATTTTGTTTAGTTTAGGATTCGGATGAGTATGACAGTCATATGATTCATTATCAGAAAAATGTATTTTTTTTTTATGTATAAATATCGACGTAAAGACATTAGTTTTGGAAATATTGGAGTAGCAACAATGTCTTTAGTTGTCCAGTACATTCTTTCTTCTGGCTTTTTTAGTATTCCTTGAATTATATTTATACATAAAAATATTTGCATTTCCTCTGTTTTTATAGGCAATAAAACATCAGACGATCTTCGTGGTTGTTGTTATGCATAGCGATTAGATTCGGTGACCAATAAGTTTATCAATTCATTATCAAAAAAATAATTGGAAATAATCCAAGACTGCAAAATTATCTGCATTGAATGTACAACCTGGGACACCAATAAACTGGAAACGCGGTGGTGCTGAATCCCTGATATCTGTATTTATTTGTTGCCAGATATTATTTGATTGGTCATCATCCTCGCTTTCCTCCGAATCCGATTCTACATCGCTATCGTCACTTCCGCTTTCTGATAAATTGGCATACTCAAATTCAGAATCTTCTTGGTCAGACATTTGGCTGAACAAATTTTTTTAAATAAATTTCTAAAAATTGAAAAATAAAAAAAAATCTTACCTGAGATAAAATATATTATATTGTTATACTAGCGTAAGACTTATTCTAGCAAAATGTCTTGGATTTTCAAATATCACTGCATATACTACACGTCCGCACATGAAGAAGGTAACTTTTAGAATGATAATGTGGGTCATAAACATCTGGCTCTAGTCTTAGCATAAGCAAACGCAAATTCCGAGAATGGCAATAATCTACCATCCAACGTGACAGATACGGACTTAAAATATTTGGAAAATTATATTTCTATATTAACCGCGACCCATACGGAGCTGTAATATTTTGAGACATATAAAATTACAGTGACCGTGACGTTCACGGAGCTGCACAATTCTGCCGGTAAACGTTGCCCGTATATTAAGGGAATGTTAAGAAATGTTGATAACTTGACTTGTCACACAAAATGATATACATATAAGTAAGCTAAAAAAAGAAAAAAAAATAACCACAGTAAAGACCGAATTCCGAATACAACGTTTACTTCGTCGAGATAAGGCGAAAAACCCCGATTGATTCGCATCGGGTGATGATCAATCTGAAAAAGTAAGTGGGATTCGTCAAATGAAAAGATCAAAAATAATTCCTTAACTTGAAACTCGGCGGTTTATAAAATTAGTCGTGTCAAATTGTTCAATCTAATTGAATTCATATTCCTGTTACACTTAACGGAAATATATAATTATCTGTGTCAGAGATAAAAAAAAGTTTTAGAACCATTATAAGACAATAAGGGAAAACAAAATATTTAAATAAATAATTAAAAGTGATATACGTAATGTGTTCTATTGAGCAGGCAGGGTGAACAATAAAAACAAAACGGGATTGTTGTTTAAATTGAGGATATATATTTTATGAGGATACACGTCCGAACGGCACGAAAGCTGGATGCTAAGAAGAAGGAAGTGAAAGTTGAAAAATGTGAGTTTGGCGTTTCTTGGTGTGGATGACAGTTGTGTGCCTTAAGGGCCTGAATGCAATGAGAAGAGTGAGTGTTTTCATGAGTGTGATAGTTTAGCTTTGAGTGCGTACAATTTGAATTCAATCTTTTAATTTGTTTAACACTCCCACTAAAAAGTTAACTTCAAATTGATTTCACAGTTACGATGTTTTCTGACTGTGTTGTGAATTGCGTGATAAAATATTGTTTGAGTTGTTGTGTGTGGTGACGTTTTAGTTCCTCTAGTGGAGTTTTTGTAGACCCTTGGCATCTTGTATGTTGAGCATCCTTCATTGTTCCTCGAAAAATGCTCTCGTCAGGGGCTTGGTCATCAAATCTGCTTGCTGGTTTTTGGAGGCGACATGCTCTAAAGCAAAGATTTTGTTCTCGAGACTGTCGCGTATGAAGTGATATTTCACGTCAATATGTTTGCTCCTTTTGTGGAACTCTGGGTTTTTGATGAGCTTGATGGCGCTCATGTTGTCGATGAGGAGGGTGCTCTCCAGATCTTGGCACAGGTTGAGGTCCTCGATGAGTCTCTTCATACAGGTGACGTCCCTCACAGCTTGAGTTGCAGCGACATATTCTGCCTCAGTGGTAGAAAGGGCCACCGTCTTCTACTTGCTGGAACTCCATGACACGGTTGGCTCTCCACACCTCAGAACAACGCCAGACCTTGATTTTCGGGTCTCGACATCTCCTGCATAGTCTGCGTCACAGTAGGCCTGGAGTTTGTTTGTCTGCTCGGCTGGAAAAAAAGACCATATCCACTTGTACCTTTCAGGTACTTGAGTATCCTCTTTACCGCACTCCAGTGGATTTTCTTCGGGTTCTCAAAATGCTGACTAGCACTGTTGACTGCAAAGGTGATGTCTGGTCGGCTACCTACGGAGAGATACATAAGGCTTCCCACGGCTTGTCGATATGGAAATTCTGGCGCCTCCCTGTCACAATTTTTGTGCATTTCTGCACTCATTTTATGATGATGGTCTGCCGGAATTGCAACAGCATTTGCGTGCTCCATGTTGAAGCGCTGCAGAATTCTCTTGCAGTAGGCCTCCTAGTGGAGAAGAATTGAACCATCTGTCATCCGTTCAACCTGTAGTCCAAGGTAAGTGCTCAAATTTCCAAAGGTAATATCGAAGTCCTGGCGAAGTTGGTTTATTAGTTCCTCAATCATTTTCTCATCTTTTGCAGCAATCAATCCGTCGTCGATGTGAATTGCCAGCATCAACTGATTCTCAGGATCTCCGTTGGTGAAGACACAGTAATCAGCTCTGTTTGGACGTAGTCCAGCTTTGGCCAGGATCTTCGTGAGATGTTTGTACCAGCATCTCGACGCCTGCTTGAATCCATACAAACTTCGGATGAGATTGCACACTCGGCTGGTACCACCTTCATAACCTTTTGGCTGCCTCATGTAGATGAGTTCTTCCAGCTTTCCATAGAGAAAAGCTGTTTTAACGTCGAACTGTTTGAGGGAAAGATTTTGGGAGGCTGGACAGGATAGAATGAGGCGAATGGAATCAAATCGGGATACGGGACAAAAAGTCTCATTATAATCGACACCAGGAGTTTGACTGAAGCCTCTGGCAAGGGTGAACAATAAAAACAAAACTGGATTGTTGTTTAAATTGAGGATATATATTTTATGAGGATACACGTCCGAACGGCACGAAGGCTGGATGCTAAGAAGAAGGAAGTGAAAGTTGAAAAATGTGAGTTTGGCATTTCTTGGTGTGGATGACAGTTGTGTGCCTTAAGGGCCTGAATGCAATGAGAAGAGTGAGTGTTTTCATGAGTGTGATAGTTTAGCTTTGAGTGCGTACAATTTGCATTCAATCTTTTAATTTGTTTAACATGTTCCAAACGCAACATAAAAGTACCTAGACGTAACTTTAAATAGCCGTCGTTGATGATGATGAATAACGCATTTATTGTACAATAATTTGACAAATGTTTACTTAGGACTAAATGCTAAATCCTATTGTACAAACTTTTCTTATTCTTAAAATAATTTACTGGCTCTACACAAGCACTCTAAATTACACGATGTCGGTTTGTGTAACGCCTTCGGCGTACAATAATATTTTTATATTTTTATATTTTTATATTTTTATATTTTTATATTTTTATATTTTTATATTTTTATATTTTTATATTTTTATATTTTTATATTTTTATATATTTATATTTTTATATTTTTATATGATTTCAGTTAGCTGAATATTTTAGGAAGAAGTTCTCTCTCTCTCTCTATCCTCTTTTTCTTTTCTTTTTTTTTTTTTTAAATAACATAAAAAAAAAAGAAAATATTAACAAAAATATTAACAAAATTTTAACATACAGAGATTTTAAAACGAAAAGAAAAAGGAATCTAAATGAAAAATGGAAACGAAAAGGAAAAATGAGAATATATATGAAAAGGGAAAGGGGGGGTGGGAAGGGAAAGCGTGGCGTCTGAAGATCTTACTATATTTGGGGTGTTTAGTCTTTTCTTCATTGTCAATCCACCACGAGATGGGATGGGATCGATCATTTATCGATTTACCTCGATCACCTCTTGCCATGTTAAAGCGCAAGTGAACTTATGGGGGTTCTTTAAGACTTGCCCGAAGAACCACCCATCGTCCTAACCCAACTACCCTTTCCCAACCTGCAATAAATTACCGATCATAGCCTCTTACCTGCATTAGAGCAGTACAAAGCTCTCCTTGAATCATTTCTTACCTGAAATATAGGCATCAAACAAATCATATCAACCAAACCATTTCGGTTCATCTCACATGAATCATTTAGGAACCTAATCGGTTGCTCTGGGCGGCAACATGTCCATCAAACGCACTCCAATCCTCCGGTGTTTACTCGTTTCCAACAATCCGTTGGTCCAAAAGCCGGGCAACTTGCTTGCTTGCACATCTGCAAACCAAATTTCCTACGATCGATCACCACAAGCGATAACCGATGATCGAGTTGGACACGACAATAATTGTTGTCCAAATAATCATATCAACGGCCGTGTCCCACGATCTGTTTTTCTAACTCAAACACACAGTAATCTCAGTGCGTTTATATTTCCCTACCATCCGTTGGTCCATAGTCAAGCTGGGTAAGTTGTATGCTTACACAACTGCAAGTCAAAATCCCATGATCGGTCAGCACAAGCGATAAGCGATTATCGAGTTGCACACGACCCATGATTGTTTATCCAAACAATCATATCAATGGCCATGCCCTATGATTGGTTCCCAAGCCAAACATGCACCCATCCATCCTAGCCCCTTGCCATCGTAGGGGAAGTTTCTGTTGACTTAACATCAACAGAAAAACCTATCCTCTATCGTTTATGGTGGTAATACAGCCAGCCCCCGTACACGATCATCTATTTGACCAGCTGCATGTTTGGATTTTCTTCTGAGCAACCTTTACATTTTCGTTTGTCCTGCCTTCCAGTGAATGGGCATTTAACCAGACCCGTACGGTCGCAATGTAAATACTTCCATTAAAACCCAAATCGATTGTTCATTAGTCGTCACTAAAGAAAAATATCTGATTTTCTCCTCACACATCGCTGGAAATCCACCCCCGTTGCGACTGATGGTATGTTCCGTGCAACAGCGAGGTAGTTGGATCTTAACCACCGTTGGGTACACACACGCGAGGCGTTTCCTTTAAACAAATAGAGTATTATTTCCGTCAGTTGTCATTTGTGAATAATGTTCGTGTTAATGAATTGAACTATACATTTCCGGATACTATAACACTTGTGTTGTGAATAATGTTTATGTAAATGAATTGAACTATACATTTCCGGATACTATAAGTCTTGTGTTGTAAATAACGTTTGAGTCATCCAGTAGAACTCTTCCCTGCGAGGGAAATCCTACTTGTGTTATCCAACTAAACAATAAATCAATCAAAATAAAGTTTTACCAAGCCACCCAACTACCAGTGTGTTTTATTTCATCCTTATTTAGCGTTGAGAACAGTGTTCGGCAAAGCAATTTCCTGTGTAACATCGGCGGTGTTTTTGTTGAACTAGCATCCGTGTTGACGCATTAGTAAAAATAACCACAAACTGCAGCATCAGATATTTCACTGTTATAAAGAATCGGTTTGTCCCTGGCACGACGAAAAGCGTAATAAATAATAGGGACTCCATGCTTGTCTTGGATGAGACCTTTTCTATCCAAGAGAGGAAACGCTTCAGGTGGAATAAACCCATTTTGGAGTGTATTCTCCAGACACATGGCATTGGGTAGTATACTCCCGAGATAAGATTATTTTCACTGCACATTGCCCTTGCAGTGTGACCATGAATAATTTTGATAATGAAATTGTCTATCCCATTCAATCCTGATTTGTCATACAGTGTCTTATTAGGATAGAATTTCCTGTATTGAGACTCAGGTGTTCTATGTAATCCGAGGTAGGAATGCAGGCACGGTCTCTCGAACATGCGAAACTTTTCCATGTAGGATGGGGAAACGTTAAACCATACCGGCCAACCATACACTAATATTGGGCGGATAAATGCTGAGTACGAAATTATTTTAACTTTGTGATTTAGGAGACTATTTCGGAACAGACTTCTTGTCATTGCATATGCACTTTTAGCTGCGGAGAGAGCAGCTGCTATGTGCTTATCAAAGTATAGGTATTGATCCATCCAAATACCAAGGTACCTGACAACAGTTTTCTTTGGCAACGGAAGATTATTGCTTCCTACAATGGAAACGTTTTTCCAATTATCCCATGTATCCCTTGAAGCTGTGGAAAGAGGTGTTCTGAAAAGGATAGTTTCTGTTTTTTGGAAGTTAATTTTCATTTTCCAATCGTCACAAAAGCGCTTGATTTTATTGAAACCAACTTGAAGAAGTCTGTTAATGGCATCGATTTTTTTTTCTGAACTGTACAGCACAATATCGTCGACATATGCAATAGCATGATTAAGAGAGCCAATTAGATCACTCCCCCGCTTGGTAGAAAACTTGACGTGGTGCGGGGGCTTAAACTACAATGAATCACTCGGGCTATGCTGACGGAAGCATACGCTTCCAGTGGGGCCATCCAGGTCAGACAGGCTAGCGAGGAGTAACACATAAAGTTCTTCCACCCCTAATACAGGGTGTTACGCGTCACCGTGCCCATTGGATGGTTTGCAGCCGGAGGTATACCGGCTGTATTATAACGGCGCCTCTCTGACACCGGGCCGAATCAGAGCAGTAAGCAGACCTTACCATATCAAAGAGGGGCTCTGATGTGGCGAATTATTTAGAACCCCAAGACTCGTGGGATCAAAATGAATAATCAATATACAAAAAACAATCTCACGAAAAACCCGGTAGGCGTAGGTGTGATGAGCCGACACTACCACAAGGGAACAAACCATCAAGAAAACACCGACTCAGCAAAAAAAAAAAAAGACGTAGGGAAAAACGGAAAAAGCGGAATATACCCGTCGGAACGTGGAATGTTCGAACGCTATATAAACCAGGCGCGATACAGACGGTCGTAGAAAACGCGAAACAACATAATATGGACATCGTCGCGTTTCAGGAAGTCCGACTCCCATATCAAGTAATCGAAACCGACGGGTTTGCACTGGCGTTTGGAGGTACCGATACACATAACCTCGGGAATGCCTTTATTATAAGCAAGAAGATTACGCTCCATGTAAAAGATGTGCAATTTATTAATGACCGAATGTCGGTGCTAAAAATACAGGGATACAGGATATGTATTTATAAACGTACACGCCCCAACATAATCTACCGACGAAGAAACGATGGACACTTTCTACGAGATCCTAGAGGAAGTATTTGATGGGATCTCATCATTCGATGTTAAAATCCTCGGGGACCTGAATGCGAAAATTGGAAAGGAAGACATCTTCCAACCAACTGTAGGTAAAGAGAGCCTACACGACGTTTCAAATAATATTGGAATTCGAATTATTACGTTCGCAGCGTCAAAAGATCTGGTAGTGAAAAGCATGATGTTCAAGCACAAGCAAATCCATAAAGCCAAATGGATATCACCCGACGGCGTAACGCGTAACCAAATAGATTGTGGGGGTATAAGGTGTGATGTGCCAACGTATGGCACGTAGTCCTTATATCTCCCATCGATCCGTAGAAAGAATATTGTTCGAGTAATAACGTCAGAAAAACGTTGCTCGAAACCCCAGGTTTGTCGTATAGCCATTCGTCTCTCAAAATGCGGGATCGCTGATTTGATTATAAACGTTATTATCGGCTTTACTGGCGAAGTACCTTCTTCCACACATTTATGTTCACATTTATTGAGGAATGTGTAATTGCAAACATTTATGGGACGCACGTCCACTTTCTGATTGTATCGAATCCGATGAGCATATTGTACGACATCTCCTTCAAGTGGATAGATAAATAATTGATTGAAGTCTAATTCAAATAAGTGAGTTAAGACGCCAAAGTAATCAGTAAGAAAGATAACAGATAGTACTGCCAGCAAGCGTTTTGATTTATTGAAAATATTCACTCGCGGGAACATTCCGATGCCGTCACACAACACATAACTCAGATAATATTTCTAATAATTATTAATCGTCACTTTCAAGTGACCATACAACGGACAAATTGAACCGACTTATTGAATGTCCGCGGACAAGCATGTGCATGAGCATGCACACGCGGCGGCGGTTAGCGACACAACCTCTCTAACGTACTCACGTTAATCGACAGGTTGAAAAGGGAAGAAATTGGATACGTACAACCAAAAAAAAAGAACATACTTTTGCTCTCTCACTGCCACGTTCTTCGATGTGTGGTAGGTTACGTCGGTAAACTGACGATCGAAGAGAGCGGGACAATGAGAGAACAGTAACACGCTATACGATTAACTTGGGGTGGATTTGGTTGTATGTGCATGAATCAATGTAGTTCTGAGCGGAACCCATTGACCTGATTCGGTAGTATGATGAGTTCGGTGTACATTGATCCATACGAAGACAGAACTGAGAAAGAGAGGAGAATTAAGCTGATGATATTCACCTGCAAAAAGAGAACATTGATCCCCAGCGAATGAAGTGTCTGGAGAAAAGCCGAAGTAACGCTAGGGAAATATTATCACGTGATTCAATCGAATGTTTTGATAAATTTCCCCAGCGGATCTGCAATGATGCGACAACTTCGTCCGGCTGGATTTGGTTGTCGCTAATCGACATAGACACGAGTTGCCGTATGGCAAAAAAGGTAAGCTAAACTCATTTATGCATTGTCTGCGTGGTACAATGAGTTTAGCTATGTGTCCTTGGTGGAAACATGCTTTGCAGGTGAACAGGTAAGTAGGGGAAAATGGGGTTGATTTGACGCGCTGTAAGGCGGTCGAAATTAGGTAGGAATTGTGGTTGGAATTGTGGGTTGTTTCTCATATACCCACATGTGCAGTCACGGGAGACGAGCAAAAAATTCAACATTGATAAACTAAAAGACCTGCGAAAAAGGGCTGAATATCAAGACGAACTAACGAATAGATTTACCATCCTAGAGAATTGGAGTAGTGAGGAAGAGGAAACCAATAACTCGGACACTAAATGGGCATCGAGCAGAGACACAATCAAACATCCAGCCCAAAAGGTATTGGGATTTAAGAAAACAATTAAGTCCAAACCTTAGTTTGATGATGAGTGCAGGGCGCAGATCGAAGAACGTCAATGCCTCAGACTGATCCACTTAGAAAGATATGATGAAGTCAACGCAGAAAGATACGCGACAATTCGGAAAGAGACAACGAGACTTTTCAAATGCAAAAAAACGCGAATGGGATAAGACTCGGATCGAAAAAATCCCACAAAATGCCAGAGCAAAGAACATCGGAGGTATGCATGCCGGTATAAATACGACCACAAGTGGCTACCGAGAAAAAACCCAAATAACTCGAGACGTAAACGGTTGTCTGGTCATAGAAACAAACAATATCGTGACAAGATGGAAGCAGTACTTTGAAAACCTTTTCAATGTGCGCACCCATCAACCACAAATAAACGGATCAGACGTACATACAGCCGAGCCTCAGAACCCAGAGCCCTCATTCGATGAAATTGTAGACGCAATAAACCGATTGAAAAAGAACAAGGCTCCCGGAGTCGACTGCATACCGGCAGAGCTTGTGAAGCATGGAGGAGGGGCAACCGTTCGAAAGATCCTCCAACTGATTAAAACAATATGGGATAAGGAAGTCATTCTGGTAGAATGGAAAACCTCAATAGTCGTCCCCATTTTCAAAAAAGGCCACAGATTTGGCTGCGAAAATTACTGAGAAATATCACCACATACAAAATACTAACAAATGTCATACTGGCGAGAATCACGCCGTACGCAGAAGAAATATTGGGAGACTACCAATGCGGTTTCCGTAGGAACCGGTCAACAAGTGTCCAAATGTTCACAATAAGGCAACTACTGGAAAAGAACTGGGAATACGGAGAGACAGTTCACCAACTGTTCGTTGACTTCAAAAAAGCCTACGACTCAGTCGCAAGGCAAAGACTTTACCATATTGTAGTTGAGCTGGGAATCCCGAAAAAATATGCCGCCCTCATTTAAATTTGCATGAACGAAAACAAATGGCGAGTTAGAATAGAAAACCACCTCTCAGAACCATTTGAAATCCGCGACCGACTAAAACGAGGCGATGACATCTCACCATGTCTCTTTAACCTTGTGCTCGTGTATGTCATCAGAAAGGTACAAGAGGACAACATGGCCGGTTCTTCCCTGAACGGGGTCACACAAGTGCTCTCATATGCGGATGAAATCGCCGTTTTGAGCGATAATCTCGAAAGTGTAAGTGAAAACAGTCAAATCATCATGCACGCGGCAGAAGAGGTGGGCCTAGAAATAAATGAAGATAAAACAAAATATACGATTACGGCGAGGGCAGGTGGACCTCGGGGACAACATATAAACGTCAGAGGCAAGATATTTGAAAAAGTAAAAGAATTTAAATATCTGAGAACAATACTCAATACGGCCAGTCACGAAATGCCGAAGAAAATGAACAAAAGATTACACTCCGGCAACGCTAGTTGGCACCCAGTCAGTACACTGCTGAAATCCAAACTGCTATCACGTAATATAAAGCTCCGGGTCTGTAGAACCATCATCATGCGAAACATGGGCTCTCACAAAACGGAAAGAAAACAAATTCCGCATATTCGAGAATAAAGGTTTATGGGGTATCTTTGGTGGTAAATATGACGAGAGGCAGGACAATGGACGAAACTCCACAACCACGAATTGAAAGATCTATACCGCAAACCTACAATAGTGAGAGTAATCAAGTCGCGAAGATTAAGATGAGCCGGACATCTGGCGCGAATTGGCAACGGTAGGACCGAGCATAGAATTCTTGACGGTAAACCAACGGGAAAAAGACCGACAGGGCGGGCGCGAACGAAATGGGAGGAAAATGTTAGGTTGGACCTCGAGGAGACCGGATCGGATGGGGGAACGTGGAAGGAGAGCAGACGGGACAGGATCAATGGCGGAGTCGAGTCGGTGAGGTCATGAACTTTTGGGTTCCTACATGCCAATAAATAGTAACTATATCAGTAGTATAAATATTAAAGAGAATGAGCGAATTCACGGCTCCCTGCTGTAAACAATTTTTAATACGGAACGTTTTATTTGAGATTTTGTCTCCACATTTTAGTACAAATTGCTTATCCATTGTCATATCGTAAATGATGTATAACAGATATTCGGGCAAACCTAGATTTGATAATGTATATGACCATACATTATCGAAGGCCTCTTCAAAGTCAACAAAACATACGCCTGCGCGTTGTTGTTTTGCCTTGTTCCTCTGTATATCGGAAACAAGTTTTGTAGCTACATGAACTGTGTCGTGCCACCCTCTAAAGCCAAACTGGTTGTTCGGAATGATGTCATTTTCATCATACCAGTTTATCAATGCCTTATTTATGATTTAATTGAATATTTTGCTAATGTTTGGAAGCAGATTAATTGAGTGATGATTGGCGGGATTGCTCCTGTGTTTGGCCTTTTTAGGGATGGGGTGGACTGCTGCTATTTTCCAACGTCTTGGAAAGTATGCATTATTTAGAGCGTTATTGAACAAGGTAGTGCAAATTTTCACCGCTTCCGGAGGCAAATGTTTAAGAAAAGTATTCAGAATACCATCTGTTCCAGAGGATTTCTTGTTTTTAATGGATCTAAGGATGTCCATGAGTTCATTGTTGTTCACAAATATATTTGTGTGCAAATTTCTAAGCGGCGTATCCGGTCTATTGTTTTCACTGGAGATGGTGAAACTTTTGTTTTCGAAATGCCAACTTTCCCGCTCATTAAGTAGCGAAATTTGGTTTCGGATAACTCGGTTTTCGATGTCGAGGTTAGAATGAATGGTTTCATTCACTCTGTGCACTGCCTCGAATCAGGCGCCAATGGAGTTCGCTTTCTCTTGCGGATCCTCGACTACTATTAGTTCTTCGTTGGAGTTGATGTGTTCCGTGGTGAGTCCTGTGTTCAGCAGTATTTGATAATTCTCGGGAGTCCTCGGGTCTCGAAGGCAGGGAATGTCATTATGATCTTTTCTTCTAAATACTTTATTTATTTGCGGAAACATATTCCTACCACTGGTTTTAATGGAGAGAAGTTTGTGCTTCCATTCTTCATTAATTACTAATCTGTAGTTGGCACGGATCAGCCTTTGAACATTTTTAATTAATCACTTAATTGTCTTTATTTCCTGGTTATAAGGATCGCTGAACTGTCTGTAGAGCAGTTTCAGTTGGGAGAGCAGAGCGCTTTTTTGTCTATACATGGCACCAATAGTTGCGTTTCTGTATATATTAATATGCTCCTCTATATGAGCCGCTTTTGGAATGGAACGGTGCACTGTTTTGATGACAATGTTGGCCATCGTTGAGAGATAATGGTCTATTTCCTCATTTCGAAGGTTTCTATTAATCGGGGGATCTACGCCATTGGAGCGTAGTTCTCTTTTTATTATGCGATCAAAGCGCGCCCAGTCTGCTCTTCGGAAAATGAACGAATTTATCTGGTCGTACTGCTCAAGTATTGCGTGTTCGTTTGGAACATGTAAAACGGCGGCGAGGCCGTAATGGTCACTATCATACCGATTGTGCGAAGGCAATTTCAGGTATTTAGGTCCGTGTCTAATAATTGTAGTCTCTTGTCCATCATAAGTAAGTCCAAAAAGGAGTTTCCTACTGGATAATATGGTGTACTTGTAGCGTACAATTCTAGCTTATATTCTGTTGCATTTCCTTGCCACCAGTTGAATAGTGCATTACCTTTTGTGTTCGGTGTGATGTCACGCCAAGCACTGTGTTTGGAGTTGAAATCTCCCGCCAGAACAAAACAATTGGGTTCCAAGTCTAACTTGAGATTACGAAAAAGGGTATCCAGTTCGGTGATAAATAGCGAACACTGAGGAGCTTCAGGTGCATACACGAATACCACGTATCATCATCATCATCGGCACTACAACCGGGATCCAGTCTTGGATTTATGTAGCAAGTCTCTCCACCGGTATCCGGTCCATATCTGAGACTTGTTAAATTGTCGACGATAATTCGTTTTTCCGGGCAAGGTTATTAGCCTTGCGCCAACCTTTCTCAGGATGACGCTGCATGCATTGGTTCACTATTTGGCGGGTGCCAAAGTAGCTATCCAGGGGTGTCACGTGGGGACTGCATGTCAACTTGGATTGAACAGGGACAAGGATCGTCCTGGCCTTTGCCGGGTTGAAAGCAGAGACTGTATGTTCGTGCATGACAAAGAAAAATTGTAAAAACTTTGTGTCGAATTTTTTTTGGTTTTATTATTTTTTTTTCTTAAAATTCAACTTACTACTATTTTTTTTAAACTTTATTTAAAAGAACTTCACTTAAATCTTATACTACCCTTATTCTAAAAAAGCTAAGTCTATGTAAGCTGGCTGATGATGCTGTTATTCTCTCGACATTGGTATCCATCTATCTATCTATTACATATGATTTCTTATTTTTTATTGAGCTAAGTATGTTTCTAAGTTCATCCTTGCGTACAAACATATTTGTATTTTCATTTCTGACAGGAGAATCCGCCCTATTATTTTCGCCGAATATGATGAAACTGCAGTTTTCGGATCGCCAATTGTGAAGTTGATTGCGCAGCGAGCAATGTCTTTGACGGGCATTGCTTTCAATTTCAGTGTTAGCATGAACTGATACGTTAACGCTGTACACTGCTTCGAAACAGGCTCCGATTGAATTCGCTTTCTTTTGCGGATCTTCGACTACTATTACTTCATCATTGGAGTTGATGTGCTCCAAGGTGAGTCCTGCGTTCAGCATTATCTGACAATTCTTGGGAGTCCGTGGAATTCGGAGACAGGGAATGTCATTGTGATCTTTTCTTCGACATATTTTCTTGATTTGTGAAAACATGTTCGGTCCGTTTGCTTGAACAGCTCGAATTCTATTGCTCCACTCCTCATTTATTACTGCTCGGTAATTATCCCGGATCAGTTTTTGAAGATTTTTAATCAAGGACTTGATTGTTTTGATTTCATTGCTATTTGGGTCACTGAAATGCCTATAGCACAATTTCAGCTTTGAGAGCAGGGTGCTCATGCCTATACAAAGCATCGATAGTTGCATTTCTGTATCGGTGGGTATAGCCATCATTTGAGCTACTTTGGGGATGGAACGAGTCATTGTATTAGTAACAATATCGTTCATAGTTAGGAGGTAATGATCGATTTCATCATTACGGAGGTTTCTATTAGTCGGTGGGTCTATGCCAATGTTGCGTATTTCTCTTTTTACTATGCGATCGAAACGCGACCAATGTGCTTTTCGGAAATCGAAAGAGTGTACCTGGTCGCACTGCTCAAGTAGATGGTACGCGTTTGGCACGTGTATTACGGCTCCAAGTCCGTAATGATCGCTATCGTACTCAATTGTGCGAAGACAATTTCGAGTAGTTACCTCGGTATCTGGTAACTGAATTCGATCATCTGTCATACGTAAATCCAGGAAGGAGTTACCTCTTGGATAAGACGGCGTACTTGTAGCGTACAATTCTAGTTTACGCTCGATCGCATTTGTTTGCCACCAATCAAACAAGGCATTGCCCCTGGTGTTCGAGGTCAGATTGCCCCAGGCACTGTGCTTGGCGTTAAAATCACCTGTCATTAAAAAGTAATTGTTTTCCGAATCTAACTTGAGACTTCGGAAAAGCGTATCGATTTCACTGATAAATTGGGTACCTGGAACAGATTCAGGAGCGTAAGCAGCGACTATATATAGAGGCCTTTGACTTTTTAGAGGAATGTCTATAATGCATGCCTCTAGCACCTGGAATTTGTGTACTTCCGTGCTGTAAACGACCTTATGGTGAAGACCTTTCTTAACTAAGATAGCGACCCCACCCCCTCGAGTAGAGTGTGGTCGATCTCGTCTAATTATGTTATAATTTTTGTAGCCCATTTTATGCCTTTGGTTTAGTTTAGTTTCGCTAGCCAAGAGCACATCTGGGCATTCGGCTGGGAGCAGATTGCCTAAATTATCCCTTCTTTCGATGTGGATTAGTGAATTTACATTCACAGCTATAATTTTTAGGTTTAGTTCAGACGGAGGGTTGAAGATTTTGATGTGGAGAGTTATTTGAGAACAGGTTTGAAGAGAGAGTATCTATTCGTGCTCTTTGTTCAGTCAGTGTTTTTTGAAATTCGGCAAATTATCCTTGCATGATTAATAACATTGTTATAATTTGTGAATGGGCTCCTCGATAGTATAGTGGTTAGTATACCCGCCTGTCACCCGGGAGACCGGGGTTCGATTCCCCGTCGGGGAGCCCCTGGCGCAAGACTAATGACCCTGCCCAGACAAAATAAATCATTATGGAAAATTTAACAAGCCTCAGGACTTGCTAAATAAGGCCAAGACCGGTTCCCGGTTGTATGATGATGATGATGATGATGAAAATTTCTGAATGTGCCTCTGGCGCAGGCATTCTTCTATTACTATATGTATGTTCCATGGATGCTGGTTGCTTAGGAGCACCGGCCATTTGTGCATATGACACACAAGGAGCCCCGAAATTGTTGTAAGAACGAGTTTTCATTTTTTTCTCTTCTTCAACTTGTTTCTTTTTGGATTCCAATTTTAATTTCATTTCTTGAAATTTGGGATATCCTCTAAAATTAGCAGTGTGACCTGTATTTTTACAGAGGACACAGGACAGTGTTTTCCTATCTGGAAGCTGTTCTTGGCCCAAGGGGCATTCACCAATGATATAGTCGGAGAGGCACTTTACGCACCTGAATTGCATGTGGCAGTTTGAAGCCGCGTGCCCGAAGCGTTGACAACGCATGCACTGCAATACGCGATCGATTTTTCTTATTTTTTCCCAACTTATTGTTTGGTGGTTGAGGTGTTTGATGTATCGGAGAGCATCAACTTTACTGTTGGGACTCAGTGATACAATAAAGAAAGGCAATTTGCAATTACGTTTTCTAGAGTTGGCGGTAGACAAGGGTTTCACACCTGTAAATTTTAAATTGTCGGCTTCGACATTTTTTAATTCCTCGAATGGCTCCTCAGGGGAAAACATGGGTCAACTTCTTTTAGGAGCATGGAGATTATTTTCTCCGATTTCGGGGTGTACGTGTAGTACTCGCTTTTGTCCTACCCAAAGCAGTCATTACTTTGCGATAACCATCAATATCATCGCACATTAATTTTATTTTAGAATTATTAATTTTTTTCGTTTTGAAATTTTTGCAAGTTAACTCACCTAATTTTATAACGTCCTCTGTTTCCATGGACGTAAGTATTATAGGCGGCGCCTTTTCCGTTTTGTTGGTTACGATGTGCTGGTTCTTTTGCTGCTTCTGCATCTCCTTTATTTGCTGCCTTTTGTTTCCTTCCTCCTGTTGTTGTTCCTGATTTTTCCGTTGTGCTGTTGTATTTTCTTGGCTTTGTTGTTGCTGCACCAGGTCTTTTAATTTGAGGATTGCTTCTCTTTGTTTATTGAGATCCTCTTTTTGTGTCTGTATCCGCAAGAAGTTTTTCTAGTTCCGCCGGATCTGTTGCAGTACCTGTGATATTGTTGTCTTCATCAGTAGGTAATTCGATTTCACTTGGGTCAAGGTCAACCAATTCGTTGAATTGGTTGCCTGCTCCTGTGTATTCGTTTTTCTTTCCTTTTGCATTTTTTTCGGCGTCCATATTTGGCTTGTGCCGCTTTGTTATAATAATCGGCTGTCGCTCGAGTCGGCTCCGTGTCATGGCTTTCAGGTCTGCCTGGCCCCTTTTCATGAAAGGCGACGAGCTCTTTAGCACTTTGTTTGTTTCCACAATTTTTTTTTAAACAACCGCTCTCAGTGGCGGCCACACTGTGTAATCCACACTTGCGCACTTACACTCGCGCGACGAATTTTTTTTCTTTTCTTTTGCTTTCTCCTGTTGCCAGATATACGTCTTTGCTCTTTGACGTTCCGGTGACGAATGCTGATCTCTATGATAGTGATATCTTTAATGTTCCAGTATCTCAATGATATATATCTGGAGAGTACTCTCCAGAACAGGTTTTTTTTCCTCCAGGAGCGGTCCCCCTCTTGAATAGAAAAGGTCTTATCCAAAACATGATTGGACTCCCTACCACACATTCCGTGGTGTCAGGGATAAACGAATTCTCTATGATAGTGATATCTTTAATGTTCCAGATCGCTTACGTTTCAGTGTGGTGGTTAGTGAAAGAGATAAATCTAAAAAAGACCGAATTCAGCCGGTGGTGGGGGTGTGACGAAGAAAGGACTTTACGCCCCCGAACATAGTATGCCTCTCAGGCGCAGCGCTTTCCTTCCCCATTTCCCAATCTTAATTATTTTTTATTTTTATTCATCTATTTTTTATGTTTGATTCGTTTTTTAGTTTTTGCCAAATTGAAGAAATTGAAGAAATAGAAAAATGTATATGTAGTAAAAAAAGCACAGATTTAAAGAGGGATACCTATTACACATAGCCACATCGATTATTATCATACTTTAAAAAACAAAAAAGAAATTATACGGCGAAAGGCATAAGAAAACATTGTATAAATTGATATTGTATAATTTAGAGTGGTTGCGAAGAGCCAGTAAGTTAATGAAAGGATGATACGTATAAAATAGAATTTAAGATTTAATCTTAGATAAATGTACATTTAAAACCGAAAAAAGGTGCAAGACACGCTATACCCAGTCCGTAGCAATGCGAGGAGAGTACATTAAACATGATTGAACTACTACTTCCTAGGTTTATAAGTAAATTATCTTTATTCAACACGCGTAAAGAATCATAATATAGGTTTTATTTGGCCAAGGGATAAAATACGACACAGTTCAGAGAGGCTTTGTTAAAATTGGTTCCGATAAAATTTTTGCTTATGTAAATAGTAAATTGTACGGTATATAGCAGTGTAGTGCCCCAAGAAGCCGTACCATTTTCCTCCCACATACATTTCTACCCACCTACTTTATCATTAATCCATATCCCCAAACTAACATTCAATCCAATGTTAGACAAATTGAATTGTTCAATTACCATACTAATATTTCCAAATCCTTCCTAAAAACTAAACAGCATAATGCATATCTTCATATGCAAACAAACACATATTAAAACTATCCATTTCGTTCCCATACACTCAATTCTAAAATCCTTATCTCCATCTGGATTGCAGCCAGATGTGTATATTCTAAAAATAGATATTCCATTTCCTTTTCTCCAATTTTTCACATACAAATCTCAATGAAGATTTGTGTAAAAGGGCGATGCATTTTAAATTCGAGGATCAGTCTCTAGGTTGGCGTCCAACGTTTAAGGACGTCAATCATTTAAATTTAATATTGAATAATAATAATATAATAAATAAAAGTAGTTGCAGATTCAAAAAGCTGCATTTTTATTGGGCCTGGCCGATGCCCAGGACCCGAATTCAGCAATCGTTCGCTTCTCTTCCTCGTTGATCGAGAAGCACGGAAGCGAACCGTACTACATTCGAAAGGAAGGACTTAAGGAGAAGCGTTGGCCCCACTCGCCGATCGTTCATGCGTACAGACGTATTCATTGTCTGCTCGTTGACGAATAAAATTGAAAGAAAAAAAAATTGATTCTGTAGACGTTAAGTCGTCGACGATCGATCGCGTTCACACCGAATCTTGTGTGATAAATTGCGACTCATATAACACTCGCAAACACGTGTAATTTTCGCTGGATGCCGTAGTCGAAATCTGTCTTCACAGATGCCAGACAACGATCCGAGCGCTACCCGGGAATATTTATTGGAGCGGAAGAGAAGAGCCATTGAAACTCTTCAAAACTCATCAAAGAAGACGACAAAAATGGAAAATCCAGGAAAACAGATTGACTACCAACAAAAATTCCACGAAGCCGTGGAATACATCCAACAGCTTACAACAGAGGTGAAACAACTCCGGGAGGAAATTCACTCTCTAAAGCAACCCAGCCAAAACAGCGACGATGCCAGTATGGAGATGACGCCTTCTCCCAGCATAATCCAAAAAACATCTCCACCCAAACAACTATCATCAGCCCATAAGGAAGCCACCAAGCAAACCAAGCCAGCAGCGAGTCCCCTGCCTGCCCAGCACAAAAATGTTAGACCACCACCAATCTACATAAAAAATGTGACCAGTATAAAGGGAATAATTCTAATAGTAGAAAATGCCCTAGGACACCGCAACTTCACCACAAACACTAAAGGCTCCTCTGTCTCCATTGCAACAACAACTTTGGTTGATCACGAGAAAACCGTTAGAAAACTTGCGGAACTACAACACCAATTTTTTACGTTCCAACACCATCAGCTCAAACCAACAACGTTCATCATTAGGCATATTGACCCAACTTGGACCAACGAAGAGCTAGCGTCGGAGATCATCAAGATTTGCCCAGAGCTGAAAATCCACAGGCTGGACTATTTTCAAACTCCGTACATGCGGGAAAATAACTTAAGGAACCTACGGATTATCCAAATCGATCCAAATGAAGACACCAACAAGCTCAAACAAATTAAGTACTTGTTTACCCACAAAATCAGCATCGAGGAGCCTCATAAACAAAGTATCCTTCATTGCAAGAGATGCCAAGGCTCAGGACACTTGGCGGTGGCTTGCCACCTAAATATACGATGCGGCAGATGTGCCGAAGAACATCAACCAGGAGACTGTAAGGTCAATCCACAAGGTATGGAACCAGAAAAAATCCAAACCACAAACCCCGATGGATCAATTACCACTAAGGAAATCGCTGTAACGTGCTGTAACTGCGGAGGTCCACATCCAGCCAATTTCTCCCAGTGTCCGCATAAATTGAGAATTCTCCAAAGAAGAACAAAACCAGCAACAATCAACAAATCCGCACCAACCAAATCCACATCGCAGAATACATTACCACAACCTACAAGGCCAGGAACATCATATGCGGATGTCATCAAGAACAATCAAAACACGCCGACGTCAAACAACCCCAACTCCATTGGCCTCAACCTGGACATCATGGGCTACATCAAGAGTCTACAAACTATGCTTCCTACATTGAAGCATATGTCGGATATCGAAAAAAAAGGTCAGATTCTTTCACTTATAACCTCCCATATTCTTTCCCTCAATGTCTGAACTAACTATAGTCGCCCTCAACGCAGAGTCTATATACTCCAACATCCGTAAGCAACACTTACGGTTGTTTGTTAAAACCTTCTCCCCAGATATCCTTCTCCTCTCAGAAACGTGGCTTAAGTCCAACTCCCGAGTATCCATCCCCAATTATACATTTATTTCCAACCCCAGAACTACTGGATCCCATGGAGGTACCGGCATCCTAATAAATAATAAATTTCAATTCACCGAAATCAGGTTCGCCAATGTTTTCAATATTGAATACACGGCAGTTAAACTTTTTTGTGAAAACAAAAAAGTAATCATAGTAACATCCGTTTACATCCACCCAACACGAGAACCAGACTTTCCTGACTCTGACATATCTCAAATAATCAGACAGTCTCTCCCCGCACCATTCATAATCGGTGGAGACTGGAACGCTCGACATACAGCATTCAACGACATAAAGAATAACAAATACGGCTGCCAACTTTTGCACCTCCTCTCATCTCACCCATATACGTATATCGACAGTCCACTGCAGCCAACTCGTGTCACCAACTCGACGCGGTCAACAATTGACTTCTTTCTCAAGTCGGCTGATGTCTACTCAACGAGCCCCCCCACAGTATCCTTCCTCTTTCCCTCTGATCATGGTTCCGTTCACACTTCGATCAAAGTTCCCTCCTTCGAACTTCTCTACTCACACAGTCCTGTCCCGAACTTCTCCAAGACTAACTGGAAAAAGGTCAATAGAGACGTCGCCGCAAGGTTTTCTAACTTGCAAATCCCCGAATCTTCTAACCTAATCCCTGCTGATATCGATCGAGCAGCCCTAAAAATTGAGCAGACACTCAAGGATGCCCTCACAAGCAATACACCCACCACCATCCCTCATAATCATCTAGGAAAACCTTTACCCAGCATCCTAATTAAATTGCTGCGTCTCAAAAAACAACTCCGCCGAAAACTTCATATAAGATTCTGTCCTTTTATTAAAAGTCAGATCCAACTCCTGACCACCTTAATAAATGAACATTTAAAAAAGTTCGCGGATCAGACTTATACCTCTACACTTAACAATATTAAACCCAATCGTGATCTCTTCAAAAACATCAACCGACTAACTGGTCGGAAGTTTAAACCGCGAATCGATCACCTTATCAGCCCACTCAGCAACAATCTTATCCAATCCGACACGGACATAGCCAATTGCCTCGCTGACCACTTCTCAAAGATCCATCAACAAAATGATTCCCTCTCAGTCCCTAATTTTCGAAATACTGTCAACGAATATATTTCACACAGATTACCAGCATCTTATACTCCTTTCATCGGAGAATTTAACGACACAAACAAGGCGTCACATCCTTCAGACACCACCACATTTTTAACCACAGATGAACTCATCAAGTTCATAAAATCACGACCCAACAAAAAATCTACCGGTATAGATGGAATACCACACCTTCTATTTAAAAGACTTCGCCCGCCAAATCTACTTCCCATTCTCGTCCTTCTTAACCATATCATAAATGCTTCACATTTCCCAGAGAACTGGAAAATTGCGGTAGTAATTCCCATTAAAAAGTCCGGCAGTTCCAATAACACCTCCAACTATCGTCCAATATCTTTATTGAACACCCTAAGCAAAATATTGGAATGTAAGATCTACCAAAACCTTCTTTCGTTTGCCAGTGATAACGCTCTCATTCCTAATTCTCAGTTTGGCTTTCGTGAGCGACACTCTACTTGCCATGCGTTACTAAAACTTACACACGATGTCACAACTGGTCTAGAAAACCAATGCCCTACCGTATGCATATCTCTCGATATCTCCAAAGCATTTGATTGTGTCTGGATCTCAGGACTTCTTTATAAGCTGCACTGCTTATTTGGTCTGAATTCCAATATCACAAAGCTCCTAGCATCTTACCTTTCTGGGAGGAAATTTATGGTCAGAATAAATTCTTCCCTCTCACAAACTCACAACATAACCGCAGGAGTTCCCCAAGGATCCATTCTTGGACCACTTTTATATCTTCTATACACATCCGATATCCCCCAACCTCCACCTAGTGTTGTAATGCTAAACTATGCTGATGATACTTTAATCTACTCTAGCAGTAGATTTGTCAAAGCGGCAAGAAACCGCGTTAACAACTTCCTCCCGCTCATCTCAGCATACTTTAACAAATGGAAAATTCGCCTCAACCCAACCAAAACCCAGCTAACAGTGTTTAAGGGCAAAAACGCTCACTGCACAAACAACACTAAACGTTGCCACAACAAAATTAAACTAAATCTTAATAACACCCTCATAAAACCTTCCAAAACACTAAAATATTTGGGAGTAACCCTTTCCAACAACTGGTCATTCTCAACCCACATCAAAAATTCTCTTCAAAAAGCCTCAATACAGCTTAACCTGTGCAGACGAGTGTTATGGAAACCTAAAGGCCTCTCTCTTAAGGTCAAACAGCTCATCTACAAACAGATAATCAGACCTACTCTTACATACGCCTGCCCATTATGGTACCACATCTCACCCTCCCAAATGGAGAAATTACGAGTGTTTGAACGAAAATGTTTCCGGTTTATCACTGGCTTACACCGCAAAACCAACTCATATAGATACCATTGTAACAACGACCTTTACAACACCGCAGGCATCGAACGACTGGATAGACGGATCCTAGAACTGTCGATAAATTTCATAGAAAACCTTCCTAACAATCCCAACCCGATAATAACGGACCTACCATCACCCTCCTCCAATACGGGAGCTCACTACCGTAATTGTCTCCAAATCAGGACCCTCTTCGCCGCAGGCAGACTGGTTAACGATCTAAACGAGATCGTGTACCACAACACCGAACTGGCACCCAATCATTTCAAATACAGCAACATCCAACCATTCTCCAAGATCCTTACCTTTAACACAGAACCGAATGGCTCTCCCCTCCTTCAAGAACTTACCTGATCCTATCCCTTAGTATCCTCAATCCCAACGAGAAATCCCACATCCATAACTAAAAATTGTAAATATTATTTTTAAGTCAAATGCGAATTGTCACTATCATTGCAATATCAAATATTGTAAATTGTATATAAGATTAGATTAAGTTAGATTAAGTTATGTTAAGTAATTTAAAGTAGGCTAAGTTAAAATAAACAGAGTTCCTGGTTTTTTTTCTGACCTTTTCCAGGAAAATCAAAATTACCAATATATATAATTCCCAGTAAATCTTAAGCACATATAAAAAGAATTGTTTGAAAAATGTTAACAAATAACATGTAAACACTTAATATGTAACAAATCTATTATAAGTTAGCTGTATTACTTATTGTAACTATTCATTTTTGGTCAAATAAATACAGTTTGGAAAAAAAAAAAAAAAAAAAAAAAATAAATTCGAGGATCAGTCTCAATTGGCGTTCTAGGTGTAAGGACGCTAGAAAATGAATACACAAATAAAAATACAAATATCATAAAATAAAAAGTATTTTTATTAGACCTGGCCGATTCCCAGGACTCGAATTCAACAATCGTTCGCTTCTCTTCCTCGTTGATCGAGAAGCACGGAAGCGAACCGTACTACAGCAGTAAATGACTTTCTCGAATATACTTTGATATTCGATTTTGAACTAATTGTATTGTATAAAATAATAATAACTGGTTGCATAACAAAATAAACGAAATAGTTAATGTTTAATATAATGATTCTCATTTCCGTATTAGTCATTTTCACAACAAATCTGCGTGTATCACGATCTTCAAATACCTTCTTGTTTGAATTGATCTTTATAAAAGCAGCCCAAGTGCGCTGTCTCGACACAGATATTTGTTCGTGAAAGTGCCATTTTTAGATAGCTGATTATACAAGTAAAATGAATACAAGTGTTTTTTATTTACTTTGTAGTATTTGCTGGAGTGAAACTTTTGCGTACGTATATCAGATGTGTCAATACATTAAGTTTCACTTGGAAAAAAATTAATTGTGGATTTCACGAATAAATAACAATACGATAGATTTCTTCTTTTGACATTCGGCAGTTCTGATTTTTCTACTCGCAATTTTTATTTAGCTTAGGTGGCTGTTTTCATATTTTAGCATATAAAGAATTCTAGAACTTACAGGCACAGGGAATTTCGCAAACCCGATCTATTTGTTTTTTTTCTTGTTTTTTATTAAATAAATCTCTTGGAAAAGGCCAGCCTACAGCGCTAGCGCACTGACCTAAGATGCTGATAAAAAACGGATGGTATTTTTTTTAAATTGATAATTGAAGGACTGTGGAAATCTCCGTGAAAAAAAGAGAGCCTGGATGAATGCATTTTCTTAAGCAAAGCCAGGTTTGACGGAGAAATGGATTTGCTATTAAGAAATGGATTCTAAATTGATTTATTTTTCGAGATCAGTCCACGTATGCGTATGCGTATTACTATTTATTGGCCTATAGGAACTCGTAAGCTCATGACCTCACCGAACCGGCTGCGCCATCGTCTCCTGTCCTGTGCACACTCCTCCCACGCTTGACCGTCGGATCTGATTTCCTCAAGGTCAAACCTAACATTGTCCTCCCATCTCCGTCGCGGCGGTCCTGTCGGTCTCTTTCCTGTTGGTCTGCCGGGAAAGAATTCTACGCACGGTACTATGGTTGCCCATTTGCGCCACATGTCTGGCCCATCTTAATCTTCGCGACGTGGTTACTCTCACTATTGTAGGTTTGCGATGTAGCATATGGGGTTATTTTTTTGGTGGTAGTAATGTGTTGGGTTAAATATAGTTGGTCTTTTTGCCAGGTGCCTCAGGGGAACAGGTTCACTTAACCCACCACATTGATGTTAAGGTATCTGACTCCGAGTTTAAATTAAACACCTCCGCCTGCTTAAGGTTTCTTATTTATTATTTACAAGTTAGAATTTACACTTGACCAAAAGGAAAATGAATTCACAATAAGTTGTACTAATCATAGCGTACGAGGGTCGCCTCTTATGTTTCGGGATTTGGAAACGCTAGTGTTGCGATCCGGCAATTGACAGCTCTGT
Source organism: Microdon myrmicae (assembly GCA_963931805.1). Classification (NCBI taxonomy): domain Eukaryota; kingdom Metazoa; phylum Arthropoda; class Insecta; order Diptera; family Syrphidae; genus Microdon; species Microdon myrmicae. The sequence goes on along the minus strand of OZ007499.1, from coordinate 52,514,022 downwards.
CGTAAAGTTGGACATTTTTGAGGTTATACGCACTCAGAACGTTTTGACATACGAGCGCTATTTGTGTTGTTTACAGTAACTTAAAAGATTCATCTCGGCCCAAAAATGGAATTAAATCGTCAACATTTTCGTGCGATTATTTTTTACAACTTTCGGCGTGGATTAACTCAGCAACAGTGTTGTTCCGAAAACCATTGATGCTGTGCGCGAACTGATATTGGAAGGTCGTGATGTGACCTATCGTGAGATTGAGACAACCTTAGGCGTTAGTGGGACCAGCATACATTCAATATTGCATAAACATTTGACTGTCAAAAAAATTTGTTCGCGTTGGATCCCACACAATTTGCCAATCGCCCAAAGAAATGCTCAAAAAATACGGTCGCGGTGCTTCGAAACACGTCTATGACATCGTGACAGGTGATGAATCGTGGATTTACGCGTATGAGCCCGAAAGTAAACAGCAGTCGACTGTCTGGGTGTTTAAGATGAGCCAAATCCAACAATAATTGTTCGCGCACGAAGCACTTCCAAGCAAATGGTCGCCTGTTTTTTCAGAAAAACTGGACATGTCGCAACCGTACCACTAGAACAACGCAGAACAGTCAATTCTGAGTGGTACACAACCATTTGTTTGCCAGTTGTCTTCCAAGAAATCAGGAAAACCAACCGCCGAAGACGGATCACTCTTCACCACGACAATGCGAGCTCTCGCACATCGGCTGCGACAGCTGCATTTTTGAGCACCCAAAACATCGATTTGATGGGTCATCCGCCGTATAGTCCTGACTTGGCACCGAATGACTTCTTTTTATTCCCGTACGTAACAAACAAATTGAGAGGTCAACGTTTTTCGACACCAGAAGAAGCGGTTGCTGCATTCAGAATGCATATGTTGGAGATACCTCAATCAGAGTGGCAAAAGTTTTTCGACAATTGGTTCAAACGCATGCAAAAGTGTATAGATCTTCATGGGGAATATTTTGAAAAACAATAAAGTGATTTTCGATGATCAATATTTGTTTTTGTTCTCTAATCCCGAAATATAAAAGGCAACCCTCGTATTAGATTATGAAAATTATGTTTACGTAACAATAAGGTTCCAAATTGGGTTTAATTTACGCTTACTAGGTATCACGCAAACTAAGTGTATTAAGATTAACAAGTTACGTAGGTTAGTTTAATTTGGTATTAATTAACACCGGTCCCATAAACTATGTGTATTAAAGTTAACAAATAACATAAAATAAATCCATTTGATGTTAATTCACATAAACTGTGGTGTATTAATATTAATAGGTCACAGTAGTTAAATCCATTTGACTTAATATTTTATATTAGACCCGACACAGAGAAAGATGGTATACGTGCAATTTTTGCCCACTTCGCGTTAGACTTGACACTGACTAATATACTCCCGATTAACTAACTCCTTCACTGGACCACAGTTTGACGAAGACTCTTTTAAATTTCTATTGTAGACGTGCACCGTACGCTTAGGGGTTGATTTTTCATCAACCACACCATCGACATGTACTTGAGTGTCTGGTGCTTGTTAAACGATGGGTCCTTGGTACTTTTTAATCCATGGTGTATAATTATGTATGGGCGAACGACGTTGCCGAATGGAAAAAACCCAAAACATTGGTCGTCCCGTGTGTGTATGTGCACCTGCCACTGCGATGATTCCCGGTGTCTGGCAATAGGGCAGCATATCATATCGGCTATGACATCGTTTGTACAACGTTGGTTATGCGTCGCTACGATTCTTGGTAATCGTTGCTGAGACCAACGATGTGCGTTGTGCTTTGGGCACAGCTGCCGATTTGTTTAAGTCGCAAATTTGTGCGACTGAAGAATGTTTTGCTATGCCGATGTGGGAAGGCGAATTTGTACTTGTTGTGTTTATTTAATTCCTTCAAGGGAAAAGTAGTTGCTACAACAGTACATGTATGCTGCCTTCCGTTTGCTATGATTACGCGCCCTGTGATTTCCTGTGTGTAGTTAGTTTCATGAACATGCAACCAACTTGTCCCTTTTGAACTGCTGATGTTCAGCTGCTATATTTCTTCTTTTTGCTGGGACATAGGAAATGTTTTGAATTGGCTACATCGTGCTTAAGCTAATGTTATTGCATTCCTGCACCGGAATTTTGCGTTTGCAATAACCACGGCGTTGCACTTATAGCGCCTATTCTCCCAGGTAAGCGAGTATTTCCGTCTATACCTGGAGAAACGTATGTCGGGTAGGGTTTACCTAGGCTTTTGTTACTTTTCTGTTTTTTTTTTTTGCGGAGGAACGCTTAGTGGGGTTAGAATAAACCGCCACAAGCTCTTCCAATTCGTGGTTGTGGAGTTTCCTCCATTGTCCTGCCTCTTCGTCATATTAAAACATTATTCTCGAATACGGGGAATTTGTTCTCTCCCCGTTTTGTGAGAGCCCATGTTTAGCATCCGTATAGAACAATCGGCATGATAATGGTTCTATAAACACAGAGCTTCATGTTACGTGATAGCAGTTTGGATATCGCCAGTTTACTAGCCGTAATAATATATTGTGTTTTCTCTTCATTTATTTCTAAGTCCACCTCCTCTGCCGCTTGCATGATGATTTCACTGTTTTTACTTAGAGTTTTGAGATTATGGCCCAAGACGGCTATGCCATCCGAGCACTTGTGTGACCCCTTTCAGAAGCGTATGCGTATTAGAGTTTATTTTTGTTTTTTATTTTAAAATGCATTGATTTAAAAGGAGAACTGAAAATAAGACATTGTTTATGAATTTTTTCAAGGTGACGAAGTGGTCACATCATTTTAAAAGTTTGATTTTATTTTATTACAACTTTCAAGTGTTGAAAATATTCTTTTTTTAAAAATTAAATTGTGGCGTTGTTGATGTCTTGCACACCACACACACTTTGCACGTCACTCTAAATAAAACACTCTTTTGTTTTTATTAAACTTCTAGTTTTCATTTAGTATTCCATTATTTCTATCCATGGGCACAACTTGAACTTAGAACAACCCGTTTTATTCATTAAAACCTCCAGTTTTTGTTTCGAAATTATTGTTTCTTTATTCTCATCCATGGGCACAACTTGATCTTATTAATGTTGTTCCGGACACTATTTCAAATCAACTCCACGCACCACTTTCAGAGCGTCTCGACAGATCGATCACAAAATCAATTTAAGACAAATTTGTGAATTATTTCAAATATTTGCAAAATCAGTGTTAGAAGATATTCCTATGGAACTGACACGAAAAGTATGGATACCAAATAATGGATGCCCTGCGCACTATGGTGTCACGGTTCGAGTTTATCAAAATGAGGCTTATAGCAAAAGATGAATTGGGTGTTTGAATCAGTTTTGTGGCTTCCTCGGCCACTTGACCTCAACCCGTTGGAATTTGTTGTCGCTGTTTTAAATACAGAATCTAGGCTAAAGCGATCGACAATAGCAAAAAGTTGCGGCAACGACTCAATCAAGCAGCTCGAGAAATTCATTTAGTTAACGTGAAAAGCATTAAAAGGTCATTTTTGCGCAAACATCGAACATGTATTATTTCTGGTGGAAAACATATTGAGCAGTTTTTATGAAACTTTTTTTAAATATCAAATATTATAAATATTTTAAAATAAATGTCTGCATAATTTGTGCAATGAAAGAAATTCGGCCTTCTTAAATAATAATGCTAATACAATTGTTTTTTCCTCGGATGATCTGATAGTGTAGCATTTTTCTGAAAACTTCACAAACTGCTAATATTTTTAACTTAATTTGCCATCGCAGTCCGGCAATATTTTATAGCTCAAATTTGACCGATGACAACTCGCTAAAGTGATCATTGATTTTTTTTTCTTGTCCTAAAATATTTAAGAAAAGTCAAAATAGCTATTTTTCATTCGATGATACATTTACTCAATAATTTTTAACAGGACAAAAATATTACCATAGATGGCACAATGTGAATTGGTCATCAAATTTTCTAGGACAAAGCCCCGAAATTTAAAAAAAAAACAGATGGTTCGAAAACAGTGGAGTTTTACTAAGGCCATGGCCTGTTTTTCTGGCAGGTTACGAGGCTAGAAATCACCCCCAAATGCGGTAGGCTATTATATATATATATATATATATATATATATATATATATATATATATATATATATATATATATATATATATATATATATATATACAGAGTTGGAAAAAATAATAGAAACAAGCTTGTTCTTTGACATTAATCGTTAAGAAAAAAGTATTTGGGGAAAAATAAGAATTAAAAATATACTAGTAGATTTGGTGCACTGGAATACATAAAAGAAATACTAAATTTTAATTAAAAAAAAGTGAGAAATAGTGAAAAAAAGATATTGGTTCCGGTTTTCTTTGGGTTTGCGTGAACAAAGTAATAGAAACAAATTAGTTTTTTGTTTGTGTTTTGTAAAGAATTCATTTACAGTAAAACTGTTTCATATCCTTTTAATACTTAGTTGTTGCACCTTTGTTTTTAATGACTGCTTCGTATCTTCGTCGCCTGGAATTGGCTAGTTTGGTACAAGTCGCGGGTGGTATAGAGTACCATTCATCTTTTATTTTGGACCAAAGTTCTTCCTTATTTTTGGCTTTGCAGTCTCCGATCTTGCACTTAAGAATGCCCCATAGGTGTTCTATTGGGTTAAGATCAGGGGACTGCGATGGCAACTCCATAACATCGACTTTGTTTCGAAGAAACCATTCCTTAGCCAATTTCGATGTGTGCTTAGGGTCATTGTCCTGCATAAACTCCCATTTAATAGACATATCCTCTTCAGAAAAAGGTAGCATAACGGTGTTTAAGATTTCTACATAATCTTCAGCACACATTTTGTCCTTTATAAGAAAAATTGGACCAACACCAGATGCTGAAAAGTACCTCCAAATCATTAAATTGCCTCCACCATGTTTCACTGTCTTTTTCGTATACTTTGGATCGAATTCTGAGCTCATTGGCCGTCTGACGTACATTTTTCCATCGGAATCAAACAAATTAATCTTAGTTTCATCCGACCATAAGATGTTATTCAAATTCGCACGGTGGAGGTGTTTCTTGGCAAAAACGAGTCTCTGCTTTATATTTTTTTTGCTCAAGTATGGAACTTTTCTAGGACTTCTTCCAGGAAGACCCGTTTCTACTAGTCTGTTTCTAATTGCACGACTCGTACAAGGTGCGTTTAAGTCATTTTTTAATTTCGTTGAAGAAAACAACGGCTTGTTCTTGGATAGTCGGATTATCAGTTTGCCGAATCGTGAGGTTGTTTTTCTTTTTCTGCCTCTGGTTTCCATTTTGGGACCTGAATGAAGAGCTGTGAATATTTTTTTCTTAGAGCCTTTCTTTAGCTTAGCTATTTCATCCACTGTTTTCTCGTCATTTCTTAATCTTTTTTTATCAATTCACGATCGGGACTGGTGCAATGTACACCACGACCCATTTGCACAAAATTTTATTTTTATTGTTTTTTTTTTCTAACAAACACTAAAACACAAGTCTAACAAGTATACGAAGATTTCAATGACGACGAACCGTAGTTTACTTCACAATCACAATTGAAGACTGTGGTGATAGTTTGTTTCTATTATTTTTTCCAGACAAAATATCACTTTCGCTTGCATTTTTTACTACTAGGCAAAAACAAAAAACTGATAAGAGCAAATTGATGCACCATATCAAAGTACTGTTAGGTACGGTTCGGGTATAGAATTGGTGTCGAAGAAAAACCAAATTGATTGTTGATCGTTATCTAAAGCTTTGTTTCTATTATTTTGTCATCACTGTATACATATATATATATATAACTATATATATATGTATATATATACCATATTTATATATGTATACATATATATATACATATATATATATATATATATATATATATATTCATAGTAATATGTTTTAATCTAAAGTACCGTTTAATCTAATTTGTCGATGAGTTGGAGTAATTCGTTTTCAATCGATTCCTTTCACGAGTCCCCTTAATTATACAACCATGAGTTATAGGCAATCTACCTTGGACCTAATACTGTAAGAAAAATTAAGCTCGGTAAACTCCGATGGGCGGGACACCTAGCTCAATTGAGCGAAGAGGAGCCTGTCCGGAAAGTCCTTTGTGGCAGGATGTATGGAAGGAGACAGCGCGCCACACCGTGTCTGCGATGGTGGGATGGCGTAGGCCAGGACGCCCAGAGCCTGGGAGTGCCAAACTGGATGACATCGGCTCGAAATCGTGACCGGTGGGGAGATTTGTTATATAAATAAGGCCAAGACCGGATCCCAGTTGTAGTGTCGATTTTGATGATGATGAACAACAAAATGCAAGCCATCAAAGCTAGTGGACCGAATATAATCCCAGAAATAAATAAAGTATTTAGAAGAAAAGGTCATAATGACACCCCATGTCACAGTCCCGTGGACTCCAGAAAATTGTCAAACACTGCTGAACACACGATTTACCATGGAACACATCAACTCCAACGAAAAGCTGATATTGGTAGAGGATCGGCAAGACAGAGGAAACTCAATTGGTGTCTGTTTTGAGCCATTGTACAGAGTGAACGAATCTGTTCATTCTGACTGCGACCTCGAAATCAGACCCCTCCAAAACCATACTTCGCTACACAATGAGGTTAACAAATAGCGTCTCGGAAACAGACGTTTCACTACTTTTCACGAAAACAACAAAGCAGATTCTCCTCTTAAAAATCTAAACAAAAGTATATTTATGCACAAGGATGAGCATACGGACATCTTTAGACCTATTAGAAACAAGAAATCAATAACGCTTTAAATAATGCATATTATCCAACCCAATTGAAATCTGCAGTAGTCCATCCCATTCCCAAAAAGTGCAAGGACAGGAGCAATTCAGCCAATCTTCGCTCGATAAGTTTGCTTATAAATAAAGCATTGATAAACTGGTGTGATAACAAATTGTGTTATGCCGAACAACTAGTTCGGTTTCAAATCGAAAACGACACAGTTCATGCCGCGACGAAACTTGTTTCAGACAAGCAGTGGAACAAGGGAAAGCGACAATGCATTAGCGCCTGTTGGGTTGACTTTGAAAGGATCTTCGACACCGTATGGTTAGAAGGTCTTGTATATAATTTATCATATCTAGGTATGCCCAAATATTTATTATACCTTATCTGTGATATGATAATGGGTAAACAATTTGTGCTGAAATGTGGAGATGTAATCTCTAACAAGACCTTTCACATCAAAAGCGACCTACAACAGGCAGCAATGAATTGTCCCATCTTGTTTATCATTTACACTAGTGATCTAGTGTGGTGTATAGATCTGGAGAATAGATTGATGTCATCAACAGCATTCTCCAAAGTACTTCAAGAGAATCAAACGTTTTTGCGACAACTGGACATTAAGGATCAATATCCAGATAACATAAAATATCCTTTTCAGAACGCCTCTATTCAGGGTATCAAAGGATAGAAAACGGAGTTGTAAAATATTCACCATTGTAGGAAGTAATAATCTCTCCCTGCCAGTAAAAGCTGCAGTTAGATACCTTGGTATCTGGCTTGTCACTATCTTTACTTTGATAAGTATATAGCAGCTGCTCTTACCGCAGCTAAGAACGCACATTCAATGGCAATAAATCTATTTCGTCGTAGACTTCTAGGCTCTAAAGTTAAAATATTATCATAGTCGGCATCCATTCGACCAGTGTTGGTGTATGGCTGCCCGGGAATGTATAACATATCCCCGTACTACATGGAGAAGTTTCGGGCGCTCGTTGTTAAGAATATCGAATTTGTAAACCTTTGTATGGAATGTGCAATGTGAGGAGTACCTGGCTGACTTTCAAACAGACAACTTGTCTCACAGTTTTTGCTCGTGCTATTTATCTTAATCAACCGTTATTTTCACAATAATTTTCACAATTTAATTATCATTATTTTATTTTCTTTGCCTCGTTTTCCGCATACAAAAATTTGAACAAGTGTTAAAACCGTTAAGTTATGGCCCCTGGGCCACGTGTGTTAAATAAAATCAAGCGCAAACGGTTGCGTTACGACCCCGTTATTGGAGGCCAAACTCCTCCCGATAAACTTTCAAAAGTGAACAATAAAGTTCTAGAAAAATCTAAAATGTGTTCAAACACTAACTTTTTTCAACCACTTCAAAGTCTGATGGAAGACTCTCCTGAAATGGATCCGACCAATGACGAACAGTGCGCAGAACTTCCTAAAGAAACCGTTCCGCCAATTGTGGTATTAAAAACAACTAGTGCTCAAGTGCGTGATATTTTGAGCAACATTAAGATAGACAAATACTTAATCAAAAACATTTCGCTTGGGCAAAAAATATGTGCCCCAACAATGGACATATATAATAAAATCAGAACGGAACTCTTACGGTTAAAATGTGAGTTTTTCACCCACTCACGTAAGGAAAATCGTCCATTAAAGGTAGTGTTATCCGGACTGGACTTAATTAGCAACGATGTAGTGAAAAATGTACTAATCGCACTCGGGATAAAGTGCCTATATGTTAAAACCATCACATTAAATCCGTCAACAAAAGCCCTGTACGAACACTACTTGTACATCGTCTATATTCAACGCGGTACTGTTAAATTATACGAACTAAAACGGAACTACTCAACCTTGTTCAAAACCATCGTTCGCTGGGACTTTAAAAATATAATCCAGGTAAGGTCACACAATGTCACAATTGCCAGCTCCACGGTCACGGCTCGATGCATTGTCATATAAATAGCTTCTGTGCAATATGTTCGGGAAACCATAAAACATCTGACTGCAAAACGAATGAGGTCATCAAGTGTGGAAATTGTAGTTGGCCACATAAATCCACCGATCCAGAATGCATAAGCCGAAAGCAGTACATAGACATTCGCCGCAAATTATCCCCACGCGGACGTGGTACAGGAAATACAACCTTCCTACAGCCTCCGAGTGACAAACAGCAGCCAGTGCCCGACCGATTATCCATTGATAATTTTCCTCCACTACCCCGATCTGTGCGTCAACCTTCATTTCCTTCATCCACCTGGGTTTCTGGCCTCCATCAAACCCAGCACCCTTCCAACAGTGATACGACACACACGAAGAAAAATCCGTCAGAAACATTAACTAATGATAACCTGTTCTCATTTATCGAGATAAACTCTCTTCTTAATGAAGTTGTAACAATGCTTAGTGCTTGTCAAACTAAAGCTGACCAATTTAACGTCATTACTTCATTAGCTATTAAGTACATATACTCGGAAAAAACATGTTAAGAAACTCTCTTAACATCATAACTTGGAATGCGAGAAGCATCAAAAACAAAAAGCATGAATTTTTTAGTTTCTTGATAAATTTTAATATTGACATTGCACTTGTTTCAGAAACCTGGCTCAAACAAGACATTTCTTTCTCACGTCAAAATTACATTTGTTATCGCCTAGACAGGGTACATGCTAGTGGTGGAGGTGTCGCCATTGTTGTGAAAAAATATATAGAACATTCCTTGCGTCCTTCATTGCACCTTAAGTTAATTGAGGAAATTAGTATACATGTAACATTAAGTGATAACTCCAAGGTGAGTCTTTTTTCGGTCTATTTCCCTGGAGGAAATAGAAACATTGAGAAATCTACTTACTTTAAGCGGGATCTGCAAAAATTGTATAGACTCAACACTCGAAACAAGGTAATTATTGGCGGTGATCTAAACTGCAGACATCAGTCGTGGAATTGTCTTAGGGCAAACAGCTGGGGTAACATTTTACTAGATGTTGCTGAATCCAGCCCAAGTTTTTCCATACTTTATCCACTTCTCCCCACCTATATCCCAGCGAGTGCTAACAAGAACCCCTCAACTCTCGATCTATATATCACTAATATTCCAAATTACTGCACAGTACCATTAACTCTAAATGCGTTAAGTTCAGACCACCTTCCGATCAGCCTCACAGTAAATCATACAGTAGTTGTAAATCGTACCAGTTTATACCACAACTATTCCGCCGGCAACTGGAATTGTTATAAATCATATATAAACACGAACTTGGTTCTAGGTGATACCAGCCTAAATTCTATAACCTGCAGCGAGCACATTGATATCCTATGCAACAATTTTGTTTCTGTTATCAATAGAGCGGCCGATCTTGCGATACCTAAATGTTCCACTGCTCCAATTGATAAGGCACCGCTTCCTGAAAATATCTTACATCTGATTAGGCTACGAAACTCTGAAAGAAGAAAATGGCTGCGTTATAGAATCGATTGTTTTCTAGTTAATGTTAAGGTCTTAAATAATATCATTAAAAACGAAATCTCAACATATAGGAACAAGTTTTGGAATAAACACCTTTCCTCTCTTGACAAAGCAAGCAAACCGTTCTGGAAAATATCAAAAATTATGAAAAAGAGAGGGTCCAGTATTCCTCCGTTTAAAGTTCACGACAAGTTGTTTATTTCTTCAGTGGAGAAATCGAACCTACTTGCTAACACGGTTAGTAAGAACCACTCCATATCTATGCATCTAAGCGACGCGTATACTGAAGCTGAAGTTGCTAACACTGTCCATGTACTTTCTCAAACACCAGCTAAAAGTACTTACGCAACTAATATCAGCAAAGTTACAGGATTGATAAAAAAATCGAAATCAAAAAAGGCCGCGGGTCTCGATAATATTAACAACAAATTAATCAAAGCACTTCCACCTGCTGCAAGTAACTATTTAACGTTCATTTTCAACGCTTGTCTTAAGAATTGTTATTTTCCGGACTGTTGGAAAACAGCAAAAGTAATACCTATCCCGAAACCCGGCAATCCGAAGAACAGTCCCGAAAGCTACAGACCTTTTAGTCTACTTAGCTGTCTGGGTAAGCTCCTAGAAAAAATCATTAAGGAAAAGATTGATCATTTAGTGGAAGCCAATAACATCCTACCAAACTTTCAGTTCGGTTTCCGTAGTGGTCACAGCACAATCCACCAAGTCTTGCGCATTAAAAACCACATAGCTGGTAAATTCATCGACAAGGAGTCAACGGGACTGGTTCTTCTAGACATCGAAAAACCCTTTGATACGGTATGGCACGATGCCTTGATTTATAAGCTACTAAAACTTAAGCTGCCAATACCGCTTATCAAAATTATCCAGAGCTTTCTTCGTTCGAGAAAATATGTTGTGAGTTTAGGAACCGACATATCCTCTACTCACCAAATCCACCATGGTGTAACCCAGGGCTCGGTCCTTAGTCCCATATTATTTACATTGTTTGTCGCAGATTTACCATGTCTAGGCGAAAACATTCAGGTAGCTATGTTTGCCGATGATACGGCCATTTTCTCTTCGGGTGCCTTATTCACTAATGTCTACAACTCTTTGCAAGCAGCTCTTGACAAGCTAGCAGTATATTACAGGAAATGGAAAATTAAAATAAATGGTAATAAAACACAAGCTGTCTGGTTTTCGAGATGTAGGAAACACTGCTACCTACCAAATGGCACTAAACTCAGTATGTGTGCAGTTGATATTGATTGGTCCGAAGACTGTAGATATCTAGGTATTATTCTAGATAAAAAACTCATCTTTCAAAAACACATCACTACCACAATTGACAAAATAAACAAAGTCGTAAGAGTTATGTATCCATTAGTGTGTAGAAAATCAAAGCTTAGCATTGAAAATAAAATTATAATATTTAAAACCATTTTTCAAGCTATACTCCTGTATGGTGTAATTGTGCTCGCACACACAAAATAAAATTGCAAAGGTGTCAAAATAAAATATTGAAAATGTTGCTGAATTTGCCATGGCATTATTCGACACATGAACTACATGAAAACGCTAACGTTAAACCGGTAGAGTTCCTTATTGACAAAACCAATCGAAACTTCTTCTTCGACAATTGTTCTTTTTCTGACAATGTTCTCGTTTCCCGTCTTGCGTTATCCTAAGTCACTACATATATACTCTGTCTATGAAAATTATATCGAGGTCATTACTACATAAAATAACCGGAAGCTCGTGCAATATTAGTCTTAAGATTCAAATAAGGGCTTTTTATTGTAGTTTTCCCTTAATTTATTATTTGTTATTCATTAAAATTGTGCTATTGTCGTTATATAGATTTAAGATTATAGCTGTAAAGGAATTGCGCTCCTAAATATCTTAAGTACTAGTTGTAAAATATACCATAAATGTAATTATCTACTAAATAAAAATTGAATTGAATTGAATGTGCAATGTACATACGTATGCGTGAAACCCTACAACGTACAGCGACGCGCCCTATAGTCAACTCCATATAACTATGCTACATACATATACCCATGCTCGCTGGTCTCCAGTCAGTCGCTTCCAAACAGTCGCACGGTAAAGTTCGCTCGCGTACTCATCAAGCTCTTTTGTATTTCCACCTCATGCTTTATTATTTACAATGAACTGTTTTGCTTATAATGTTCTGCGTGCATTATTTCTATCAGTTGTGTTTGCGTTCCTCTCTTGGATTGTATAGAACACCAGAGTCGCAACATAAGAAGTTCTGCCCCAATAAAGTCCTGTATGACAAACCAGGACTAAACAGGATAAATAATTTCAGAATCAAAATTATCCGTGGTCACACTGCCAGGGAAATGTACAGTCAAAGTAATCTTATTTCCGGATTATTGTATCCCAATGATATGTATCTGGAGAGTACTCTCCAGAACGGGTTTTTTCCTCCAGAACCGTTCCCTCTCTTGAATCGAAAAGGTCCTATCCAAAATATGATTGGACTCCTACCACGCTTTCCGTGGTGTCAGGGATAAACGAATTCTCTATGATAGTGATATTGTGGCGGTTTCATCTAGCGCTACTGCCCCATTGCACCTATTGTTGGGTAACACCCCAAAATGAGACATAACCAAGGTGACGGGCATTGTCCGAATTCATCAGGCATGCGAGGGGGGCACCTAATGGCATGAATTTCACGCCATAGCCATGGCAACAAGCATGCAGAAATCTGGCTTTGACATTGCGTCGTATTTTCTTTGGAACATGAACAAACATTTTCCTACAACGACGAATCGCTTGTCTGTGCGTTGCATAACATTAATCCTCGATAGAGATTTCCCAACATGCAACGCACGCCAAGGAATGTCACTCGGCGCCAAAAGGCAACGAAAATATGTCAACCATTGGGTTTCCATCAACATGCACCATCTGCTCATGTGGAAGAAACGGTCGCACCTTCGATCGACGGATCAAATAAAAATATGCCAGACACCCATATCTTCGTTCCGGTATCGTCACCACACATCCAAGCTGCGTCCTTTTACCATCTCACAGGATACTGTGGATGAACGGCCGTGGGAACCATAGAGGGGGTGTGTTTCCGGGGTCCATGATGTCCGGTGCTGAGCTTATAAGACGAAGTTCACCAGTCGAGTGTTAGAAGCATCAATGTGCGGTTGTCCGGTTGTTGTGTTACGGTAGAAGTAACTTTTTAATTTCAAATAATAGCGTGACTATTCCGTATCTTTGGTTTTATGTAAAAAGTGATTCAATTTTGTAACTGCGCTGAAGAGCAGAAATAAATTTATGATTTCGAATAAAGGTATGACTATTTCGTTTTCGAGTTTCAATTAAAGGGGTGCCACGACAACTTTTACGTCGTACACGACCATAGAGAGAACATATTTGGCTAGGACCGCGTGTTTACTTTCTTTTGCTAATCGCTAACTGAGAGTGGTGCAGTTGTGCATTCAGGAGGACACATTAGTGAATCGGTACCCGTGATGGTACATAGACGGAAGATAAAAACGCCACAATATCTTTAATGTTCCAGATCGCCTACGTTTAAGTGTGGTGATTAGTAAAAGAGATAAATTTAAAAGAGACCGAACTCAGCCGGTGGTGGGGGTGTGACGAAGAAACGACTTTACGTCCCCGAACATAGTATGGCTTTCAGGCGCAGCGCTTTCCTTCCCCATTTCCAAATCTTAATTATTTTTTGTTTTTATTCATTTTTTTTTTGTTTGATTCGTTTTTTAGTTTTCGCCAAATTGAAGAAACTGAAGAAATAGAAAAATGTATATATCATAAAAAAAGCACAGATTTATAGAGGGATACCTATTACACATAGACACATCGATTATTATCATACTTTAAAAAACAAAAAGTAATTGTGCGGCGAAAGACATAAGAAAACAATAAATTGATATTGTATAATTTAGAGTGGTTGCGAAGAGCCAGTAAGTTAATGAAAGGATGATACGTATAAAATAGAATTTAAGATTTAATCTTAGATAAATGTACATTTAAAACCGAAAAAAAGTGCAAGACACGCTATACCCAGTCCGTAGCAATGCGAGGAGAGTACATTAAACATGATTGAAGTACTACTTCCTAGGTTTATAAGTAAATTATCGTTATTGAACACGCGTAAAGAATTATAATATAGGTTTTATTTGGCTAAGAGATAAAATACGACACAGTTCAGAGAGGCTTTGTTAAAATTGGTTCCGATAAGATTTTTGCTTATGTAAATAGTAAATTGAACGGTATATAGCAGTAAATGACTTTCTCGAATATACGTTAATGTTTAATATAATGCTTCACATTTCTGTATTAGTAATTTTCACAAGAAATCTGCGTGTATCACCATATTCAAATACATCTGGCTTGAATTTATCTTTATAAAAGCAGCCCAAGTGCACTGTATCGAATCAGTAGATATTTGTTCGTGAAAGTGCCAATTTTAGATAGCTGGTTATACAAGTAAAATGAATACAAGTGATTTAGTATATTTTATTTACTTTGTAGCATTTGCTGGGGTGAAACTTTTGCGTACGTATACCAAAAAGTGTCAATAGCAATTTTCACAGTGATGGTAATTCAACAATAGATTAAATTTCACTAGGAAAAACATTTATTGCGGATTTTACAAATAAATAACAATACGATAGATTTCTTCTTTTGACATTCGGCAGTTCTGATTTTTCTACTCGCAATTTTTATTCAGCTATATAACGAATTCTAGAACTTACAGGCACAGGGAATTTCGACAACTCGATCAACTTGTTTTTTTTTCTTTTCTTGTTTTTTATTAAATAAATCTCTTGGATAAGGCCAGCCTACAGCGCTAGCGCACTGACCTAAGATGCTGATAAAAAACGGATGGTATTTGTTTTTAAATTGATAATTGAAGGACTGTGGAAATATCCGTGAAAAAAAGAGAGCCTGGATGAATGCATCTTCTTAAGCAAAGCCAGATTTGACGTTGAAATGAATTTGCTATTAAGAAATGGATTCTAAATTGATTTATTTTTCGAGATCAGTCCACGTATGCGTATGCGTATTACTATTTATTGGCCTATAGGAACTCGTAAGCTCATGACCTCACCGAACCGGCTGCGCCATCGTCCCCTGTCCTGTGCACACTCCTCCCACGCTTGACCGTCGGATCTGATTTCCTCAAGGTCAAACCTAACATTGTCCTCCCATCTCCGTCGCGGCGGTCCTGTCGGTCTCTTTCCTGTTGGTCTGTCGGGAAAGAATTCTACGCACGGTCCTATCGTTGCCCATTTGCGCCACATGTCCGGCCCATCTTATTCTTCGCGACGTGGTTACCCTCCCAATTGTAGGTTTGCGGTATAGCTCTTCCAATTCGTGGTTGTAGAGTTTCCTCCATTGTCCTGCCTCTTCGTCATATTAAAGCATTATTCTCGATATACGGGGAATTTGTTTTCTCCCCGTTTTGTGAGAGCCCATGTTTCGCACGCATATAGAACAATCGGCATGATAATGGTTCTATAAACACGGAGCTTTATGTTACGTGATAGCAGTTTGGATTTCGCCAGTTTACTTATTGCGTGCCAACTAGGCGTTGCCGGAATGCAGTCTTTTGTTAATTTCCTTCGACATTTCGTTACCGGTCGTCAGTATTGTTCCCAGATATTTAAATTCTTTAACATTTCCAAATATCTTGCCCCTGACGCTTATGTGTGTTCCCCGAGGTCCACCTGGTCGAGCCGTAATCATATGTTTTGTTTTGTCTTCATTTATTTCTAAGCATCTATGAACATTTGAAGCTCAATAGTCGCATTTGGAGACTTTCGCCCAGAGAACACCGGGGT
Source organism: Microdon myrmicae (assembly GCA_963931805.1). NCBI lineage: Eukaryota > Metazoa > Arthropoda > Insecta > Diptera > Syrphidae > Microdon > Microdon myrmicae. The sequence continues at coordinate 52,497,891 of OZ007499.1, read as the reverse complement.
CGTCTTTAAAACTAGGTCAAATATTTTGTCCGCTCTCAACATTGTATGGGCTCTGCTGGGACAAAAGAAGACGCGTTTACTACCTCTTGGCTATCCGGTATATCTACCATATACTTGCATTCTTCTGGCAAAGCACCTTGAGAAGCTGAAGTAGGCGTATAAGTCGTGGGTGCGACTAACAGCTCCTCCTTAGTTTGCTACAAAACGACAATAACAAGGTTGGTAATAAATGGGTAAACCAAGAAAAGAAAAACGAACACTGCGGCAGAACCAACAAAATAGATCATCATCATCATCATCATCGGCACTACAACCGGGAGCCGATCTTGGCCTTATTTAGCAAGTCCTGAGGCTTGTTAAATTTTCCATAATGATTTGTTTTTTCTGGGCAAGGTCATTAGTCTTGCGCCAGAGGCTCCCCGACGGGGAATCGAACCCCGGTCGCCCGCGTGGCAGGCGGGTATACTAACCACTATACAATCGAGAAGCCAAAAAAGATACCTATTATATATAAAAGGGAAGCACAGAGAAACAAGAGTCCGAAATCTCAGAGTAAGGATACATGAAATGATAATCAGTTGTTTTTTTTATTTTAAGTACCAACGTTGTTCATTTGAGGCAAAAAAAATGGTTGTCTATTTCATACCTCTATATTCGAATTTAAGATCAATGTAAACCGGTAGCTTATTCCTTTAACCCCTGCTTCCTCTTCCGCTTTATTTAGTATGCGTGTTACGTATAGATTGTTATATAAATTCCATTAAAATTAATAAAAATGTTTTCAAAATATATTTATCTTACTTTTAAAAACTATAATCAATTTATATATATATAATGTGTGAACTGAACAGTTTCCGATCTAAACGTGAAGATAGCAGTACTCGTCAGTAAAAGCTAGGGAATGTAGTTGTGCATCTTTTGACAGTTACTCACCAATATTTCACCCATTTTGGATGCGTCGTTTTTATTTGACAGTCGTTCGAGTGAGTCGATGTGAGTGCTTTTGTGAAAATGGACAAAATCGAGTATCGAGCTGTCTTCAAATTTTTGTTTTTGAAGGGCAATACGCCTACGCAGATCAATGATGAGTTGGACTCTGTGTATGGGGACTCGGAACCATCATTTACCACCGTGAAATTTTGGGCAGCTGAATTTAAACGTGGCCGTGGGAGCTTGGGAGGCGATGAACGTTTGGGACGTCCGAAAACTGTTATAGCTGATGGTAACATCGTTAAAGTTCACCAAATGGTGCTATACGACCGCGCGAATTAAAGTGAGAGAGATAGCAGAGGCTATGAAAATGTCCAAATAACATGCTTGTCACATATTAAATCTAGATTTAGGCGAAAGCTGTCCGCGCGTTGGGTGCCGCGTTTGCTCACATTAAACCAAAAACGTGTTCGAATGAACATTTCCAACGCTCTTTTGGTGCAGTTAAGGGGCAATAAATCCGAGCTTTGGCGCCGATTAATTACTGTCGATGAAACATTGATACACCATTATACGCCCGAAACAAAAATACAGTCAAAACAGTGGACTTCAAGGTGGGAGTCGGCTCCAAAAAAAAACAAAAACTCTTTTTTCGGGTGGGAAAGTGAAGGCGACTGTTTCTTCGGATAGTCATGGAGTTATCTTCATTGATTATCTTCACAAAGGAAAACCCATTAAAGGAGTATACTATTACTATTTATTGGCCTGTGGGAAGCCGGAAGTTCATGACCTCACCGACTAGACTCCGCCATCATGCCCTGTCCCGTGCACTCTTCTTCCACGCTTGACCATCTGATCCGATCTCCTCAAGGTCGAACCTAATATTGTCTTCCCATCTCCGTCGCGGGTGTCCTACCGGTCTCCTTCCCGTTGGACTACCGTCAAGAATTCTACGTACAGTTCTATCGTTGCCCATGCGTGCTACATGTCCAGCCCATCTTAATCTTCGCTACTTGATCACTCTCACAATTGTAGGTCTGCGATATAGCTCTTCCAAGTCGTGGTTGTGCAATTTCGCCCATTGTCCTGCCTCCCTGTCACATTTACCGCCAAAGATACCCTTTAAAACTTTATTCTTGAATACGCGGAATCTGTTTTCTTCGCGTTTTGTGAGAGCCCATGTTTCGCATCCGTATAGAACAATCGCCATGATTATGGTTCTATAGATACGGTGCTTTATATTACGGATTTCGTGCCAACTAGCGTTGGCGGAATGTAGTCTTTTGTTAACTTCCTTCGACATTTCGTTACAGGCCGTCAGTATCGTTCCCAGATATTTAAATTCTTTAACTTTTTCAAATAACTTGACTTTTATATGTGTTCCCTGAGGTGCACCTGCTCTCACCGTAGTCATGTATTTTGTTTTGTCTTCATTTATTTCTAGGCCCACCTCTTCTGCCGTATGATGGTTTCACTGTTTTTACATACAGTTTCGAGATTATCGCCCAAAACGGCGTGTCATCCCCATAAGCAAGTACTTGTGTGACGCCGTTCAGGGATGATCCGGCCGAGTTGTCGTCTTCCACCTTTCTGATGACATATTCGAGCACAAGGCTAAAAAGACACGGTGAGAGGCCATCCCCCTGTTTTAGTCCGTCGCGGATTTCAAATCGTTCTGAGAGGTGGTTTTCTATTCTAACTCACCCTTTGTTTTCGTTCATGCAAATTTGAATGAGAGCGGCATATTTTTTCAGGATTCCCAGTTCAACTACAATATGGTAGAGTCTTTGCCTTGCGATTGAGTCGTAGGCTTTGTTGGTGAACCGTTTCACCGTATTCTCACTTCTTTTCCAGCAGTTGCCTTATTGTGAACATTTGGTCGCTTGTTGACCGGTATCTAGGGAATCCGCATTGGTAGTCTCCCAGTATTTCTTCTGCGTACGGTGTGATTCTCGCCAGTATGACATTTGTTAGTAATTTGTATATGGTTCGGAGCAATATGTATTCCTCTGTAAATTTCGCAGTCAGATCTGTCGCCTTTTTTGAAAATGGGGATGACTATTGAGGTTTTCCATTCTTCCGGAGTGACTTCCTTATCCCACATTGTTTTGATGAGTTGATGGATCTTTCGAGCGGTTACCTCTCCTCCATGCTTCACAAGCTCTGCCGGTATGCAGTCGACTCCCGGAGCTTTGTTGTTTTTCAATCGATTTATTGCGTCTATAATTTCGCTGAAAGAGAGCTCTGGGATCTGAGGCTTGGCTGTGTGTACGTCTGGTGCGTTTATTTGTGGTTGGTGGGTGCCCACGTTGAGCAGGTTTTCAAAGTACTGCTTCCATCTTGCCACGATATTGTTTGCTTCTATGACCAGACAACCGTTTACGTCTCGAATTATTTGGGCTCTCTCTCGGTACCCATTTGTGATTGAAATTATGCCGACATATATACCTCTGATGTTCTTTGCTCTGGCGTTTTCTATAATTATTTCGATCCGAGTCTTCTCCCAATCGCGTTTTTTTTGCTTTTGAAAAGTTTTATTGTCTCTCTCCGAATCGTCGCGTATCTTTCTGGGTTGACTTCATCATATCTTTCTAAGTGGATCCCTCTGGTGCGTTTACGTTCTTCGATCTTCGCCTTGCACTCATCGTCAAACCAAGGTTTGGACTTAATTGTTTTCGTAAATCCTAATACCCCTGGGGCTGTTTGTTTGATCGTGTCTCTGATCGATGTCCATTTAGTGTCCACACTATTGGTTTCCTCTTCCTCACTACTCCCATTCTCTAGGATGCTAAATCTATTCGTTAGTTCGTCTCGGGAGGGGCTCTGATATGGCGGACTATTTGAAACCCCAGACTGTTTCCACGAAATGAATAATTAATATACAAAGGAGCATACTACGCATCATTACTAAGCAACTGAACGCATAAATTGCGGAAAAACGGCCACATTTGCAGAAAAAGAAAATCTTGTTTCACCAAGACAACACGTCGTCACACAGCTCAGCGGTTGCCATGGCCAAAATCCACTTACCAGATCTAGCCCCAAGCGACTTTTTGTTCCCTAATCTAAAAATTGCGCTCGGATGACAGAGAGTTTCGTCAAATGAGGAGGCAATCACCTTCCCAAACAGTTATTTTTCAGAGTAAAATGCCGAGTACTATTTAGACGGGTAGAGAGATGGGAGTATCGCTGGGAGAAGTGTGTAGAGTTACAAGGAGACTATGTAGAAACATAAAAAAAAATTTTAAGGAAAAATGTCTTGTATCTTTGCTAGGACGGGAAGTTTTCAGTCCGCCCTCATATATATTGTATTGTATAAATGGCTTCATCTGTTGCCCGTGAAGTATAATACGCGTTTAAAAAAATTGCTGGAAATCACACACATCAGTTATCTCGATAATAAGTTAACCCTTATGTCAATGACCAACTTTACCGACAGAAATCATTTCGAAGCAATTTCACGATTGCTCGGCCTAGTAGACGAATTTCGGTCCCATGTCTTAGATCATCTCCATACAAACGGTTCTGAATGATAATTACGAATATCAATGAAAAAAAATTTTTTTTTTACTTTCAAATTGACATTTTAAAAAATCGAAATGGGTACCCGGGTACCCGGTCATTGACATAAGGGTTAAATAAGTAACATAATTTAAATATGAACAGTGTTCGGTTTGAGGTTTTTAAAGTTAATTTAATTGCAGATGCCACGACGGCACCATGTGCATTGCGAAGTGCTGAGCATGGGTACGTTTGCGTATGTAACGCAACTTATTGTGACTCGCTAGATCCAATTATATTAAGGGGTAAAAGAGAAATCGCTGTAGTATCTTCCAGCGAGGTGAGCTTATGGCCTTTACCTTCTTTTACGATTTCCACAAGCAGTGCTTCTTTACCGTTTCCCCTATAGAAAGGTTTACGTTTTGCTCCACAAAGAGGACATTTTTCAATTATTCCAATAGTTGTCAACGACGGCGATAATTCGTTTTTGGATATCTTTGGAATGCCAGGTTAGTATCCACGTTATTTCAATTCAAGACCTTGTTAATACAACTAGTATATACGGTAAAAAGAACGCCCTAAGACTGAATTCGTAAGAATAAATGTCGACAGATCCAAGCACTTTCAGCGAATTGAAGGCTGGGGAGGAGCATTTACGGGATCAGTGTCATACCTATTGGATTTATTCGACCAAAACATGCAGGATACGCTGTACAGGTAAGTTGACCAAAGCGCAAGAAATATCATAACACTTCTCCATCGGTCCTAAACATTCTTCAGTTTCATGAGTTCTTAAAGACAAGCAATTTTATGGTATTCGATGTTCCTTCGATTGGAGGTGTTCTCTCATATATGGTCTAAGGGCTCCGAGGAATTTTTACGATTTCCCCTCCTCCCATATAACAAGATGTAACCACGCTATCAAAATGTTTGAACTAACTGAATTTAATATTTCGTATTTCCACCGACATTATTTATAGCAAATAAAATATTTTTACAATGGCATATTATGATACTTAAACAGTTTTTACTTTGATTTGTGATTTTTTTTTTCATTAATATTTTACAACTTAAAATGTGTTTTAATATATATTATATCGTTCCAACTACAGTAAGAGAATTAAATACAAACGTACGCTTAAAAAGATATTTCATTACGAGCTTAATGGCCGAGTACCTGAGGATATCAAATATATATACCCACGAATATCTCGTTACCAAAAAACTCATGAAATGCGCGAAATATATTTTTATTTGAACGCTAATTTTTTAATAGTTTTCAACAACCTTAGTGCCTTTCTGAATTATTAATCTTTCGAAATTGTCAAAGAACGAACTTATCAAATGCAATAATTTGAGTCAAAAACAGTTTGGCGTTTACCCCCAAGCCCCATTCACATTTAACGTATTTCCCTCTAATATGGAACTGTATTTAAAAAGCAATATGTATCATAAATAAGACGTCTATGAAAACTTTAAGTTGAAAACGTATGGATTATTTTAGGTCTTGCTTCGCCGAAGATGGGTTGGCGTACAATATGTTGCGAATGCCGATCGGAGGATGCGATTTTGATTTAGAACCTTGGGCATACAATGAATATCCCGAAAATGATGCAACCTTATCCAATTTTACACAATTAGACCCACGTGACCAGAAAAAGGTAATAAATGATCCTGTTATTACCTTTCCCTTGTAAATCTCACTTTCTTCATCTCTCGCAATAAGGTCCAACAAATTAAACGCCTTATGTCAGTGTCTGGTATAGAAGATCTTCGCATCATGGCAGCAGCTTGGAGTAGCCCCAAATGGATGAAGACGAACAATGAATGGGCTGGGCTTGGACTTCTTAAGGATGAATATTATCAGTTATGGGCTGACTATCATCTAAGGTAAACTATTATATTACTGGAAACTCCTTTAAAAGAGATTATTATAACATAGCCGATTTTTATATACGTAGGTTCATTGAATTGATGGACAAGAGTGGCGTACCAATTTCTTATATATCTACCGGCAATGAACCACAAAATGGGATTTTATTAATGGCACTCATTACCTTTATGAGTCTTGGATGGTCACCAGATAAGCAAGTGAGCAGTTAAAATTTGTAGTTTACATGATTTGTCAATTAGTCCATTTGCTTAGGCCAACTGGTTGACAAACAATTTAGGGCCGACTATAAAAAATTCCAAATACAGGAATGTTCAAATTTTTTCAAATGACGATCAAAAGTTTACATATCCCTGGTGGTTTGACTTGGTGAGTTTGAATTACTTGACCTTGAGAGACCTACTTAAATGGTATTTAATGCAGATGAATTCGACTGATAGCTCATTTATCGACTATATGGATGGTTTTGCAGTGCACTGGTATTTTGATCAAATAGCTCGACCAATAAGTACTGACTTGGTTCTAGAAGCCTTTCCTGGCAAAATGCTTCTTAATACGGAATCCTGTATACTGGGAAGTCCAAAACTTGGTTCCTGGGACGATCTAGATTACTACGTAACTAAGTTTATGACCGATTTAAAGCACTCGGTCAGTGGTTTTATCGACTGGAACCTATTTCTAAACGAGCAGGGTGGACCAAACTATGTTAATAATTTTGTTAGCTCGCCTATTATTCTCAATACAACAAGTAGGTTGAGTTAGCTGTCCCCTCAAGTTATTTAAAAGAATTTAATATATATTCGCAGGTTATTCTGAGTTCTATAAACACACGATATACTATGCAATTGGACACTTTTCTAAGTTCATTCCTAAAGGATCTGTGGCAATAGAAACTAAATCCTCTGGAACAGTGAAGACTGTAGCATTCCAAACTCCCAGTGGCACTATTAGTACGGTTCTCTATAATAAGTAAGTAAATGTTAATTGCATTTTGAGACAAATTAAGGATATCATATTGTCTATGGTTTATTTCTGTTGCAGAGGTTCAGACGCAGCCAGCATTCTACTCAAAGACACCGTAAGAGGCTCCGTTGTCATTAATATACCACCAAAATCGCTACATACGCTTGTATACAACTAAGCCATTAGACATCAAGTTCTATAAAAACATCGTAAACTTATTGACGAACATTTACGACTGCAACAATGTAACTTGTGATGTGATCTTGAAAAATAAAAGCATTTTGTAGGTGGATTAAGTTCTACCAGAATGAACCTATGTGGCAGCTAATATTAAATTTAATTAGATGCCGCTCAAATGCGTGTGGTACTTGGAGTTAATTAAAATGTGATTTGTTATCATCATGGCGTTTAGATAAAATTGTGGAGAATTTATGGGGAAGTGAAATGGTAACGATGTGCTTAACCGGAAAATGACGCCTTCTTTGTGAATGTCTTCTGGCAACCGTGTTGCCAATTGTGTCACAGCGCTCTACATTTTATCGTGCAGTTCAGATATGAGGAACAAACTGATTTACGTAATCCACATACATTGTATATTGTTACGTGATCATTGAGTAGAAAATTGATAATTTTTCGACCCCCCGTGTGATTTTTCAATAAGTCAGAGAAAGAATGCATATAATCCAGAAGATCAAGGTACACACTAGAAACAAAAATGGGATGTGCAGGTTGTTAATGTTTCATTATAGAATTTCATTTAACTTTGTTAAAACATTTTTTTTTTTTTCATAAAATTCGCAATAGTTCAACTAGTGATAAAATCACGCTCAAGTTGTGTTTTTTGATTACAAAACGATTAAGAAATGTTTATAACTTGACTTGTCACACAAAATGATATACATATAAGTAAGCTTATTGATTGATTCGCATCGGGCGATGATCATCCAGAAAAAGTCAGTGGGATACGTCAAATAAAAAGATCAAAAATAATTCCTTAACTTGAAACTCGGCGGCTTATAAAATTAGTCATGTCAAATTGTTCAATCTAATTGAATTCATATTCCTGTTTCACTTAACGGGAATATATAACGATCTGTGTCAGAGATAAAAAAAAGTTTTAGGACCATTATAAGAGAAGAAGGGAAAACAAAACATTTAAATAAATAATTAAAAGTGATATACTTAATAAATTCCAAACGCAACATAAAAATTCCTAGACGTAACTTTAAATAGCCGTCGGCAAATGCATGTTGTTGATGATGATGAATAGCGCATTTATTGTACAATAATTTGACAAATGTTTACTTAGGACTAAATGCTAAATCCTATTTTACAAACTTTTCTTATTCTTAAAATAATTTACTGGCTCTACAAAAGCACTCTAAATTATACGATGTCGGTTTGTGTAACGCCTTCGGCGTACAATAATATTTTTATATTTTTATATTTTTATATTTTTATATTTTTATATGATTTCAGTTAGCTGAATATTTTAGGAAGAAGTTCTCTCTCTATCTCCATCCTCTTTTTTTTTTGTTTTTTTTTTTAATAACATAAGAAAAAAGAAAATATTAACAAAAATATTAACAAAATTTCAACATACAGAGAATTTAAAACGAAAAGTAAAAGGAATCTAAATGAAAAATGGAAACGAAAGGGAAGAATGAATATATATGAAAGGGGAAAGGGCGGGTGGGAAGGGAAAGCGTAGCGTCTGAAGATCTTACTATATTTGGGGATGTTAAGTCCTTTCTTCATTGTCAATCCACCACGAGATGGGATGGGATCGGTCATTTATCGATTTACCTCGATCACCTCTTGCCATGTTAAAGCGCAAGTGAACTTATGGGGGTTCTTTAAGACTTGCCCGAAGAACCACCCATCGTCCTAACCCAACTACCCTTTCCCAACCTGCAATAATTTCCCGATCATAGCCTCTTACCTGCATTAGAGCAGTACAAAGCTCTCCTTCAATCATTTCTTACCTGAAATATAGGCATCAAACAAATCATATCAACCAAACCATTTCAGTTCATCTCACATGAATCATTTAGGAACCTGATCGGTTGCTCTGGCCGGCAACATGTCCATCAAACGCACTCCAATCCTCCGGTGTTTACTCGTTTCCAACAATCCGTTGGTCCAAAAGACAAGCCGGGCAACTTGCTTGCTTGCAGATCTGCAAACCAAATTTCCTACGATCGATCACCACAAGCGATAACCGATCATCGAGTTGGGCACGACCATAATTGTTGTCCAAATAATCATATCAACGGCCGTGTCCCACGATCTATTTTTCTAAATCAAACACACAGTAATCTCAGTGCGTTTATATTTCCCTACCATCCGTTGGCCCATAGTCAAGCTGGGTATGCTTGCACAACTGCAAATAAAATTCCCCATGATCGGTCACCACAAGCGATAAGCGATTATCGAGTTGCACACGACCCATGATTGTTTATTCAAACAATCATATCAATGGCCATGCCTTATGATTCGTTCCCAAACCAAACATGCACCCATCCATCCTAGCCCCTTGCCATCGTAGGGGAAGCTTCTGTTGACTTAACATCAACAGAAAAATCGATCCTCTATTGCTTATAATGGTAATACAGCCAGCCTCCGTACACGATTATCTATTTGACCAGCTGCATGTTTGGATTGTCTTCTGAGCACCCTTCACATTTTCGTCTGTCCTGCCTTCCAGTGAATAGGCATTTAACCAGACCCGTACGGTCACAATGGTGTTATAATCCAACGTCGTGCTTCCTCGACGCGACCGAGGGAAGAGCGTGGATGTTAATAAAAAACGCGAATAACCATTATTTAATTTTTATACACAACAACTGATTTTATTTTATTTCAAAACAATATTTAAATTATAACACAAAACACAAAAGTCTGAATTCAATTCACACTATCGGAGGTCTAAATTAAACTGCCTCTATCGGAGGTCTCCTTTCAACTGCTCTTTTTAGTTGTACCAAAATACAAAAACTATTTTCCCTATGAACGAAATCAAAATCAAGTTGCTTGTGCAAAAACTCATAAGGGGATGAAAACTGAAACTATTGCAGCTGCTTATTTATTTCGGATAACGGGAATGTGTTTTCATGAAACGATTATGTGTTGTTATATATTACTCGTATTATATAAAGGATGGTTTCAATTTGATTTTGTATGTGCATATTATGTAGATATTTGAAGTTAAGGGTTTAAAACGTATTGCTAATGTAATGGATATTGTGGAAATATGGATATTGATTGAATTTAATTGTTATTTATTAATGATTAAGAAATGTATTAAAATGAAAAGGGATTTTCTCAATATGCAAATACCTTAATACTATGGAATTGATTGATATGCAAATGAATGTATGAAATGTGATAATGGATAAATGAGTAATATGTTTGAGAATGAAAGATATAATTATTATTATAACGGTATACAGGTATTCCCCGACTTACGACCGAGATAGGTTCCTGGTCATCCGTCGTAAGTCGATTAAGTCGCAAGTCGAATTTCATATAAAAAAAAATCCGACTTAGCTAATGTAATGTGTTATTTGTACTGAAATATGTATGTAAATCGAATTTTTTTACTTTGTTTTCTTTTTTTTAATTTTTCTCATATATTTTAGGGATTCCCCGCAACTACATATTTGTCTTCTTTAAGTATTTTCTATGAAAAAAATTGGAAAAAAAATAGTCGTAAGTGCGAATAGTCGTAAGTCGAACGGTCGTAAGTCGGGGACTACCTGTATATGTATATATTATGGAAATGAGGATATTGTGTGTAAAAATGGATATGTTAGGATTGATGTTAGGATTAAAGGAAGACAGTAGGATTCCGGAACACTACATCCCACCCTTCTTCGAGAAAGAAAATTATTCTTGAAGAGAATAATTTTCTATGTATTCGGTGACGCAAAAATCGATTGAAGACCATTTTGTCTCATTAATTAATATTAAATCATTGTCGCATATGATATCGTTCATTCACAATATTAGGGATTTCTTATAAAATATTTATAGATATACAATTTGTTTACAATATTACTCTTTATTGAGTAGTTAAAATTATATTATACTTTGTTATTTTATAATTAATTATCAATTTTAATAATTTTAATTTAATATTATTGATTAAAAATTCCATTCTATTAGGTTAAATATAAAATTAACTAAATGCCTGTTCTCTTCATTGAGGAACTGAGGTTTATATTTTACAATTTTTTCCTTTTTCAAAAATATGTTTAAACTAATACCATTTTGAAGATTTTTCCTTCTTTCAAAATATATTTATTAAAACTATTTGTAGTTATTTATAATTTAATTTAGATACAGTTTTTCTTTCTTCTCCCTCTCTCTCTATATTTAAACTATTTATAGGTATTTATAATTTAATTTAGATATAGTTTTTCTCGCTTTTCTCTCTCTTTGTTTAAACTATTTATAGTTATTTTGATTTAATTTAGATATAGATTTTCTTTCTTCTCTCTCTCTTTCGTTTAAGTTTTTTTTTTTTTTTTTCTAATTCGTGAAACCAGTTGTTTTATTATTCATATATTTATAATTATACCTATTTGAATATTAAAGGAAAAGTCATTTGTTTTATTTTAAGCTTCTCTTTCAACTTGTGGAAAATTTTCCATACTCTCTTGGGTTCTAATTTTAAGATGTATTGTTTAACGAAAAGGAAGAAAAGAATACGAAATGCAATTGAATATTTTAATGAAAAATGAATGTTAATGTTGGGGTGAGATTTCGCAATTTTATTTTCTCGCAGTCCACTTATTTTGGGTTTAATTATGTATTTATACCTGTTATCTAGGATATGTAATGTATTTATATATACATTTTTTTCAAATTTGTGCTTAGCTGAAATATTACATTCATCAGTCTTGCTTGCTGTAGGAACATTAAAATGTTCAGTCTTACTTGCTGTTGGAACATTAAAATGTTCAGTCTTACTTGCTGTTGGACCATTAAAATTTTCAGTCTTACTTACTGTTCACGCTCTGGTGACAGCAAAAGCCAACTCCAATAGTTGGTTTGGGAACAGCAATCCATCCAACTCCATTAGTTGGTTCACGCTCTGCTGACAGCAAAAGCCAACTCCAATAGTTGGTTTGGGAACAGCAATCCATCCAACTCCATTAGTTGGTTCACGCTCTGCTGACAGCAAAACCCAAATCCACTAGTTGGCTCTGGGGACAGCCTTTTACACGTTTCCACAATGATTGTGTCAAAAGAAAACTTGTAATTATTTTAATTTACAATAAGTTACTTTATTTTACTATATTTAATATTTGCCACTTAAAACGATCACTTTAAACAATTCAAATTCCAGACACTAAACGATGATACCGAATTGCATAGCACAAATGATAAATAAAGAAGAGACGTAAAAAACACTGTCTATATCAATCAAAAAAGCTAAGGTCTTCTTTGTAAGAAACCAGTTTAGAAGCAATATAGTGTTTCTAAAAAACAGTAAAAAACAGTCACAACTGTTCGTGAACTGTCACCGGTTCACTTTCTCCATTCAGCATTGAACAGCGGGGCCCGTTATCAGTCCGCTGAATCAGTTGGCAGCGTTCAATGCCAATATTGTTTGCTGCAACCGCAAATTGGATTTTCTGCGGCATCCATCCAGGGCTTAATGCTGTGAAGAAAGTGTATGACAGTTCCGATTCACCAGAGGCTGCCTTGACTTTAATGTTTGTTGCTTGTGCAGCAACACTTGCTGTTGGAACTAGTTCTTCAGTCTTACTTGCTGTTGGAACATATAGGTTCTCAGTCTTACTTGCTGTTGAAACATTCAGTTGTTCAGTCTTTCCTGCTAAAATATTTTGTTTTTCAGTCTTTGCTGTTGAAATATTTGATTCTTCAGTCTTTGCTGCTGAAATATTTGATTCTTCAGTCTTTGCTGCTGAATTATTTTCATAATTTTTCTCGGTATATAGTTTATGGAATTTCTATTTTGATTAGATTTATTGCTTTTTATGGTTTTATTTTCGTTGGAATCTGACTGAGGGTCTGGGCATTTACCTATTGACTCAATATGTATTAGGCTCGGTGCCTCATTCTTAGAGCTGTATGTCTTTCCTCTAATCTCACTATCATTACCCGTGGGCAAGGACTCCCTTTCCTCTATATGATTCAAACGAATACAATAAATCGAAAATTTTTGACAATGTTCATTATAATTATTTTGGCGTCAGGCCTCATTTTCCGACTCTTGTACCATTTTGGTACTTGAAAATCGAACATTCTGGTTGTCATGTTGCCTCGTAGTATTTGCGGGTCTTAAATTCTCATCAAAACGATTATCTGTAGTTGCAGTGTCATCTTTAAATGGGTTCCGCGTTACACCTTGATGGTAGTTTGGAAAAGACGACCCATTCCTAGATAGCCTTATTCTACACTCGTTCTGTGTGTGATTATTTCTCCCACAGTAGCTACACATAACGTTCTGTATGGGTTGCCTATTCTAAAAACTTGGAATTTGCATATTCCTATAGCATTTTTCCTGCGAGTGACCTAGTTTACCGCAAGTTTGACATACTATTCTATTGAAATTAGGGGACCTATTTATAAATCTATTAAGCGTTTGTGAATTACTGTCTATACGTACAGCGTGAGCTTCCGCATGTGCAATGGATTGCTTTAAATGCAGCAAAGACCAGGGTAATACAACTATAGGGTGTGAAGTCTACCTGGCAGTAATTAACAACTATAATAATAATTAAAAAAAAAATAATAAAAAAAAAGGAAAAGAGAGAAGAAAGAAGCTGAAAATTGAATAGATGAACAACAGTCAACATTAGTAGTAGATGAACAACTATCAACATTAGTAGTGAGTTTTTAGATTTAAATTTGTTGATTTAGTCGTAGATTAAAAAAAAATTTTTTTTATCATAAATTAGAAAAAAAAAAGACGAAATTTTTTGATTACTTAAGTGAAAAAAAAAATGTATACTTAATTTTGATTGCTAATGAAATTGTTTCCTTATTTTAATTTTAACTACATACTTTAAATTATTATTTGTGTAGTTTACATTCTCTCTCTATTCAAAACATTTTTTTTTCAAAATAAATTTTTTAGATATAGTAGTCTTAAGAAAAGATACTCTCTCGAGATGGTTGTGAAATTCATCTACAACAAAATAAAATTAAAAACAAAGATCTTCTCATAAAAATTTAGATATAGTAGTCTTAAGAAAAGATACTCTCCCGAGATAATTGTGAAATTCATTTACAACAAAATAAAATTAAAGACAAAGGTCTTCTCATAATAATTTGTGGAAAAATCTTGATTCCGTATAACATTTTATACTCTTTCTACTTACCTTATTGTTGTAAAAATGTCCCAAAATTTCGCGACATTATTTTACCAGACAGGCAGCTAGGCGTTTAAAGGAAATTTCATCTCAAAGATCGTTAGAGCAGGATTCACTCGAAATGGCTCTCACAATTGGGATTTCGGACGTTTTTAAAACCGTCCCAGTTTTCAATGGGAAACCGTCAGAATTAAATAAATTTATTTCAGGTGGAGCAATTTTATTTAACTCTCTAAAAGACGCGGACCAAAATATATATAATACTTTTCTAGAGTTAGTCAAAAATAGATTAGATGGCCCTGCCTTTGATTTAATTCAATATTGTAAAATAACCACTTGGGAAACATTAAAAGAAAAATTAGAGTCAGAATATAAGGACAAGCAGTCTCGTTCTACGGCTCATAACGAGTTGATCTCCCTGAAACAACAGTTTAGAGAAAACATTCGAGAATTCGGAGATAGAGTTGGGACAGCTCTAAGAAATTTGAACTCCGCTACATGTGTCATAACTAGTGACGAGGTCGTTAGGACTTGACAGAGATATAATTATTATTATAACGGTATATATGTATATATTATGGAAAATGAGGATATTGTGTGTAAAAATGGATATGTTAGGATATGTTAGGATTGATGTTAGGATTAAGGGAAGACAGTAAGGTTCCGGAACACTACAATGGAAATACTTCCATTAAAACCCAAATCGATTGTTCATTGGTTGTCACCAAAGAAAAATATCTGATGTGCTCCTCACACATCGGTGGAATTCCACCCCCGTTGCGACTGATGGTATGTTCCGTGCAACAGCGAGGGAGTTAGATCTTAACCACCGTTGGGTACACACACGCGAGGCGTTTCCTTTAAACAAGTAGAGTATTATTTCCGTAATAATGAATTGAACTATACATTTCCGGATAATATAACACTTGTGTTGTGAATAATGTTTATGTAAATGAATTGAACTATACATTTCCGGATACTATAAGACTTGTGATGTGAATAACGTTTGAGTCATCCAATAGAACTCTTCCCTGCGAGGGAAATCCTACTTGTGTTATCCAACTAAACAATAAATCAATCAAAATAATGTTTTACCAAGCCACCCAATGACAAGTGTGTTTTATTTCACCCTTATTTAGCGTGGAGAACGGTGTTCGGTAGAGCAATTTCCTGTGTAACATCGGTGGTGTTTTTGTTGAACTAGCATCCGTGTTGACGCATTAGTAAAAAATAACCACAAACTGCAGCATTAGTTATTTCACTGTTATAAAGAATCGGTTTGTCCCTGGCACCACGAAAAGCGTGGTAAATAATAGGGACTCCATCCTTGTCTTGGATGTGTTGTATTCCAAAATACTACTTTGGCGTTTTTATACGTCGTTCAAGTGTTCCGCCGAACACTGCTTGCCGCAGAGAAAACATACATACACAGAGCGAACGCGGTTACAAATGAAACACCAACAAATTTGTTTTTAATTTTTATTTTAATCGTAGTTGTCTATTATTATTTGGAATTATAATTTTCGCTGCTTTTCTTACGAAATAAGTGCCGAGTAAGTTATCGAAAAGAACGTTCTTATCCTATCTAAATAAACATATTGTAGGCGAAAAACAAATCGCCTCACACTTAATAAAATATTAAAATGTGTCATTTTTACTTTTAATGACACGAGAAGTATTAAGGATTCTTGGCGCGGATTAACCACCTCGGCGGGGCTCTCTGGTCTCCTCACTGTCCGGATATTCGATATATCCTTCTCGTCCCGGTGACGATCAGAATTAGACTGTCTGTCTGCCCACACAGATATCCAGATTCCAAACCGGTATCCGTATCTGTACGGAAAAATTTTTCTATTCGATCTGCTAACAGAATTCCGGAAATCTCTGTTAGCAGCATGCTATTTCATCCCAGGGGTAATTTCCTATTTTCCTGAAAGGAGAAAGTCATTCCTTGCATACATCATTATCTGGTGATAGCATTTCCTTTTCCACGGCCTTCTGTTTGCACAGAACATCTGGCGCGCAAGACGGAGATGATTTTTCGGGAGTACAGCCCGTGGTTGCTTGCCTTTTGCAAACACAACCGAAATCCATTAGATCCCTCCAATGGGTGTGACATTTTTACAAAGGAATCGTGGGACCGGAGTATTTCCTTTGTTGGCGTTGGACTTGTAAATCTTCCGAATTATCTTGTTGCGATAATGACGGTTGTTTACACTTTTGGTAGCGGATAGACGATATGCTTTCTTGCGTTTAGCTGCCAGTGTATGCATCCGTTGTTATCTATCTACCAAAAATGGTGATTCCTGGTAAACATCGTGCAGATGTTTAAGATGGGAGATTTATGGCCTGTAATCTGGAATTGTTTTTGCATACTATGAATGGATGCGTTGACTCGATACTGAAAGTTTTTGAACGTTAAGTTCCTTGTTTTTTTGATGTCGGGTTCAACATTGTTTCAGCTTCCTATGCCCTTGTTACAGGTCTGATTAAGAGCTTTGGGGACACGTGTCTGTGGGCACGTATAATGGATAAGGTAAGTAAGTTCCTTGAAGGTTTGGAACCTTACCTGGGCGGAATTGTGCGTTCGTAGGACGCTACACTACCCTTATCAGATATTTAACACCGAATCTCATTACTTTTCTAACACACCGTTAAAACTACCTCTGTTCATATCTAATTCTCACTTAATACATAACATTAATAAACTTTCACAATATTCTATATCAAGCCTGTTACAGCACATTTCATAACATGCTCCTTTTCATAAAATGCACCTTTTTTCATTCAAAACATAGCACTTTGATTTTCGTTCAAAGTTTATTCAAAATTAAAAGTCACAGAGACAAAAGGAATACTTTGAGAAAATTTGTTTTGTTCACATTATAATTTCCAACCAATTAGAACAATAAGTAGCATAAGAAGAGAGAAATTTTAATAGTAAAAGCAGTTTCAGTTTTGAGTTTGGAGTTGAAGTATTAAGTATTGGAAGTTTGAGATTCGAGTTTGAGAAGTAAAGAAGTTTTGAGTTTGAGTTTAGTTTTGATGTAGTGCTCCAAAAAGGCCTACCACCTTTTCTCCCATTCCTAATCCAAAATCCTAGCTATAATACCCTAAGACGTATAATCCTATCAAAACCCACAATAACCCAAACATGATTCAAAATTCGCAATAAACGAATCAAACATTCCTTTATTGCCTAACATTTGCCCCCACGGCATTATTAACCCCAAAATCCAAATTAAAATTAAAATTCACAATAAACGAATCCAATATTCGTTTATTGTTCTACATTTGCTCCACAGCATCACCCAAATCTAAAATTCAGAGATCGTTATCTCTATCCCAAATTTTCCATTCAGGAAAACAAACAAAAAACTCAAAAGCAGATACATTCACACATCTGCGCGATAGTTTCATAAGAATTCAAGAAATTGAATCCTTATCTAAAGTCAATACAACATCTCGCTCGAGATATCCCAAAATCGAGATTGTTGTACGAAAATGTGTATCTTTGGGATACAAATTTCGATTCCTTTTCCTTTATAAAGGAATAGTCAAGTGATCTCCAGGCCGCAGTCTAAATTCACAGTCCCTGGAGGAAGTACCCCAGGAAAATCCTGAATAATATAATAAAATCATATTCATAAAGGAAACAAGACGTGTTTTCATTTTTTATGGACGACGGATATCTAAATATCACCTAGCCCCCACGGAAGACCAAGTGAAGACATCAGGACGAAGGCCGAATAAAAGGACGTTGCTCTTCCCTTTGAACTCAGAGGAAGCACGGCAACGACCCCTTTTGTAGGACAAGTTGTCAGGAGCGGTCAAATTTTAAGAGATCGCCTGGTCCTTTTAAGGACTAGGAGACACGCTTCCTGGAAATAAAAACCCCTACAAGAAACACAACATTGAAGTAGAGTTTGGTTTGAGTTGTGAGTTAGAGTTTTTGAGTTTGTGTTTTGAAAGTTAAAATAAACAATTAAATCAAAGAGAAGAAAAAGCTTTTCTTTGATAAACAATTGCAATAAATGATGACAGCAGAATAATAAATAAAGAAGAAAGGTCCCCGCTCTTCCCTCAACCGAGCAAGCACGGCGACGGACTGTAACAGATGAGACCTTTTCTATCCAAGAGAGGGAACGCTTCGGGTGGAATAAGCCCATTTTGGAGTGTATTCTCCAGATACATGTCATTGAGGTAGTATGCTCCCGAGATAAGATTATTTTCGCTGCACATTGCAGTGTGACCACGAATAATTTTGATAATGAAATTGTCTATCCTATTCAATCCTAATTTGTCATACATTGTCTTATTAGGATAGAATTTCCTGTATTGAGACTCAGGTGTAATCCGAGGTAGGAACGCAGGCACTGTCTCTCGAGCATGCGAAACTTTTCCATGTTGGATGGGGAAACGTCTAACCATACCGGGCAACCATCCACTAATATTGGGCGGATAAATGCTGAGTACGAAATTATTTTAACTTTGTGATCTAGGAGACTATTTCGGAACAGACTTCTTGTCATTGCATATGCACTTTTAGCTGCGGAGAGAGCAGCTGCTATGTGCTTATCAAAGTATAGATATTGATCCATCCAAATACCAAGGTACCTGACAACAGTTTTCATTGGCAGAAGAAGATTATTGCTTCCTACAATGGAAACGTTTTTCCAATTATCTCTTGTATCTCTTGAAGCCGTGGAAAGAGTTGTTCAGAAAAGGATAGTTTCTGTTTTTTGGAAGTTAATTTTCATTTTCCAATCGTCACAAAAGCGTTTGATTTTATTGAAGTCATCTTGAAGACCTCTGTTAATGGCATCGATATTTTTTTCTGATCTGTACAGCACAATATCGTCGGCATATGCAATAGCACGATTAAGAGAGCCAACTAGATCACTTCCCGGCTTGCTAGAAATCTTGACGTAGTGCGTGGGCTTAAACTACAATGAATCACTCAGGTAATACTGACGGAAGCATACGCTTCCAGTAGGGTCACCCAGGTCAGACAGGCTAGCGAAGAGTAACACACGAAGACCTGTGGCGGTTTCGTTGAACGCCTCTGCTCATCTACCCATTAACCAGGTAAAAAGTTCCAACCTACAGCATTCATAACGATATAACGTTATGAATGCTTTACGTTTCCGTAAACACATGAAAAACATGTACTTACCTTCCATAATTGTACCAATATCTTCAGAAATGCTTTAGAACTATAATTGCACTGATGCAAAATTCATTAACAACAAATAAGTGTTTTTCCACAAGGGCATGGTTGCATTAAACACATCATGTGCCTTAAAAACAATTTGGTTGCACCATCAAGCAACCAACATTAACCAAAACCATATCACTAAGATATACCCTTACGTGTCAGCGGCACACGTGCAGGAAATGTTTTATCTTTTTCTTTTGCATACATGCCTACATCGATCGGTCATCCGACCGACAAATACATGATGGCATACGGCTGACCGCCCAAGAAAGTCGAGTTCTCAAAATGAAAAATTACCATCGAGAATTCGACTACGTGGAGATGCCGCCAACATGCGCACGATCAGCATAAATGCTTTACGAAGTCGCTGATCGTGTAAACACAAAATATTCGTCGAGATATTAGCACCAGCTGCAACCATGCCAGCCAATTTTCCCCTTGTGGATTCGGTTAATCCATGGTCCGCATACTTGTGGACACACACGATGAGCAGCAGAGGCGATCATCGTGTGTGTGTTTCGCGCCCTTGTGCTGGGACCGATACAAGGAGAATCATCCTCTTGTGTCGACAAGCGAAAAATGAAATTATCTTTCGAAATAGATCAATCGCGATATGGATTCCGTGGAGGCAAGTCGGGCCTCCACGTTAAACAAATAAATAATCGAGTCGAGTTGTAAATATAGTGAAAAGTAATTTAACCTTTTATGTTTAACTCAAGTGTTTGTTCCGTATCCGAATTCAATATTATATCAAGAATTGTTGCAGAACTATAATTTAACGTTTTATGTTTAACTCGAGTGTTTATTCCGTATTCGAATTCAATATTATATCAAGAAGTGTAGCAGAACTATGGATAGTGGTTAATTTCCAACTGAAGGAAGTTAATAACAATAAAGATCATTCTTTTAATGTGGGCCGTTGTGTTTCATTTCCTTTTTTTGTTAACGGCGAGTGGCGGAGGTTTGCTACTAATCATACGGTGAACTAGTATGAGTGGAATTTTCGTGAACCTGTTCCATTGACGGCACATAACGAAAGACAAGGAAATCACCACCGATCTACCACCCCTAATCCAGGGTGTTACACGTCACCGTGCCCATTGGATGGTTTGCAGCCAGGGGTATACCGGTTGTATTATAACGGCGCCTCTCTGACACCGGGTCGAATCAGAGCAGTAAGCAGACCTTACCATATCAAAGAGGGGCTCTGATGTGGCGGACTATTTGAACCCCAAGACTCGTGGGATCAAAAATGAATAATCAATATACAAAAAACAATCTCACGAAAAACCCGACAGGCGTAAGTGTGATGAGCCGACATTACTATAACGGAACAAACCATCAAGAAAACACCGACTCGGCAAAACAAAAGACGTAGGGAAAAACGGAAAAAGCGGGATATACGCGTCGGCACGTGGAATGTTCGAACGTTATATAAACCAGGCGCGATACAGACGGTCGTAAAAAACGCGAAACAATATAAAATGGACATCGTCGCGCTTCAAGAAGTTCAACTCCCACATCAAGTAATCGAAACCAACGGGTATACACTGGCATGTGGAAGTACCGATACACATAACCTCGGGACTGGCTTCATCATAAGTAAGAAGATTACGCCCCATGTAAAAGATGTGCAATTTATTAATGACCGAATGTCGGTGCTAAAAATACAGGGATACAGGATATGTATTTATAAACGTACACGCCCCAACATAATCTACCGACGAAGAATCGAAGGACACTTTCTACGAGACCCTAGAGGAAGTATTTGATGGGATCTCATCATTCGATGTTAAAATCCTCCTCGGGGACCTGAATGCGAAAATTGGAAAGGAAGATATCTTCCTATCAACAATAGGTGAAGAAAACCTACACGACGTTTCAAATGATAATGGAATTCGAATTATTACGTTCGCAGCGCCAAACGATCTGGTATTGAAAAGCACCACGTTCAAGCACAAGCAAATCCATAAAGCCACATGGATATCACCCGACGGCGTAACGCGTAACCAAATAGATCACTTCCTCATAGACAAAAGACACCACTCAAATATCCTTGACGTAAGATAATATAAAGGAGCAGGCTGCGACTCCGATCATCTTCTAGTGATGGGCAAAATTATAAGTCGGCTCGCAGCAAACCCACATGTGCAGTCACGGGAGACGAGCAAAATGTGCGACATTGAAAAACAGAAAGACCTGCGCAAAAGGGGTGAATATCAAGACGAACTAAAGAATAGATTTAGCATCCTAGAGAATGGGAGTAGTGAGGAAGAGGAAACCAATAACCCGGGCACTAAATGGGCATCGAACAATCAAACAAACAGCCCAAAAGGTATTAGGATTTAAGAAAACAATTAAGTCCAAGCCTTGGTTTGATGATGACTGCAGGGGAAAGATCGAACCACGTAAACGCATCCGACTGATCCACTAAGAAGGATATGATGAAGTCAACGCAGAAAGATACGCGACAATTCGGAAAGAGACAATAACACTTTTCAAACGCAAAAAAAACACGAATGGGCTAAGACTCGGATCGAAATAATCCTAGAAAATGCCAGAGCAAAGAATATCAGAGGTATGTATGTCGGCATAAATTCAATTACAAAAGGCTACCGATGGGGAGTCAAAAGAACTCGAGACACAAACGGCTGTCTGGTCACAGAAACAAACAATATCGTAACAAGATGGAAGCAGTACTTTGAAAACCTGCTCAACGTGGGTACCCACCAACCACAACTAAACGCACCAGACGTACATACAGCCGAGCCTCAGATCCCAGAGCCCTCTTTCGACGAAGTTGTAGACGCAATAAATCGATTGAAAAACAACAAGGCTCCCGGAGTCAACTGCATACTGGCAGAGCTTCTGAAGCATGGAGGAGGGGCAACCGTTCGAAATATCCACCAACTCATCAAAACAATATGTGATAAGGAAGTCACTCCGGAAGAATGGACAACTTCAATAGTCGTCCCCATTTTCAAAAAAAGTGACAGATCTGACTGCGAAAACTACAGAGGAATATCATTGCTCCCAACCTCATACAAAATACTAACAAATATCATACTGGCGAGAATCACACCGTACGCAGAAGAAATATTGGGAGACTACCAATGCGGATTCCGTAGGAACCGGTCAACAAGTGTCCAAATGTTCACAACAAGGCAACTACTGGACAAGAGGTGGGAACAAATAGTTGTGTTAACGTAAAGAACAAAAAAAAAAAACAACCCACTTCGGATTAGTTACTTCGACAACTTTTTTTTAAGATTCGGCACCTAGCGGACTACTGGCGAATGACCTCGTTCTCGCTTTTCCATTGCAATCAAGCCAGTTGATAACGATGGTGTAGCGCAAGAAGGGCCAATCCACATCCCAGAAATGGTTTCTAAAACTTACTTTCTGATTGCTGTTGAAATATTTAATAACAGCATCTATACAAAACATATTCGGTACTACTGTTTTTAAAGACTTAAAAAAACATTCTAATCTCACAAAATCTTTTTTTATTATTATTTAAACAAAATATTTGTAAAGCTTTATGCAGATTGGCCCTGTTTACATGAGATGGCTCGACGGAAGTGTTTAGTGAAAAGGGCCAATCAGACAGTTTGGCCCCTTTTTGCATTACTTTTTCTTGCTTCTGTCATAAATAAAAGGGCCAATCTGCAGTTTGGCCGTTCTGTAAAAATCCAATTGGCCCTTTTTGGGCCATTCCATCGATATTATGGCCTTGAAACTGCATCTCGACAACTGACCTCAATGAAGAACTGTTGTAACAGACCAACATCAGTGCCACTGCTGTTTTGCCATCCATAATCAGTGGGAGAGGTACCGGAGAGCAAATATTGCATCGCTGCTAGTTGCTTTTATGTTGCTCAGTGGAAGACATGCTAGAACGTAGATCGCAGGACCTCTCTCCCTTGCATTTTGATAGTGATGAATAGCCGGAGGTGACATTGACAACAAAAAAAAAAAAAACATAGCACTTTTTGCAGGTGCCACATTTCACGTGTTGCTTCACACGTCTTTTGAATTGGGCCTTGTCATACCTAGAACATGCATTTGCCAATTGTACGCCGAAAGGCATAGGAGGAATAATAGTGTATAATTTAGAGTGCTTGCGAAGAGTCGGTAAGTTAATGTAAGAGTAATATTTGTAAAATAGAAATTAACATTTAGTCTTAAGTAAAATATGTAATTGGTTTGTTAAATAAATGTGGATATAAAACAAAAAAAAAACAAACATGCATTTGCCAAGTGCTTGTTTAAAACTTTTGTTGAAAACTCGTCGAGAGAATCACATCGTTCGCCGATCGTCCACAACAAATTTATAGTATTGTCGCGTACACGTGTGTGTGTGTGTCTTCCTCAAAGAGGAAAAAAAGTGTGTGCTGACGTTTCTACCGGCTTGAATGCAGCCAACGTACAACAAGAAATTGCGTGTGTGTTAGTGTGTATGTGTGTGAAAGCAGATGTCCCTGCCTGTTGCTTCACAAATAAAACAATAGAACTAACGATATAATAGAATTAAATTCTTTTTTCCACAATGCGACAAGGGTTTTAAACAGGCACGAATCCATCTATTTTCAAGTTAAATGCTGGCCGCATTAGTGCTGAGAAATTTGCTTACAAACAAACTCTGGTAGCCGGTAGGACGCTCATCAACCCTCGCAGCAGCAACAAGAACGATCGCCGCTTAAATCGTGAGTACGTACTTTTTATTTAACTTAATTTTTTTTTGTGCAACCAAATTGACGGTGCCAGTAGGAGTCGGATTTCCACAGCAAACAAGGCCACAGAATTAGCAGAGGGAGTCCCAGAAGAACACAAATCAGGGACCGCACCAGCCCTCTGCTCCCAAGAGACCAGAAACATCGAACCACCGAGTCTACAGTATTCGAGGTAGCTGCGAATTTTGTGGCA
This sequence comes from Microdon myrmicae, assembly GCA_963931805.1. Taxonomy (NCBI): domain Eukaryota; kingdom Metazoa; phylum Arthropoda; class Insecta; order Diptera; family Syrphidae; genus Microdon; species Microdon myrmicae. The sequence goes on along the minus strand of OZ007499.1, from coordinate 52,473,116 downwards.
AAAAAGGTCACACTTAGGCAGGGTGCAAATATAGGGTGAATTGGGAAAACACCCACAATTCCCAATCAACGCCAACCTGAACAAGCACCCAAGTGGCTAGGACTACACCTTAACGCTGAACCCACATAGACCTGTAGGGTCAACCATGAGTGGTAGGACGTCAAAATGAAAACACCAAAGGGCCTGTGACAAAGTACATTCAATAGAGCGACAAACGCCGGAAGCTCCGGCCACAATAAAGTCGGCCTAATGCAGCCCCAAACCGCTCCAGCTCTACTAGTTCCGAGACTAGGAAGGCTCTAAAGCAAAGCGACGTGCACGAACCCATGGGCGACAAACGCCAGAACCTCTAGCCTCAACACCTGCGCCCCAAGGCATGCCGTTGCCCCATCTAGCTCTGCTCGCACGGAGTCTACGAAGCAGACCCAATAAAAGCGGCAAACGGTGCCGATTTTGCGGTCGACACTAATACACGGCGGCAGGGTGTCGACAAAAAAGCAAAATGGAAGAAATCGGAAAACCCCAGATGTTAGGTTGCAAAACCCCAACCCGATCAAACTAAACTCCGGAATCAGCCAAAGCTCTTCTCAGCTTTCGCCGACCAAGGTCCCAGTTGTCTAACTCCCTTTGGAGATTGACTGTAATGTCACTACGCGCCTAATTGTGGACATCGGTACTGAGATCAGCCTCTTAAAGCCGAAGGCATTCCACTCGAAATATGCGGGGGTGCGCAAATTGCAACGTGCCTCCAGACGCTTTTTGGCAAAGGAAAGCCTAGAGGACGCTGATTGGGGAATTTAAAGTAACACCAGGATATTCCATGTTGCTTCCAAATAATAGACTCGTTGTCGGGGTTGTCGGAAGACGGGATGTTAAGTAGCGCGTTCCTGTCGAAAAATTGCAAGGTTAATGGTTTGGGTGGTTATTTGGAATTTCTTCAAAACAAACATATATTCCGAAAGTTTCTTCGTTAACTTTGTAAATAATAAGAGACATGGGTTCGTAGAAGGGGAACCCGCAACAAGCGGACCTGTAAAGGCCCAGACCGCGGTCGGCAATCACTTGAAGACCCTACCCGAACAGAGGAAGGGCTGCGAAAAATTGTCGACCTCCAGTTACCCCAACAAGGCCAATCTCCGAGAGCCAGAAGGCGATAAAGAAGGGAACGAGCTGCTAGAACGCTCAGGTTTGTACCCTTCGGAGATCGAAATCTTTCTGAGCAGACCGGTCATAGACCGGGAGGAGCTTATCCTGGTGAAAAAGGAAGTACAATCAAGGATCTTACTTCTTAGTTGTATTTTGAAAAAGGCGAATAGTGCCAAATAGCAGCATTCAATATTATAGATTGCCCCCAAACCATCGACTGGATAATGGTAGAGTTGCACCCAATCAGGTAATATTCATAATTCCCTTGGAGAACCGGAGAGCAATCACGCCCGGACGCATGTCAACGCGTAAAATGGATTTAGCTCTGATGAAAAATCGAGTAATCCCGTATCCGAGCGCAAACATTCGGATGAAGAACATACATTAGATATCTGTTTTCGGGTGGCAAGTTGTCAGATGAATCAACACAAGATTCAAGGTTGGCTCAATATGAGGAACACCACCTAAGGACAAACCTAAGTCCACAAGAGTGACAATCAATAATGAAAATACTACATATCAGGAGATTAATAACATTTTCCATCTGAAAGGCGACTATCTGACGTGTACCAATGCGAACTAGCATGAAATTCCTTGGTACAGGACCCAGCGCCTATTAACCGAAGGATGTACCGTCTGCCCGAGTGCAAGAAGCAGGTGACTAATGAACAAATTCAGGAAATGCTAGAGAATGATATCTAGCAAAAGTACGCGGAACTCACCCTTAATAGTTGTTCCAAAGAAAGCGGCCCCTGATGGAGAAGCCCGATGGAGAGTTGCGGGCGACTTCAGAAAACTGAACGAAAAAATCATCGGGGATGCGTATCCCCTCCCTCGCATTGAGGACATATTTGACCAGGTTGGTCACTCACCCTATCACCAAGTCTTGGTGGATCCAAAGAATCAAGATAAGATGGCTTATAGCACCAGCTACGGTATGCCATTCGTTCTAAAGGGAGCACCGTCTACGTTTCAGAGACTCATAAACCATGTTCTAACTGGGTTGTAAGGTATCGAATGCTTTGTTTATTTGGACGACATTGTCATATCTGATAAAAACCTAGTAAACCACAATGACAAGCTCCGGAAAGTAGTCTAACCTCTGAGATACCAGAACCTCAAACTGCAACCGGAAAAGTGTAGGGTCCCACAAAAGGCAGTAGTCTAACAGGGGCATCTTTATTCGGAAAAGTTTTGCCAAATTCCAACATAGGTTTCCCCCCAAACGACTGTCAAATAAAAACTACGCGTCCAAAATTGGTTAAATTTTGGTGAGTAACTGTCAAAAGATGCACAACTACATTCACTAGCTTTTATTGACGAGTGCTGCTATCTTCATGTTGAAGTCGGAAACTTTTTAGCCCACCCTCCTATATGTATATATTGAACATATGTTACTAAGAGAAAGTCGATGTAGCGCTATAGCGAAGTGATCGAAAAGATGACTGTTTGTATCAGGTCTCTTTTGACCTGATTTTGTTGCTGTTGGAGAACCTAAGTCCAATGTTTGATTCAGGCCTCTTGTGATCTGAAGTTTTGTTGGACCTAAATTCCACAGCCCTACTGGACACTAGGGTGCAACACCCTTAGTGTGATATTTTTGGAGTGATGTTCGGGCGCAACGCCACTAAACATCTAAAAACAAGTATATCTTGAAAATTCGGGCGCAACGCCACTGAATATTTCAGAGGATAAAAAACCTGGAAAGCAAAATTAAATGAGAACACGCCAGGGTTACGGTCGGATGCATTCTGATTTTATTTTTCTCTTAAAATCCTATTTATACGAAATATATACACTACTATTATTACATCTAATTGAATATAGAATTCATGTTCGCAACTGAGCATTACTAATGCATACATGAATCTAGGTACAGAGTATTATGAGATACACCCAACAAAGGTAGCATCTAAAAATTCTTAAAATAGCGTTATACAACACCAAGCTGAAAACAATAGGCATTTACACAACACAATTTTCGGATGCAAAAACAAAGAAACGCAAGTTCAGCACGCTCTCATTAACATCACAATGGCTGGGATGTCACAATGACATATATGGTCACAACATTTTTTTGTTGATAATCTCACTTTTATATTATTAAAATCATGTTTTAAAGGTTCATTCTAACATATTCTATCAACAAATGTTATGTCCCCTTAATTAACCCATTGGAGTTGACTTTACGTTTCCAAATGCGATGGCGCTCGCCCCCAGTACATGATTGTGTTGAAATAAGTGGTTCTTGAGTGTAACTCATGACCTCTATCGGACGTGCATGTATCATTTATTTCCTCAAATAAACGGAATACTTATTCCTATATCTTATAGGATACCTGTGTGGCGTTGCAGAACTCCAAACATGTGATAAGTATTAGATAGCTGTTTCAGATATTAATTCGAGTATTTAATTTATGGTTTGTAGAGCATAAGAAGATATGCTGAGGTGTCTTTTAGTCCTGAAAGGATAATTCTGTTTATTTAAGGTGGGCGTTACCGTCATTCTACGCCCTATCTATTGCAACGCCGCACAAACGCATGTTTTCATCAAAAGCTGTGGTACTGAAAATCAGTTTTTAATTGGTTGTGAATTAGTTAGTCTTCGCTTTGAGATCTATGTGAATAGGCTCTCTGTATTGTAGGATCATTCCACGATCTCGATTCAGAAAATTGACCTGATTGCATATTGACTAGAGCAACAACGAAAATTAAAAATTATTGTAGAGGGTATTCCTTCAAGATTTATATCATGAAAGTATTGAAAATGAACAGTGAATTTTTAATGATGTTAACACATGTGATATAAATCGTCATAAAGGACCTGAAAGGCGTTTCATGTCGGAAATTAGGTGTCTTAATAATATTCTCTATCCGTTCCGTATATTGTTTCTAAATATCATTTAAACTGACAATAAACTATAAAATAAAATAAAATAAAGATGTTAAGCATCAACAATCCATTAGTGCCCAATTAGAGCTGCTCATGTCGGAATTGAAATCAGCTCTAATGGCAGTCATCAGAGTAATCCTAACCCTTCCGTCCAAATTCCCATAACTAATACATAAGACAAACACACATATCACCTACTTATCATCGCCCTCAGCCACACGAACTCACTTAACACCCTTTTAGTGCTAAGGACGACGGCATTACATATTCCTTTTATATGTCATATTTGAATGAAGATGAAAGCGTGTTTACACTAAACACCAAAAACAGTTCCTTTTTGTCGCTGTAGTGCAGCACAAAGTCATCTAAGCAAAACATAGCCACACCAAAATGACAGGATCCTGTCAGCATCAGTGGCATCAGTTCCTTGCCTACTCAGGCTGAAGGGATCACCCCAATTTCAAGATCATAGCCGTGATTTACGTGCAACACCGACGATCGCATATGTTCTGCAACTGAGGAAGCTAATTAGGTCCGACATCTGAGTGCGAGGGTGGCGCACAGAGCACATACTTCTATATCAAGCATAAAATTACGATCGGATTTCAAGTGGGACTAGATCACATAAGTGTTGATAGGCTGTTTTGTTGAATCACTTATCCGGATATGACCACTTAAGTGTGTCGTGTTACAAGGCATTTTCCAGCAAGCGACAGTAGCATCACGCAGATGGGGACAGCAACTGCACATTGTTGCATATAGCATTCGATCTCGTTTAGTGATCTCTGGAGACAAGTTAAAGAGGGGACCGAAGTTGGTATCCAGCTGAAGCATGCCTAAGGTAAAAGAAAGTTGATAGTACGTAAATTCATTTGATGTGACATCGAAAAATCTCTGTTTTTAGTTTTTTGTCATATGAGTAATACCAACGAATTTAACATTTTAAGGGAATATACTTATTTACTTCGGTTAAAATTTTTTGAGTACACATCACGTTCAAAAATACATCGATTTTGGGGAGGTACTCTCGCATTCGAGTAATGTTGACTTTGAAAACATGAAATCTAGTCCGGCTTAAGCATACTGGGTTGCCCCATAAGTAATGGGGATGTTCGTCAATGTTAAGATATATCAAATGGTTTTTAAGTCCAAGTTGTAGTTTCTAGAATTGTCTTCCGAAACGTCCTCATCATAAATTATGATATCTGTTCTTAGGACTAGACGCCTCGTAGAAAGAACATTATTTCTCTGTCGAAATTCCACGGTTTTTGTAATATGTGACTCGTCGTGCACGTCTCGTGATAGAAGATCGTCATAAAATTTGAAATTATTGATTTTCCTACATCACAGACTTAAGCCGTTCAAGATGCCAGTACTTGCATTGCCGCTTTGTTATCATAGATGATTTCATTTACAGCCTCTAATATTCCACCACAAAAAAAAAGGGACTGACTGGGTACAAAATACAGCTAAACCGTTAGTCAGATAAAAAAACTTGAAAGACGAATAGAGCATCATCAGATAATCATTAAGAAATTTTCGATTTTATGTTTGACAAGACTAGCATCATCATCATCGGCACTACAACCGGGATCCGGTCTTGGCCTTATTTAACAAATCTCTCCACCGGTCCCGATTTCGAGCCGATGTCATCCAGTTTAGCACTCCCAGGCTCTGGCCGTCCTGGTCTACGCCATCCCTCCATCGCAGAGAAGGTCTGCCGCGCTGTCTCCTTCCATACATCCTGCCACAAAGGACTTTCCGGGCAGGCTCCTCTTCGCTCATTCGAGCTAGGTGTCCCGCCCACCGGAGTCTACCGAGCTTGATTTTTCTTACAATATGAGCTTCAAGGTAGATTGCGTACAACTCATGGTTGTAGCGTCTCCGGAATCGTCCTCCCTCACATACGGGGCCAACAATTCGCCTTAAGACCTTTCTCTCGAACGCGGCCTGGATACACTTCGGGATTTAAAGAGCCAAGACTAGCAGTTGGATAAATAAATTTACAATTCTTCACAATGTATTGGGAGTGCAAATTAGTTCCGTTCGTTTTTCTAAGATAGAAAATGTATTTATTTCAAAACAATATGTTTGAATAGATTAATTACAGTATTGTCCATCACTGACTACCACTTTGTCGAACTTGTGGCGGTTCCGCCAAACCCCACAGATTACTTACCCACAGAATCCCCGTAACTACAACCCAACCTTTATAGTTTTCCGCTAACGGAATCGCATTAGCACCTGTAAATGCATCACACATCAAGTACCTAATGTATTTAGATAAAAGCTCCTGGCAGAGAATTCTTACCTGCATTCATTTATTCGAATTCAAAATTCTCTATAAGAATTCTGTTCCAAACATTATAAATCCCAAGCCCAATTCGGCATCTTCGGTTGCCAGGCAAATCCCAATCTTACATTCGCATTTTCCCTAGTCGAATTCCTGAAAACGAAACAATTTGGTTTACATATAATGTAACCAGCATAACAGGGATCATAAACGTTGCGTCGCCTATTCCCAGCCTCACCCTGGTATAATAAATCCCTTTACATACACATTGGCTGGAGACCTTTTTCTCCCTACTATAAACAATCCAACGCAGCTGCACACAATTGGCGCCAACGACGCTGAAACCAAGCGAATTCATATCGCTGAGTCGTTTTTCATCACCCGACCGAGCCGGTCGGACGGTCCGTTCCCCGCTCCCCTCTTCGCGCACGGGGACGTAGTTATCAACAATCAAGTCGAGTAAGTGCGCGAGTCAAATAAATAATCCGAATCTGTGTTCTGACATCTAATTTAATGTTGCGTCATATAAATATTCCGAATCTGTGTTCTTACATTTAATTTAGTGTTGCGGCATGTAAATAAAACGTATGGATTATTTAAAGTAATACAATTAAAGAACAAACTTCGAGTAACTAAAGCAGTGTTTCATTGTTACTTTTGTCGACGTTGGGTTTTGGAGTTTCGTTTGTGTTTTTCTCCCAGTGCGTACGTTTTATCCTTGGTGCGATTGCTGGTCTGGTGGACACAATTGTTGCGGCTGAACTTTCGATTAGTGATGGGGAGTGAAGTGAATTAGCAACCAACGCCGGTGCAACCTACTTCCTACCGCAGACACCCCTCAGGCAATTTTTCAATTTTAATTTCGACAAAGTGTTTCGTCTGTCGAGGCGATTCAAGTCAAGAGCCCATTTTCAGGTTCAGAGAAAGAAATGAACCGATGAGCGGCCACTTCGTGCTTCATTCGTCGGAAATACGAGTAATCAGAGGGAGCAATTTCCAGAAAAAAAGGCGTATGCGTTTCAAAATATTTTTTTACGGTTTTTGCGACATAAGGCCAAGCGTTGTAGAAGAACATAATTGACATGTCACCTTTGATGTTCGGATCGTCTTTCTTGTAACGCACAGCTAAAACGAAACAACTATAGTTTATACCAATTGCCCGTATCGGACTCGCCAAGTTGTAGAGCTCATAATACGTAACACTATTGTGGACGGTAGTACCTATAGAGGAAATCCGCCTCCAATTTGCAGCACATTCCTGTTTACTTCCATAGCGATAATTTTTCGTATATTATCATTCTGTCTTTGTTTGTTACTTGTTGTTTTCATATACTTGTTTTCACTGCAACTTCTACATGATATTTTCGAACTACTCACTAATGTACTCTTATCTGTTTCTAGAGAGCCACATTAGTCTTCTTATGCCAACCGCATCAACTGTCCACTGGATACTACATTATATATATAACTGTCAAAATAAATTAATCCTTAAAACAATAAATATAAAAATATGTCAGAAACAAAACGTAGAAACAAAAATAAAAAAATAAAAAAAATCTAATTAATTCATCCACGAAGTTAAAAAAAAAGCAGTTCGTTTTTGAACACACGTTTTCGCTCCAGTATGAACTCTATACGAGTATGACTTATCGGTCCTCTGATATTTCAAACCACCATTAGTGAGCCATTCTCTAATCCAATATACTGTTTGGTACCATTTTTCCCGAGACAGTTTTTGCAGTTGTGATTACTGCTACATCATACGGTACGGTACTTCTAGGAGTTTGTCGACATTTAGTGCCCCGTCATACTTTACATTCCACAGAATTGGTCCGAGAACTGAACCCTGTGGAACTACTTTTTCAAATGATGTTTAATTGCCCCATTCTCAGTGTCATATAATCAGAATATGTCTATGAAGTATAAGACACGGATCCTGATAATAGCGGATCGCTCAATAAGTTTCCGCTCTGACACATAGATCCATCTAATTTTTGACAGTATTAACCTTCAGACGATATGTCTTAAAATTTCATGAATATTTGACATTTAGTTCTAAAATTATAGTGGTTTTAGTAAAACAACTTCTGTTTTTTTTTTTTGTTGTTGTTTGTTTTATCTCCACATTTATTTAATAATTCAATTACAGATTTTACTTAAGACTAAATGTTAACTTCTATTTTACAGATATCATTCTTACATTAACTTACTGGCTCTTCGCAAGCACTCTATATTATTATTATTATTTATTGGCTCCTCGATAGTATAGTGGTTAGTATACCCGCCTGTCACGCAGGAGACCGGGGTTCGATTCCCCGTCGGGGAGCCTCTGGCGCACGACTAATGACCTTGCCCGGAAAAAAACAAATCATTATGGAAAATTTAACAAGCTTCAGGACATGCTAAATAAGGTCAAGACTGGCTCCCGGTAGGAACCCGGGAGTTCATGACCTCACCGACTCGACTCCACATTGTTTCCTGTCCTCTGCGCTCTCCTTCCACTTTCAGCCATCCGATCCGATCTCCTCGAGGTAAAGCCCAACATTGTCCTCCCATCTCAGTCGCGGCCGCCCTGTCGGTTCCTTTCCCGTTAGTTTACCGTCAAGAATTCTATGCACGGTCCTATCGTACCCTTTAGGACTTTATTCTCGAATACGCGGAAATTGTTTTGTTCCCGTTTTGTGAGAGCCCATGTTTCGCATCCGCATAGAATAATCGGCATGATTATGGTTCTATAGACATGGAGCTTTATATTACGTGATAGCAGTTTGGATTTCAACAGTTTACTGACTGCATCCCAACTAGCGTTACCGGAGTGTAGTATTTTGTTAATTTCCTTCGATATTTCATTACTGGTCGTCAGTATCGTTCGCAAATATTTAAATTCTTTAACTTTTTCAAACATCTTGCCTTCCCTGAAGCCCACCTGCTCTCGCCGTAATCAAATATATAATTTATCTTCATTTATTTCTAGGCCCACCTCTTCTGCTGCTTGCATGATGATTTCACTGTTTTTACATACAGTTTGGAGATTATCGCCCAAACCGGCGATGTCATCCGTATATGCGAGGACTTGTGTGATCCCGTTCCGCCCATGTTGTCGTCTTGTACCTTTCTGATGACATACTCGGGGACAAGGTTAAAGAGAGGCCATCCCCCTGTCGTGGATTTCAAATGGTTCTGAGAGGTGGTTTTCTATTCTAAATCGCCCTTTGTTTTCGTTCATGCAAATTTGAATGCGGGTGGCTTATTTTTCGGTACTCCCAGCTCGACTACAATATGGTAAAGTCTTTGCCTTGCGACTGAGTCGTAGGCTTTTTTGAAGTCAAAGAACAGTTGGTGAACTGTCTCTCCGTATTCCCACTTCTTTTCCAGTAGTTGCCTTATTGTGAACATTTGGTCGCTTGTTGACCGGTATCTACGGAATCCGTATTGGTAGTCTCCCAATATTTCTACCGCGTACGGTGTGATTCTCGCCAGTATGACATTTGTTAATATTTTGTATGTGGTTGGGAGCAATATGTATTCCTCTGTAATTTTCGCAGTCCGATCTGTCGCCTTTTTTGAAAATGGGGATGACTACTGAGGTTTTCCATTCTTCCGGAAAGAATTCCTATCCTATCCCATATTGTTTTAATCAGTTGGTGGATCTTTCGAGCGGTTGCCTCTCCTCCATGCTTCACAAGTTCTGCCGGTATGCAGTCCACTCCCGGAGCCTTGTTGTTTTTCAATCGATTTATTGCGTCTACAACTTCGTCGAAAGAGGGCTCTGGGATCTGAGGCTCGGCTGTATGTACGTCTGGTGCATTTATTAGTGGTTGATGGGTGCGCACATTGAGCAGGCTTTCAAAGTACTGCTTCCATCTTGTCACGATATTTTTTGTTTCTGTCACCAGACACCCGTTTGTGTCTCGAATTCTTTTGGCTCTCCCTCAATAGCCTTTTGTAATTGAATTTATGCCGGTATACATACCTCTGATATTCTTTGCTCTGGCATTTTCTAGGGTTACTTCGGTCCGAGTCTTATCCCATTCGTGCTTTTTGCGTTTGAAAAGTCTTATTGTCTCTTTCCGAATTGTCGCGTATCATTCTGCGTTGACTTCATCATATCCTTCTTAGTGGATCAGTCGGATGCGTTTACGTGGTTCGATCTTTCCCCTGCACTCATCATCAAACCAAGGCATGGACTTAATTGTTTTCTTAAATCCTAATACCTTTTGGGCTGTTTGTTTGATTGCGTCTCTGTCCGATGCCCATTTAGTGCCCGGGTTATTGGTTTCCTCTTCCTCAATACTCCCATTCTCTAGGATGCTAAATCTATTCGTTAGTTCGTCTTGATATTCAGCCCTTTTGCGCAGGTCTTTCTGTTTATCAATGTCGCACATTTTGCTCGTCTCCCGTGACTGCACATGTGGGTTTGCTGCGAGTCGACTTATAATTTTGCCCATCACTAGAAGATGATCAGAGTCGCAATCTGCTCCTCTATATGATCTTACGTCGAGGATATTTGAGTGGTGTTGTAGGAGCGAAGTCGTGGCACCGACATGGGCGCTGGGTTCCACTTCATTCTCACAAATTAGAAGTTCCGCCGCGGCACTAGAGGAAAACTGTTCGTAATCACTAGACAAATAAAACAAGGTCGTATGTTGTTACTCGTTAACTTGGTCATTTTATTTTTTTTTCTTATCGGGCCGTAAATCTATTACACTGAATTCGATTAACTAAACCAAACAATTACGCGAGGATAGCAGAACGCACAGAGACAACATAGAAGACGTCGCACTGATTTTAATTATAAATGTGATTACTCGACTTGACTTACTTATCTACGCTTCTCCGCCGTGCGCGGAGAGCGGGAGTGTCACGCGTGCGACCAGCGTAGTCGGAGGATGGAATAAGACTCGATGATCGTCATCTCATGCAGAGATGTTTTCGCTAAGGAAAAAAAAGGAAGAGAGAGAAAAACGTTTCTCTTAAGGGTGCAACTAGTGGCGCGGTGGTATATGTGCGCGGTCGAACAGATTCAATGTTGTTGCATATGTTCGAAAACAGGCAGGCGGCAAGGACAATAGGGAAAAATGACCACATGCGCCGCTGGTAATGCGGGTCATTGTTTACACGATGCCTCGTCGCTATTTTCGACGTTAGGAGAAAAAGGTGCTAAAAGCAAATTAGATGTTTATGGCATCTCTGGCTGCAATAGAAACCGGGCTCATATTTGCATTAGGAAATGCTGGAGAATTTGGTTTCAGCGTCTATTGCGCTAATTATATGCAGCTGCTTGGGTTGTTTGTTGGTAAGACAAACAAAAAAGGTTGCCAGGCAATGTGTATGAAAAGGTATATGACGCGGCTGGGAAAATAGACGGCGCGATATTTATGGTCCCTGTCATGACGGTTACATTGAATGCAATCCGAATTATTTTGTTTACAGGAATTTGTCTGGTACCGAATTGGTTCAGAATACCAAATAAACAAACAAAGAAATCTTACGGAAAATTGTATGCGAAGGGATGCATGAAGGTAAGTTTTCTTTATAGGGATTTTATGATTACAGATGGTGATCTATATAATGCGTGAAGCATTTACAGGTACTAATACCGTTGCATTAGCAAACTTAAGGGAGTTGGGTAGTAGTTATGGGGGTTTTTCAGGTAAGTAGACCGTAGGGTTTGGCGGAAACGCTACAGTGTCTTTTGTCTATGAGGAAGTGATCTATTTGGTTACGCGTTGCGCCGTCGGGTGATATCCATGTGGCTTTATGGATTTGCTTGTGCTTGAACGTGGTGCTTTTCACTACCAGATCGTTTGACGCTGCGAACGTAATAATTCGAATTCCATTATCATTTGAAACGTCGTGTAGGTTTTCTTTACCTATTGTTGATTGGAAGATATCTTCCTTTCCAATTTTCGCATAGATGTCCCCGGGGAGGATTTTAACATCGAATGATGAGATCTCATCACATACTTCCTCTAGGGTCTCGTAGAACGTGTCCTTCGATTCTTCGTCGGTAGATTCTGTTGGGGCGTGTATGTTTATAAATACATAATTGTACCATGTTCCTCTATTTTTAGCACCGACATTCAAGAATTGGCTTTTCAATCAAAGCGACCTTAAAATTTCAAAAAAGGAACTCTATATTAAATATATATCCTTTTTCTTATGCCTTCCGGCGTACAATAACTAATGTTTTTATAAGATGTCACAATAATTGATGTTTTCTTTTTAAAATTAATTCTATTGTTTCTATATCATGTATTACTATTATTTTTTTTTAATTACATATATAGGGGGTTGACACACCAAATAAAAAAAAAAAAACGAAACAAAACGTACAAAAATATAAAAATAAACAATTTAAGAATTAAAATAAAATAAAAAATAAAAATAAAAAAATAAAAGATTGGGAATTGGGGATAGGGGAAAGGAAAGCGGTGCGCCTGAGAGGCATACTATCTTTGGGGACGTATAGTCCTTTCTTCATTACTGATCCACCCCCAGTTGGGATGGGATCGATCTTTTATTGACTTATCTCTTTCACCGATCACCATACTAAAACGCAGGCGATCTGGAATATTAGAGATATCGTTATCGTGGAGAATTAGTTTATCTTTGGCACCACGGAAAGCGTGGTAAATAATAGGGACTCCACGTTTGTCTTGGATAAGTCCTTTTTTATACAAGAAAGGGAACTCTTCTGGGGGAATGAACCCATTCTGGAGAATACTCTCCTTATACATAACATTGGGACAGAATACTCCGGAAATGAGATCATTTTCACTGCACATTGCCCTTGTTGTGTGACCACGAATAATCTTAATAATGAAGTTATCTATTCTGTTTAGTCCTGATTTGTCATACAGGACTTTATTGGGATAGTATTTCATATACTGCGACTCTGGGGTTCTATACATTCCGAGGCAGGAACGCAAACACTGCCTCTCGAACACACGAAACTTCTGCATGTAAAATGGGGATATGTTATACCATACCGGCCAGCCATACACTAATATTGGTCGGATGAATGCTGAGTATGAAATTATTTTCACCTTGGGGTCCAGAAGACTACTACGGAAGAGACTCCGCGTCATTGAGTATGCGTGTTTAGCTGCTGTAAGAGCAGCTCCTATATGCTTATCAAAGTAAAGATACTGATCAAGCCAGATACCAAGGTATCGGACGACAGTTTTTACTTGAAGGGGAAGATTATTAATTGCTGCATGGACAATTTTTTCCAATTCCATGTTGTATCCCTTGATGCACTGGACAGGGGCGTTCTGAAAAAGATAGTCTCTGTTTTTTGCAAATTTATTTTTAATTTCCAGTCGCCGGACAAACGTTTGATTTTGTTGAAATCACCTTGTAGAAGTCAGTTGATGACAACAGTCTTTTCTCCAGATCTATACACCACAATGTCGTCGGCATACGCAATTCCATGGTTAAGAGAACCCACTAGATCACTAGTGTAACTGTTAAATAAAATGGGAGAATTCACTGCTCCCTGTTGTAGGCCATTTTTAATGTGGAAGGTCTTGTTAGAGGTTATATCTCCACATTTGTTTACCCATTATCATATCGTAGATAATGTATAATAAATATTCGGGCATACCTAGATTTGATAACTTATATAAAAGCCCTTCTAACCATACGGTGTCAAAAGCCTTTTCAAAATCAACCAAACAGGTCCCTGAGCATTGTCGCTTCGCCTTCTTTCACTGTATGCCTGAAACAAGTTTTATTGCAGCATGAACTGTGACATGTTGCGATCGAAAACCAAAGTGGTTGTTCAAAAAAATACCATTTTTCTCACAGCAGTTAGTCAATGCTTTATTTATAATTTTCTCGTATACCTTGCTGATGTTCGGAAGCAAACTAATCGAGCGAAGATTGGCTGGATTGCTCTCCTGTCCTCGCCCCTTTTGAGGATGGGATGGACTACTGCAGATTTCCATTGGGTTGGATGATATGCATTATTTATAGTGTTATTGAACAAAATAGTGTAAACCTTCACTACTTCAAGAGGTAAATGCTTTAGAACAATGTTTGGAATACTATCTATTCCAGAAGATCTTTTGTTCTTAATCGATCTAAGAATGTCCGTCAGTTCATCCTTGTGTACAAATATGCTAGTGTTTAGATTTCTAAGTGGGGAATCCGCTCTATTATTTTCACTAAAGATAGTGAAACTTCGACTTAAGAGACGACAATGGTTAAGTTCATTGTGTTGCGAAATATGTTTTTGGAGAGCCCTATTTTCCAGGTCAAGGTTAGAATGACCCGATTTGTTTAATCTATACACGGCTTCGAAACAAGGACCAATTGTGTTCGTCTTTTTTTGCGGAACCTCGACTATTATGAACTTGTGGGGGTTCTCTATATCACACGGAGAACCAACCCACAATCCTAACCTCGTATGCAAAAACCACCCCCACAATAGCATACATCTCCCAATCTGCAATAAAACATTTTCCAAACCTCCAACAGAATATAATTCAACCGAATATATTCTAAGAATCCCCACATGCATTTTCCCAAAATTGCTTCGGTCAATTCTCTATATTTCCTCATCGCAACCAAGCAATCCTAATTCCCCCAAAATTCATATGCCATAACAAACGCATGTCCAAATCCTCAACGGAACATTACCAACTAACTAAGCCGCGCACATTTCCCCGAAATTACTTCGGTTAAAATTTCATCTAAACGATATTCCTTGCCTGTACCCAAGCCATTCCAATTTCCCCCGAAAATGCATGCCCATACTTGCTCGCGTCCCCAAAGCCAATTTCCCGGTACACCCAACCAACGAATTCAACTCAGCCTGTACGGCCAGAATTCGCTGGAACTGAGTTCTTATGCGAGCATAGCAACTCCTCCAAAATTCTTCATAATTCGCAGCGAGCCTAATTTCGCTATGACGCACCGCCACGACGCATTGAATGAATCATTCTCATTCATAAGTCAGTCGCAATTCATCTACCGTGGCGTCTGCAACAATAAGTCATCATTCTACCATCGACGCGCGCACACCAGCCCCGCGTAACGTGCACTCGGGAGTGCAAACCCCCGAGTATATAGTCAAGTCTATCGCGTCCCCAAATCTCTATTCGAAACCGGTACTCAGTACAATTGCGTCGGTGGAGTGCTTGTCAGCGGGGAAAACGAAAGAAGGACACAATAAAACGACTGTAATTCTGGACATTAATTTTAGTGAGAATAAGGCCGAATAATCCGTGAATGACTGTGTGTTTTATCTGGACGTCTGCCCCCCACCCATCTGTCTTTTCTGGCGCACGACTCCTGCGGTGGATCTTCACGTAGGGGAGTTAAGTGAAATTGTGCCCGTGCCTTGGCATACAACTTAATCCGCCACAAACTCTTCGTTAGAGTTCATGTGTTCCAGGGTAAGTCCTGCGTTCAGCAGAGATTGGCAATGCTTGGAAGTCCGCGGAACTCGCAGACATGGGATGTCATTATAATCTTTCCTTCGAAAGACTTTATTTATTTGAGGGAAGATATTCGGTCCACTAGCTTTAATAGCTTGAATTCTCTTGTTCCAGTCTTTATTAATTACTGATCTATAATTGTCACGGATCAGTTTCTTGAAGATTTTTAATTAGTGACCTAATTGTTTTCATTTCCTGGCTATTTGGATCACTGAATTGCCTGTAGAGCAGTTTTAACTTAGAGAGAAGAATACTCATTTGCTAATACAGCTCGTCGATCGTTGAGTTTCTGTATCGGTTTGTATGGCTCTCCATGTGAGACACTTTTGGGATACAACGATTCATTGTATTAGTAACAATGTTGTTCATCGTCGAAAGATAATGATCAATTTCGTCATTATGAAGCGTAATTCCATTGTAGCCATTGTAGCTTAATTCTTTTTTTATTATCCGATCATAGGGCGACCAGTGTGCTTTTCGAAAATTAAAAGAATGTATCTGTTTATACTGCTCAAGTAGTGAGTATTCGCTTGGGACATGTATTACAGAACCAAGTCCGTAATGATCGCTATCGTACTCGATTGTACGAAGACAATTTCGAGTAGTTAGATCCGTATCTAATAATTGTATTCGCTCTTCCAGCTACAGTAAATCAAAGAAAGAATTTCCTCTGGGATATGATGGCGTTCTTGTAGCGTACAATTCTAGTTTATGTTCGATAGCGTTTGTTTGCCACCAGTCGAATAACACAATGCCTCTTGTGTTTGTGATAAGGTTACCCCAAGCACTTTGCTTGGAATTGAGATCTCCCGCCATAAAGAAATAATTATTTTCCGAGACTAACTTGAGACTTCGAAAAAGGGTGTCAAGTTCCTTGATAAACTGTATACACCGTGGAGATTCGGGAGCATAAGCAGAGATCACATATAGATGCCTTTTGACTTTTCAAAAGAATATCTATAACGCCGGTTTCTAGTACCTGGAACTTGTATACATCTCTACTGTAAACGACTTTGTGTTGTAGACCATTTTTAACTAAGGCAGCGCCCCGCCCCCCTAAGTGGAATTTGGACGATGTCGTCTAATTACTTTATAATTTGGGAACCCCAATATGTGCCTTTGGCTAAGCTTAGTTTCGATAGCCAGAAGCACATCTGGGCGTTCCCTTCTTTCCATGCGGATTAGTGAATTAAAATTCACAGCAATAATTTTTAAGGTTAATTCAGCCGCAGTAAACGTTGTGATTAAAGTGCTCATCTGGAAACAAGGTCGAATAGATAATGTCCGTTCGAGCCACATGTGCGGTCAGTTTTTTTTTTTTTGACCATTTCGATTTTTTTTATCAAACGCAGCAAACTGTCTTTGTATGGAAAGTAATATTGCTGTTATATCAGTTTGTGCCTCTGGAGCAGGCGTTTTAACGATATTGCGTGATTGTTCTAAGATTGTTTAGGCATTTGACGCATCTGAAATGCATATTGCAGTTCGCTGCCACATCGCCGAAGCGTTGACAGCGCATACACTGCAATATGCGGTCGGACTTCTTTATTCTCTCCCAACCTATTGTTTGGTGATTAATGTATTTAATATATCTAAGTCCATCAATTTTACTATTGGGGCTTAGCGACACAATGAAGAAATCCAACTTACGGTTGGGATTTCTAGAATTTGCTGGTTTCACACCTGAAAATTTCATGGTATCGGTTTCGAAGCTTTTTAGTTCTGCGAGCATATCTTCGGTAGTACAGGAAGGATCAACTCCTTTGAGGAGCATAGAGACAATTCTCTCCAATTTAGGGGTGTACGTGTAGTACTTGTGGGGGGTCTCTATACTACATGGAGAACCAACCCACAATCCTATCCTAATTTCGACCGCTAACAGTGCGTCACCTCAATCCCAATTCCTACCGTCGGTTTTTTCACCTGCAAGAGATAAATCCCCAAAAGAAGATTGGCCGGAAGTCATTAATCTATTCGGTTAATGCACAATTGCATTCAGTGTTTTCTTGCCATACGGCAACACTATTGCATTAACCCATGAGATTTCCACCGGAAATTTCGAAGTCATTTTGGTTAGTAACAACCAAGACCAGACAAAAACGACGCGGTTACATAATCATGCAACGGTTGGGGAAATTCTCTATTCGCTTGGGATCAATGATCTCTTTTAACAGGTGAATAGCTACAAACCAACTTCCATGCTCATCTCATTTCCCCTTACCAGAGTCCAATGCACTCTGAGATCACCATAATATCCTAATTGGAGCACTAGGTCAGTCTCAGAGTAGCATTGCGACATACGTGCAAAAGCTAATTCCACCTCGAGATCATTGCACTTTGCGTTGTGGTTCTCTCATTCTCTCTTGTCCGTTGACTTTCGAATTAACCGAAGCGTTTATCTACCTCGATAGGCGGAGAGAATGAGAGAGCACATTTGTAAGGATGATCTCGATTGGTTGTTTGTCATGCAAATCCAATTTTTTAAGACTAATCTCATGGATGAGTCTGTTAAGGGCCTCGACCTGATTGCCGGCGTCTGCATTTGTTTCGCTGACAGCTAGTTATCGGAATTCGTTTCCAACCCCTGAGTACTGGGCACCATGTGCGTTGTCTTCGTCGTCGCTGTTGACACTCAACGTGTATGTATCCTTGTTTTTATTGTCTTTACGGCGTTTAACCTTTCGATTTAGGTCTGCATTTTGCCTTCTCAGAAGCACCATTTTGGCATCCGTTTGATTTACCTCCATATTATGGACTTTTCTTTTTGGTCTTTTTTTATTGTGCGAGTGACAGGTAGAAAATCACGTTCAAGAGTTTATTTATTATACTGTGCACATACACAAACATAAACACTTCGTATATCGCGTATCGGCACTAATTGTTTTTTAATTAGTTCGGGTGTAGAGAAGTCCCAAGCGAACCCGTACTCATTTAAGATGTGCAACACGGTTTAATTTAAAAATAATAATTTAACAATAATTTATAATAATTTTACATACACTTCACTATTTAGACCGTTCCGTTGAACGGTTCATCAACTATCATTTGTCGATTGTCGATACGTCTAAGCCACATGGTGGTCAATTTGGAACTGGAGATAGAATGAGCAAATATTCGGAGGTGGCCCATCTTATTATCTTCCACGATTTCCCCAGCATATACATATATATATTGTTTTAAAAACAAAGAAAACGTTGCATTGCATGAGAATCGCCGGAGAATGCGGTCACAATTATGGCTCTCAAGCCTGGTAACGAAGGTGGGATTATTCTACCAAAAGAAGATGGAGCCAGACCATGATACCTGATATAGAAACATGGGTGAAAAGAAAACATGGCGAGCTGAACTACCACTTGACTCAGCTGATGTCAGCACATGGATGCTTTCGGCAATATTTGCACAAGTATAAACATGTGAATCACCCATACTGCTTATATTGCGAGGAGAAAATAGAAAATGCGGAACACGTACTCACAGAGTGCGTGAGATTCAAGACCGCACGAACGATTTTGGAAAAACATATGAGACGTACGGTTACTCCATGAGGAGTAATAGAATACATGCTAAGTTCCAAACAAGCATACTCCGTAGCAAATTATATTCTATGTGACATGGTGCTCTAGTTACGACGAGCGAAATAACAGGTAAACCCCATCCAGCCCCGCGATGGAATATCTAAAAAAGAAGTGTGGCGGTTCCGCCAAACCCCACGGTTCACTTACCGGAAAAACCCCCATAACTTCCACCCAATCTCATACTTCACTAATGTAATCGCACTAGCATATTAAATGCTTAACGCATTAAATAGATCAAATCTTTAACCTAAAAGTCCCTGTAAAAGAAAACTTACCTTTCATGCATCCCTTCGCATACAATTCCCCGTAAGATTTCTTGCTCAACTTATCAGGAATTCCAGGCCAATTTGGCACCTTCGGTGCCAGGCAGATTCCCCTAGACAAATTCCTAATAACAAAGCATTTGGATTACATACTACGTAATCATCACCAGGGACCATAAATATTGCGCTGTTTATTTTTCAGCTTCGCCTTGTGTATGATAAATCTCTTAACGTAAACATTGGCCGGCGACCTTTTTCTCCCAGCAAGAAAATACGCAAGCAGCCGCATTCAGTTAGCGAAATCGATGTTGAAGCCAATTTCTCTAACTCGCACTAAGTGCAAACAAAGAATGCTGTTCCTCCATAGGCTTCCTGGCGATACTATAAACAATCCATATCATTTGTGGTATCCTAAACACATTTTTCATTTAATGAGTGGCTGCTATTTATCCAGCTGACCCTCATTACCGAACGATGCATATGTCGCATTTCCCTTTGTCTTGTAATTGCCCTGAATCTGTTCCTCATGACCGCGATGCATAATCAAACACAAACCCATTAGCATCCCACGAGATGCGATTTTTTTATTTCAACGAACACACATCTCGTGGATGCACATTATGCGCCTTCTTGGCATTTCAGATTCGTTATCATGGTTTCGACCCATGAAAAGAACCGACGTACACATATACATGTGTACCAAGACGATCTCCCCATGAGATCCGGTTATTGCCACCGTAAAAGCGAATGCACCCAAAATTTCGCTTGGACAACGGATGAATATCGTTGAGTCTAATTTCATCCGGCGACCACCACGGCCGTTGCCGCTCCCGCTCTCCACCGTCTGCGGAGATGCGTAAATACCCGGAGACGTTGCCGTAGTGTTGTGTCAGACTAAGCAAATAGTAAAAACATTCAATCAAAGAAATCTTTCTTGTGCCCAAAATAACTAAAATAACTATCAATACAAATAAAATAAAGAACATTCGAACATTTAAACATGCGTTTCATTACCCTTCGCTGCGGTGTCGTGTGTTTGTGCTTTTCCTTCGGCGTTTTACTTGGTGGAACTTTAGTGACAGTCGGATGAGGATAGGAGTGAACCGAGTGCCCGTGCCGGCACAATACTCCTGTTCCCTTCAAAAGTTCCGCGGGGATCAACGGGAATATGTACCTGGCGGGTGGTGGTATTAGTCGGTAAAAATCCGAGATGCCCCTGGGTCGGTCTTTTGAAGATTTTCACCGTCTTATCGAAAATAAAAACAATTGTTTTATCGCTTAGCCCAACCTGTTGACAAAATTTCTAACATATTTGGCTTCTCTTAAGTTGCTGTTTTTAATTGGTCCAAAGCGAAAGATTTTTGTCTATCTGATCGACGTTTATCTTCGAGGGCATCATAGCCAATCGAAAAGTTCTGAACCCACTTTTGAGGTGTTTGTTCTCTAACAGTACTCTCTCCAACCCTGCTTCGGCACATTTGTAGCCAATTTGAACTCGTGCAGTAAACACGTCTTAATAATTGCTTTCGACACAATCATACTTGACTACGAATTTCTTAAGTGCCATTGTCAGCCCGTTCTCTACATTGGCTGACGCAACGTGCCTACACCGTGGATAGGATTATTGTAACATGACAAGTAACACTCATCTTAAAAACCGCACGATCTTCCTTGATTACCTGATATTTATAGTGGTAAAAATTGGACAAGTTAGAAACAGGAAAATATAATCTTTAAAAAAAAAATTGTTTAATGCCTTTTCCACCAATAGCCGTAACTTTAAATGGTTAACAACAATTCTGTTCAGTGCAGTTCCGACTCTGGTGCGGCTGACGTCTACTTGTGTTCTCGGGCACTAAACGAACGCTAACTTCACTGTTCGTTGGATATGCAGTATAAAAAGAGGGCATGGCGCGCACTCCGTCTCTCTTTTTCCGGTGGTCAGCGTCAGGGTTGGTAATAGAAATATAAGAGCCTTTGTTAACATTATTGTAATAAATAAAAAAACGAATCTTTTACAATTGTACAAACCGTTAATATCGGCTTTTCCAATAGGGACTTGACAACTTTTTTTTTTTAAAAATAAAACGCAAACCATTTGAGATATTTCAAAAACTTTATTATCGGCTTGAAGTACAATCAAAACATTTATGAATGGAAGCCGACTTCGTTCATATGGCCACCGCGGGCACGTTTGCAGCGGTCGATTCGTTGGACCCAATTTTCGATGACTCAACCAAACATTTCGGACGAAACGGCCGCTATTTCGCATTGAATGTTGGCTCCGAGCTCTTCCAACGTCGTTGGCTTCTTGGCATAGACCAATGACATGACGTAGCCCCAAAGAAAATAGTCTAGAGGCGTTAAATCGCACGAACGAAGCGGCCAACCGACTGCCCCATTTCTTGAGATAACACGCTCATCAACTTACTCTTCAATAAATCGATTGTATCGTATGCTGTGTGGCCTGTGGCACCGTCCTGTTGAAACCACATGTCGCCCAAGTCCATATCTTCCAATTCGGGCCAAAAATAATCGGTAATCGTGGCGCGATAACGATGGCCATTCACAGTAACGTGACGATGGTTACCGTCGACGAAAAAATATGGCCCGATGACGTCGCCGGCATGCAAACCGCACCAAACAGTTATTTTTTGTGGATGAAGTGGTGATTCATGAAGCAGATGTGGATTTTCACCCGACCAATAACGCATGTTTTGCTTATTGACGAACCCATAGAGCCAAAAATGAGCTTCGTCACTGAAGATGATATTGCGATGAAATTCATCATCTTGCGCATCTTTTCCAGAGCCCAATCGGAGAACGTACGTCGCTTCAAATGGTCCATAGGCTTCAATTCTTGCGTCAGCTTGATCTTGTATGGGTGTAAACCACGATCCTTACGCAAAATTCGTCATAAAGTGGTCTGGGCAATGCCCAATTCTTGAGAACGCCGTGGAATTGACTGATTTGGATCGTTTGCTACGGACGCCTGAACGGCAGCGATATTTTCGACACTTCGACCAACCCGTTGCCTCACTGGCACGGCAACATCACACAACGAATATGTAGAATCAAATTTTTGCACTAAACTTGTTATTGTCTGTCTACTAGGGCGAGAATTACGACCGAAAATTGGAGGTAGCGCTCTTAAAGTTGCGGTCAGCGACTCCAAATTTCGGTAGTAAATTTTTATAATTTGAAGACGTTGTTCGTTCGTGTACTTCACCATGATGAAAATGTAGAGTTTACTGAATAAATTGACGGAATAGTTTGATGATTAGTGAAATGGTGCGTTCACAACTTAAATTCAAAAAGTTGTCAAGTACCTATTGGAAAACCCGATAGAACTAAAATGTATTCATTCAGTAGTAAGTGTACACTTGACATTCGAACGGCAAAGACGTTTTAAATCGCGCTCCTCGCCACACATTGAATACACATACACAAAAAAGAAACAAAAAAAAACTTAAAGTAAATAAACGCGTACGCGGGTTCTCTATCAATAGTGCTAAGTGAATAGTGTAGATCACAAAAAAACAGAACAAAAAAATGTGTAAAATAATACATAATATTAATAATGGATACTACATCATTCAACCAACAAAATATCCAGCTAAGTAATACGAATAACGGCAACATTATGACGTATGAACAGCTAGCAGCAGCATACCAACAACAAGCGATGATAAATCAAATGCTCCACAAAATCAACACAATGGAAAACCAAATGCAATCGCAGGTATGTGCCATTATCCCTTTGCCAACAGAATACCATACAGATGAAGAAGAGCTGGAAAGGGAAACCTCTACAGTTTATAAGAAAAGAAAAACTGACATCAGTCATAAACAAATTACAATACCAACTGTAAACAACATGACGTCAGTTCGTGAATCAACAAATGCGGTTACAAAAGAAAGGAAAATTCCCCTGCCACCACCAATCAATGTGAGGAATATAAGGGATTTTAATGCATTTAGAAATTCCATTTTGTCTGTAGTGAAAGCATTATCTAATAATGATATAAAAATAAGTTGCGAAACAGAAAATGCATACAGAGCAGTTAAAGAGAAATTACAATCTCTTAAGACGTATGTAAGAACCCAAGATTTAGAGTATCATACCTACCAACTAAAAAGTGAGAGACTATTTAGATTCGTAATCAGAGGACTTCCAGCTTCAATGTCCATAGATATGATTGCAAACGAATTATGCACACTAAACCATAATGTGGTAAAGGTAACAAACAATAGGAAAAGCACCACGTCAAATAATGGAGAAAAAATCTTTAAAGCCCTTCCTTTGTTTTATGTCGATATAGTTCAAAAAGAGAATGTGACAGTATTCTTTTGGGTCTTGCCACAGAAAATCAATTAGTGTTTAATTTTACCTGTGATCCGGGAAAACGATGGTCAGGAATGTACTGTGTTCCTGCTCTCGGCCAGATTAGTCCCTTGAAACAGCTCTCCAGGTCAGTGATCAGCATTCAATTCGTTGCGGCACTTGTGAGATTGCCATTCCCAGTCAATTGTTTGTATGCTTTTCGAATAACTTGAGTAGTTGCATGACGAGTCACTCCAAGAATTTTATGTGGGTCACCTAAATTGATGGTGCATACAATTTTGTTGACCTCCAATTAACTGGGTGCACAAATTTTGCTTGATGATTTATCAATTTTGAGAATTACTCTGCCTCAGTTTAGAATCGATGTACAATTCCGAAAATTTGTTTTTTTTTCCTCTACGAAAATTTCTACACCATATTGATCGTTTTGTCTGACAGTTATCAGATTTATTTCAACTTTTTCATATAATTTTAATTTTAACAAATTTTAATTTTAATTTTAACAAATTTTAACATTCAATGTGGTTTTCTTTGAAAAATCTGCGGGATAAGCCAAAACCGAATTTTTTACAGCTCCTTTTCCTCTTATCGACAACGGAATGTCAAAAACCGTACATCAAAAAACATTAACCCGTTCTCTCTTTCGCTCCCCATTCACGTCCACTTCGAAAACCGAATTCGAACTCGAAGAACTGCACGATCCACACCCGAATCGGGGCGTGTTCGAAAACTCACTTCTGGATCGTGCAACTCCTCCACCACCTTACCATCATACCACCTTAAAACAAATTATATTAAAATTACAAAATGATTAATTGATGGGGTGGCGGACGCACGTAACAAGAATAATAAATCAGTTTATGAAATCCAAGAAATGCAAAGTACCAATGAACCACCCAAAAGCGTCAGATCGATACCTCAATGTAATAATTGCCAACAGCTTGGTCATACCAAAAATGTCTGCAACTATAATTCAAGATGTGTTAAGTGTGCTGGGCCTCACCACACAACCCAGTGCTCGAAACAACGCAACAGCATAGCAACATGTGCGCTTTGCCACGAGAATGGCCATCCAGCTAGTTACAAGGGATGCTCAGTGTATCAAAAAAAACTAAAAGCACAGCATCCAAAGGAAACTACAGTCACTCAAAGACTACAATCAAAAAATTCAGAGCGAGGGGAGCCAACCTCAACCGGTACTAACAACACACAAATGAACAACATACCAAATGAGAAGACAGATAATAAAAGCAGACAACAACCTGTCAATAACGAGCCTACCATCATGGATATGATGAAGATGCGCAGTGTATTCCAGGACGACATCAAAAAAAACATCAACCAGCTAGCAGAAAGGGTAGGTAAACTTGAAAATTGAACGCTTTCTGCCTTCGACTCTCAAACCAAGATTCTCTTCAATAAGGTCACAGTCGTCGTCTTCCAGTCGGTCGTCCAACTCGTCATCATCATTGTAAATCCGTTTCAGGGAACAGCCTGAAGGATCAGTGTCTTAATCATCACTGCCGTCCTCTTCAATCGGGTTATCATCGATGAAATCCTTCAGTTCTTCACGTAACACATCTTCGTCATTTTCTTCCTCTTCCTCACTGCTGTCGGGCATAGCTTTGCTCTTCCTGAGTTTCTTCCTTTCATATGGCTCCAATTTCTCCTCATCCTCAGATTCTTCCGCTTCCGAGTCCCAGAATTCTTTCATACACTGCCTTTGGGCATCCAATTTTGCATTAAACTCTGCAGCTCGCGCGTCTAATTTTGCCATCATAATCCTGAACATCTCCGAAATGTTCAACGGTTGCGAACCCTTCTCCGAATGTGGATCTGCCATCGTCACAATACACTTTCACACACTTATTCACTTAAACAATAATTAATCCCGCTTCTGACACCAATTGTAGCGAGCTTAGGGATCGCTGGATTAATTATTTAAAAATAAATAAGAGCCGTTAAATCGATACAACACTTTATTAGTCCGTAGTACAACCGTTGCTTTTTACCGTACACATAATGATTTCTTTGTAAACACTTTCTACTTCTTACTCGAGACTTTCGCTTCCGCAATTATCGCGTATTTTACTGCTGACTTATTACTACCACACTTATCGCTTGCTTCACGTTCTACTTCTTACTCATCACTATGCTTTTTTTTTTTTTTTTTTTTTAAACTGTATTTATTAACCATAATTAAAATTTGTACATTTAAGTAATACAGTGACTTAAAATTAAATTCGTGACAATTGCTTACATGTAATTATTATTATAATACATTTTCCAAACAATGTTTTAAGAGTTACAGGCTAGATGTGTGTTTATACATTTAGTAGGGTTTTGTCTTCCTGGAAAAGGTCAGAAAACCAGGAATTTCTTATTTTTACTTTACTTAATCTAAACTTAACCCTAAATATAAATATAAATATAACTTAACCTAACTTAGTCTGATTATTATAAAATGAGCTATAAACAAAACAAAGTTTTATAATTAATGGGATTTATGAATTAAAGGATGTGGAATGAGGTCAGTTATGGGTTTGAGGAAGAGTATTTCTTTCCGGTTGTTCGTTGGAAAAACGTAGGATGTTGGAAAATGGTTGGACGTTACAGTATTTGAACTGGTTAGGGGTAACTTCGGTGTTGTGGTATATGATCTCGTTTGAATCATTTACCAGTCTGCCTGAGGCGAAGATAGCTCTGGTGTGGAGACAGTTGGGGTAGTTAGTTCTGATATCTAGAGGGTTCTCTAAGAGCGAGGTTATTATGGGATTGGGATTATTTTGTAAGTTTTCGATAAATTTGATAGATAGCTCGAGGAATCGTCTATCGAGGCGCTCAATACCAGCGGTATTGTAGAGTTCGACGTTACTATAGTACTTATAGGAGTTAGGACGACGATGTAACCCAGAGACATACCTAAAGCATTTTCTTTCGAATACTCGTAATTTCTCCATTTGGGAGGGAGTGATATGGTACCACAATGGGCACGCGTACGTGAGTGTGGGCCTGATAATTTGTTTGTAAATGAGCAGTTTGACTTTGTGAGAGAGACTATTAGGTTTCCACATTACTCTTCTACAGAGATTAAGCTGAATTGTGGCTTTTTGAAGGGAATTTTTAATGTGGGCGGAAAAAGACCAGTTATTAGAAAAAGTGATTCCCAGATATTTTAGGGTTTTGGAGGGTTTTATTAGAGTGTTGTTTAGGTTAAGTTTAATTTTGTTGTGGCAGCGTCTAGTGTTGTTTGTACAGTGCTCGTGTTTGCCCTTGAACACTATGAGCTGCGTTTTATTTGGGTTAAGGTGAATTTTCCACTTATTGAAGTATGATGATAGGTTAGGGAGAAAGTTGTTAATGCGATTTCTTGCAGCCTTAACAAATTTGCTGCTAGAGTAAATTAATGTATCATCAGCATAATTCAGCATCACAACATTAGGAGACACGGGTTGAGGAATATCTGAGGTATATAACAGATATAAAATTGGCCCTAAAATAGAGCCTTGGGGAACACCCGCGGTTATGTTGTGGGTTTCTGAGACGGAAGAATTTATTCTCACAACGAATTTTCTGGCAGAAAGATAAGAGGCTAAGAGCTTTGTTCTGTGAGAGTTTAGATTAAATATGGAGTGCAGTTTGTACAGAAGTCCTGAGATCCAGACGCAATCAAACGCCTTAGAAATATCGAGAGATATACACACAGTAGGGCTTTGGTTTTGGAGACCAGTTGTAACATCGTGTGTGAGTTTTAGTAGAGCAAGACATGTGGATTGTCGCTTACGAAATCCGAACTGACAGTTAGGGATGAGGGCATTCTCATTGGCAAATGAGAGAAGATTTTGGTAGATCTTGCGTTCCAGTATCTTACTTAGTGTACTTAATAGGGATATTGGACGATAATTGCAAGGGCTATTACTACTACCGGGCTTCTTAATAGGAATTACTACCGCAGTTTTCCAGTTCTCTGGGAAGTGCGATGCATTAATTATATGATTAAGAAGAATGAGGATGGGAAGTAGATTCGGTGGGCGCAGCCTTTTAAACAGAAGACGTGGGATTCCATCTAATCCAGTTGACTTTTTGTTATTTCCTGATCTTACGATCTCGGATAATTCGTCCGCAGTTAGAAAATTTGTAGTGTCTAAGGGGTGTGAAGCTATGTTTTTGTTGTTGAATTCACCGATGAAAGGAGTAAAAGATGGGAATGTGTGTTCTCGAAGCCAGGAGTTGAGAGACAATTATTTTGCTCATGGATCTTTGCAAAGTGTTCTGCGAGGCAATTTGCTATGTCCGAATCGGACTGGGCAATATTATTGCTGATCGGGTTAATGAGATGGTCAATTCGGGGTTTATATTTACGACCAGTTAATTGGTTGATGTTTTTGAAAAGATCCCGATTTGGTTTGATATTTTTAAGTGTGGAGATGTAGTTTTCATCTGCGAATTTTTTCAACTGCTCATTTATCAGAGTGGATAGGAGTTGGATTTGGCTTTTAATAAAGGGGCAGTATCTTGTATGAAGTGTTGCAGTTCCGCAACATACATATTTTAGCTTGTACCAGTTGAAAAGAAACATACCACCCGGAACGCCACCTATTGCTGAATAGACAATAGCAAAATTGTCTATTCATGTGACGTTTTTATATGTTACTGTTTTGGCATACAGTTTTTCTGACTTTGGTATACGGTGCTTTCAGCACCTGTTGTTTTTATATAACATAAAAAGTAAAAAAGGTTGTCATTACGGTGACTTTTCGGTACCTGTTTTTTGGACAGTTTTGTTTTGTTAATAGTTACAGTCCATCGTAAAATAAAGTTTAAAGGGATCTCGTGTTGCGATCTACTTTTTGTCAATTCATTTGTTTTATTTAGTGGATGCGGCTTCTTTGAGATCACATTGATCAAATTATTTGTGCCCAGTGCGGCATTATTCGGAAACCATCCAGAGGTGTTCTGAAGTTAAGATGATGTTGGTTATTCTAAAGTCAACCAGAACGAAGGCTGATGCAGAAAAACCATTTTGTTGTTTCCCAGTTGGCGAACCATCGGCAACATCGGAGTTGCGGTTCCCAGCTGGCGAAACATTATGGTCCTTCGGAGCCGGATGTATAACATCCGAGCAAGATGTCGGCGCAAGAATCCAAGCGCCAACAACTGGATTACGTCCATCGGATCACATCCTCAACGAGGGAACTATCAACGAACAGGAAAGTGGATTACGTCCATGGGATTACGTTCACATCCTCAACAAGGAAACATCAACAACATGTGATCAACGTGAGCAGCGCTCCAGTAAAACAGGTAGGTGGCAATTGAATTTATAATTTAATATATAATTTAATTAAGAGATCCATGGATCTTAACTTGAAAAAGTGTTGTGTGGTGTGCGTGAAAATAAATGAATTTCGTCGACATTGTCTGTCGCCGGATTGTGATTGTCGTTTTTATATAAAGAAGACATATTTGTTCGGGACTATTCTAGTTTCTACCATGAATTGAGTTTCGACATTGATTTGAGACCAATAACGGCAATTCAGTGTTTACGGTTGATAGATTTCGAAAATGTCCGATCAAGTCAACAAGCAGTTCGTTAAATCCTTCATTGACTATGTAAAACAACCGAGTGAGGGCTAATCGCTGGGCACTGACGTCGTCGAAAGTCTGGATGTTGTTATACAATGTTTGCAAGCAGCGTTTAATCTGAGCGATGACGAGGATCTCGATAGCGAAGAAGCTACGTCTAACAGTGCAGGCACAACCTCATAAGCGGAACCACAAAGGTTAGATCTATTCGAAATGTTCCAGTCGATGTTTATCGAACGCAATCTACAATCCCTTGAAACAGCCGAACAGATTAAGAATGAAGGCAACCGCTCGATGAAGGAACGCAAGTATCAAGAAGCGGTGGTCCAAGACAACCGGGCCATCAGTTTCGATCCGAAAAACCCAATATTCTACTGTAATCGAGCTGCAGTTTATATCCGTGTAACAGAAAATGATCGTGCGATTAAAGGCTGCAACTCTGCATTATTCTACAATCCAAATTACAGCAAAGCATATGGCCGAATCAATACAGGAAAGTATGATGAAACCATAGACGCCTATACGAAAGCTATGCAATTAGATCCTGATAACAACTATGGGAATCTGATGCAGGTATTACATCACCAAGCGCTGATGATAATCAAAGGGATCGAGCACTTCATAATTGGAACTCTGGCAAATATGCTTCTGAAAAACGAAGACGTATGGTCAAGTAGAATATGCTTACCACATATCTATTTCCAGAGTTTCACATCGGGCAGACATCTACGAGCCCGTACTGTTGCGTGGTTCGTTAATCTTGTGAAGAATAACTTAACTTCTGCTTTATTTAATTAATTTGTCTTTTGTAATCAGCGGAAAATAAAATAAAATAATATACATTTCCTGTTTTGTCCCATACTACAACTCCAATATAAATAAAATAACATGTTTGCGTTTCTTACGAGTGGAACGCATATGGATTCACGATCCAAATTAGAACTACGTTCAAGGGTCATCGAAGACATAGAAGGATTCACGATCCAAAAGAGGACTACGTCCGAGTAGCCATCGATGACATAGATGGATTTACGATCCATCAAACATTACTCCAACTTTAACACATAGGTCGAACAATAACCTAAATAACAATATTAGTAACCGAAAAGCTAGCAATTCTACCAAATTACTATTATTTATTATTTATTGGCCTGTAGAAACCCGGAAGTTCATGACCTCACCGACTCGGCTTCGCCATCCTTCCCTGTCCTGGGCACTCTCCTTCCACGCTTGGCCATTCGATCCGATCTCCTCAAGGTCAAACCTAACATTGTCCTCCCATCTCCGTCGCGGCCGTCCTACCGGTCTCTTTCCCGTTGGTCTACCGTCAAGAATTCTATGCACGGTCCTATCGTTCCCCATTCGCGCCACGTGTCCGGCCCATCTTAATCTTCGCGACTTGATTACTCTCACTATTGTAGGTTTGCGATATAGTTCTTCCAATTCGTGGTTATGGAGTCTGCTCCATTGTCCTGCCTCCTCGTCATATTTACCTCCAAAGATGCCTCTCAAAACTTTATTCTCGAATAGACGGAATTTGTTTTCTTCCCGTTTTGTGAGAGCCCCTGTTTCGCATCCATATAGAACAATTGGCATGATTATGGTTCTATAGACACGGAGCTTTATGTTACGTGATAGCAGTCTGGATTTCAGCAGTTTACTGACTGCGTGCCAACTCGCGTTGCCGGAATGCAGTCTCTTGTTAATTTCCTTCGACATTTCGTTACTGGCCGTCAGTATCGTTCCCAGATATTTAAATTCTTTAACTTTTTCAAAGATCTTACCTCTGACGTTTATATGTGTTCTCTGAGACCCACCTGCTCTCGCCGTAATCATGTATTTTGTTTTGTCTTCATTTATTTCTAGGCCCACCTCTTCTGCCGCTTGCATGATGATTTCACAGTTTTTACTAACAGTCTCTAGATTATCGCCCAGAACGGCGATGTCATCCGCATATGCGAGCACTTGTGTGACCCCGTTCAGGGATGATCCGGCCATGTTGTCGTCTTGTACCTTTCTGATGACATACTCGAGCACAAGGTTAAAGAGACACGGTTATAGACCATCTCCCTGCTTTAGTCCGTCCCGGATTTCAAATGGTTCTGAGAGGTGGTTTTCTATTCTAACTCGCCCTTTGTTTTCGTTCATGCAAATTTGAATGAGCGCGGCATATTTTTTTGGGACTCCCAGCTCAACTAGAATATGGTAGAGTCTCTGCCTTGCGACTGAGTCGTAGGCTTTTTTGAAGTCAACGAACAGTTGGTGAACCGTCTCTCCGTATTCCCACTTCTTTTCCAGCAGTTGTCTTATTGTGAACATTTGGTCGCTTGTTGACCGGTTCCTACGGAATCCACATTGGTAGTCTCCCAGTATCTCTTCTGCGTAAGGTGTGATTCTCGCCAGAATGACATTTGTTAATATTTTGTATGCGGTTGGGAGCAATGATATTCCTCTGTAGTTTTCACAGTTAGATCTGTCGCCTTTTTTTGAAAATGGGGATGACTATTGAGGTTTTCCATTCTTCCGGAGTGACTTCCTTATCCCATATTGTTTGGATGAGCTGGTGGATCTTTCGAGCGGTTGCCTCTCCTCCATGCTTCACACGCTCTGCCGGTATGCAGTCGACTCCGGGAGCCTTGTTGATTTTCAATCGGTTTATTGCGTCTACAACTTCGTTGAGAGACGGCTCTGGGATCTGAGGCTCAGCTGTATGTACGCTTGGTACATTTATCTGTGGTTGATGGGTGCGTACATTAAGCAGGTTTTCAAAGTACTGCTTCCATCTTGTCACGACATTGTTTGTTTCTGTGACCAGACAGCCGTTTGCGTCTCGAATTATTTTGGCTCTTCCTCGGTAGCCATTTCTAATTGAATTTATGCCGACATACATACCCCTGATGTTCTTTGCCCTAGAATTTTCTAGGATTTTTTCGATCCTAGTCTTCTCCCTAGTCTAGAGTCTTCTCCTAGTCGATCCTAGCTCGTCTTGATATTCAGCCCTTTTGCGTAGGTCTTTCAGTTTATCAGTGTCGAACTTTTTGCTTGTTTCCCGTGAGTGCCCATGTGGGATTGCTGCGAGGCGACTCCTGATTTTGCCAATCACTAGAAGATGATCGGAGTCGCAATCTGCTCCTCTATATGCTCTTACGTCAAGGATATTCGAGTGGTGTCTTTTGTCTATGAGGAAGTGGTCTATTTGGTTACGCGTTACGCCGTCGGGTGATATCCATGTGGCTTTATGAATTTCCTTGTGCTTGAACATCGTGCTTTTTACTAACAGATCTTTTGACGCTGCGAACGTGATAATTCGAATTCCATTGTTATTTGAAACGTCGTGTAGGCTCTCTTTACCTATAGTTGGTTGGAAGATGTCTTCCTTTCCAATTTTCGCATTCAGGTCCCCGAGGAGGATTTTAACATCGAATGATGAGATCCCATCACATACTTCCTCTAGGGTCTCGTAGAAAGTGTCCTTCGATTCTTCGTCCGCAGATTCTGTTGGGGCGTGTACGTTTATAAATACATAATTGTACCATCGGCCCTGTATTTTTAGCACAGACATTCGGTCATTAATGAATTGCACATCTTTTACATGGGGCGTAATCGTCTTGCTTATGATGAAGCCAGTTCCGAGGTTATGTGTATAAATTACTATTATTTAGCAATTTAAATAACAATCAACTTTAACAAAGCCAAATTACAGTCCACTTTGCAAGATCCAAGGTTGTTTCATTTATTTAATTCTGCAGGTCACAGCGGGTAAATCAAAGAACATTCTGATCGTTCCCAGTACCAGGTTGAGGACATCATTCGGCTCCTCTTTTAATGAAGTTTCAGGTACTTGGCACGACCACGCTACAGAACTCAGATACGCCCCGCGTAAATTAAAGGAACCTCAAGAAGAGGACAATGACCCATTGGACAAAACAGTGAAGAGGACAATGCAATGAAATCGAAGCGGTCAGTACTAAGACAAAATTCGTCAACGAAGACACTTCCGGTCCTATACCTACAAGTATCATCTCAAACATCGAACTTGCAGATGAATAAGTCCAAGAACATCAGGAATTGCGATTTACCATCTCATTTACATCTGTTCCTGGGGCACCGCTTGCCGAAACCTGGGCCCATCGTTTACGCATCCAGGATTTGTCGCTTCTCGCCACCCAGGCACATCGCTGTTAAGTGTCTGGAGTTCTTCGCTTTCGCCGCCTGGACGAAATGCTCTGGGGGCACCCTCTTAATACCGTCCATTGCACGTAGCTGCCACGGGGCACCACTCCAACGGAGTCGGTTTTTAAGATAAACTTTCGGTTACAAGACTAAGGGACAAGAAAACGAGGAACAAGAAAGATGCCGGCACCCTTCGGAAAAGCATGTCCACGGAAAACTGTTGCGGATTTGGAGTTCACCGCTTCTCGTCACCTGGATATCGTTCGAGCACACTGAATTTGTCGCTTCTCGCCACCTAGGCACATCGCTGTTAAGTGTCTAGGGTTCTTCGCTTTCGCCGCTTGGACGAAATGCTCTGGGGACACCCTATCAACACCGCCCATTGCACGTAGCTGCCACGGGGGCACCACTCCAACGGAGTCGGTGTCTAAGATAGGCTTTCGGTGCCAAGATAAGGGAATACAGAAGGAGAAGAACAGGAGAGATGCCAGCACCCTTCAGGAAATCCGACCAACGGAGGGCGAACGGTGAACACATGGTCCAACCACCAATCGAAGAAGAAAGGTACCTGGCTTTGGGATTATTGCATACTGCGACACAATTGAACGAAGGCTTCTATCAATCAGCAGAGTAATCTTCTAAATAGCAACGTGGATGCGCAACCTCTCTGGCTCAATCAAGTGCCAGTTCTAATTCAACAAAATATGCCGCAAGGATTCAACCACAACATTCCAAAAAGAAAGCCACCATGTCCAGCACCATCATTCAACCAGTTCATCAAATACGACCAAAGGTAACGCTGCCGACAGAGGGTTCAGTTCCCATCAAGAAACTCGCCCAACGCCGAGCATTGGTTTAGCGGCGTAGATGGGACATATCTCCAACTGCAACAGCATCACCCAGAGCAATCAAATTGGATTCGAGTCGCAGATGATTCTATGCAGTTGGCGGGATACCTAACATTTCTGGCAGCGGCACAGGCTGGACATACTGAGAAGATGGTGGAATTACAACCCATCACCTTCAACATATTGACGACCACAAATCACATCGTTTCCACAGCTGACGCGGCAAAGGTCGCCTTTCAGGCACGTCTCCACAATAAGTCGGAGACTATCAACTATGCTGTTCCAAAAAGAAATCATATGCGGTCACAGCACCCACAACAACAATTGCAGCAGCAGTTATGATGACAATTCGTATGAGGATGATGGTGGTTCCTAGACAATGACTGCACATTATGACCGCAGTCCAGATTCAGCAAATAAGAGTTACGCTCAGCGACTTCAACGTCGGATATGTGAATCGGCTGACGGTAACTACAGTTCAAATGCCAGAGCATCCAATAATACCGGAAAATCAATTCCACGAATTACCATCAAGGGAACAATACAATCCCTTCTGATATGATGGTAGGTTCAGCGAAGTCTGGCAAATCAAGCAGTATATCGTCTTCTTCAAGTCCTCAAGGCCAACAAGATTATTTCTATGGTGGTCATTATAACAATTACCGAAGCCATCATCATCAAACAATCACTCAACCAGTGGATCAAATACTCCGCCACGTAATGTGGCCAACGACAATCTCAGCTCCCATCAAGAAATTCGCCCAATACCGAGCATTGGTTTAGCGGCGTAGATGGGACAAATCCCCAACTGCAACAGCATCAGGCACAGCAATCACCTTGGATTCAAGACACAGATGATCATATGCAGTTGGCGGCAACTCTAATACTTCTAATATCGGCACAGGCTGGCCATATTTAGAAGATGATAGAAAACCAACATTGCACGGCCGACTTTAACGCAATTAATCGGTCTTTGGACTGAATTGACAGCTCCATCTAGTGCACCTAGATTTCAACTAAATCTAAATGGCCAATTTCCAACCAGGGACAAACACAAACAATTCAACATATTGACGACTACATCGCTCAATGACCATTCATGGATCCACGATCCAACATAGGACTACGTCCAACTATATAAACTACACTTACGGATTCACGATCCAAGGGGATTACGTCCAAGATATTCTTATTCATTTAAACGGATTTACGATCCGACTTGGGACTACGTCCAACTTATTGAAATTTTACAAACGGATTCACGATCCAAAGAGAGGACTGCGTCCAAGAAGGTCATCGATGACACAGAGGGATTCACGATCCAAAGGAGGACTACGTCCAAGAAGATCATCGATGACACCAGGGATTTACGATCCAACCAACATTTAACATTAAACACAAGTCACATCGTTGCCGCAGCTGATGCGGCAAATATCGCCTCTCAGGCAATCCCTCCACAACATGTCGGAGACTACAAACAATAAACAACGACTGCCTTATCAAAAGCTACAACGTTAGCAATCAATGGCCAACTGGACCTTCGGTCACACACCTACACACACACACACATACACCCCCACACACACACTAACACTGATAATTGACTAGAAATTGAAGCAATAACTAAGTATATTTTATAACAAATTAATTCTGTTAATAGTCAGTTCTAGTCAACATAATAAATTTGCCACCCTACCGTTGCACCGTACCGGTTCACCAGCAGAACAAGCATTGAAGCATGTGTTCTCAACCAAATACCAACCGCCCCTTCCCCCGGCGCTGACACCGGGTGGTGACGCCAACTAGGAGGCCTACTGGGCCCACCGTCGCGGCCCGGGAAGATGTTGCAGTTCCGCAACATACATATTTTAGCTTATACCAGTTGAAAAGAAACATACCACCCGGGACGCCACCTATTGCTGAATAGACAATAGCAAAATTGTCTATTCATGTGACGTTTTTATATGTTACTGTTTTGGCATACAGTTTTTCTGACTTTGGTATACGGTGCTTTCAGCACCTGTTGTTTTTATATAACATAAAAAGTAAAAAAGGTTGTCATTACGGTGACTTTTCGGTACCTGTTTTTTGGACAGTTTTGTTTTGTTAATAGTTACAGTCCATCGTAAAATAAAGTTTAAAGGGATCTCGTGTTGCGATCTACTTTTTGTCAATTCATTTGTTTTATTTAGTGGATGCGGCTTCTTTGAGATCACATTGATCAAATTATTTGTGCCCAGTGCGGCATTATTCGGAAACCATCCAGAGGTGTTCTGAAGTTAAGATGATGTTGGTTATTCTAAAATCAACCAGAACGAAGGCTGATGCAGAAAAACCATTTTGTTGTTTCCCAGTTGGCCAACCATCGGCAACATCGGAGTTGCGGTTCCCAGCTGGCGAAACATGAAGTTTACGGCGGAGCTGCCTTTTAAGGCGCAATAATTTGATTAGGATGCTGGGCAAAGGCTTTCCTAAATAGTTATGAGGAATGGTTGTCGGGGTGTTTTTGCTGAGAGCATCCTTAAGAATTTGCTCTATTCTTAAAGATGCTTGATCGATTTCAGTAGGGAGTAAGTTAGATGCTTCAGGGATATACAAGTCAGAGAAAATTATCGCTATATCCCTATTGACTTTTCTCCAGTTTGCTTTGGTGAAGTTTGGGACAGGGTTTGAGGAGTATAGTGGATCGAGAGAGGGGATTTGGATCGTGGTGTGAACGGAACCATGATCAGAAGGAAATATAAAGGAGACTGTATGTGGACCCGCTGAATAAACATCGTCGGACTTGAGGAAGAAGTCGATTGTTGACCTGGCTGAGCTAGAGACACGATTTGGCTGTAATGGGGAGTCAATGTAAGTATATGGATAAGACTGGAGCAGGGCTAGCAATTGGCGACCATATTTGTTGCATTTATTATCATTGAATGCTGTGTGACGAGCATTGCAGTCTCCTCCGATTATAAATGGAGCGGGAACGGACTGTTGGATAATGTGCGAAATGTCAGTATCTGGGAAATCTGGTTGTCGTGAAGGGTGAATATAAATGGATGCTAAGACGAGCACTTTATTGTTCTCACAGAAAAGTTTTACTGCTGTGTATTCAATGCTGGATACGCAGGTGAATCTAATTTCACTGAATTGAACTTTTTTGTGAATTAATATGCCGGTACCGCCATGAGATCCATTAGTTCTGGGGTTAGAAACTAAAGTGTAATTGGGAATTGAAACTCGGGAATTTGGTTTGAGCCAGGTCTCTGAAAGGAAGAGGATATCTGGGGAAAACTTTTCAACAAACAACCGGATGTGTTGCTTACGTATGTTAGAGTAAATGGATTCTGTGTTGAGGGAGATAATGGTTAGTTTAGAGAGAGCTGGAAAGAATATGGGAAGTTATTAATGAAAGAATCTGACCTTTTTTCTCTATTTCTGACATCTTCCTCAGCGAAGGTAGCATGGCTTGTAAGCTTTGGATGTATCCCATGATGTCCAGATTGAAGTTTTCAGTATTGTTGTTAGGGGGAGTGGTAGTGTTGAGGTTTCCTCTTGCTGCATCCGCGTAAGATATTCCGGGTCGGGTTGACTTCGTTTCCTGCAATAATGTTGGTTTCGTTTTTGTTGTTGTTGTTGTTGATTTAATAGTTGTTGCTAATTTCCGTCTTTCCAGAAGTTTTAGCTTCTGAGGGCATTGGGAAAAATTTGCCGGATGAGGGCCTCCACAGTTACAGCATTTAACTGTGATCTTTTTGTTGGTAATGGATCCATCAGCGTTGACGGTTTGTATTGTTTCAGGTTCCAGGCCTTGTGGATTTACCTTGCATTCCTCGAGCTCGTGCTCCCCTGCGCATCTGCCGCAACGTCTTTGCTGGTGGCATGAGACCGCCAAGTGTTCTGATTCTTGGCATCGCTTACAATGAAGAATTTCTTGTTTGTGGGGCTCTTCGATTGCGATTTTTTGGGTAAACAAATATTTAATTTGTTTAAGTTGCTTGATGTCCTGTTTCGGTGGGATTTGTATGATCCGGGGGTTTTTTACGTTGTTTGTCCTCATGTACGGTGTTTGGAAGTAGTCCAGCTTATTGATCTTTATTTGTGGACATATCCTAGCGATTTCCAGGCCCACTTCTTCGTTGGTCCGTTCGGGATCGATGTGCCTTATAATAAAGGTAGCTGGTTTGCTGTTCGGATGCTGAAAGGTGAAGAACTGATACTGTTCCTCTAACAGTTTTTTAACTGCTCTATCATGATCGAGTAATGATCTGACTGTTATTGAAGTCCTAGATCCTTTTGCATTGGTGCTAAAATTCCGGTGACCCAGGGCATTTTGCAGGGTTTGAATTAGTGCTTTGGTGCTGGTCGGGTTTCTGATGTAGATTGGCGGTGGTCTTTCGTTTTTGTGCTGGGCAGGCAGGGGACTCGGTGCTGGCTTGGCTTGTTTGGTGGATTCCTTATGGGCTGATAATTGTTGTTTGGGTAGAGATGTTTTATGGTTTAAGCTGGGAGAAGGCGTCATCTCCATACAGGCATCGTCGCTGTTTTGGGTGGGTTGCTTTAGGGAGTGAATTTCCTCCCGGAGTTGTTTCACCTCTGCTGAAAGCTGTTGGATGTATTCCACGGCTTCGTGGAATTTTTGTTCGTAGTCCATGTGTTTTCCTGGATTTTCCAATTTTGTGGTCTTCTTAGATGAGTTTTGAAGAGTTTCAATGGCTCTTCTCTTCCGTTCCAATAGATATTCCCGGGTAGCGCTCGGGTCGTTGTCTGGCATCTGTGAAGACAGATTTCGACTACGGCATCCAGCGAAAATTACACGCGTTTTTTTTTTTTGTAATTATAATTTCATAAGGTTCGATGTGAACGCGGTCGATCGTCGACGACTTAACGTCTACGAATTCAATTTTTTTTTTTTTTTTTCAAACTTGGTTGTACACGAGCACACGATCAGTATGTCTGACTGCATGAACGTCCCGAAGTGAAGTGTGATCATCATCACTATGCTCTATGTGCGGCGTATTTATATTGTTTCAGCGTTTTCGTTTCCGCCCGTTCCATTGCCTTGAATGTTCTACTGTTCCTAGTCTCCAGTTTTCCATTACTTTATAGAATATTCTAGTACTCTGTTTCGGACTCTCTAGAATATTCTAGTACTTATTGTCATATGCGTCACAATATCCAATAAAGAAATTATTAAAAAAAAAAAAAAAAAAAAAAAAAAAAAAAAATCAGTAGTAAGACAATTATTTAATCTCTTATCATATTCCTATATGGCATTATTACATTCTATTGCTATTTTATTTATAACTTTTAAATTCGCTTTAGCATAGTGCCTTTTGTCAATATTAATACAAGCCATTTTCTTTTAAAACGAAAGTTTTTCTTTAAAGAATATGTGGTTCCCTCTAGTTGTACAAAACGGTGTGCAACGAATGCGGTGGCACACTTATGATAACGTTTCCTTGAACACTATCTTGTATGGTGACCTGTAACGTCGTTGTTCCACTAAAAATGCATAAGGGTGTATTATTGCAAATGTTACCAAGTAAAGTTACTTCCTTACCTATTAAGCAAGACTACCACAATACGATCATCTGGTCGTTTAAATGCTACCATATCTACGTTGTTGTTTGACGCCACAGCCTCTATCCTTGTGGAATTTTCCGGAACGAACTTTGAAAAATGTCCCATTGCATAGTACATTGGTTGTTTATAAATTTCCTGATAAGCTAAAGTGAATTGTTTTAAATTATCTCTATCATATGTTAGTGTGCATTTTTTACGACATACTTGTGGAGTTTACTATAATACTAGCATCCACGTAGTTGTGGGCATAATTCGGACCTCCTTGCTCATCCAATATCATATTCCAATCAATGTATCCATTAAATGAATGTTGAAAGTCTTCTAAAAACGATTTCGCATACAGTTCGCCTCGATTCCATGAACCTAAAGCCGGACCTCGTTTAGAAGTTAACACTGTACCCGTGCAGCTTTCTGAAGCTATCATCAGTTTATCGGGAAACATTTCTATTGTGTCATCAATCAATTTAGGAGAGCTATATCTGTCCGTATACCAATGGGCTGTAAATCCATCAAGATAGTCTATGGACTCCTTTCTGCTTGCGTTCATCTTAATAATGTTATAAGAATATTTATATATTTATTTTGTTCAATGTTTTGGTATCACAAAAGTACTAACAGAAATAAACCACCATGGAAATGTAATTCTCTGATCCTCGTTGCCGAAAATTTTTACATGACCGAATTTCGAGCCCTTTATGGTGGGTCCTAAGTTATCCGCCACCCAAATTGCCTAAAATCATTATATTAGTCAATTTTTGAAAGAAAGATTATATCTGAGAGGATATTGTGAATGGAGAGTGGTAGTGTACTTAAAAAGTTGGTTAAATATAAATCTTTCTTCTTTAAACGTTTATTTATTTTACTTAAATACTATTACTTTCTTTTTTTGTTCCTTAGTCTAAATAAACTTAAGACTATAATTTCTTGTTGTTGTTGTTTTAATGTATGGCACACAATACTTAACTTTTTTTTTTCTTACCCTTACAAATCGTTTTAACAATGTACTGTATGAAGCTTCTTTTTTCAATATTATTGGAGGAAAAAGTAACTAAAAAAACCTACTCAGTTGTCGTACATATATCTTTTATTTTTAATAAAACAATTTAAACCTAGTAGAACTTAAATCTAACTAAGACCAAATTAACTTTAACTAAGCCTAGCTTAAGTCTACCAAATACTAATTAAGGTTATGGACCTGTGGATTAGGTCTTTCCAAACGGCCTCTGCGCCGATCCCCAGTCTTTGGACTGTCAGTCAGCCGAACGGGTTCCATGCAGCAGGACCCGCTCCCGAACGTTTATCAGCCACTCTCAGCCCAGTCGAGCCACCAGTATTTTTTTCTATTGAGTCGTTCGAAGTTAGTTTTTTTTTTTTTCAGGTATGCTTACGCAGTATCTTAGGATGGTATTTATATATCATATGCTTGTTGGCACATACTTAATTGTTTTATAAGTTGCTCGTCTTGCCACATGATATTTAATTGGGACGTTTATGGAATCTGATAGGTAACTATGAGGATCCAAGTATAAAAATGCTTCAGGTGGTACGTATCGACTTTCCAATGTATTTCTGAAATACTCAGGCTTAGGATAGAACAATCCGGTAATTAATTCAATGTGTTTCACAATTGCCGAACGGACGAGATGATTTCTCACAAGGGTCAGAATTGTATTATTAATGCTGGACACTCCTGATGCACCATATAGTCTCTTATTGGAAATGTAGTGACGAACGTGAGAATGCTCGCTTCTAAGGCGTTTTCTTTCAAATATTCTTAGCTTTGCCATATTCGATAGATTAATGTTCTACCATACTGCACTCATCATCATCATCATCGGCACTACAACCGGGATCCGGTCTTGGCCTTATTTAACAAATCTCTCCACCGGTCCCGATTTCGAGCCGATGTCATCCAGTTTCGCACTCCCAGGCTCTGGGCGTCCTGGTCTACGCCATCTCTCCATCGCAGACAAGGTCTGCCGCGCTGTCTCCTTCCATACATCCTGCCACAAAGGACTTTCCGGACAGGCTCCTCTTCGCTCATTCGAGCTAGGTGTCCCGCCCACCGGAGTCTACCGAACTTGATTTTTTTTACAATATGAGCTTCAAGGTAGATTGCGTACAACTCATGGTTGTAGTGTTTCCGGAATCGTCCTCCCTCACGTACGGGGCCAACAATTCTCCTTAAGACCTTTCTCTCGAACGCGGCTAAGAGTTCAGAGTGCCTTTTATTAAGCACCCAGGTCTCGGATCCATACATGAGTACTGGTAAGACCATGGTCTTGTACAGTAGTAGCTTGGATGTTCTGGATAAATTTCGGGATTTAAAGAGCCTTGATAGACCATAGTAGGCTTTGTTGGATTTAATCAGCCGTTCGCGTATTTCTTCTTCCATATTGTTATCGGCTGATACTATTGACCCAAGGTAGTTAAAGGATTGCACTACTTCAAATTCGTGCTCCACTACCCTGATAGTTTGACCAACGTTAGGTCTTCTCTTCGCCGAAGTTGCCACCATGTACTTGGTTTTTCCCTCATTAATGTGCAGTCCCAGTTTTTGTGCCGCCTGCTCGATCTGAGTGAAGGAGTCCTGTACAGCCGAATCGGATCTACCGATAATGTCGGAGTCATCTGCGTAGGCAAGTATCTGGCTGGACTTGGTGACAATAGTCCCTCTTTTTGAACGCCAGAGTCACGGATTGCTTTCTCCAACGCCAGGTTGAAGAGGAGGCAGGCCAGACCGTCCGCTTGTCGGAGTCCATTTTAGATGTTTATTGGTTTGGACAGCAATCCCGCCACTTTTACTTGACTAGTTACGTTGGTCATGGTCAAACTACAAAGTCGTATCAATTTATTTGGAATGCCGAATTCTCTCATGGCATTATATAGTTCTATCCTGGCTATGCTGTCGTAGGCGGCCTTGAAGTCTATAAACAGATGATATAGCGGAATCTTAAATTCCAGACATTTTTCCATCGCCTGCCTAAGGGTGAATATCTGATCAATTGCTGATTTGCCTGGGATGAAGCCACACTGATATTGACCAATAATGGCTTTAACGTATGGGGATATCCGGTCTTGTAGGATAGTGGAGAGTATCTTATAGGCGGTACTCAGCAATGTTATAACCCTATAGTTGTCAATTTGGTTGCGAGTGGCTCCATCAGGTGATACCCAGGTGGCTTTGTGGATATCTTTACGCGGAAACCTGGTACTCGCAACGACCAAGTTTTTCGATGCTGCCAATTCGATGACTCGTAGTCCATTGTCATTAGTGTTCTCATGCAAACTGCAAACCATACTGCACTCGCATAGCGCAAAATTGAACGTACAAACGCTTGGTAGCAAATTATCTTCACATCGGATCTCAGATTGTTCGAATAGAAAAGGTTCTTTTTTTTTTTTTTATTTTTTTTTTTAATATATCATTTTTTATTTGTTTTCAGGGATTTCAGGGTCGATTGCGCTAATTGAATGCAACTGCTGGTATATTATTGCTGGGAGAAAAAGGTCGCCGGCCAATGTGTACGTTAAGAGATTTATCATACACATGGCGAAGCTGAAAAATAGACAGCGTAATGTTTATGGCCCCTGGTGAGGGTTACATTATATGTAATTCAAATCCTTTTGTTTACAGGAATTTATCTAGGGAGATCTGCTTGACACCGAAGGTGCCGAATTAGTTTGAGATTCCTGATAAAGTAAGAAAGAAATCTTACAGGAATTGTATGCGAAGAGATGCATGAAAGGTAAGTTTTTAATTCCAGGGGTTGGAATTGTTAGGAAGGTCTTCTATGAACTTTATCGACAGTTCTAGGACCCGTCTTTTCAGTCGTCCGATGCCTGCGGCGTTGTAAGGATCGTTCTTACTATGGTATCTATTAGAGTTGGTTTTGGGGTGTAAGCCAGTGATAAACCGGAAACATTTTGGTTCAAAAACTTGCAATTTCTCCATTTGGGAGAGTGAGATGTGGTACCATAATGGCGCCTCCCATTAGAGTAAGTAAGAGTGGGTCTGATTATCTGTTCGTAGATTAGCTGTTTGACCTTGAGAGAGAGGCCCTTAGGTTTCCACAACACTCGTCTGCAGAGGTTAAGCTGTATTGAGGCTTTATGAAGGGAATTTTTGTTGTGGGTTGAGAATGACCAGTCATTGGAAAGGGTTCCTACCAAATATTTTAGAGTTTTGGAAGGTTTTATGAGGGTGTTATTAAGCTTGACTTTAATTTTGTCGTGGCAACGTTTGTGTTGTTTGTGCAGTGACCGTTTTTTCCCTTAAACACTGTTAGATGGGTTTGGGTTGGGTTGAGGCGAATTTTCCATTTGTGAAAGTATGGTGAGATATTCGGGAGGAAGTGGTTAACGCGGTTTCTTGCCGCTTTGAGAAATCTACTGCTAGAGTAGATTAAAGTATCGTCAGTATATTCGTAAGTGTATAGAAGACATAAAAGTGCTCCGAGCATGGATCCTTGGGGAACTCCCGCGGTTATGTTGCGAGTTTGTGAGAGGGAAGCGTTTATTCTGACCATGAATTTCCTACCATTAAGATAAGATGCTAGGAGCTTTGTGATGTTAAAATTCAGAACAAATAAGCAGTGTAGCTTAAAAAGAAGTCCTAAGATTCAGACATAATCAAATGCTTTGGAAATATCGAGAGATATGCATACGGTAGGGCATTGGTTTTCCAGACCAGTTGTGACACCATGTGTAAGTTTTAATAGAGCATGGGAAGTGGAGTGTCGCTGACGAAAGCCAAACTGAGAATTAGGGATGAGAACGTTAGCACTGGCAAACGAGAGAAGGTTTTGACAGATTTTACATTA
Source organism: Microdon myrmicae (assembly GCA_963931805.1). Lineage (NCBI taxonomy): Eukaryota > Metazoa > Arthropoda > Insecta > Diptera > Syrphidae > Microdon > Microdon myrmicae. The sequence continues at coordinate 52,428,151 of OZ007499.1, read as the reverse complement.
TAATATTTTGCTTAGGGTATTTAATAAAAATATCAGACGATAGTTGGAGGTGTTATTGGAACTGCCGGACTTTTGAACGGGGATTACTACCGCAATTTTCCAGTTATCTGGGAAATGTGAAGCAATTATGATATGGTTAAGAAGGACGAGAATGGGAAGTAGATTTGGTGGGCGAAGTCTTTTAAATAGAAGGTGTGGTATTCCATCTAGATCGGCCGATTTATTGTTGTTTCGTGATTTTATGAACTTGATTAATTAAAACATCTGTGGTTAGAAATGTGCTGGTGTCTGAAGGATGTGACGCCTTGTTTGTGTCGTTAAATTCCCCAATGAAAGAAGTATAAGATGCGGGTAATCTGTGTGAAATATATTCGTTTAGAGTTAGGGACTGAGAGGGAATCATTTTGTTGATGGATCTTTGAAAAGTGGTCAGCGAGGCAATTGGCTATGTCCGTGTCGGATTGGATAAGATTAATGCTGAGTGGCTTGATAAGGTGATTGATTCGCGGTTAAACTTCCGACCAGTTAGTCGGTTGATGTTTTTGAAGAGATCATGGTTAGGTTTGATATTTTTAAGTGTAGAGGTATAGGTCTGATTCGCGAACTTTTTTACCATATTGAAACAAAAGACGAGGTATGTCCATTCGAGATGTCATACTTCTTCATGACAACAGCATGCCTTGACCCTTGGGATGGGAAACCCTGTAACAGCCTTCTTATAGCCCAGACTTGTCTCCCTGTGACTATTTTTTGTTCACACCCTTGAAGGAATCACTTGGAGGAAGAAAATTCGAAAGTAATGAAGAAGTTGAGGAGCACGTGCGCAATTGGCTAACAACTCGCCCTAAATCTTTCTACGAACAAGGGATATTACAGCTTCCAAATCGATGGCAAAAGTGTGTAGATCACCCAGGAGACTATATTGAAAAATGTTGATAGTACAGTTAGTGTGTAACATTATTCAATAAATGTATAAAAATAAATTACCGTTTATATTTGATTCATCTTCTTACAATGCGACAACCATGCTTTCGCCAAACTGGCTACAGTTTTCGGTAAGGTACGTGTGGGGGCTCTCTATATCACACGGAGAACCAACCCACAATTCTAACCATCCTCGACCGCTAATAGCGCGTCATCCTACCCTAACCTGTAACCCATTTCAAAACATGCCAAACAAATCCCAATCTGCAAGCGCATCCATCCCGAACTTGCAAGAATCCATCTCCCAATCTGCAATGAAAGGCATTTCCCAAAACTCCCACCAGAATACAGTTCAATATAATACATTCTAAATCATGTCCCTCAATTACATAACCCCACATATAGAAGAATCTAGCCCAGCCAGTACGGCTGAAATTCCCGGAAACAAATCCCCTATACAGCCATATCAACTCTTCTCGAAATTCCTGGTAAGTGGCAGCGATTTTATTTCAGCTATGACTCAACCGCCACGACGGATGAATGGATTCTTTCCATTCATTAGTCAGTCGATATCCAATCACCGCTGCGTGCACACGCACCAAGTCCCTTCCCAACTACCATCCGGTACACACGCGTCAAGTCGCTTTACAACCACCGCTGCGTACACACATGCAATTCCTTTTAAGTACGAGTCAGTCGGGTATTCGCGTAAAGTAATTACTAATATCAAGTTACTAACTAAGTGCTAGCATTATTTCGTACGTGTTTTGTAATATTATTGAAATGTCTCATGACTGATGTGAAAATAACAAACACCCAAAATGTACATGTAACATAAACTATAAAAATCAGCCACAGTAAAAAAATCCGATTACAACTATAATAAATCTCGTGTTTATTTTTCCATCCCCGTCAGGTGATCGTTGGCGGTAGGACCCTCTGTGTGCGTTTCAGTGCCGTGTCCACCCCAGGTAAAATAATAACAGGGATTAAACTATGACAATTGGTGTCTCCTGGAAACAACGTCGTGGGGTTGGAAGTGAATCCCGTGCCGTACGCCGGCACACATACCCTGCCCCCACATACGCAATCAGACCAACTGTGGCTCTGTTGCAACGAAAGCCATATTGATTTCACATATTTCAAATGACGGATAATGTGTAATTTTATTACCTTCGAGAGAATAGAATTTAGTACTATGGGTCGATGTGACGTTTACAGCCACACAAAATTAACGTATAATAAAAAGGGTTACCTGGATTCGGGCTGACTATTTCCGCAACGTTCTGTGAGTCGGAAGCCTCTTTATGAATCCCTTCCTTGTGTAGAATCCATTGGCATATCTTCCCGCACCTGCGCAGGTGATTGGTGAAGTTGAACTATCAAGTAGATATCTTCCGACACCCAGCGTGACTCCCAGCGTTATCTCAATGTACTCCGCCGCACCAAAACTTAGCAGCACTTCCAGGAAAACACCTCCTCCTTATTAATCAAAACAAACAAACAACGCAACCTTTCGTTTACTTTTTAATTTCTTAATTCAACAAAGGGACGAACATAGTCACTTTTTGAGTTTACTTTTTTCCAATTTTTTCCTTAGTTTCCTTTTCTTGACCACCGTAAGCCTTTCTTCTCCTTTCTTATTTTTTTTCTTTTTTTTTTCTTTCTCTTTTTGTCTGACAGTTCTCAGATTTATTACAACTTTTTTAATATAATTTTAATGTTAACAATTTTAACTTTTCCATTTTTGGGTCTTTGAAAAATCTCCGGGACAAAAAACGAAACCGAATTTTTTTTCTTACTGCTTTTCTGCCTATCGAAAACGGAATGTCAATCACCGTATATCAAGAAAAACATTAACCCTTTCTCTCTTTCGCTCCCCATTCACGTCCACTTCGAAAACCGAATTCGAACTCGAAGAACTGCACGATCCACACCCGAATCGGGGCGTGTTCGAAAACTCACTTCTGGATCGTGCAACTCCTCCACCACCTTACCATCATACCACCTTAAAACAAATTATATTAAAATTACAAAACAATTAATTGATGGGGTGGCGGGCGCACGTAACATCGATAAGAATATAGGGTCAAGATTCTATTGATAGAATCCGATAGAGCATCGAATTGGTTAAATTTTACGCTTCTACCCAAGTTTGGACTTGTTACATAATTAAGGCGCCACCATTATTTGATCTTCCATATGAGATTTCCTATCGGGAATCAAAAATCGCATGCCTGGTTAGCAACAGTAAAGCGTGAGTAAGCGACACTGTTGCTACATAGAGAAACGGCTTGGATTATCGCGGATTCCTTTTGCGAATTCCCACGCCGATATTATCCCAAGCCCCAGCGGGGTCCTTTGATGTCGTTAGACACGGCTATTCGCTGGGGAACAAAAATGAGAAATATACCTTTCAACCCACCCCGTTTCGCCTTCTCGGAGTGCATTTTTGGTTCTGCACTCTGAGTACGATTCAAATATGAAACGGGGTCATGCGGTCACCCTCCTGGTTTCGCTATCGTTGTAAGCGAAACCAAATCAACCCCGAAATCGTCATGCTCTCCGTAGCAATTTTCCCAATCTCCCTGAGTTCATAGACTGTTGGGTAAATTTGCAAGAGTTCATTCACCTTAATGGGCGAGGAAATCGGAAGATGAGGATGAGTGTGCGATCGAAAATGGGTGATCGTGAGAAAAGTACTTGTTGGTTGGGTCAGGAGTCAATCGGCAGTCAATCGAGAGCAGAGTGTTAAAGTGGTTGTGCGTCGTATGTGTCCCCTTTTTCAAGTATTAAATAAAAGTAAGTTAGTCGGGCAATATCCGCGAAAGGTTTTAGGGGTTGTCCGTCTGGTGGAAGTCGAATTAAAAGAATAGATTTAAAATACCTTAACTTTAGTTAAATCCAAGAAGTGGTTACCACGTGAAATTAAAAGAACAGATATGAAATACATTAAATGTACACAACAGTTATATAAAATCTAGAAGTTAATAAAACGAGAAATAAAAAGAACAGATTAAAATATATAAAACATAGTTTAAATCAAGAACAAAATCAAATCAGATTAACAAGTAACTCCACTCAACAGCCACCGTTGCAGAACCTACAAGTTGCAGCTTACAAACCAGGTAGGTTCAATTGCATATTGTTACTATCAAAGTAAGTGTACAACCTGATAAATGTTACAGACTGCTGTAGAGTAAACAGTAGTTTACGAACGTGAAGTTTTAGCCACGAGAAAATAAATTCTGGATGGGAGCAAATCCCATAATGTGGCAGAAGCTGATAAGCAATGAATGGAAAAGTTGTTGGTCGTAGCATAATTTAACATGGACAGTTAAATGCTTCGCCTCGAGTAAAAACTCACTGTTTTCAATATCTTCATCGTATGTCTGTAGAATTTTTTTGACTATGGCTTGGATAGATTTTCTTTCTTTGGCGCTTGAGTACCAAAAAATTATACTCAGGACATATATTTTCTTATAACTCCTCAAAAAAATTGATGTATCAAGGCAAAATCATCAACTCACCTTGCGCGTTTCTGACGAGGAATGCTTTTAAATGTATGGTTTTAGAAATACCGTGAAAATTAACTGTGTTACTGTTGACCAACGTTTACCTATGTTGCTTTAAGGGAAGGTTCTTATCAGGACCGACCAAAAATTGATTTTTTTAAAAAATTGTTTGTAGTAAATTATATGTAGAATATATTCCCAAAACCGTTTATTTGAATACAATTTTTTTTTAAGTTTTGGGACAAAAATTTGATCCACCTTTTTAGTCTAAAATTGATATCGAGCGTCCATATATCCATACTATGGTAAATCATCATGATCATCGGCACTACAACCGGGAACCGGTCTTGGCCCTATTTAGCAAGTCCTGAGGCTTGTTAAATTTTCCATAATGATTTGTTTTTTTCCGGGCAAGGTCATTAGTCTTGCGCCAGAGGCTCCCCGACGGGGAATCGAACCCCGCTCTCCCGCGTGACAGGCGGGTATACTAACCACTATACTATCGAGGAGCTATGGTCAATAGAGCTACCAAAAGTACCACCAGATGTCGCATGTATGCTATGACTTCGAAAAAATTCGAGGGTACGTCTCTATACACAGTATAATATTTTAATGTTAACACAGAAAATCGTTAATAAAATCTTTGATCGCGTTCCCTGAAATATCATTCTTTTCAAACTGTTGGCCAAGATTTCTAAAAAACTACTTGTCTTTTTTCTCTTTTTTATTTTAAAATAGATTTGAGTCATTGGAAACCCTGCTACAATCAAAATGATATATGCATAATTTTTTTACAGTACTTTAAAGAGAAAATAAATAGAAAACATATTTAAAATTTTTTTTTTTTTTTTTTTTTTTAGACTTCTCTCGGGAGAGGCGAACTTATAGCGCCGAGTGGGCGCCCCGAGATGTTATCAAATAACTGTTGCAGTTCTTTTTGAACAGTTGCAGGTTGTAACGCTCCGGGAACACTCGCTTGGGAAGGCAGTTCCACAGATTCCCCGCTCTGTAACGGAACGAGTTCAGGGATGTTCGCGCTGTCGGGAGATGAACCACAAACGGGTGCGATCCGTCGGATTGTCTTGTGGAGCGCATATAAACCGAATTGCGCGGAACAATGCCACGAATCTCCGAAGAACAGCACCCGTGATAATATCTGTAAAACAGGCAGAGGTCGGCTACACGCCTTCGATGTGATAGCGACTGTAGTCCCGACGTCAGCGCCGAGTCCCCGATCAGGCGGCCCGCTCGTCTCTATACGCTCTCAAGTAGGTCGAGGGTATGTTTAGGAGCCGAGGTCCAAACTCGAGAGCAATATTCGAGCGCGGGTCTAATTTGGGATTTATATAGGAGAAGAAGTTGGGCCGGGGTAAAATATTTCTTGGCTCTAAAAAGATAACTCAGTTTTCCTGAGGCTGATCTGGCGATACTCGACACGTGTTTATGTCATGATACATTCCCACAGACCGTGACGCCGAGCAATTTCAAATTTTCCCCAGCCTCGAGGGCCCGGCCATTCATCATCAGCTGTGGAACCGATGATCCAGTTTTCTTTGTGAATGTTGTATACTGCATTGAAGTCGACAAGATTGGCCTTTCCCCACTGCAGGATTTATCCAGATCCCAATTCAGACAGTCAATCTTTCTACATCTCAGCTGTTGCGACGTTGATGCACCAATCGGCCGATCACTAGAAAAGGAGGAAACAAGCGTACTATCATCCGCAAAACTGAACACTTTGTTATCTGTTGCCTCCAACAAATCATTTATGTGAAGCAAGAACAATGTTGGAGCCAAAATAGAACCCTGGGGCACCCCCGAATTAACAGGATACAGATCCGAACACTCGCCGTCCACAACAACCCGGATCGATCGATTCTCGAGGAAGCTCCTCGTCCATTCGCAAAGCTGTTGGGAAAGTCCATATGAACGAAGTTTGCTCAGCAGTGCTCCGTGCCAGACGCGGTCAAAAGCCTTGGAGAGATCCAATGCGACCGCCCTTGACTCACCATGCCGTTCAATCGCAGATGTACATATATCGGTTATAAGTGTCAAAAGGTCTGCCGTGGACCGCCTGTCACGGAATCCGTATTGACGATCATTCGGAAGTCCCTTGTACTTCAAATACTTAACTAACTCTACATTGATGACTTTTTCCATTACCTTAGATAAAATAGACAGTAATGCACCTTTTCCGGTCTTTGGGATTGGCTGAACTCGAGCGATTGTCCAGCAGACAAGCGGAAGAGTCTGCCAAGAACCGGTGATAGTTCTGGAGCCCAGTTCTTAAGGACTATTGCTGGTATTCCGTCCGGGCCGGTTGCCTTCCTACAATCCAGTTCACGTAGAATGCGTTGAATAGTGCGCGGACGAAATCTCACATCCCGCATGGAAGACTGTACCGACGAGATCACAGGTGGTTCCAAAAGGCCGGGATCGAGGTTTGAATTCGCCGAAAATAATTTCGCGAAGACAATAGCTTTATCCTTTAGATTCGTGACTAACGTCCCGCTGTCTGTCACCAACGGAGGGAAAGAGGAGGATGCGAAGTTACTGCTGATAGCTTTTGGCATTGACCAGAAGGAGCGCCAACCAATTGGGCACCGAAGGAGCTTATTGATCACCCTGTCATTGTGAGCCTTCTTCGCGGTATCAATCGCCTGGTTGCACGCGTTTCTGATTCTAACAAAATTCGTTCTGTTAACATCGGTGGGATTGGAGCGCCATTGCTTAAAAGCTCCATTTTTTGCCGCTGTAATCAGGTCGCATTTTTTGGCAAACCAAGGTTTATCAGCCGAACTTCGTTTGATGGAATGTGGAATATACATCTCCATCCCCAGAAGAATAATCTCTGATACCGACTCTTGATAATTTTACAGGTGCTAGAGTATGGTACCTTTTTTTGAGACGGTCACACTACTAGGCGTGTCAACAATTACTGTCAGTATATTTTTTAATAAAAAAAACCTTTTTTGTACATTAGAACATATTAAAGAAGTGACAACATTTTGAGTTCTTTATTTATTTCCTTCTATGCGAAAAAAATTCGAGAAAAAGACTTTTTTTTGAGGCTCTCAAGGGAGAACCTCCCCTTAAGGTGAAAATTGTTTTACAACAAGCTTTTAATTTTTTAATTATTGACGTAAGAATTATTTTACCAGAATTTACTCATTCTGTCTGCTGACTTTTAAGCAAACTTACCTGGCTGTGAGCAAGCCAACCTAAACTCATGAAATCGAGAAAAGAAAATAATACTCCATTCAATGGTTCGTTTCCAGTAGAGATGCTCCAAATTGGGACACCCTGAGCTTCAAAAAGTTCAATGAATCTATCCAGGACAGAAATAATTTTGAAATAGAGAAGATACTGACACATGTCTCTTACCTTAAATGGTAGTCTGCCCAGGTCTGAAAATATTCTGGTCTCAAAGCACTAACACCTGACCATAGATATCTGGTTTTCATCCATCTTGGAGGACTCCAGGCTGTGGCGGAAATCTTAAGATTATCTATCTTGGTCACAGTCTTAAGACGTTTTATTTGATTTACCTGAATATTATTAATATTTAATATTATTGACGGTTAATTTAAAAATGTATATTAATGAAATTAACAAATTTTTAACCTAGTGTCTGATACTATTGGCTCTTTCCTCAAAGGGAAGCAGACGCTTGGCGAAGACTTAAACACGTAGACTTATAATTTATTTGTGTGAAATCATCTACTACAACAGAGTGCTAAAGGAAGAATCGAAAGCTAGCCGCAACACAAAAAATTGGTGCGCTACAGGAAATCACAGTCCGGAACCATCAAATTGTCACATGGGACAAATTAAAAAAAGAGACATACTCCAGTATGTCCGCTGCCAAAGGTTCGCAACGACGAACTATGAGATCCAGAATTGTTTCGTGAAATGCGGTTAGGATCTTTTCTAAATCCACATTGATTTCCAATGCAATTACAGATTTTTCCCAAGACTAAATGTTAAATTACATTTTACACGTATTATTGTTCTATTAACTTACTGACTCTTCGCAAGCACTCTAAATTAGAAAATACTAATTTTTTGGTCTTATGCCTATCGGCGTACAAATATATATATATATATATATATATATATATATATATATATATATATATATATATAATTTTTTTTTTCTTGCTACGGTAATAATCTATATGGGGGGATGAGAACGAACATACAGGGCAAAGTTACTGATTTCTTTCAACCCGGCGAAGGCCAGGGGGATCCTTGTCTCTGTTCAATCCAAGTTGACATGCAGTCTCCACGTGATACCCCTGGATAGCTACTTTGGCGCCCGCTAAGTAGTGAACGGATGCATGTAGCGCCGTCCTGAGAAAGGTTGGCACAAGGCTAACAACCATGCCCTTAAAAATGAATTATTATGGCAAATTTAACAAGCCTCGGATATGGACCGGATACACGACGACGACCACGGAAACGAAAATGGCTATACGATTTAAGAATTTTTTCATGGAACGTCTGCTCACTATACAAAGCTCAAGCTGCACAGCAAATAGCCGATGCCCTGCCCGAATATAAGGCTTACATAACAGCATTACCAGAAATAAGATGGACGGGGAGTGGTGTTATTCAAAGAAGAGAGTATGCCATTTATTACAGCTGTCACGCAAAACACCATGTGTTCGGCGTAGGCTTTCTAGTCAGCCAAAAACTGAAGCCTGCCATCATCGGGTTTAATGCAATAAACGAAAGGCTCTGCACTCTTCGCGTGCGAGGCAAGTTTAAGAACATAAGCCTCATAAACGATCACGGATCTACAGAGCAGTCCCCTGACGACGAAAAAGATACGATGTGAAAATCGTTCTTGGCGATTTGAATGCAAAAATAGGTCGGGATCCGGTTTTCAGGCACTACAAAGGTTCCCATAGTTTGCACGAGAACACTAATGACAACGGACTACGAGTCATCGAATTGGCAGTATCGAAAAACTTGATCGTTGCGAGTACCAGGTGTCCGCGTAAAGATATCCACAAAGCCACCTGGGTATCACCTGATGGAGCCACTCGCAACCAAATTGACCGCGTGTTGATAGATCGCCGCCACTCCTCGACCCTGATGAAGGTACGAACGTACCGAGGTGCCAACGTCGACTCGGATCACTACCTTTTTGGTACAGTTTTCCCAGCGCGGATTGCTTTGCGGACACGTATTGCATCCACGGATCAGGGACGAACCAACAGCAATGAGAATACCAGTAACACCTTTGGTCATGTGCTAAGACTCGCCCTCGAAGAGCTCGGTGGAGGGAGAATAAGACCTGTGGCCAGAATGCCGGTCGTAGAAGAGAAATAGACACGCCTTAAGAATACTGTCATTAGTACTACCAACTCCATCTTAGGTAGTAGTCGTAGAGATCGGATCGACTGGTTTGATGATGAGTGCAAACTAGCGACTGAACGTAAGAATGCTGCATACCGGCAATGCAGCAATCTCATAGGACGCGGGTCCGCGAAGATAAATACAAAGACCTCAGAAGATCTGAAAAAAAGACTTCACAGACAAAAGAAAAGTGCCTGGGAAAAAAATCTTGTCTGTGAAATAGAGAAAAGTAGAGAGCGAGGTCCGCACCAGGCGCGGAATTTCTACCAAATAATCTGCAGTATGACGGGGTACACACCACGCTGCACTTACTGCAAGGATAAAGAGGGTAATCTGACCACCGATCCTGAAGGCATTGTGGAGCGATAGGAAATGCACTTCAATGAATTGCTAAATGGTCAGCTCACAGAAGAATTGGAGGCTCCACCAATGCAAGATCAAGACCAAATGTTGCCGCCACCAGGCATTGAGGAAACATTAAAAGCCATAAGACAGTTGAAATCACATAAAGACCCTGGAGCTGATGGCATACCAGCTGAGCTGATCGAACAAGAAGGGACAGCGTTGCATCACGCAATTCATGAGATTGTGGTGCACGTATGGGAGCAAGAGAAGATGCCGGAAGATTAGCTTCGTGGTATAATTTGCTCCATACATAAGAAGGGAGATATCACACTGTGCAGCAACTATAGGGGTATAACATTGCTGAGTACCGCTTATGCGATACTCTCCACTATCCTACAAGATCGGATAGCCCCATACGCTAAAGCCATCAATGGTCAATATCAGGGTGGCTTCATCCCAGGCAAATCAGCGATTGATCAGATATTCACCCTTAGACAGGCGATGGAAAAATGCCAGCAATTTAAGATTCGATTAAATAATCTATTTATAGACTTTAAGGCCGCCTACAACAGCATAGCCAGGGTAGAACTATATAATGCCATGAGAGAATTCGGCATTCCAAACAAATTGATACGACTTTATAGTTTGACCATTACCAACGTAACTAGTCAAGTAAAAATAGCGGGATTGCTGTCCAAAGCAATAAACATCTTTAATGGACTCCGACAAGGGGACGGTCTGGCCTGCCTCCTCTTCAACCTGGCGTTGGAGAAAGCAATCCGTGACTCTGGCGTTACAACAAGAGGGGCCATTGTCACCAAGTACAGCCAGATACTTGCCTACGCCGACGACATCATCGGTAGAACAGAATCGGCTGTACAGGACTCCTTCACCCAGATCGAGCAGGCTGCACTAAAACAGGGACTGTACACTGAAAGTAAGTACATGGTCAAATTATCAGGGTAGTGGAGCACGAATTTGAAGTAGTGCAATCCTTTAACTACCTTGGGTCAATAGTATCAGCCGATAACAATATGGAAGAAGAAATACGCGAACGGCTGATTAAATCCAACAAAGCCTACTATGGTCTATCAAGGCTCTTTAAATCTCGAAATTTATCCAGAACATCCAAGCTAGTACTGTACAAGACCATGGTCTTACCAGTACTCATGTATGGAACCGAGACATGGGTGCTCAATAATAGGCAGTCTGAACTCTTGGCCACGTTCGAGAGGAAGGTCTTAAGGAAAATTGTTGGCCCCATATGTGAGGGAGGACGATTCCGGAGACGCTACAAGCATGAGTTGTACGCAATCTACCTTGAAGCTAATGTCATAAGAAAAATCAAGTTCGGTAGACTCCGGTGGGCGGGACATCTAGCTCGAATAAGCGAAGAGGAGCCTGCCCGCCCTTTGTGGCAGGATGTTTGGAAGGAGACAACGCGGCAGACCTTGTCTACGATGGAGGGATGGCGTAGACCAGGACGTCTAGAGCCTGGGAGTGCGAAACTGGTTGACATCGGCTCGAAATCGGGACCGGCGAAGAGATTTGTTAAATAAGGCCAAGACCGGATCCCGGTTGTGGTGCCGATGATGATGATGATGAATAATCTATATGTAAGATGTATTCCTCTTTTAAATTTGTCATTTTTTTTTGCAATATATACATTTTTCTATTTATATAAAATTAAAATGCGTACAAACGTAAACAAGAAACAGAAATAAAAAATAATAAGGAATGGGAGGTAGGGAAGGAAAGCGTTGCGCTTGAGACGCATACTATGTCTGGGAACGTAAAGTCGTTTCTTCATCACACACCCACCACCAGTTGGGATGAGTTTGGTCTCTTTTCGATTTATCTCTTTCACTAATCGCCACACTGAACATAAGCGATCTGGAACATTAGACATACCGTTATCATAGAGAATTCGTTTATCCCTGGCACCACAGAAAGCATGGTAAATAATAGAGACTCCAAGCTTGTTTTGAATAAGACCTTTTCTATTCAAGAAGGGGGACGCTTCTGGAGGAAAAAAACCCGTTCGGGAGAGTACTCTCTAGATACATATCATTGGGATATAATATCCCGAAATAAGATTACTTTTACTGTACATTTCCCTTGCAGTGGGACCACGGATAATTTTTATTCTGAAGTTATCTATCCTGTTTAGTCCTAATTTGTCATACAGGACTTTATTGCCGCAGAACTTCTTATGTTGCGACTCCTTTGTGTCAATCCAAGACAGGAACGCAAACACAGCCTCTCGAACACCCGAAACTTCTCCATGTAGAATGGGGATATGTTATACCATACCGAGCAGCCATACACCAACATGGTCGGATAAATTGCAGGGTATGATATTATTTTGACGTTAGAGTCTAGACAACTACCACGAAATAAACTTCTTGTCATAGCATATGCGTTTTTACAAGGGACAATTTTTTTCCAATTTCTGTTTTATACCCTTCAATGCCATGGCCAGGGATGTTCTGAAAACGGTATTTGTTAGATAATTAAAACGCCGCCGAATCATTGAAATGATCATGAAATCGTATTCGTTTTTCAAAGAAAAAAGTCATTCTCTGAGTCCCGCATATCAGATTTCCTTACTTGAAGTCAAATCAGACATGCTGGTTAGCAACAACCAAGTATGGGTGGACGACGCTGTTTGTACATATCGAAACAGTTTGGTCTACCACCGAATCCCTTTTGCACATTCCAATGCAGAAGAAGATCCCAAGCGGTATCCCCCCTTTCCTGTACAAAGAAGTACAGACAATACGCTTAGGAATAGTTCTTGTGTAAAAAAGTAAAAGCATTCGCTTGGGAACAAAATCAATGCCAGGTGAAAGGTATGCATTAGTATTCTTTTCAACACTTTACATTTCCCCTTCTCGGAATGCACTTCCGGGAATGACCCAAGCTTCAAAAGGAGGTCACGAGGTTACCCAATTGATATCGTTTTTCGTTGCGAGCGAAACCAAGTCCACTCCTAACCAGGCTCCCCTTTGCAATTTTCCTATTGTCCCAGCGTTCATTGTCTGCTGAGTAGATTCGCAACAGTTTATTCACCTTTAATGGGAATATAAGGATGATAGTGTGATAGGAAATGGGCGATCAGGGAGAGAGAGTACCTGTTATGGTCAGTGAGGTAGTCAGTGGTAGTCTGCGAAAGCAAGTGTTGTTCGTCGGTTGTCGTGAGTGGTTGTTCGTCTGGTGGAAACGACTTTCGTGTATGTGGATTTATTAAATGTATAGTAATAAATAAAGAGAACGAGAGAAACAATTAATAGTATAAGCTGAGAGGTGTAAACGTGAAAGATTTTAAATGTATAGTAATAAATAAAAAGAACCAAAGAAACGATTATTCGTTAAAACATAAAGTAACATAAACGGTAGGGTATTTGGTGTGATGAAACCGTGATCATTATCACGTGTGTCGTCGAAGTATGCAGTGTTAGATGAGTTGAAGACAACTATTGGCTTGTGAAAGTTGTCTAATATGTTGTGAACCTCTGAACTAATTATTGCATTAGTGTCCAGGTCGTCATCCTCGAGAGTGAGCTTGTGATTATTTTCAAAGGTCATCATACCGTTGTGTATGATTGGGCCAGTGATACGAGAAGTGCCGCATATCTTTTTAACATTTTTATAAACGTTCTGGTCCATCTGAATACCCTTCAGTTTGTCTTCCCATTGTCAAGTATGATTCTTTTGGATTCTCTGCTTTATCAGTGTGCCAATATTTTAAATAATGGATCACAATAATGGCTCCCTTTGCGTAAAGCGGTGAATGATTCTGATTTGCAGAGCGTTTTACGCTCCCAGATGAGATGAAGAGTGAAGTCGTCATGGGAAATCTGATAAGTCTTTTCAAGTTTGTACTTCGGGACATTAGTCTCCGAAGTTTTAACTAGAATCTCGTGAAGTCGTGCTGCAGCATTCTTTATATTAACCGTCGTTAAGTTCCTGTCAGTGGGAAGAGAGAGTTGGTGTTACTACCGCGAATTCAAAATGCACCGACCTTTTATACTCTGCGTTTACAGAGATTTTTCAAAAAGGGTACGCAAAAGTTCCGGGAAGCACCACCAAGATTTTGTGTGTGCTTCAATCGGTGTGAAATTCTAGAAAGTGAATGGGAATTTGGTTGAACAAATTCCCGGAAGGTAAAATCATGAAATGCATTTGAAATAGGCATTTCGTGATGTTAGGATTATTGGGAATTGAGTCAGTGTGCAACAAATGGTCTTTTGTTTTTATTTGTCGCGCGTATGATTTAAATCCGGAAGGTGATTGGAATTATGGATAGAGATAAGATAATTGGTTTTTCGGTATAATAATGGGGTTTGGATTAGTGTAGTGATTTAGGATCTCTACATAACTGAACCAATGGTATCAACAATCGATTTCAAACCGTCTTAAGGTCACGAGTGTGATACAAAAACAAAAAAAAGGTTCCGTATGAATATAAGCCAAGAGCCTTCGAAGACCGTTTTTCTATGTGGGAACAACTACTCCAAAGGCAAAATCAAAAGAGGTTTTTGCATCGAATCGTGACGGCGGACGAAAAGTGTATCCACTGCGACAACCCAAAGCGCAGAAAATCGTGCTGTATGCCCGGCCATGCTGCAACTTTAACGGCCAAACCGAATATTCATGACAAAAAGCTATTGTTATGCATCCGGTGGGATCAGCTTGGAGTGTTCTACTAAGAGCCACTCCAGTCTAACGAAACCATCACTGGGCGACCATTACCAACAACAATTGATGCAATTGAGCCGGACATTGAAGCTCAAGCGCCCCCAATATGCCAAAGAAATGACAAATTGATCTCTCAACACGATAACGCTCGACCAGATGTTGCAAAAGTCGTCGAGGCGCTTCAATGGGATGTCCTATCGCACTCGCCGTATTCATCAGGAATTCCTCATTCCGATTACCACTTGTTCGGGTCGATTCTTGGACAGCCTCAAAAGACGAGGAATATAGGGTGACGCAAAATTAATCACCCTATGGGAAGATGTTATAATTTTTGAAAATGGCGTCGTACGTCAATCATATTTGACATGTGTCATATCTTAACTTAACAGAAAAAATTGTAAAGGTCCAAATAAAGATTTCCATCACTCAAAAAAAAATTTTTTATTTAGTAAAAAAGTAATACAAAAACAAAATGGATGATTAATTTTGCGCCACCCTTTACTTATTTGTACCCCCAACGTCAATGTTGCAGTTCGCAATAGTTATACCCTATGCTTGGAGATGAAGATATCTTACTCTGAAGCGCCCTTTATTTTCTTTGATCAGACAAGGGGCATAACAGTACAGTAGATTGTATAATAATTGCGAATATGCAACTGTACAATGGATACGAAGATTTTCAAAGAACGACTTGTAGGAGAAATCTATTGGCTGGCCGGCATTCGAAAAATTAGATGACAGTCAGTACTGGAATATTCGGGAAAGTCCAAAACAAGCACTGGAATATTCTATAAAGTACTGGAAAACTGGAGACTAGAACATCCAAGATTATGGAACGGACGGAAACGAAATGAGAATGTGAGAAATGATAAAAAGACGTCGAGACAGCTGATGGTGACAACCAAAAAAAAGGAGTAATCGAAACAAGCGAAGTCAAGAAAATCATTGAGTGTACGGGATAAGTACGGTTTTTGATTAATGAATTAATAAAGTGTGATATTCATTAAAAATCGATTTAACGGCTCTTATTTATTCAAAATAATCAATCCAGCGAACCCCAAGCTCGCTACAATATTATAGTTTTTATAGTTATTTTGATTTCAATATCATTTGTTGGCGTCCACGACTTCGGATACCAACCCTGAGACTACCTTCATAACTTATATTTAAATTGTTGGCGCCCACGATGTATGAATTTATAAAAGATCCAAGAAGAGCCAACTAGATTAATTCTGGGCTTCAAATATAATTAAATTATGGGAATGGATAAATTCATCTGATTGGATGAACTTCGTCCGAAAATGCGCATTTCATGATCTTGGAAGTTTGTAAATTTAGTTCAACCCGCGATATATTGAACATGCGGTTTCATTTACTGCGCATGGGGTGGTATGGACTAAGGATATTATTTAAATAAGGACATTTATAATAGCGGTTTGCAAAAACTACAGTAACTTAAACCAAGCTAAGATGTAATAGTTGTTATTTTTGTTTTTCGTTAATTACATTGCTAATTTAAAGAAATCTTGATCTTAAATATAGAATTTAGAATACGTGTTTTAAATAATGTTATTTACCTTACGTAAATCGCGATCATCTAATCTAGTGAAATTAGATAGAAGAGTATCGTTTTCGGGATATTCGTTGTAAGTCCAGGGAGTTACATCAAAATCGCAACCGCCAATGGGCGTTCTCATAAATGTAAAACCAAGCCCTTCACGCCCGTAAAATGATCTGAAATGAGAGTTTTGTTTAAAATGTATAGTAATCTGAAAACTAAAAATTGCATACCGCCAAAGAACATATTTAAAAACAAAAAAAAAAAAATTAGAGTAAAAAGCGTGTATACATTAAACATCCAATAACATTTTATGAAATTGTGGGGGTAAGAAGTATCGTACCAGACACGGGCACTTGGTTCACTTTCTTCTCCACTGCACTCATCGATTGTTCCGTCGGTAATTGTTCAAGAGAAGAGATGGAATAATTAAACGCACTGAAAGTTGTTTGATGTTAATCCGTTTTTTTATTGTATTGTTTTTTTTTCTTTTTTACTTAACTTAGAACTTACTATTTACTTTTATTTAATTGTTTTTTTTTTTATAAATATTATACAAGTTGAAAAACTTCTTTCTCGACACTGTGACCGCGGTAATTAAAAATGTTACCCAAATGCATGTGAGCATTTTGGTGTTGATATGTGACTCGCGCAACGACAATATTCGACTTTGGTAACGTGGGCGTGCGCGACGAGGGGTGATTTTTAACTCGGTGCGGCGTGACCAACCTCGATAATGACTGAATAGCGACTAATCCCAATTAGGGGTGAAATTTTGATTTTGCAATACGCACGACTATTAGCCAATCATCATTGCGCTCTACTCATGAATCTTCTCATTTGCATGGCTCAGTGAGGTGAATAACGCTCGCGCATCATTCGACCGACGCAGTGCATGCGAAGAGAGAACACAATAACTTCGGGGTTGGCTTAGCTTATGTGCTGGTATCAATGCAGCCTCTGAGGATGACCTACTGCCCTAGTGCGATGGCTGTGGTGATCTCAGAGTGCATTGAACCCTGGGAAGATAGAAACGGAAAGGGGAGGGAGGAAAATTTTTTATAGCTATTTACCAGCGAAAAGAGATCATTGACTCCCAGCGAATATAGTGTCTGGGGAAAGTGAATAGGACGCCGACTTGGCTAGGAAAATCTGATCATGGGAACTAAATTAAATACTTTAATGATTTCCCCAGCGATTGCATGATTATGCAACCGCGTCGTTTGATCAGACTAGGCCATTGCTAACCGACATGACGCGATTTCCAGCTGAGCTGATCAAATAAGGAGTGACAGTGTTACATCTCGCAATTCATGAGATCGTGGTACACGTAGGGAGCCAGAAAAGATACCGGAAGATTGTCGTCGTGGAATAATTTGCCCCATACATAAGAAGGGAGATATCACAGTGTGCAGCAACTATAGGGGTATAACATTGCTGAGTCCCGCATATAAGATACTCTCCTCTATCCTACAAGATCGGATAGCCCCATACACTAAAGTCATCTTTGGTCAATATCAGTGTGGCTTCCTCCCAGACAAATCAGCAATTGATCACATATTCACCCTTAGGCAGGCGAAGGAAAAATGGCTGGTATTTAAGATTCGATTGTATCATCTATTCATAGACTTTAGGGTCGCATACGACAGTTCGGCATTCCAAACAAATTGATATGACTGTGTAGGTTGTAAAAATAACGGAATTGTTTTCCACACCAATAAACATCTTTAATGGACTCCGACAAGGGGACGGTCTGGCCTGCCTCCTCAAGCTGGTGTTGGAGAAAGCAAGCCGTGACTCTGGCGTTACAACTAGAGGGACTATTGTCACCAAGTCTAGCCAGATACTCGCCTACGCAGATGACATCGACATCATCGACATAGATCCGATTCGGCTGTACAGGACTCCTTCGCCCAGATCGAGCAGGCGGCACAAAAATTGGGACAGCACACTAATGAGGGGAAAACTAAATATATGGTGGCAACTTCAGGGTAGTGGAGCACGAATTTGAAGTAGTGCAATCCTTCAACTGCCCTGGGTCAATAGTATCAGCCGATAACAATATGGAAGAACAAATACGCGAACGGCTGATCAAATCGAACAAAGCCTACTATGGTCTATCATGGCTCTTTAAATCCCGAAATTTATTCCGAGACCCGGGTACTCAATAAAAGGCACTCTGAACTCTTAGCCGTGGTGGAGAGGAATGTGTTATGGAAAATTTTTGGCCCCGTACGCGAGGGAGGACGATTCCGGAGACGCTACAATCATGAGTTGTACGCAACCTACCTTGAAGCTAATGTTGTAAGAAAAATCAAGGTCGGTAGACTCTGGTGGGCGGGACACCTAGTTCGAATGAGCGAAGAGGAGCCTGCCCGGAAAGCCTTTTGTGGCGAGATGTAAGGAAGGAGACAGTGTCCCAGACCCTGTCTGCGATGTAGGAATGGCGGAGACCAGGACGCCCAGAGCCTGGGAATGCTAAACTAGATGACAGCGGCTCGAAATCGGGACCGGTGGAGCGACTTGCTACATAAGGCTAAGACCGGATCCCGGTTGTACTACCGATGATGATGATGATGAGAGCAAGGGGTAATAACATAAACAAAGAGGAGTCTGCAGTGGAGGTCATAAATGGAGAGTCGATATTCTGCTGTAACAAATGTAATAGCGACACAAGAAAAACAGTTTTGTGAAACGTAATTGGAGGCAATTTAGTAAATGGTGCATCTTCAAGAAATATATTTACAGACAGATAAATGAAGAAAAACGAAAGCACGAAAGGTGATTGAAACAGTAAGTAGAACTCAAGATAAATAAAAAAAGGAAAACAAAGAGGAAATCTGTTCTTTTCTTTTTGACTGTCGCTGTTTCTCAGTGCGTGTGGTGTTTTACCCTGCGAGAAGTGTTTTTGCTCATTGCCGCTGGTACCATAATATAATTCGTGCGCCTTTCGAAATATCTGCCCTCGCGTACAATACCTTCCGGTTGGTTTGCATGGTTCCCATGTACGCCACTGATCTTACTAAATAATTTCTAAATTGAAAATATAACTTGCTTGGTAATGATTGGATTGTTGATGGAACGATGCGACATAATAAATCACGTATGTAATCCCACATTCTAGACGGACGCACTCGATAATCACAATTGTATGGGTTGTAGTTTGACATGGCATATCTTAATTAACATACGAATTTGATCACTCCGTAGAACTGTAACTGATTATATTGCTGTTCTTGTTCCTGCAACAAGTCACAAAATAAAAACTAACGAATATTCACACCGAACTTAACACTATCGCGAAAGAACATTGTGAGTAGGGCGTTAGAATATACTCACAGCTAGGCCGGTTTGTCCTAAGAGGTGAAATACTATCGTCCAGTGAAATATCGCCCATCAAACGATAGGCTCTGTGAAATGGTTGGAAGAAATTACCGGCCATCTTTCGAAGCTTGGCTGATGGACCGGTTCGAAAAAAGGTTGGTTTAGGTGGTAAGTCAGTCACCCCGTCACGCTGTTCATTCCGCGATATCATCGGGAGAAATTCAATTAAGAAATTCGTCAACGTGTAATTGGGTTCGTTCGAAAGTCTGTCAGCGTTCGACTGATAACGGCATTTTGTAACATCAGGGGCATCGATTTCACCAATACGAATGTAAACGCCGTCCACCAATACTGCTAACAGAGAAACCTGATATCCTTACCCTAACTGAAAGCCGAGTCGATTCGTCAACTGTTTCGAGATATCTTCGTTGTTCAGGATTCGACTTGCAGTCGAAGTTCCGTTTTAAGGGTGGAGTTACGTCTTCACGGGGTCCGATCTGGCGCCGTACCGTCCGACTGGATATAGATCAACCACCCGGCTTCTGAAATTGTCATCCATGGCGATTATAATGCACATAACTCCGACTGGTTGGAACATTCTATCAGAATGACGGAGGCTGGTGGAGATGTTCGCTGTTAGCCGCAATTTGACACAACTCATGGAGGAACCTACGCGAGTGCCGCCCACCCCAGGTGATTATGCGAACATCCTGGATCTGTTTTTAGTATCTAGGTCGAGCGTTAATGACGTGAAGTTGCTATGCCACTGGGAAACTTGGATCATTGCTTGGTATCTCTCGCGCAGCCACTTGCATTTTAAACGAATAACCGATCGAAGCTGCTTCGCCATGTATGGATATATGGGCTCCTAATTTCGACAATTTGTGAGCTTTCTGCGCATCCTTTCCATGCTCGGCTGTGTGTTTTGCGGTCCGATGTTAACGCATGCGTGGAGATTATTCTTCTCGGGATGGAAATCTATATTCCGCATTCCATCAAACGAAATTCATCTGATAAGCTTTTAAACAAGGGCGCTCCAATACCACCGATGTTAACGAAACGAATTAAAATCAGAAACGCGTACCACCAGGCGATTGATACCGTGAAGAAGGCCCACAACGACAGAGTGATCAATAAACTCCTTGCGGGCCCAACTGGTTCGCGTCCCTTCTGTCAATGGCAAGGGCTGTCAGCAATAGCTTCGTTTCTACCTTTTTTCCGTTAGTGACGGACAGCGGGAGACTAGTCACAAATTCAAAAGATAAAGCTGACGTGTTCGCGAATTCAAACTTCGATGCCGGTCTTTTGGAGCCATCTGTGATCGCACCGGTACGGTCTTCGATGCGGCATGTGAGGTTTCACCCGCGTACTATTCAACGCATTCTACGTTGACTGGACTGTGGGAAGGCAACCGACCTGGACGGAATACCAGCAGTAGTCCTTAAAAACTGTGTCCATAACTATCGCCGGTTCTTAGCAGGCTCTTCCGTTTATCTTGTACAAGACATTTCCTGCGTACTGGAAGGTGGCTCGAAGTTCAGCCAATCCCAAAGAGTGGCAAAGGTGACTTCCGCAAAATTACCAGCCGATAGCATTACTGTCTATGTTGTCTAAGGTGATGGAAGAGGTCATCAATGTTGAGTTAATTAAGTATTTGGAGTTCAACCGAATTCTGAATGATCGTGAATACGGATTCCGTGGCAGGCGATACACAGGAGACCTTTTAACCTTTAAAACCGATATGTACATCTGTGATTGAGAGGCATAGTGAGTCAAGAGCGGACGCATTGGATATTTCCAAGGCTTTTGAACCTGTTTGGCATGGATCATTGTTGAGCAAACTTCGTTCATGCGGATTTTCCCGGAGCTTTGCGACTGGACGACGAGCTTCAACGAAAATCGATCGATCCGGCGATTCTTCGGATCTGTGTCCTTTTAATTCTGGGGTCCCTCAAGGTTCTGGCTCCATCCTTATTTTTGCCGCACATAAATGATTTGTTGTCAACGGATAACAGAGTGTTCAGTTTTACAGATAATAGTGCGCTTGTTTCCTCCTTTTCGGGTGATGGGGCGATTAGTGCATCAACGTCGCATCAGCTGAGATGTAGACAGATCGACTCTCTGAATTGGGATCTTGATAAAGTCTTGCGGTGGGGAAAGGCCAATCTCGTCGACTTCAATGCAACGAAGACACAATATACAACATTCACAAAGAAAAGTGTATCATCGGTTCCACAGCTAATGATGAATGGCTAGGTCTTCGAATCTGGGGAAAGCATGAAATTACTCAGCGTCACGGTCTGTGGGAATGTATAGTGGCATAAAGACGTGTCGAACTTCGCCAGGTCCGCTTCAGGAAAACTGAGTTATGTTTTTAGAGACAAGAAATATTTTGTTCCAGCCCAACTTCTACTTCCAATTTCTTCTGTATAAAACCCAAATTAGACCGGCGCTCGAATACTGCTCTCATGTTTGGAGCCCCGTTCCTAAGCATACCCTCAACTTACTTGAGAGCATACAGAGACGAGCGATCCGCCT
Source organism: Microdon myrmicae (assembly GCA_963931805.1). Taxonomy (NCBI): domain Eukaryota; kingdom Metazoa; phylum Arthropoda; class Insecta; order Diptera; family Syrphidae; genus Microdon; species Microdon myrmicae. Next base: position 52,405,882 of record OZ007499.1, on the reverse strand, counting down.
GTCGGGAACACGGTGCTGAAGTCAATACTACAGTCGCTACCACATCGAAGACGCGTAGTTGACCTCTGTCTGTTTTACAGATATTAGCGTGGGGGCTGTTTTCCGGAGATTCATGGTATTGTTCCACGCAATTCTTCTTATATGCACTCTACAAGACAATCCGACGGATGACACCACTTTGCGGTTGATCTCCCGACAGCGCGAACATCTCTGCATCAGAACTCGTTCCGTTACAGAGGGGGAAAGCTGTGTAGAATTCCCTCCCGCCACGAGTGTTTCCAGAGCGTTACAATCTGCAACTGTTCAAGAGGAACTGTTACTGTTATTTTGTGGCACCTGGTATAGGCTTGCCTCTCACGAGAGAAGTGTAATAAGGAAAAAAAAACAATAATTTCAAAGTCATTCACGACTAATGATCTTCCCGCCCACTGACCAGGAATACAACAAACTGAAGCGATAAACGAATCTATACAGACTTATGGTCGTATTGGTTTATAAACAGATTCCGGTGATAACGAGACCACGGAATATATTCTTCCCAGTCTCGAAGTCCCCTTTTTTTCATCAAAGTAAGCATGGTCGATCATTGTCCGGCGTATTCCCTTTATGTTCATGTAGATTTATGTTCTTCTACACGATCGAGAGCACAAAATGTATTGTCGATTTGTTTTTGTTGGCCATGTTTTGGGGCGTTTCCGCTTATCCTCGATGTGATAACAGGACAGAGGGAGCGCATGCGAACTACTAGATGAAGGTCCCATGATGTTAAAATTATTTACAGAGGCGCATGTGGGAGCAGCCTTAAGATGTTTGTGTTTTCTCCTTTAACATGCCGCCCGTCTTCACTGCTCCTCACAGCCAATAGTTCCAAGATGTGGTGCCAACTATAAGGATGCGAATACGTTCGTCGCCTTCAGGATAAATTTCATCACCCGAACAAGAGCCTATATTACAGGAGGTTGTTCTCCTGACTATTGAGGAGCATTTTTTTTTTCTTATGTTGGAAGCCGTCTGCTGTGCAACGCTAGTCAGCTTGTGTATTCGAATGTATCAAAGGATGGCGCTGGATGGTCGCCAACGTGTTGACATTTTGTGAGTCAATCAAATCAATTTTCTTTGTATTCTGCTGAGTTTTTCAAAAATTCTTTAATATTTTGTTGTTTATCGTCGTGGTGTTATTAAGGCCATTTGCTAGAACTGTTGTTGCGCAGGCTGTACTATTTGGTTGGTGTTATATATATTTATACTGGTGGGAACTTCCGACTTTCTTAAGCCCGTGGGTGGCGGCTTCTGGCTGCTAATCCCGTGAGTAGTGGTTTCCGGTTGTTAGCGCTCTTCTGGCTCACGAACTATTTTTTTTTTAAAACCCCGGCTATGGTAACTTATTTTATTTGTATATTATAAGTATATTTTACTTTAAATAGTTCAACTTATGTCGGCAGTCTGATGGCCCTGTTCAATATAAAAATGTTGCTTTGATACAAACACTTTTATAGTGCCAAAACTGACACAACTCTTTCTCTTCCCTACGGTCGCATCGTTCACCTTGAGAGCGCTACCCCAGCCTAGGCGCAGGCCATTCCAATGCCGATGGGAATTGCAATCTTGCAATATTGTCGCCATTCACCCCGAGACGACAACCTTACGGCCGCCAACAGAGCCAGGTGTCAACCGATTCAGAGTGATGAGAACAGAAGGCATAGGCTATCAGGAGTTTAGAACTGCGTATAGCAATATCATGCAACCTTAGGGAATAAGTATGCATGCATGTAATAGGATTGTTATGTGCGGCTTCCGCCACCCCCATCATTTAAATGGTTTTTAATATAATTGAACATTGGATGGTAAGGTGGTGGGAAAAACACACGATCCACATGTTGAATGTGCGAACATACTCCTGTTCGAGTGTGGATCGTGTGGAAGCTAGATCTCTGTTTTCGGAGTGGATGCTAATGAAGAGGGAGAGAAAGGAACAACAGGTTAGATATTTTGATTCCGTTTGTTTTTGATTTTTTGTTGCTCGACACTGTTTTTGAATGCAGTTAATTGAATTGAGAGACGGTTGGTGAACAGTAAAGGAAGAAAAACGGAAAAAGTAAAGAAACGATTGAAAAAGTTAAAGTAAAAAGTTTAAAAAAGAAAAACGGAAAAAGTAAAGAAACGATTGAAAAAGTTAAAATAAAAAGTTCAAAAAAGGAAAACGGAAGAATGTTGAAACATTTTGTAAAAGTTAAAGTTTAGAGATTAAACGGGGAGAACAAAAATAAAAGCTCTTTCTTTTTCTTGAAGCGCCGTTTACAGACGTAAGTGTTTAAACTTGGATTGGCCAAATCTATCCATCATGCTCGTGTTTTAATCTGTCAAAGACACATTCGTGTTCGAAAGCAGAAGGTGAACATCTCATCGTTTGTGGTGCGATTGGATTCGCAGAAACACATCGACTTCTCTCTAAAATCACCATTTGGCGGTAGCCGCCCTGGTCGTGTAAAGGGGAAGAGCCTGAAGAAGAACCTGAAGAGGAACCACAGGTGGTGGAGCAACCACTGAAGAAGAAGAGGAGTCCTAACTGAAGTCTTTGAAACGAAATAATGGACACCTCACTCTGGACTAACCACAGGTAACCCATTTTAAAACACATAAACTTTTGTAGCGGAAAACGTCACAGATGGAAGATAGGAATTGCAGAATTGCAACTTAGTTGTTGGCTTTTCAGAGCACTACATCCTCCCTCCTTCAAGAAAGAAAATTGATCTGTAAGTGTTAATTCTCTAGGAATGACGCATTTAAGGGTAAAGGGCGATGTCATCATGATTCATTATATAATTTGGATTTAAAAACTTTAAATTTTAGGTTTAGTTACAATTGCTTGTTTTCTTTTTTCAATTTTTGTTCTTGTTTTTAAGTATTATTCAAAATTTAGTTTGATTTTCTTAGTTTACGGTAGGGTGTTCTTCAGTGTTTTGTTACACTTTTATAAATTCTAGTTTTATGTGTTAAATTGAAGGCTTCAATTCACCGATTTTTTTATCGTGTATATAAGCAAATTTTTAAGTTTTGATATTGAAATAATCAAAGATTATGTTGCAATTACACGTATTAAAAATGTTATTTACAGTATTTTTTTAATTTTTTTTTTTTTTTTGTAAGCTGTAATAGTGTATAGTCTGGTGCAAGACTAATAACCTTGCCCGGAAAAAACAAATCATTATGAAAAATTTAACAAGCCTCAGGACTTGCTAAATAAGGCCAGACCTGTCCCGGTTGTAGTGCCGATGATGATGAAACGTGTGTCTTATATAGAAATTTACATTATTTACAGACTATATTTCTGTTTTCTTTTGAGGACTTTTCGTTGTCCTTATTTGCGTGTATTTATTTATTAATTTTTATTAGTATAATTTTTTATGTATCAGAAAAAAACACTTATTTATAAATGTTTTAAATTCATTTTGATTTAAGGTAAAAAATCTTAATTCCTTGTTTTTGTTAGGATATATGTGATTAAGTTAATTGAAGAATGTTTTGTAATTACATAAGTATTCGAAGTATTATATTTGTATATAATATTGCTTATTTCATAGATTTTGTTTTTTTTTTTATTATTAATTTTTGCTTACTTAGTTAGTTATTCAAACTGTCATTTACAGGTTTCAATTTGAGTAATTCAGGACAGTTTATTTGTTTATTTTATGTCAAGCTTTTATATATAAGCGTTAGCTTTATAATATGTACTAAATTCGTTTTATTGAGGGGCTTAATAATTGTTTCATCATTTATGTGTTAATAATATGAAGTTGGGGAGATTCTCTTCATAATATAAGCTATTTAAAGATTTATTTGTGTTATATTTTGCTTATTATCTCCTGAATTGTTAATACTGTTGTATTATTTATAAATTTTTTATGTTCATTATAGACAATTTTCTTTTAGATACATAAATTTCGCAACACAAAGTTGGTTGTTTTATTTTATTTACTTGCGTTATTATGTATATGTATCTATTTTTTTTTTTTTTTGTTTTACAATAATTTGTTAAGAGGGGAATTCAATATTATTAATTATATATTTTCTATTTAATTTACATATAGTTTTATTTTTAATATTTTTAGGTTTACAATGTCAGAATTGGTATTTTATTATTTATATGTTCGTACACGTATACATATATTTGAATAATAAGGAAATTCCAATTGTTTCACTTTAAGTTTTTCTTTAAATTTGTGGAAAATGTTCCATGTTTTCTTTGGGTTGGGTTGTGTAACATTTTTTCCCACCGCTGCCACCATTTTATTCTGGTCCTTCTCTCAGGGGGCGTGTCTCCTTGTCCTGAAAAGGATGAGGGATCTCTTTAGACCGCTCCTGAGGACCCGTTGTGGTCGCCACCGTGCTTCCTCATACCTGAGGGAAGAGTAGCGACCGATTGTTGAATAGGGTCCAAATATTTCAATAACAAGACAGTATCAATATATGATAGAATTTACATTTATATTTATTTATTAATTTTAACTTTATTTGAGTTAGGACTCCAATTGAGACTGATCCTCGAATACAAAATTCATCGCCCTTGTGTGAAAAACTGGAGAAACGGAATGGTATATCTATTTTTAAAATACACATGGGGAAGGAGATGGTAGGGCTTTTCAGAGCACTACTATATCTCTAATGCTCCAGATCGCCTACTTTTTAGTATGGTGATCAGTGAAAGAGATAAATCTAAAAGAAACCGACCTCATCACAACTGGGACTGGATTAGTGACGAAGAGAGGAATACACCTCCGTAAAAATAGTATGCCTTTTAGTTGCAACGCCTCCCCATTTCTCCTCCTTATTTAGCATAGTGTGATTAATTTTGTTATTTTAGTTGTAATCTTTTTGTTTCTTTAATGTTTGCTTGTTACAAAAAAAAAAGCTAAAAAAAAAAGAACGCCTCTTATATACTGATTACTCTGTAAACAGAATTTTTAAAATCGTTGTACACCGAAAAGACTAGATATTGTATAATTTAGAGTGCTTGCAAAGACCCAGTAAGTTAACATTAGAACAATATTTGTAAAATGCATTTAGTCCTACATAAAGAAATATGTATAATTTGATGTTGAATGATGCAGATAAATGCGGAATTCAAATAAAAAAATAAAAAATAATGAATTATATTATATATAAACTAAATAAACCTAATTTGAACACTCCAAAAGGATAAAAAGTTCTTAACATTAACTAAAAATTTGCACTTAGCGTTAAGGGTTGTCTTTAATTACACAGGAAAAAAAGTTCCATTTTTGGAGTGTGACAAAGTATAATAATTATCTTATTTTGGAAATATTATAACTGTTAAGATCACGCTCTAAAGCAACGCTAAATTTGAACTTTCTATAAAAATTATATTTATTATTTATGACTATTGCTGGTAAACTTACTTATAAACGGTGTCCTGTAATCCAGGGGAGAGAGCGTCCAAATTGTGTGATACCGCACCTGTTAAGGCTGTTCCAAATCCTGCAACATGTTGGAATTGTTTACCTCTGTTCACAGAAATTGTTGCAGTTTTCAACATTCCTGTTGGTATAGAAGGTTTAAGTGATGTTTGAAGTAAATCCAGTTTTGACATACTTCGATGTTTTGGAATAAACTCGTCATTAAATCCAACTATAGGTGCATCAGTTATGTCATCGTAATTATAAACGCCTGCCCAGTCAGGTACATTATAGGGGTGTTTTGAGAATTTTCCTTTCGCTGTTGTAAATCGAAGTCCACCCTGTGAAAAACTAGTATATTAGTCAGGTTTACTTGAAATACTAGTTTCTTATGAACGTCTTCTAGATTATAAATTTTATAAGTATACTGCCGATAATACTAACTTGACTGGAAGAGACAATAATGAAACCATCGTGTGCATCAGGAAATATGGGGTCCAAGTAGTCGCAATAAGTTGCGTTGCAGACGCAAACAAAGCCTTTCTCCATGTTTCGTATTATACATGGTGTGGTCGCTGAAACTGTAAAAGATATTTTATACTGATATATACATCATCATATTTATTCTATTTTTGTCCTAAATGAAAATATATTGCTTTATATTTCTTTAATGTACAAATAATGCTATCAATTGAAAATCGGATTCGGTTTTCTTTTCACGAAATGTCATCCCTTTTTAATATATTAGCTTAACACTTGATTAATTTTAACATAGTTCTTTAGTATTTTTCTATCTAAATAAACATTTTCTACGTAAAAGAGATATGTTGCAAGTACAAGGCATCTGGAAGAATGTCATTTTATTCGTATATATATGTTTCGCGAGGGAAACCAGCAAAAAGAAAAGGTTATATTGCGGAGCGGACGTATATTAATTTGCCGGATCGAACCACAAAAGAAAGAAAAACACCCACTTCCACTTTGCTATCTTTATTATTTAAAGTAATGATTCACCTTATTCCTCAACTTCAAAAAAATGACCGAACAACGTTTCTGTCAACGCACTGACGGCGAATATTTTGTTTCGTTTAATTGTGTTTTTGTCAAAATCCCAGTTGCACGATTGCTTTGATTTCCTCTCGGCCACTGACCTTCAATTCTTTGAAGATGACCGCTCAACCACACATCCGTGTCGCTGATCTCAAATTCTAGCCAGATTTTCAAATTGCTGCTCTGTGGAAGCCATGTAAGCGTGTGGATCATGAGATTTCTCTTGCTCAGTGGGAGCTAATCTCTCTTGCGCACGTGAATCGGGTTTTTCTTCGTGTTGTCACGCGTTCCATTAACCTTCGCCTCGATCGGCATTAAAATGTATTTTTCCGACGGCAATGTGAGATTTGGTCGGGGGAGTGTCGTGTTGCGTTTTGCAACAATATAAATAAATGAAATTTTCTCTGGGCGAAAGAATATTTTTTGTATTCCGGCTGGAGATCATTGTAGTGTAACAATACGATCACCGGATGACCATGTAAAATTAGATCAGCTAAATGAATTGACCCAGTTATGGTTTGCAAGTGTCACATGACATGCACTCAGTGCCTGCAGTGATTGAATGAGATGTAGGTCAAGTTTTGTCATTGAGTCATCGAAATGAATTGCCCCAGTTACGGTTCGCAAGTATCATGTGGCATGCACTCGGTGCTGACAGTGATTCTTTATTAAATAGGTCAACTCGTGTCATTGTTTTACACTATACACTAAGCTGGTGCTACAGGTAATAATCGCATTATAAGCAAATTTGTATTTTTTGAATGATTGAGTAATAATTTGTAATTATTTGTATGAATGAGCGATAGTATAAATACTCCGGCAATTTGTAAACAAAATCGATCATAGCCAAACACTGGTTTGATTCAGAACTGCGGCATTCTTGCTAATCTTTTAGCGGGATGCGCTTTGTACAACACCAATAGGGAAGTCGGATTTTAGACGGTCACAGGGCGAAATTTATATCATCTCATACAACCCTCACATCATTATAACATCTCTAGACCCCTGACGGGAACCATGAAATGCGGAGCTGATGAAAAATTCCCACTAGAATATAAAACATTTTGTATCAACTAATTGCAAATTATTAAACTATGGACATTCACCCTTCTGGAAACTGACCACCGAATACATAAATAATATTATCATGTACAGCTTATGTTAGTATCATTATTGTTTTTTATATTACTGAAACAGATAACAATATTTGTCTTGAGTAAGTAGGCGGATTCCTTACACTCTCGCGCTGTGCTCTGACATTTAAAGGTACTCCAAAATCTCCTTTGTGCAGGCGTTAGTATAAAAAAACAACGCTAGTCGTAGACTTCATTACGATTTAAATTTGGCTGTAATCGGTCTTCAGAGTGATTTGTGGTTGACCTCTTGTTGAGTGGGGGAAATAAATAATAAGGGACACAATTAGGACTTATAATTTTAGACATATATGGGTGACCTCGATGGTATAGTGGTTAGTATACCCTCCTGTCACGCGGTAGACCGGGGTTCGATTCCCCGTCGCGGAGCCTCTGGCGCAAGACTAATGACCTTGTCCGAAAAAAACAAATCATTATGGAAAATTTAACAAGCCTCAGGACTTGCTAAATAAGGCCAAGACCGGTTCCCGGTTGTAGTGCCGATAATGATGATGATGGGTGACCTGAAAAGTTTCCGACCTAACAAAGAAACAAGACATTTTTTCTTAAAATGTATTTTTATTTTTCTACATAGTCTCCTTGTAACTCCACACACTTCTCCCAGCGATGCTCCCACCTATCTAATCCGTCCAAACAGTACTCGGTGTTTTTCTCTGCAAAATAACTGTTCACGAAGGTGATTGCCTCCTCATTTGACGTAAATCTCTGTCCTCTGAGCGCAATTTTTAGATTAGGGAACAAAAAGAAGTTGCTTGGGGCTCGATCTGGTGAGTAAGGCGGATGGCCAAGCAGTTCAAACCGTAATTCGTGAATTTTCGCCATGGCAACCACTGAGGTATGAGACGGCGCGTTGTCTTGGTGAAACAGGATTTTCTTTTTCTGCAAATGTGGCCGTTTTTCCGTAATTTCTGCCTTCAGTTGGCCAAGTAATGATGCGTAGTATGCTCCTGTAATGGTTTCTCCTTTTTGAAGATAATAGATTAAAATAACTCCATGACTATCCCAAAAAACAATCGCCATCACTTTTCCAGCCGAAAAAAAACAGTTTTTTGCTTTTTTTGAGCCGATTCCCCCTTTACAGTCCACTGTTTTGACTGTATTTTTGTTTCGGGCGTATAATGGCGTATCCAAGTTTCATCGACAGTAATTAATCGGCGCCAAAACTCGGATTTATTGCGCCTAAACTACGCCAACAGAGCGTTGGAAATGTTCATTCGAACACGTTTTTGGTTTAGCGTGAGCCATCGCGGCACCTAACGCGTGGACAGTTTTCTCATGCCTAAATCTTGATTTAATATGTGATAAACACGTTCTTCGACATTTTCTTAGCCTCTGTTATCTCACTCACTTTAATTCGGCGGTCGTCTAGCACAATTTGGTGAACTTTAGCGTAGTGACTTTAGTAGTTGTGATTGTTGTAACGTGCATCTTTTGGCAGTTACTCACCAAACTTTATGCCGTTTTGGATGCGTCGTTTTTATTTGACAGCCGTTTGAGTGAGTGAATTTGAGTGGTTTTTGTGAAAATGGACAAAATTGAGTATCGAGCTGTCATTAAATATTTGTTTTTGAAAGGCAATACGCCTACGCAAGTCAAAGATGAGTTGGACTCTGCACCATTATTTACCACAGTGAAATTTTGTGCAGCTGAATTTAAACGTGGCTGTAAGAGCTTAGGACACGATGAACATTCGGGACGCCCAAAAACTGCAACAATTGACGATAACATCGCTAAAGTTCACCAAATTGTGCTAGACGACCGCCTAATTAAAGGCAGAGAGATAACAGAGGCTATGAAAATGTCCAAAGAACGTGTCTGTCACGTATTAAATCAACAATACATGATAACAGTCACCCCAACTTTAGCTTAGAGTGTCCGCAGGAGCCAAGTAAGTTAGGATATAATGTAAATAAGCTAACTATAAATAATTTAAATAAAATATATAAAGAAAAAGAGCAAAATAAAAAAAAATACGTTCAAATGAAAAAATGGAAATATGGAAGGCCTCGGGCTGATAAACCGGGCTAGCACCCTATTAGAAATCCTCACAGTTGTACCCTGGCACTCCATCAGTGCCAGAAAGGGTGTAGAGTCAACTAGACCGAAATCACCGGAAAAAATTGATCAAGAGAGGAGGAAAACCGATTCTAGATAATAGAAGAAGACGACCCCCAACCCCAAGAAACTAATAGGAAGAACACCAGAGAATCGACTGTCGCGGTCAATTCTCTAGCTCCAAACAAAATCGCTTACCCATTTTTTTTAACCCAAATATCAAAGAGCTCATTAATGATCTAAAAAATAAAGCAGCATAACTTAAGTTCAAGGTCGTATTGTATATATAACTAGAGTTAAATCTAAACTCTATGTCACATTTTGATTGGTTTTATTCAAGAAACGCATCTCCGAGAACGCCATAAAATTACTCTGAACGAATACACCTTCCTGAGCAACTACATACGCCAGGCAGATGGAATAGCCACACATAAGCGGCTCAAATTCCAAAAAGTGGAGATCACTCTAAACACTCTCAGTCTATTCATATCAATTTAAAATGACAGGCCGAAATATATCAGAAACAGCACTTCTAGGACCCTCCAACGCAATAGTAATCAATGTGACATCGAGCCGTGCGGACGTACTCGGGCATCTGGTGTAGACGTATCGACAATCGACAAACGACAGTTAACGAATCTTTCAACAGAAAGGCCTTAAAAATGAAGTCACATAGACCAATTACCTGAACAAGACAATACATTTTGGTTTTCGCGCCGTGTTTTGTTTTGTGAAAAGTGACAATTGCAGTGTGCATACAAAGGCTACATAAAAAAACAATTAGTGCCGATACGCGACGTACGAAGTGTTCATGTTTGTGTATGTGCAAAATGTAATAAACAATCTCCTGAACGTGATTATCTATCTGTCACTCACACAATAAAAAAAAGAAGAAAAAAGTGAGAACACGTAACACAAATGGATGCCAAAATGGTGCTTCGGAGAAGGCAAAAAACAAACATAAATCTAAAGGCTAAACGCCTTAGAACAAATGAAAACAACGATACAGACACGTTGATTGTCAACAGCGACGACGAAGACAACACCCATGGTGCCCAGTACTCAAGGGATGGAAACCAATTCCAATAACTAGCTGCCAGCGAAACAAATGCAGACGCCAGCAATCAGATCGAGGTCCTCAACAGACTCATCCATGAGATTAGTCTTAAAAAACAACAACTGGGTAAACAAATGGAGGAAGTTGTTAAACTAAAAAACAGTCTGAGACAGAATGAGCGGAAAACGAAAACGTTTTTTTCTTTTTACACTAACGCGAGCACAAACAACAACAACAGCAAGAACAAAGACAACAGCAACCCACGAAAACAAAGAAAACACAACAAGATAACGAAACTCAACAGCAGGAATCACATCAACAACAACAGCAAGAACCACATCAACAGCAGGAACCATCTCAGCAGGTGCCAGTCTAAAAAAGCGAGAGGGCCGACTTTGGCGAGACAAGGACAGATGTGTCCTTCATCTTGTCTCTGGCTTCTGGTCATCTTGCGATAACCAGAATCACCCACATCCGTGAGGATATTGCGCTCGGTCTCGAGATATTTGAAAATGAAAAAGGGGGGGAGGTATCTAAGGATAGTGTGGACATGGTTAGTCCAAGTGTTCTCTAACTACTTGGATGGAGGGATGGTGGGAAAGAAATCGTACAAGACCGGTAGGTCTTGAGTGCGGTAGTAAACGCAGATCACGTCTTTGGGGTCTGATAATCTGCGCTTTGGTCGGTGTGCGTGTGCTTGTGCTGTCTTGTACTATGTGTGCGTGTTTGTAGTGTGTCAGCTGTAGACCCTATGGGATGGGTCCAGGAATCCTCTATTATAGAGGAGAATGTTGTTGGGAAGGGTGCTTTCTTCAGTTTTGTACTGAAGAAGAAATTGTGGTGGTCTGATCCGAAGAGATTGAGAGAGAGAGAAGGGTCAAGAACGCAAGATTGCCGTACAAGTGGGTTCTCGCTGTTCTGAATGCTTTCGAGGTACTTATATGCTAGTTCTAGCAAGTACTCGTCGATAGGGACAATAGAGGCACCTTCATATAGGTGAGAGTTCGGGTAGTGGCGACCGTCAGGCCTCCTAAAGTGGTTGATGCATCTTCTGAGGAGCTTTCTTTCGAAAACTCGAAGTCTTTCCATTTGGGCCGAAGATATGCAGGACCATATCGGAAAGGCGTACGATATTCCAGATCGGATTAGCTGCTTATAGCAGAGAAGCTTAACTTTGGTGTCAACTTTGTTGCTCCACTTCAAGATGTTGTGCAGTTGCTTTGACCGACCGAGGCCCCTTTGGAGAATGTGGATCACATGTTTGATGAAATTCATTTTTGAGGTATAAATGACCCCAATCTCCTGCTGCTTCACCCATGTGCCCGCCTTATATAGGCCCGAATCTGTCCCCTCCTTCGCTCGTTTCCTGTGAGCTGCTTTCTTAGTGGCTTCCGGGAATCGGTGCGCCGCTGATCGTTGTTTCCCTGGAAATGGTGTGCTGCCGCTTGCCTTGCCTTTCCTGGGAATTAGTGACGCATCGCCAACATTGCCTTTCTTCATTGTGTCGCTAAGCCCCAATAGTAAAATTGATGGACATAGATATCAAATACATTAATCACCAAACAATAACAACAATTGGGAGAGAATAAAGAAGTCCGACCGCATATTGTAGTGTCTGCGCTGTCAACGCCTGTGGCAGTGAAGTGCAATATGCATTTCAGATGCGTCAAGTGCCTAAATAAGCGAGCATTATCATTAATTGTGTTCGGTAGCGAACTCCAGTGATGGTTTCATTCGGTTTCAGCAATTCATAATACACGACACCAATCTGATTCCACCAAATACACAGCATGAGTTTTTCCCATGAACATTCGGTTTTTCTGTCGAATTGAAGCATGGCAAGGTGGTCCCCATGATTTTATTTTCTTTGGGTTGTCGTAGTGGATTCATTTTTCATCCCCATGTGACTATACGATGCAAAAAACTGTTTTTTCTTTGAATGGCAAGCAGCATGTCACCTATGCAAAGTCTGCGTTCAAGCTCTCTCGGTTTCAGTTCGTATGGAACCCAATTTCCTTGTTTTTGAATCATCCCTAACGATTTTAAACGAAGTGGAATTGCTTGTTGAGTTACATCTAAGGTACGTGCAAGTTCTTTTTGTGTTTGGGATGGATCTCCCTCCAATATTGCTTCCAATTCTTTGTCTTCGTACACTTTTGGCCTACACTCCGTTCTTTGTCTTCCTCGTCAAACTCACCTTTTTAAAACTTTTGAAACCACTCACGACAACTTCTCTCACTCAAAGCAGCCTCACCATATGCTTCTACAACTAATCGGCGCGCCTCACTGGCAGATTTCTTCAAATTAAAAGAGTAAATTAAAAGGTACAAAAATGACGCTTATTTGGCACAAAACTAGACATTTTTGCATGAAAAAAATTATGTAAAGCTGATCTGGATGTCACTAATATTTTGAGGTTATGTTGTTATTACATGTTCAAACTCACAATATTAAGTTTGACAGAACACCTCTTTCTACGGCTTCACGAGATACAAGGGATAATTGGAAAAACTTTTCCATTGTAGGAAGCAAAAATCTTCCGCTTCAAATGAAAACTATATTCAGGTATCTTGGTATTTGTATGGATCTGGATGGTTCTTTAAGGCGCCCGAAGAACCTCCCATCGGCCTAACCCAACTCCTCTTTCCCCTAACTGCAAATCTCATTACCTACCATAAGCAGCTTACCTTTATCCGATCAGTACAGGCTCTATTAGACAATTCATACCTGCAACAAAAGTCCACGGCAAGATTACCATCTTGCCGTGGCATCAAATCCAATGGCATCAACTGAACCATCTCGGTTCATCAGACTAGAACCGATCAGTTCCTAAGGTCGACCATATGCCCATCTAACACACACTTCCTGTATGTGTTCTCGCCCCAACAATCCGTTGGTCCATTAAAGACATTCCGAGCTACTAGCTTGCTAGCACATCTGCAAGCCAGATTTCCATTTAACTTGCACTACGATATAAATGTCGTAAAACAAGACAATCTTTGCCCTAACCCTAGCCAGGGCGAGCAAATCTTCTGTTGACCTAACATCGCAGAAAAACCCATTCCCGCCACCCGCAATATCCCCTATTATCTTCAACGACATTGATTTAGCCTTCATGTACGCGCATTTATTTGTACAGATGCAGGACCGAATGCATGATCCGTTGCCTTAACGAGGAACGATCACTGCATCGGCCATGTCTCATAATTCGTTGTCTAACCAACAAGCAGCCACGATTCTCACGCTGGCCATTGTAACGGAATGCTTCTGTGTACTCAACGTAAACAGAAGAAGCTATTTTGGCGTACACGGCAACATTCCTTCGTATTAATGAAGCACTAAAATAAACAAACACCCAAGCGTCGTAACCGTTGCCACCGCAGCAACGCTCTGTTAACACAACGTAAACAGAAACCTAAAATCTTATTCACTATTGCCATGATGGCAAGGCAATGAGCCTCCGTATTGGGTCATCTATTTGACCAGCCGTGTATAATGGCAATACACCCAGCCCCCGTACAGCGATTGTCATATTCGACCAGCGGCGTGTTTGTTCTTCCCTTCCTTCGCCCAACGCATGTTTTGTTCGTTTTCCTGGCTGGGGTAAAGACATTCACCCTATCTGGAAGATATCTATGGGCACCTGCCAATAGTGATGCGAACTGATTTCTCATTGGTCGTTGGCGCGAAGGAAAGATTGTTTTCCCCTGCGATGACATGCGTGGAAACCTATCTCAATCGCTGAGACTGGGTCAACGTTACGCAGCTCACAGAGTCCCAAGTGTGCGCACTCGTCGGGTTATAATTACACCAGGAGTCTGCAGTGAGTTACGATTACCATCGCGCTTTTAAATTACATTCGGGATTTGCGTTAACGGGTTAATTGTATTGACGTTCAATAGCTTGTTTCGAATAGTGTTTGCAACTATAACCATATTTTTGAGTTTACGAAGTAATCGATCTTGTGCGATACTTCATTCGAAAATTGCGTTACTAACATTCGTGCTGTGCAATAACATCTACTACATCAAGACAAATCAATAAATATATCTTACAACAATATCAAGGCAGTGTTTCATTTTTCTTCTCGACGGACAAATTGGTTTTGAACAGTGGTACAACTGAGTGCAGTTCGGAGGACTACCAGTGAATCGATAAGCTCAGTATTTAAATTGTGACGGGATTTGTGTTGGGGAAATAAGTGAACTTTTGTCCCTGCAGACATCGACCACGTAACTTAACCCACAGACCAATACCTATACTTTGATAAGCACATATCAGCTGCCCTCTCCGTAGCTAAAACTAGATATGCAATGACAAGAAGTCTGTTCCGAAATAGTCTCCTACAAAGTTAAAATAATTTCGTACTCAGCATTTATTCGTCCAATATTAGTGTATGGTTGCCTAGTATGGTTTAACGTTTCCCCATCCTACATGGAAAAGTTTCGCATGTTCGAGAGGCAGTGCCTGCGTTCCTGCCTCGGATTACATAGAACACCAGAGTCTCAATATAGGAAATTGCATCCTAATAAGACAATGTATGACAAATCAGGATTGAATAGGATAGACAATTCCTTTATCAAAATTATTCGTGGTCACACTGCAAGGGCAATGTTCAGCGAAAATAATCTTATCTCGGAAGCATACTAACCCAATGATATGTATCTGGAGAATACAATCCAAAATGGGTTTATCCCACCTGAAGCGTTCCCTCTCTTGGATAGAAAAGGCCTTATCCAAGACAAGCATGGAGTCCCTATTGTTTGCCACGCTTTTCGTGGTGCCAGGGACAAACCGATTCTTTATAACAGTGAAATATCTAATGCTGCAGGTCACTTGCGCTTTAGCATGGTAAGAGGCGATAGAGATAAATCGATAAATGACCGATCCCATCCCACCTGGTGGTGGATTGATAATGAAGAAAGGACTTAACATCCCCAAATATCGTAAGATCCTTAGATGCTACGCTTTCCCTTCCCATTCCTCATTTCCCTTTTCATATATGTATATTTATTGTTACATTTCGTTTCCATTTTTCATTTAGATTCCTTTTTCTTTTCGTTTTAAAATCTCTATATGTTAACATTTTTGTTAATATTTTATATATCTTATCTTATGTTATTATTATAAAAAAAGAGAGGGAAGTTCTTCCTAAAATATTCAGCTAACAGAAAATACATAATTACTATTTCACTACTATTTATTGGCCTGTAGGAACCCGGAAGTACATGACCTCACCGACTCGCCTCCGCCATCGTTCCCTGTCCTGTGCACTCTCCTTCCACGTTTGACCATCTGGTCCGCTCTCCTCAAGGTCGAACCTTACATTGTTCTCCCATCTCCGTCGCTGCCGCCTTGTCGGTTTCTTTCCCGTTGGTCTACTCTCAAGAATTCTATCCACGGTCCTATCGTTGCCCATTCGCGCCACATGTCCGGCCCATCTTAATCTTTGCGACCTAATTACTCTCACTATTGTAGGTTTGCGATATAGCTCTTGCAATTCGTGGTTATGGAGTTTCCTCCATTGACCTGCCTCCTCGTCATATTTACCTCCAAAGATACCCCTTAAAACTTTATTCTCGAATACGCGGAATTTGTTTGTTTTCCGTTTTGTGAGAGCCCATGTTTCGCATCCATATAGAACAATCGACATGATTATAATTCTATAAACACAAAACTTTATATTACGTGATAGCAGTTTGCATTTCAGCAGTTTACTGACTGCATGCCAACTAGCGTTGCCGGAATGCAGTCTTTTGTTAATTTCCTTTCGTTACTGACCGTCAGTATCGTTCCCAGATATTTAAATTCTTTAACTTTTTCAAATATATTGCCTCTGATGTTTATGTGTGTTCCCTGAGGTCCACACACTCTCGTGGTAATCGTGTATTTTGTTTTGTCTTCATTAATTTCTAGGCCCACCTCTTCTGCCGCTTGCGTGATGATTTGACTGGTTTTACTTACAGTTTCTAGATTATCGCCCAAAACGGGGATGTCATCCGCATATGCGAGCACTTGTGTGACCCGTTCAGGGGTTATGCGCTCATGTTGTCGTCTTGTACCTTTCTGATGACATACTCGAGCACAAGGTTAAGGAGACAGGGGGAGAGGTCATCTCTATGTCCGTCACGAATTTCCATTTGCCCTTTGTTTCCGTTCATGCAGAATTGAAAGAGGGCAGCTTATTTTTCGGTACTCCCACCTCAACTACAATATGGTAGAGTCTTTGCCTTGCAACTGAGTCGTAGGCTTTTTTGAAGTCAATGAACAGTTGGTGAATCGTCTCTCTGTATTCACACTTCTTTTCCAGTAGTTGCCTTATTGTGAACATTTGGTCGCTCGTTGACCGGTTCCTACGGAATTCGCACTGGTATTCTCCCAGTATTTCTTAGGCGGACGGTGTGATTCTCGCCAGTATGACATTTGTTAGTATTTTGTATGTGGTTCGGAGCAATGATATTCCCCTGTAGTTTTTGCACCCAGAACTGTCGCCTTTTTTGAAAATGGGGACGACTATTGAATTCTTCCATTCTTCCGGATTGACTTCCTTATCCAATATTGTTTTGATGAGCTGGTGGATCTTTCGAGCGGTTGCCTTTCCTCCATGCTTCACAAGCTCTGCCGGTATGCAGCCGACTCCGGGAGCCTTGTTGTTTTTCAGTCGATTTATTGCGTCTACAACTTCATTGAAAGAGGGCTCTGGGATTTGAGGGTCGGCTGTATGTACGTCTGGTGCGTTTATTTGTGATTGAAGGGTGCGCACATTGAGCGGGTTTTCAAAGTACTGCTTCCACCCTGACACGATTTTGTTTGTTTCTGTGATCAGACAACCTTTGAGTATCGAATTATTTTGGCTCTCCCTCGGTAGCCACGTCTAATGGAATTTATGCCGGCATACACACATCTGATGTTCTTTGCTCTGGAATTTTCTAGGATTTTTTTTGATACGAGTCTGCTCCCATTCGCGGTTTTTGCGTTTGAAGAGTCTCATTGTCTCTTTCCGAATTGTCGCGTATCTTTCTGCGTTGACTTCATCATATCTTTCTAAATGGATCACTCTGAGGCGTTTACGTTGTTCGATCTTCGCCCTGGACTCATCGTCAAACCAAGGTTTGGACTTTTGTTTGATTATGTCTCTGATGGATGTCCAGTCCTGTCGCCGAAAAGGAAATTATACAATTGTTAAGTAATGGTTAGCTTAGAGCGTCTGCGAAGGAACAGTAAGTTATAATATAAAATAATTAAGCTAGAATTTAAGCATTTTTTGTCTAGCATGTAATTTAGAAACTTAGAAGATAAAAATAAAATTTAAAAAAAATGTTTTAAAAATGAAAATGAAAAATGGATGTCCAGTTAGTGCCCACACGATTGGCTTCCTCTTCCTCACTGCTCCCATTCTCTAGGATGCTAAATCTGTGACTGCCCATGTGGGTTTGCTGCGAGCTGACTCCTGATTTTGCCCATCACTAGAAGATGATCGGAGTCGCAATCTGCTGCTCTATATGATCTTACGTCAAGGATATTCGATTTTTTTTTTTTTTTTACATTTCTGTATTTATTGACCATAAATAAGTTTTACAATAAGCAATACAGATAACTTATGATACCTTAGCTATAATTGTTTACATATACTTACTAGTACATTTTTCAAACAATATGATAAAAGTTATATATTGGTTATGGATTAAGATTTTAGTGGGTAGAGCTTCCTGGAAAAGGTCAGAAAACCAGGATATAGTTATTTACTTAACCTATGCTAAATTGCTTAACTTAACTTAACTTATCTTAACTTAGTCTAGTTAACTAATTATTATTGAAATAAGTTAGTGTGGTGTGGAAGGGGGTAGCATAGTGATCAATGGGTTAGTGAGGATATTGTCAGTCAGGGATGTGGGTTGGGGAACTACTTTCCGTTTGTTCGTTGAAACGCAATATATTGGAGAAGGGTTGAATATTACTATATTTAAATTGGTGAGGTGAAAGCTCTGTATTGTGGTATACAATCTCATTAGAGTTATTAACCAATCTGCCAGAGGTGAAGAACGTTCTGATGTGGAGACAGTTCGGGTAGGCAGTTCGGTTATCTGACGAAGTCGATGTGAGCGCATTTGTTATCGGGTTGGGATTATTGGGAAGATTTTCGATAAATTTGATGGACAGTTCGAGGAAGCGTCGATCTATACGTTCAATATTAGCGGCATAGTAGAGCGAACTACTGTTGTAATATTTGTGGGAGTTGGGATGTCGGTTGAGGCCAGTGATCAGTCTGAAGCATTTCCTTTCGAAGATGCGTAGCTTCTCCATTTGGGGGGTGTGATATGGTACCATATCGGGCATGCATATGTGAGAGTGGGTCTGATTATTTGTTTGTAGATAAGTGATTTAACTTTGGTAGAGAGACCATTCGGCTTGTACATCACTTTTCTGCAGAGATTAAGTTGAATTGCGGCTTTGCGAATCGAGTTTTTGGTGTGGGCGGAGAAGGACAGATTGTTGGTGAAGGTTATTCCCAGGTACTTTAAGGTTTTGGAGGGTTTAATTATATTGTTATTTAACTTGATTCTGATTTTGTTATGGCAGCGTATGGTGTTGTTAGTACAATTCGCATTTCTGCCTTTAAACACTATGAGTTGAGTTTTAGCTGGGTTGAGTCGGATTTTCCACTTAGTAAAATATGCAGAGAGATTCGGGAGATAGCTGTTAATACAGTTTCTTGCCTCCTTGACAAACTTGTTGCTTGAATAAATTAAAGTGTCATCGGCATAATTCAGCATTACTGTATTAGGTGACAGTGGCTGCGGGGTGTCTGAAGTATAAAGAAGGTATAATAATGGTCCGAGAATGGAACCTTGAGGAACACCCGCGGTTATACTGTATGGTGTCGAAAGAGTTGAATTTATTTTCACCATTAACTTTCTATCAGAAAGGTAGGAAGCGAGAAGCTTTATGGTGTGGGTGTTTAATCCGAACATTGAATGTAGCTTATAGAGCAGTCCTGCAATCCAAACGCAATCGAATGCTTTTGCTATGTCGAGAGAGACGCATATTGTAGGGGATTGGTTTTGGAGATTCATTGTTACATCATGTGTCAGTTTTAGCAGAGCATGACAAGTCGAGTGTTGTGGACGAAAGCCAAATTGAGAATTCGGGATAAGGGAGTTGTCTCTAGCAAATGAGAGAAGATTTTTGTATATCTTACATTCCAAAACCTTACTAAGCGAATTTAGCTGTGATATGGGACAGAAGTTAGCCGGGTTGTTAGAAGAACCGGATTTACTAATAGAGACTCTCACCGCTGTTTTCCAACATTTTGGGAAATGTGTAGCGTTTATTATGTGGTTGAGAAGAACGAGAATGGGAAGTAAGTTCTCCGGGTGAAGTCTTTTAAATAGAAGGTTAGGGATTCTATCCAAGCCTGTAGATTTTTTATTGTTACGCGAAGTAATCAATTCAGATAATTCTGTAAAGCTTAGGAATGTGTCGGTTCCCATCAGATGTGACGCTTTATTGGTTTCGTTGAATTCAGTAATGAATGGTGGGAAGGATGGCTCAAGTGTGCCTGAGATGAATTCATTCAAGGTGTCGTGGAAATTACTGACTGGGAGGGAATCGTTTTGTTTATGAGTTTTACAGAAGTGTTCAGCGAGACAGTTTGCTATATCAGTGTCCGATTGGGCGATGTTACTGTTAGTTGGTTGGATGAGATAGTCTATTCGAGGCTTGAATTTACGACCAGTTAGTCGATTTATATTTTTGAATAGGTCACGGTTTGGTTTGATACTGTTTAGAGTAGACGTGTAGGTCTGATCGGTGAAATTTTTAAGTTGTCCATTTATCAGGCTGGTCAAAAGCTGTATCTGTTGTTTAATAAAGGGTGAGTAGCTAATATGCAATTTACGTCGGAGTTGTTTTTTTATGCGCAATAATTTTGTGAGGAGGTTGGGTAATGGTTTTCCTAAGTGGTTATGAGGGACGATCGTAGGAGTATGGCTGAAGAGAGCATTTTCCAGTATTTGCTCTATTTTTACAGCTGCCTGGTCAATTTCAGTAGGGAATAGGTTTGAAGATTCCGGTAAAGAATAGTTTGAAAAACTGGCAGCAATATCGTTATTGACTTTTTTCCAGTTTGTTTTGGAAAAATTTGGAATAGGATTCACTGTGTAGAGTGGTTCGAGCGAAGGGATTTGAACCGTGGAGTGAACGGACCCATGATCGGATGGGAATGTAAAGGACACTGTAGGGGGATTAGATGAATAGATATCTGTGGATTTTAGGAAGAAATCGATTGTTGATTTGGTTGTACTACAAATTCGAGTAGGTTGCAATGGACAGTCTGCGTAAACATATGGGTGAAGTGGGAGGAGATCTAGGAGTTGGTAGCCATATTTGTTGCACTTGATGTCATTAAATGATGTATGCCGAGCATTCCAGCCTCCCCCTATGATGAAAGGTGCCGGCAGAGACTGCTGGATTATTTGAGAAATGTCTGCACTAGGGAAGTTAGGTTCACGAGAAGGGTGAATGTATATAGACGACAAAACCAGTACTTTATTACTTCTGCAGAAGAGTTTAACTGCCGTGTATTCGACATTAGTTATGTTAGTGAACCTGATTTCAGTAAATTGGAATTTCTTGTGTATTCGAATTCCAGTACCACCATGAGGGCCAGTGGTTCGCGGGTTGGACACAAATGTGTAATTAGGAATGTATACTCGAGAGTTTGATTTAAGCCAAGTTTCTGAGAGAAGAAGAACATCTGGGGCGAACTTTTCAACAAACAAACGGAGGTGTTGTCCACGACTGTGGGAATATATGGATTCTGTGTTGAGGGAGACTAGGGTTAAACTATTCATTAAGGGAAAGAATGTGGGAAGTTATTAAATCTAAGATCTGACCTTTTTTTTCTATTTCCGAGCTGTGTTTCAGTGTGGGTAGCAGCGTATTCGGGCTTCTAATATAACCCATGATGTCCAGGTTGAGAACGTTGGAATTGGGTTGATGAGGTTTAGTCCAGCCGCGACGCTACATAGCGTTAAGGTGGATTGGCCTGTATCAAGGATATTCGAGTTGTGTCTTTTGTCTACGAGGAAGTGGTCTATTTGGTTGCGCGTTACGCGGTCGGGTGATATCCATGTGGCTTTATGGATTGGCTTATGTTTGAACATCGTGCTTTTCACTACCCGATCTTTTAACGCTGCGAAGGTAATTATTCGAATTCCATTATCAGTTGAAACCTCGTGTAGGCTTTCTTTACTACAGTTGATTGGAAAATATTTTACTTCCAATTTTCGCATTCAGGTCCCCGAGGAGGATTTTAACATCGAAAGAAAATATATATGAATATAAAAATATTATTGTACGCTGAGAGGCATTACACAAACCTATATCGTGTAATTTAGAGTGCTCGTGTGGAGCCAGTAAATTATTTTAAGAAAAGCTTGTAAAATTGGATTTAGCATTTAGTCCTATGTAAACATTTATTAAATTAGTGTACAATAAATGTGTTATTCATCATCATCATCATCATCACGGTTAACATCTGAAAATGTCTACATAATTTTCTGGGGGAGCCATCTTTTGCCAAACGGCGGAAACTAATTTGTACACCTAATAAAGGCTGGTTAAATTTTAAGGGCCAATGTTGAATGTGAACCACACCTAAACGTCAAGTTTTTTTCTGCATTTCATTTGACATTTCTCAATTTGAACCATGGAAAAATACACAATCGAGCAACGCGTTAAAGTTATTCAGGCTTATTATGAAAATGGGCGTTCAAATCAAAATGCATATCGTGCACTTCGTGATTTTTTCGGTCAATTTAATCGTCCAAATGTGCGTACAATCGGAAAAATCGTGGAAAAATTTGAGCAAACCGGGTCTGTAGGAGATGTGAAAATACCAGTGCATGCTCGTACAGCTCATACTGCAGAAAATATTGCTGCTGTTCGCGATAGTGTGGCTGAAGAGCCGTCCACCTCAACTTGTCGTCGTGCCCAACAATTGCACCTCTCACGCTCGTCGTTGATGAACATTATGCATAAATACTTGCATTTACACGCTTACAAGGTGCAATTGACTCAAGAACTAAAGCCTCTTGAGCATTTCAAGCGTCGTCAATGGTCAGAATGGTGGCAAGAAATGGCAACAGCGGATGATCAATTTTCGAAGAAAATCATCTTCAGTGATGAGGCACATTTTCACCTCAGTGGATTCGTCAATAAGCAGAATTGCCGCATTTGGGCGAATGATAATCCAAGAGTGATTGTCGGAAAACCAATGCACCTACAAAGAGTGACTGTTTGGTGCGGTTTATGGGCTGACGGCATCATCGGGCCGTATTTTTTCCAAAAGAGGCCGGTCAGGCAGTTACTGTGAATGGTGTTCGCTATCGTGATATGATAACGAACTTTTTATGGCCCGAATTGGAAGATATGGATGCGGACGATATGTGGTTTCAACAGGACGGTGCCACACAGCTAACGAAACAATGGCTCTTTTGTGCGACAAATTCAATGGCCGTGTTATCTCACGTGGTGGCGATGTCAATTGGCCGCCAAGATCATGTGATTTGACACCGTTGGACTTCTTTCTTTGGGGTTATTTGAAAGAAAAGGTGTACGTCGATAAGCCAGCAATATTTCAAGAGCTAAAGGATGAGATAATTCGGCACATTAACGGCATAGAACCTCAATTATGCCTCAGCGCCATCGAAAATTTGGACCATCGGATGGAGGTGTGCCGCCGAGGTCGCGGCGGCCATTTGGTCGATATTTTGTTCCATACATAATTGAACCATACCAATATTATCATAATAAAAAGAAATGACAATAATTTCCTAAATAATTTGTGTTTTATTCAAAATCAACATCGGCCCTTAAAATGTAACCACCCTTTATTAGGAACTAACTTTAAAAAGTAACAACATACTATAAAAACAGAGTAATCGAGAAAGAAATACAAGTAAATATAAAAGAAAAGAATTAGATAAGCTTCTCTTTCCAACAACAGCGCCTATTTCGTGACTTTATCTCAAGTGTGTTTTACGATTTTTCCTGAATTTTCTTTAAAAACTCAATCGCGTTAAGTTTGCTGATGACATCCTACAATAGAACGAGACAATTCCGACCTCACATTCATAAGGTGCATTGTACCTGGTAATAAAAGATGAGTTTACAAGTTTGAAATGTAAACCAACCAACAAACTTCCGAATGGCGCATCTCAACTGAGCCGAAACCGAAACAGCATCTAAGCCGGCTATTTAATTGATCTATTACCGATACTTTTTTGACAAAATACGAAACCAAATAATTATAAATCAAGTTCAAGGTTATTTTATAACTCTCCGTTTCGTTTAATTCAACGAACTTAAGATAACGTTTCATTTAATTTTTGTTTCCGAATCTTATCATCAACAAACAATTCATATTTCTGATTTCGAGCCATATCATTTTTATTCGATTCCCTTTCTGGGTTCGAGTTCATTCACTTTCCGGATTTCAACTTTTGACATTAACAAACGATTCACTTTCCCTCTAACCCAGGCTGAATTATCTCGCTTTATCAGGGTTAGCCATCCGTTTATTTCTTTTACCCTTTCGTCTTCCAGTTTCTATAGCAAACAATTAACCAGCCAAAGTTCTAGTCTAAAAATGGAAGGATGTGGTCTAATAGAATGAACAAAAAAAAAACTGCCAATTTTTACTAAGAAACACACTATTATTTTTCCCCAATCTTATAATATAAAAGCAATTGCTTAGGTGTTAATTCTATTTATTAATGTTTAATTAGAATTGGTGTTAAATATAAAGTAGCTTACGGAAAACTGTAAGTGTGGTTGGAAAAGGTTATTTCTTCAAGCAAAGAGAAAATTAAGGAACATTGTACTTACTAGAGATGTTTGGCGAATAGCATTCCTGCTATTATTTTTCGTTATGTTCTAACTTCTGACCCGCATGTCGCCCACAATTCCTCACCTGCTCAACCCACCACTATCACAACAACTTCTGACGAACGAACGATTGTTACATTTATCGATGTCATTTGATCGCTTATAATTTTGATTACGGATACTTATAATATTTATAATCATGAAAATTTGATCTCTTTGTAGTGAACGTTATTTAAAGAAGCAGCGTTCATTAGATTTCACCATATTAATCAATATTTTTCTTGGAGAGGGGATGATCGATCAATTATCACTGAATACCAACTACCCATTGCATTTGCGTACACTTATATTGTTTGTTTTTTCTTATTTTAATTTTAACTATAAACTAATGCCTTTAGTAAATAAAACTTACATGACAAATGTAGAGTACTAAATTGAAAGAGTAAATAAACACAAACAAATAATCTGCCACTGGACATAGTATCTCCTTAGTAGAGATTAAGAATAATCGTATAAGAGAACTCAACAAGCGAAGATCCGCACAGCTCTGGTTGAAGTTTCTGACTGATAAAATGCAATTGCTCAAACTAAACTTTATTCAAATGACTCGGAGGAATGCGCGTTTAAATACGGTCAGCCCAGACTTTGCAATGTCCCATAAAAATATACTTGAAGGCAGAAAACCGTTAATTTATTTTTAATCTAATCTACTGGACTTTGTTGAGAACTTTGAATTGCAAAGTAACAAGGTTCTGATTTACTCAAGTATTCCGGAAAACTATGTTCGACACTTACATTAATTTTTCTCCGATTTTCAATTACAACTAAAAAATAATATACGCCAACCAACAACATGATATTCTGCAATGTACGGAGACGTGCACAAACGTTAGATAATTGTTAGATACAGAGATGGAGATAGATATAGATATACATAATCTTCATCGGATTTTTGACTCAGACATCACGCCCTCTAACTCAAGAACATTAAGAGTCATGCGAAATATAAGCCGTGACACTTGAAAGTACGCAAGTGAAAAGGCGACGGAACAAACATTGAAGTCAGGAAATGAAGCCTCAAGAAAACCTGTGGAAGATTAGAAGTTAGACGGGAAGGCGAGGACGGAGATGATTATTGTGATAGATCCGATTTTAATGCAGTTAACAGAAGGGGTATACGAGGGTTGCCTTTTATATTTTGGGATTAGAGAACAAAAACAAATATTGATCATCGAAAATCACTCTATTGTTTTTCAAAATATTCCCCATGAAGATCTATACACTTTTGCATGCGTTTGAACCAATTGTCGAAGCACTTTTGCCACTCTGATTGAGG
Source organism: Microdon myrmicae (assembly GCA_963931805.1). Taxonomy (NCBI): domain Eukaryota; kingdom Metazoa; phylum Arthropoda; class Insecta; order Diptera; family Syrphidae; genus Microdon; species Microdon myrmicae. Next base: position 52,379,926 of record OZ007499.1, on the reverse strand, counting down.
TATCTCCAACACATGCATTCTGAATGCAGCAACCGCTTCTTCAGGTGTCGAAAAACGTTGACCTCTCAGTTTGTTTTTTACGTACGGGAATAAAAAGAAGTCATTCGGTGCCAAGTCAGGACTATACGGCGGATGACCCATCAAATCGATGTTTTGGGTGCTCAAAACTGCAGTTGTCGCAGCCGATGTGCGAGAGCTCGCATTGTCGTGGTGAAGAGTGATCCGTCTTCGGCGGTTAGTTTTCCTGATTTCTTGGAAATCTGAATTGACTGTTCTGCGCTCTTCTAGTGGTACGGTTGCGACATGTCCAGTTTTTCCGAAAAAACAGGCGACCATTTGCTTGGAAGTGCTTCGTGCGCGAACAACTTTTGTTGGATTTGGCTCATCTTGAAACACCCAGACAGTCGACTGCTGTTTACTTTCGGGCTCATACGCGTAAATCCACGATTCATCACCTGTCACGATGTCATAGACGTGTTTCGAAGCACCGCGACCGCATTTTTTGAGCATTTCTTTCGACCAATTGACACGAGCCTTTTTTTGGGCGATTGACAAATTGTGTGGGATCCAACGCGAACAAATTTTTTTGACAGTCAAATGTTTATGCAATATTGAATGTATGCTGGTCCCACTAACGCCTAAGGTTGTCTCAATCTCACGATAGGTCACATGACGATCTTCCAATATCAGTTCGCGCACAGCATCAATGGTTTTCGGAACAACAACTGATTTTGGACGACCTTCGCGAAATTCATCTTGGAGTGAAGTACGACCACGAGTGAATTCACCATACCATCGATAAACACTGGTCCTTGATGGAGCTTCATCGCCAAAAATTGAATTAAGTTCATCCATGCACTGTTGCTGAGTTAATCCACGCCGAAAGTTGTAAAAAATAATCGCACGAAAATGTTGACGATTTAATTCCATTTTTGGGCCGAGATGAATCTTTTAAGTTACTGTAAACAACACAAATAGCGCTCGTATGTCAAAACGTTCTGAGTGCGTATAACCTCAAAAATGTCCAACTTTACGACAGAGCTGTCAATTGCCGGATTGCAACACTAGGGTTGCCAAATCCCGAAACATAAGAGGCAACCCTCGTATTACAGTGTTACCTGATTGTCCCAGCCGACATCAAAGCTGATTGCCACTACTACCCGAAGCATGATGATGGGTGAGGTGCGGCGAAGTACACTGCTGCACACAATATTTTGGTCCAAATAATTAATATCCGCAATGTAATTGTTGGTAAGTTGAGGGATTCTATATATTCACCGAATTTGAATTTGGTGAGGGCAGAACCTTCATTTGTTTCGCTTAGTACAAGCGGTATAAAAATATAAAAATAAACTTACGAACTAACTTAAAAACTAGAGATTAACAAAAAATGAATTTAAAGAGGGAGACTTGTAGTTGTTTCACTTAGTCCGAAGAACCGAGTTCAATCACACGCTGTTCGACAGTGGAAAAAAAAAACAAAGTGCACTAGTGAGGTTTGTGGTTTAATGTTCTTTTTATTTCGACTTAAATGTTTTATTACAGGTTTCACAAACTGCTGTGGGTTTATATTACACATCATAACTCAGCTAACGTTCGAAGGACACGGATCGTCCTGTCGTCCTATCCCGCGTCTTTCTAGTGTGTGCACCTGTGTGTGAAAGTGTGGCCGTCACTGAGAACGGCTCTATAGTCATTGAACTCGTAGCCAAAGTGTTGTGCAAGGTGCGCGTAAAACATATAATAAATATTAATTAAACCCAAAAATAGGGTGTAACTTGAATAAAACGACAATGTGCCAAGTGCCCGTCTAAAACTCTGGTTGAAAAGACATTTTTCTTCGGTCGTCCTTCTCAAATTTACAGCATTGTCGCGTACACGTGTGTGCTGACGTGTCTACCGCCGTGTATATACCGAACGGCCAATAAAAAAAAAAACGGTGTGTGTGTTAATGTGTATGCGTGTGAAAGTAGATGTTCTCTGCATGTTGCTTCACAAATTAAACAATTGAACTAAAGGTGGAAACAAATAATGGAAAAAAGAAAAGCAATTCTAAAAGCAATTTCAAAGAGGGGGCCCAAAGCGCAGCCAAACCTCCTTACCCAACGGCATAAAGCCAACCCAGACAACAAAGAAAAAACTCGCAGAGAAGGAATGACCACTCCTGATAAGCCACATTATTCCGGAGAAGGGAATAAATTTAAAGACCTGGCAACAGAAGACCACAAAACCAGCAATACAGAAATGAGTGACATAGATGTCGAACGTGCTCAATTCATTGTGGAGTTATACAAAAAGAAAGAGGAGCTCTCCAAAAAGAAGAACGATTTGGATCGACAAATCCAGGAAGCCTTATTGGAAAGCAACATTCAACAGCAAGAGGAGAAACAACAACAGCAGCAGATGCAACAGCAACAGCAGCAGCAACAACTGCTGGAAAAACAACAAGCAGCAGCCAATAAGAAGGAGAAATTGCCTCCCATCATAGTTAGTTCTATGGAAGCTAAGGACATAATTAAATTGGGTAAGTTAACATGTAGAAATTTTAAAACGAAGAATTTAAATAAATATTTAAAAGATTATCATAAAATTAAATCTGCTCTAAGGGAAGAAAGTAGTGAGTACTTCACGTACACACCTAAATCGGAGAAAACTATCTCCACGTTACTTAAAGGAATTGATCCTTCTTTTTCCTCGGAAGAACTCCTCTCAGAACTACAAACTGTCGAAAATGACAGTTTAAAATTCATTGATGTGAAGCTGTAGCATTTCCGCCAAACCCTACGGTCTACTTACCTGAAAAACCCCCATAACTACTACCCAACTCCCTTAAGTTTGCTAATGCAACAGTATTAGTACCTTGTAAATGCCGCACGCATTTAACAGATCAAATCTATGATCTTTAAGTCCCTGTAAAGAAAACTTACCTTCATGCATTCTCTTCGCATACCATTGCTCCTTAAGATTTCTTTATTAACTTACCAGGAATTTCCAATCAATTTCGGCATCTACGTCGCCAGTCAAATTTCCTTAGAGGAATTCCGGTAAACAAATAATTAGATTTACATACATTTGTAACCTTCATGACAGGGACCATAAATATCGCGCCGTCTATTTTCTCAGCCGCGTCATATAACTTTTCATACACATTGCCTGGCAACCTTTTTGGTTTGTCTTATCAATAAACAACCCAAGCAGCTGCATATAATTAGCGCAATAGACGCCGAAACCAAATTCTCCAGCATTTCCTAATGCAAATATGAACCCGGTTTCTACTGCAGCCAGAGATGCCATAAACATCCAATTTGCTTTTAGCACCTTTTTCTCCTAACGTCGAAAATAGCGACGAGGCATCGTGTAAACAATGACCCGCATTACCAACGGCGCATTTGGTCATTTTTCCCTATTGTCTTTGCCGCCTGCCTGTTTCGTCGTTCCACTGCACGTGTGAATCGCATCTATCTGAACGATCCCACACATACCACCATGACTTTTATTACAAGATCTGGTTTTCTTGTTCCCATAAGAGAGACTCTACGTTACACTTGTGGGAGATAAAACATATCCCTGGCAAGGATATATTCACACCCTTAAGAGAAGAGTTTTTCTCTCTCTTCCTTTTTTTTTCCTTAGCGAAATCATCTCTGCATGAGATGGCGATCGCTGAGTCAAATTCCATCCTTCGACCTGACCAGGTCGTGTGTCCATCGTGCGCACAGGGAAGCGATAATCAGCGATAATCGCGTGAGTCGAAAGTCGCGTTCGGTAACCACGAAATGTATTCTGTGTTTTCCCGAACAGAGTAACATTAAAATAAAATAAAAGAAAATGTAGTTACCACAGTGTGTTTAAGTTTTCCTGTGTTGATGTCGCGGAGTTTCGCTTTGTGTTTCCCTTTCGGTGCGCCGGTTTTCCCCTCAGAGACATTTTGCTGTTTGCCCTGTCGTTGTGTCCGGAGAACTGTTTTCAACGGAATTATGATGGAGGAGGAAGTGAATCATGTACCCATGTTGGTACATACTTCCTCCCCACAAAGCCATTCTCCACTTCTCTCTCCCGAAGTCGCAACCATAAGTTGCCGTTTTTCATTGTCTCCCTAAGTCCCAACAGCAAAGTCGATGCACTTAGGAATATTAAAGTTATTTTCCACCAAACAATAATTTGGGAAAAAATACGGAAGGTTGACCGTGTGTTGCAGTGCATGCGGTGTCAACGATTTGGCCACGTTGCATCTAACTGTTGTATGGAATTTAGATGTGTAAAGTGCCAAAACAATCATACCGTAGGAGAATGCCCCTTAGGTAAAGAACAGGTTCAGGATAGAAGCAAACTATCTTGCGTCCTGTGCAAAAATACAGGTCACCCGGCCAACTTTAGAGGTTGTCCGAAATTCCAACAACTAAAAGCCAAGTTGGAATTTAAAAAAAAAACAACTTGAAGAAGAGAAACGAATGAAGGTTCGTTCTTATAATAACTTCGTTGCACCTAGTGTATCATTCGCTCAAATTGCCGGTAGTCCATTAAACTCAAACTTCGCGGCACAGGGAAGTAATATCACAAAACCTTCCGCACCTAGCATATCATTTTCTCAAATGGCTAGTAATCCAATTAATACAACGGCGGCGGAACTTTCACGCAACGTCATAAAAGCGCCCGCTCCAGAGGCAAATTCAGATATAAGAGCAATCCTGTTAGCCATACAAGGACAGATTGCTGGATTTGAAAAAAAAACTGACTGAACAAGCGGCCCGAATAGATATTATTTATTCGTCCTTGTTCTCAGACAAACCCAACATACCACAATGAACTATCCAACTAATTTAACACTAAAAATTATTGCTGTGAATGTGAATTCACTAATCCACGTGGAAAGAAGGGATAATCTAGGTAACCTGCTTGAAGCCGAATGCCCCGATGTGCTTCTAGCTAGCGAAATCAAGCTAAACCAGAGGCACAAATTGGGCTACAAAAACTATAAAGTCATTAGACGAGATCGTCCACAAGGAGGTAGAGTTGCTATCTTAATTAAGAAAGGCCTTCACCACAAGGTCGTTTACAGCACAGCTGTACACAAATTTCAGCTGGTGGAAGCTTGCATTATAGATATACCTTTGAAAAGTCAAAGGCATCTATACGTGGTATCCGTGTATGCACCTGAAGCTCCTCAGTGTTCGCAATTTATCAGCGAACTGGATACCGTTTTTCGTAATCTCACGTTAGACTCGGAAAACAATTATTTTGTTCTGGCGGGAGATTTCAACTCGAAACACAGTGCTTGGGGTGATATCACGCCGAACACAAGAGGTAATGCACAATTCAACTGGTGGCAAACAAATGCAACAGAATATAAACTAGAATTGTACGCTACAAGTACACCATCTTATCCAAGAGGAAACTCCTTTCTGGACTTACTTATGATTGAAGAGAGACTACAATTATTAGGCACGGACCTAAATACTCGAAATTGCCTTCGCACAATCGGGTATGATAGTGACCATTACGGCCTCGGCGCCGTTTTACATGTTCCAAACGAACATGCAATACTTGAGCAGTACGACCAGATACATTCGTTCGTTTTCCGAAAAGCACACCGGTCGCGCTTTGATCGCATAATAAAAAGGGAACTATGCTCTAATGGCGTAGACCCTCCGACTAATAGAAACCTTCGAAATGAGGAAATAGATCATTATCTCTCAACGATGGACAACATTGTCATCAAAACAATGCACCGTTCCATTCCAAAAGCGGCGCACATGGAGGAGAATTTTAATAGATACAGAAACTCAACTATTGATGCCCTCTATAGACAAAAAAGCGCTTTGCTCTCCCAGCTCAAACTGCTCTACAGACAGTTCAGCGATCCTTATAGCCAAGAAATAAAGACAATTAAGTCATTGATTAAAAACGTTCAAAAGCTGATCCGTGACAACTACAGATCAGTAATTAATGAAGAATGGAAACGTAAAATTCTCTCCATTAAAACCAGTGGTGGGAATATGTTTCCGCAAATAAATAAAGTATTTAGAAGGAAAAATCATAATGACATTCCCTGCCTTCGAGTCCCGAGGACTCCCGAGAATTATCAAATATTGCTGAACGCAGGACTCACCCCGGAATACATCAACTCCAACGAAGAACTAATAGTACTCGAGAATCCGCAAGACAAAGCGAACTCCATTGGCGCCTGTTTCGAGGCAATACACAAAGTGAATGAATCCATTCATTCTAACCTCGATATCGAAAACAGAGGTCTCCAAAACCATATTTCGCTACTTAATGAACGGGAAAGTTGGCATTGCGAAAACAAAAGTTTCACCATCTTCAGTGAAAATAATAGACCGGATACGCCGCTTAGAAATTTGCACACAAATATATTTGTGAATAAGAATGAACTCATGGACATCCTTAGATCCATTAAAAACAAGAAAGCCTCTGGAACAGATGGTATTCCGCATACAGTTCTTAAACATCTGCCTCCGGAAGCGGTGAAAATTTGCACTACCTTGTTCAATAACGCTCTAAATAATGCATACTTTCCAAGACGTTGGAAAATAGCAGTAGTCCATCCTATCCCCAAAAAGGCCAAGGAAAGGAGCAATCCCGCTAACCTTCGCTCGATTAGTCTGCTTCCAAACATTAGCAAAATATTCGAGAAAATCATAAATAAGGCATTGATAAACTGGTGTGATGAAAACGACATCATTCCGAACAACCAGTTTGGCTTTACAGCGGGGCACGACACAGTTCATACAGCTACAAAACTTGTTTCCGATATACGGTGGAACAAGGCAAAACGACAATGCACAGGCGTATGTTAGGTTGACTTTGAAAAGGCATTCGATACCGTATGGTTAGAAGGGCTTGCATGTAAGCTATCAAATCTAGTTTTGCCTGAATATCTGTTATACATCATTTACGATATGATAATGGATAAGCAATTTGTGGTAAAATGTGGGGACAAATCTCCAATAAAACTTTCTATATTAAAAATGGGTTACAGCAGGGAGCCGTGAATTCCCCCATTCTCTTCAATATTTATACTAGTGATCTAGTTGGGTCTCTTAATCATGCTATTGCATATGCCGACGATATTGTAGTGTACAGATCAGAAAAAAAAATCGATGCCATTAACAGAGTTCTTCAAGAAGACTTCAATAAAATCAAACGCTTTTGTGACGATTGGAAATTGAAAATTAACTTCCAAAAAGCAGAAACCATCCTTTTCAGAACACCTCTTTCTACAGCTTCAAGAGATACAAGGAATAATTGAAACAACTTTTTCATTGTAGGAAGCAATAATCTTTCGCTGCAAATGAAAACTGTTGTCAGGTACCTTGGTATCTGGATGGACCAATACCTATACTTTGATAAGCACATAGCAGCTGCCCTCTCTGCAGCTAAAAGTGCATATGCAATGACAAGAAGTCTGTTCCGAAATAGTCTCCTAGATCACAAAGTTAAAATAACTTCCTACTCAGCATTTATTTTTCCAATATTAGTGTATGGTTGCCCGGTATGGTTCAACGTTTCCCCATCCTACATGGAAAAGTTTCGCATGTTCAAGAGGCAGTGCTTGCGTTCCTGCCTTGGATTACATAGAACACCTGAGTCTCAATACAGGAAATTCTATCCTAATAAGACACTGTATGACAAATCAGGACTGAATAGGATAGACAATTTCATTATCAAAATTATTCCTGGTCACACTGCAAAGGCAATGTGCAGCGAAAATAATCTTATCTCGGAAGGATACTACCCCAATGACATATACCTGGAGAATACACTCCAAAATGGGTTTATCCCACCTGAAGCGTTCCGTCTATTGGATAGAAAAGGTCTTATCCAAAACAAGCACGGTGACCCTATTATTTACCACGCTTTTCGTGGTGCCAGGGACAAACGGATTCTTTATAACAGTGATATATCAAATGCTGCAGTTCACTTGCGATTTATCATGGCAATACGTGATCGAGATAAATCTATAAATGACCGATCCCATCCCAAGTGGTGGTGGATTGACAATGAAGAAATGATTTAATATCCCCAAATATAGTAAGATCTTCAGACGCTACGCCTTCCCTTCCCATTCCTCATTTCCCTTTTCATATATATTTATTCTTCCTTTTCATTTCCATTTTTCATTTAGATTCCTTTTCGTTTTAAAATTTCTTTATGTTAACATTTTTTGTTTTTTTGTTATTAATTTTTTTTGTAAACTTTTTTACCTTATATTATTTAAAAAAAGAGAAAAAAAAAAGAGAGAGAACTTCGTCTTCTAAAATATTCGGGTAATAGAAAATTATATAAAAATATAAAAATATTATTGTACGCCGAAAGGCATTACACAAAATGGTATCGTGTAATTTAGAGTGCCCGTGTAGAGCCAGTAAATTATTTTAAGAGTAAGAAAACATTGTAAAATAGGATTTAGCATTTTAGTCCTAAGTCAACATTTGTTAAATTATTGTACAATAAATGCGTTATTCAACAACAACAAGTTTATATTACACAATTTAAAAAATGTCACTGTATCTCTGCTCACAATAATAGAGGAGAACCTCTGTACAAAAATAAACTAGACGAGGTAGCAGTTGATGCTGGAATATTCGGCCACAATACATACACTTAATACACTGGGCTGGTGGCTCTTAAGGGGACATTCCGGTTTGTTCGGTTCAAAAAATCAATTTTTTTTGCTTAATCGATAGTTTTATACTTCAAAAATAATGTGTTAAAATTTGGAAACGAAATCTTAGGCGGTTCCAAAGTTATAGGTCATTAAAGGGTCGGATCTCCCGCGGATACAAACTCGTATCATAGGTGGCAACTACCGTGTATTTAGAAAGATGCAGACTATCCATTTATGGGCATTAATTTGCTTCGCTGTTTGCTAGGGCCAACTGCCACTTGTTTGAATATGTCGCAATCTTGTGCGACTGAACAACATGTTCATAAGCGGTAATGGATAGTCGCTCCTGTGTATGTTGTTTTTACATTCGGACGTACTGCGGGTGACCTGCGATTGCCTGAGTTTTAGTTAGTTTCATAGATATGAAACTAACTTGCCCGTTGCACGGTGCTGGTGGTTTTTTCTTGTTTGGTGACTATGGAAGATGTTCCTACCGGTGACGTCGCGGTGTAGGTATTTTTGATGTTTCTTTGTTTCTTTTTCATGAGGAGGAAAAAGTATTTAGTGTAAACGTGGTCTCAGAGCGTGCAGTGCTCGCGTTTAGGCGTCCGTTTCATACGTTTTTCAACGGTAAATTTTTCTAACATAATGTTTAAAAGCGTTAAAGGTTCGCGTAAGTCAGGGGTGCGTCCAGGGGGTCTATATAAAAAACTGAAAAGGATTTATGGGAACTGTACATGAACTGGAAACGGAGTATGCGAGTACATCGGCGCAAAAATTGGCTACATCGCCCGACTTCGCTCGAACGGTCACAGTGACGGCAGCATACGTGATGATACATTTTTTTCAGTTTTTTCCGAACTTTCAAACATTATAAAGTGTAAAAACTGTGACGGTTCGACAAAACTTTTCAAAAAAATCTGAGTAAGGCCTAGGATTCAAACTGATCGTCGAATGCAACTGTGGTGAGAAGGTCATCGAGTCCTGTCCACGAATTGCCAACAAAGCTTACGAAATGAATCCTAGAATAGTATTCGTAATGCGCATCTTGGGTGTCGGGTTAAATGGATTACATTGTTTCACTTCACTGATGGATATTGGCGAATTTACGAAACACATCTACTACGCTGCTCTCGATAATGCACACACCGCTTGTATCGGCGTTTTTTCTTCCGTGATAAAAAAGGCTTGCAAAGAAGGAAAAGAAAAAACTGATGAAAGTGAAGATAAAAACTGTACTACTTCTGGAGATGGTAGTTGGAGCAAAAGGGGTCATACTGCTAATTATGTTGTTATGAGATTGACCGGCAACAAAACAAACAAAGTTCTCGATCTTACTGTGAAATCGCGTTATTGCCAAGGCTGCAACCTTATGAAAACAAAGAAAGGCACCCTTGAATATGATACGAACCAGTTTGCACATTGGATCACAATGGAAGTTGGGGAAGATGCAGCCTGACGGAATGTTAGAGATGTTCGAGCGCGCTTGCAGATGGCCGCATTTACGAAAGGTACGTTGTAGACGGGGATGTAAAAATAATGAATGCGTTGCAGAAATCATTTCCAAATGTTGTAAAGGCCGAGTGTATCAATCATGCGGGAAAGCGAATCGGTTCGCACTTACGCGGTGTCATAAAAAAAGCAAAAAGACAGACCAATTAGGAGGAGCTGGTCCTGGCAAACTTACGGGAAACATGATAACAGAACTGACGACTTATTACGAACTTGCGATTAGACGCAATGCTCACTCTGCTGAAGAAATGGGGAAAGAAATTTGGGCAACATACTACCACAAAATATCAACCGATGAAAATCCGCAACATCAAAACTGTCCAGAGGGCCCGGAGTCATGGTGCAAACGGAAACCCGCGGAAGCTGCGAATAAGCTGTCAAAGTTCCACCACGACAAACCTCCCTTGGATCCTAAAGTACGAACAGCTACGAGGGTTGCCTTTTATATTTCGGGATTAAAGAACAAAAACAAATATTGATCATCGAAAATCACTTTATTGTTTTTCAAAATATTCCCCATGAAGGTCTATACACTTTTGCATGCGTTTGAACCAATTGTCGAAGCACTTTTGCCACTCTGTTTGAGGTATCTCCAACACATGCATTCTGATTGCAGCAACCGCTTCTTCAGGTGTCGAAAAACGTTGACCTCTCAGTTTGTTTTTTACGTACCGGAATAAAAAGAAGTCATTCGGTGCCAAGTCAGGACTATACGGCGGATGACCCATCAAATCGATGTTTTGGGTGCTCAAAAATGCAGTTGTCGCAGCCGATGTGTGAGAGCTCGCATTGTCGTGGTGAAGAGTGATCCGTCTTCGGCGGTTGGTTTTCCTGATTTCTTGGAAGACAACTGGCAAACAAATGGTTGTGTACCACTCAGAATTGACTGTTCTGCGTTGTTCTAGTGGTACGGTTGCGACATGTCCAGTTTTTCCGAAAAAAAACAGGCGACCATTTGCTTGGAAGTGCTTCGTGTGCGATCAACTTTTGTTGGATTTGGCTTATCTTGAAACACCCAGACAGTCGACTGCTGTTTACTTTCGGGCTCATACGCGTAAATCCACGATTCATCACCTGTCACGATGTCATAGACGTGTTTCGAAGCACCGCGACTGTATTTTTTGAGCATTTCTTTCGACCAATTGACACGAGCCTTTTTTTGGGCGATTGACAAATTGTGTGGGATCCAACGCGAACAAATTTTTTTTCACAGTCAGATGTTTATGCAATATTGAATGTATGCTGGTCCCACTAACGCCTAAGGTTGTCTCAATCTCACGATAGGTCACATGACGATCTTCCAATATCAGTTCGCGCACAGCATCAATGGTTTTCGGAACAACAACTGATTTTGGACGACCTTCACGAAATTCATCTTGGAGTGAACTACGACCACGATTAAATTCACAATACCATCGATAAACACTGGTCCTTGATGGATCTTCATCGCCAAAAATTGAATTAAGTTCATCGGTGCACTGTTGCGGAGTTAATCCACGCCGAAAGTTGTAAAAAATAATCGCACGAAAATGTTGACGATTTAATTCCATTTTTGGGCCGAGATGAATCTTTTAAGTTACTGTAAACAACACAAATAGCGCTCGTATGTCAAAACGTTCTGAGTGCGTATAACCTCAAAAATGTCCAACTTTACGACAGAGCTGTCAATTGCCGGATTGCAACACTAGGGTTGCCAAATCCCGAAACATAAGAGGCAACCCTCGTATTTATTTACAAACGTAATCGAAAGATGAATAAAATGTTTAAAAAAAAATTGTTATTATATCTTTAATAATTTCTCTTAAGAAAAAATCATGAACATTTTTTGACCCGACAAACCGGAATGTCCCCTTAACGCGTCAATTAATTCTATTGATCTCCTTCTTACTCAACATTGTTAATAAACATGAACGCACGATCGTCGCCTTTTTACTGTCTCTAGTGACAGTTACTAACTTCCACCATCAACCACCGTATTAGAAAATTCTGCACTCTATAAGTTAGTCACTATTTATACAGGAATTGTTCGATCCGCGTAAACTCGGTATTAATTAATTCACGGTTTAAAAGAGAACTTTCTATTCGTGCGGAAAACTAACTGCGACTCTATGGTTAAAAAAAACTCGCCTCTTTAGGTGTGCACTCCACTGTGTATCAAACTCGACTGGTGATTCGCTCTCAGCTGGAGTGAGTTGGGCGGTATGGTGAAAATATCAAAGAAATTTTCCTTCTTGTACCGCCCAATCAGAGTGGATCTCCGGTACATAAATCCTAACGAGGGTGTGTCCACTTACGCGCGGACCACTTTGTTTGGTCGTGACGCGAGCTCTTGGGTGTACAAACCGTGGGAATGAAAATTCACATGAACGAGCATCTTTGGACGAAGTGTTTGCAGCTGTTTAAATATGGTGCTGGTGATTAGGATGCGTTTGGGATGATTACACAATGACGGGTGTGTTTACATCCACGTCGATTGTGTATTGCATCCATAGCGAGTCAATGGTCGAATTCCAGTGTGAATATTTACACTGGCAAAGAATTCGGCCCTTGGCAGCTAGGCGCGAGTTGTGCTATGCTTTGTAGGTTAAATAAAAGCCGCCCTGGTTACGAATACACTATAAAAATCTGTCGCGCACGTGTGGGACAGCAAACACAGGCAGAAAGGGGTTCTGCTGATTGTTTCTATAATCCATTTCGGTAATCTAGTATGGCAAACGAAATGTTTTCTTGTTAGAACAATGCTGAGATGCATTGATGTATGCAGTACTGGTGTACCGATTACTTCCAGAAAAAATGATATAACGCACTAATTGCGTAAACGTCCTTGATGGGAAAATGCTTGAGGGTGTTGGATGCGATTGCATAATCGAAGAACTATGAGGTCGGTGGGACAATGCTTGAGGGTGTTAATGCGCTTCACCATCATCATCAACGGCACTACAACCGAGAACCGGTCTTGGCCTTATTTAGCAAGTCCTGAGGCTTGTTAAATTTTCCGTAATGATTTGTTGTTTTTTTCGGGCAAGGTTATTAGTCTTGCGCCGGATGCTCCCCGACGGGGAATCGAACCCCGGTCTCCCGTGTGACAGGCGGGTATACTAACCACTATACTATCGAGCAGCCCTGTTAATGCGCTTGCATAAGCGAAAAACAATGAGGTCTGTGGGGGTACTCTATACCACACGGAGAACCAACCCACAATTCTAACCAACCTTGACCGCTAACAGCGCGTCACCTAAACCCAACTCCCCATGCAAAATCCGCAATAGCATACATTCCAAACTTTGCAATAAACACACTCCAAAACCCCCAACAGAATACAATTCAACAGAATATATTCTAAATCATCCCCGCATACATTTTCCCAAAATTGCTTCGGTCAATTCTTTATCTAGACCATATTCCTTGCTTGCGACCAAGCAATTCTAATTTCCCCCGAAAATCATTCCGGCTCACTTCCTGCCTAAACTATTTCTTCGCTTGCAACCAAGCAACATTTAGTTCAATTCGGCTCTCATCCTACCCAATACCAATTCCTCGTATACATAGCGCCAGAGGAATTTAACTCAGCCTATACGGCAATGATTCTCCGGAACTAATCCCCTATACAGGCATAGCAACTCTTCTCGAAGTTCCTAGTACGTGGCAGTGAGCTTATTTCAGCTATGACTCAACCGCCACGACGCGATGAATAGTTTCTTCTCATTTATTAGCCAGTCGAGTCACAACCACCACCCGGTCCACACGCACCGAGTCGCTACAAAGTCGAAGCTCATCAACCGCTGGGGACGGTCACGCTGCGCGCGCGCAATTTCGCGGTTTGTTGATTAGATTTAACTATACAGTACATCTAAACTAATCAGTAATGTTCTCAGAACGTTTTTGTAAGTGAATCCAGTCGTAATAAACGCGAGTCCTGCTGTGAATGCATTTCCGCTGAATCGTTCCGCGCGGAACAAAAGCAAATGAAGTGTAGCCTAGTGTACCATAAGAAGAACAAATGAAGTGTAACCAACAAAAAATTAAAGAAAACCTATATTCGATTAGCCGGCGTGTTTTATTACTTCTTCCCTTCGTCGGTGGTGTATCGTCGTAGTCCATAGTTCGTGGACGACGCATTTGTGCTCATTGTTCCCTTTCACTCGTATTAACATTGTCAGCAGAAGGTGGAGAGACAAGGAAAGGCGGTATTTGTAGAGACACACTTTCCTACGATTCTAGGAACAGTTAATTTTATTCGTTTCCAAAAGAACGCGGTGACACAGACGATTTTATAGGTGCGGGAAACAGAAAAGTGGGAAGGAAGTGAACCAAGTGCCCGTGTCTTGGTGCACATACTTCCTCAACCCCCACAGGTCTCTAGAGATTTAGGGCAGGAAGATTTGGAGGTAAGTAGAAAAGGTAGCAATGGCGTCAGTAGAACCGCCACAGACTTACGAAGGTTGAGAGACGGTGGTGTAAGTGGCAAGACAGGGTAGGGTGACAAGAGGCCGGAAGCTTGGAAGCGGGAATGAGGATGGGTTTTAGGGTTTTAGTGAGGTCAAAATCATCATTTATTCACCTTAATACAAGCGTTATTCATATAGCCTTAACTCCTAACGTAAAAACTAAAGTACTAAGGTATTAAGGTATTATATGGACAAGGGTGTATACATGGGTGGACTGAAAAGTTTCCGACCTCAACGTGAAGATAGCAGCACTTGTCAGCGCCAGTGAATGTAGATGTGCGTCTTTTGACAGCTACTCACCAAAATTTCAGCCATTTTGGACAGGTCGTTTTTATTTGACGGTCGTTTGAGTGAGTCGATGTGTGTTTTTGTTAAAATGGACAAAATTGAATATCGAGCTGTCATTAAATTTTTGTTTTTGAAAGGCAATCATCATCATCGGCGCTACAACCGGGAACTGATCTTGACCTTATTTAAGCAAGTCCTGAGGCTTGTTAAATTTTCCATAATGATTTGCTCTTTCCGGGCAAGGTCATTAGTCTTGCGCCAGAGGCACTATACTATCGAGGAGCAGAAAGGCACTACGCCTACGCAAATCAAAGATGAGTTGGACTCTGTGTATAGGGGCTCTGCACCGTCATTTACCACAGTGAAATTTTGGGCAGCTGAATTTAAAGGTGGCCATGAGAGCTTGGGAGACGATGAACGTTCGGGACGTCCAAAAACTGCAACAACTGACGATAATATTGTGGGAAAGAAGTGTTGTGCGCAGGCGTACTGCACCGGATTCCCTTGTTCCGCCATCATCACTATAGCTTCCGCTGATACCCGAGAGAAGAAAAACTGTTCGCCAAGACAACGAGGAAAAATTAAACGCAGGATATTGCAGCACGGAAAATTAAACTCTTAGGTTTGATTTATTAGTTCAAGATTCCTTTAATATGGGGAAATTTAAGTACACTTGTCTACAATAAATTTCGTCCTTCTTATCTTTATTATGAGTTTAATTAACGGTTAAAAGACACAGTACAAAATGACGCGGCGAACAATAATGTAACGTAAAACTGATGATTGGCTAAAATCCCGAACACCTCCGACTCTGGTTATATTATATTCGCGTCCCTGTGCGTACCGGGGAGCGGGAGCGGCACGATCGGCGTGGTCGGTGGATGTAATTGGACTCCATGATTCAACCCTCGTTTGGGGTGAGTTTGAGGTGTGATGGTAGATATCCTCTCCACTAAGGATATGTTTTTACTTACCACCAGAGAAACGTAAAATCTCTCTTAGTGGAATAGAAAACCAGATCTCGTAATGGAGATCATGGTGGTATGTGCGTGACCGTTTAGATCTGTGTTGTTTACTCATGGGCGAAGGCGATGGAAAAACAAAGCTGGCAGGTGCCAAGGACAAAGGAATCGGGGAGATCATGGTTTATGATGTGCATCGCGGCTAAATCGAAGCATCGAAGAAATGATGTTAAAAGAAAAGATGGGACGAGGGCATCATAAAAGTCTTAGATGAGTGATGCCCTTGTGTAAATAGACGAATAGACATTGGGAAAAGGTGCTAATGGGTTGCGATACTTTATACAATGAAAATTGTATATCGTATCTTGGATCGGTGGCCGAAACGAATCACGTGCTTGCATTTATATATGCGCGGTAATTCGTTGTAAGAAACGGATTCTATATTTGCATTGTTTATACTTTGAATTCAATCCGGCGGCTATGCGCGAAGTCGATGATTGTTTGGAGATTCAAACAACGGGGCATTTCGGGGTAAAGTGCTTGTAGCTGTATCAATTGCAGGTCATTGCGAAGACAATTAGATGGTTATACAATGACGGTTTGTATAACATCTATGCCAATTGTATATGGCATCTAAGGCGACTCAAGTGTCGAACTCTAGTGTGAGTGTTTACACTAAACGAGAATTCGGTTCTTGGTCGCTAATGCCGAGATGCATTGATGCCTGCATGAATGCCCTTGTGGGAGAAATTTTTACAGGAATTCCTAGGTAATGCGTATGTATGATTCGGATCTGTGATAAATTTGGATAGAATTCTTATAGGGAATTTTTAGATTCGAATGAATGAATGAAGGTAAGAATTCTTTTCCAAAAGCTTTTAAATAAATAAATTTGATAAGCTTGATGCGTGAAGCATTTACAGGTGCTAATGCGATTGCATTAGCAGGAAATTATGAAAGTTGGGTAGCAGTTATGGGGGTTCTGCGGGTAAGTAACAGTGGCGTTTAGCGGAACCGCCACAATATCGCTGAAGTTCACCAAATTGTGCTAGACGACCGCCTGGTGAGAGAGAGGCTATGAAAATGTCCAAAGAATGTGTTTGTCACATATTAAATCAAGATTTAGGCATGAGAAAGATGTCGGCGCGTTGGGTCCCGCATTTGTTCACGTTAAACCAAAAACGTGTTGGCATGAACATTTCCAACGCTCTGTTGGCGCAGTTTGGGCGCAATAAATCTGAGTTCTGGCGCCGATTAATTACTGTCGATGAAACTTGGATAGAACATTATACGCTCAAAACGAAAATACAGTCAAAACAGTGGACTCCAAAGTGGGAATAGGCTCCAAAAAAAGGAAAAACTATTTTTTCGGCTGGCCCTTAGCTTTTTAGCTTGGGCGCGTGTCAGTACATTGCACCCTGGTAGTGTGTGATGAGACTCCAAGTTTATGCAAATTAGCTACTTGACGATATTTCCAATTTACCGGTAGAGAGGGGAAATTCGTGGCTTATAGTGTCTTGGGCGAGGGCATGGGCGCGGGATGGACACGAGGTCCGTAACAGTAACCCGATCGCACTTCTACAACGCGAAATACCGATTACTAAAGTCATCTACTGCAAAAATAATGGATATATTTTTACTAAACCTTATGTAATGGTCATGGTGATTTTTGGTTTAATCCCCACTTTAGTGTTGACAGCTCTTAGTGACAGGCTACTGGTATTATTCTTCATCGCATCCAGGAGTTCTGCTACTGAGATATTGATCGTAGCAGTTTGGATACCCTCGTAGAGTTTGTGCAACAATATGCTGTTTGCGAGTAACATGTTATGGATCCCAATCAGGGGGCCTACTGCCTCATATACTTCGATATTTGTGCTGGCCTCGTTTCCATCTGTAAACTTGATTGAAGTTTGATGTTTTTGGATTCTCACGGTTGCTTCGTCAACCAATATTCCACTCTGCGTTGCCAATTGTTTTTTCCAGCTAAAGATACAGACCACCTTTCTGTTGTTACGCAAGAGCCTCCCCCATCACTATTACCCCACCGAGAGGGAGTAAAGAGTATGAATTCTATTTTTGTTTAATGCTCCTCATTGATTTGATTGATGGAGTAAAGAATATAAATTCTCTTTCATTCAATACTCCACATTAGTTTAATACTCTATATTGATCATTGATTATATTTTTGAATCCTCTTATATGGTCTACAATTAAATACGACCTGAAGCACGAACCGGCATTGTGTTGATTGCGAAAGGTCGGTCAGGTAGGGTTTCCTGTCGGAGTATTGGCGAGATGGCGAGCGATGGGGAGAGAGAGAGTAGTCTTTTTTGAGTCTTTGACCTGTTCTGAAGTGGTCGTAAGTCAAGAACTCGTCCATGGAGGATACATTTTGAATTAATTAATTTTGTTTGTTAAAACTAGATTAAGTGTGTTATACAATAGTAAATAAAAGTCAAAGTCGTCTATGAAGGACTGTTATTAAGTTCAGTTTATTTTGTTTTGTGTCTTAATTTGGAATATCAAGAGACAGTGGTGAACCACTAAAGTTGCTGGTGGCGAGAAAGCTTGATACCCTGGCGGACGTTGCTGGACTTTGTTTTGTTACTTGGAACTGGAGGGAATCCAGCGGTGGATCATAGTGGAGAGTATCGGTAAGTCCACTTATAAGTTATTAAGTAGTTGCTTGCTGCAGCGGAAGCGAGGTAACTGGCTTGGCGCGGCACAGTTGTTCCCCGTATCACTTACCGCTGCTGCGGTACAATACGACACGGCATCAGTAACAAGGGAATCAACTACCCGAGCAGAAATATATAACAATGGTAACAACTGGCGCTCCAAACAGCAAGGCATAGATTGTATGTGACAACTTGGCGAAGGCAAATAATAATAATCTATAACAACTTGAAGTTCAGCAACGCATACCATAAGAAGTCAGTGACCTTGACAACTTATCTGCATACTATCAGCGGAAGAGATTATGAATTAATTCTGATTCAATACGGACTAGTGTATTTTTATAACCTTGGCTTTTCTTAAAAGGGCGTGCAAGATATATTTACCAAAATAAAAAATATTATAGCACTGTTGGTCTTTTTGCTATTGTTTGTGAGATCTCCCAGTTAACATGTACAACATATTTTGTAATCGGTCATCGATCACAAATGGACTTCGCTTCGATTCGTCTCATCATATACCATTAAGGCAAAGGCACTTACTCTCCGCGTCCTCTATCTTATACGCCCCCTACAATTAATTTTTAGTTTACCCTCGTCACGTTTAGGTATAGTAAAGGTTTAAAAAATCCCTCTGACTTAAAACAAATGGTTTTAGGACAAAACTTTACTCTCACCTAACAAATTATGAGCTTGTGGCGGTTCCGCCAAACCCCACGGTACGCTTTCCTTAAATACCCCCATAACACCCATCTTCCCATATAATTTCGACAATGCAATCGCATTAGGCACCTGGAAATGCTACACGCATTAATTGGAGCAAAGCTATAGTCGTAAAGCTTGTGCAAGAGAATTCTTACCTTTTCAAGCATTCCTTCGCTTACAAATCCCCAGTAAGAGCTCTTACTTTCCTTATCATAAATCATCCTGAAAAGAAAACCCCGGTTGGTCTCTTTGTTTAGCTGCTACGCACATGCATCCGACGATTTCGGTTTTATTTGCTTTACCGAAATCGCATCCTAGGAATGCACTTTATGTCTTTCTTTGTTCTAGGCACACATACCACCATGATCACGATGAGCGGGTGAGCTCTGAACGAGCAAGATATCGTGGAGTCGTAATTCAATCTTCAAAGCGGTCGGGTCGCTCGCCATTCACCGTACCGGCGCCGGCACGGTGGGTTCTCTAGGAGTCCTTTTACATCCGCCGTCCGAGCAGGACGTTGCCATGTCACTCCCGCACCCCGGAGCACACGGGGACGCGAAATTCAACCGCGAGTCATCATTAATGAGTCGGGGATAGTCATTTTGGAGTCGAGTTCGTTCTTAATATCACCAGTGTAAATTAACAAATCGTCGTTAGTGGAAGCTTTGTTTAGTGCATAACCGAGAATCAATTTAGGGCATAAGAACCTACAATTAATACGAAATAAACCAATAAGTATAATGCCGTGTTTTATTCCTGTGTGGTGTCCGTTCAGTGCTTTGGAGCTTGATTCTTGATGAACCCTTTGGCGTTGTTGCTCAGTGTTTTGTCTTCCATCTGACTGACGATGTTTGTTGTTGGAGATTTATAAAGTGACGTTAGTGATGGGGGGCGAGGTGAACCAGCACCGTACGCCGGTGCAACATACTTCGCCCCCCACAAGCTCCCTTAGGGAAGTAATGCGACTGGTAAGGATGGACATGAATCGGCAACGCAGTCATCGACCCCTTCGCAGGTCAGGTGTTTTGAATCGCATCCTGAATCTAGTTTGAACTTGCTGTAATCGTTGCGTGGGCCTTTGTAAGGTGACCGAGAAAATGCTGTACCATGACATAGCATCCTACCATATTACAAATTCCATCAATGGATTTAAGGCAAAAAATTGCCTTCCTGTGATTTCTCAGCCCCATATTCCCTAAATCTGATTCATTTTTATTCCCCTGGCATACAATCCAGCTGAAAAGGAATAACTTTAGCTTTTTAGATAACATTCAGAAAAATGCTAAATGGTTTCCAGCGGGAGGCTGCCAAAAATCCTACGAAGACTGGACGCCTCCGTTACTGTGTAACTTTGGAAGGGAATTGTTTTAAAGAGGACTACTTGGATGTGTAACAAGAATAAAATTCGTAGTTACAAACAATAAGCAGTTTCATTTATTTTTTAACGTACCACTCTTTTGAAGTATACTATTGCCACCCTCTATAATAAGCATTTAATGCGTTAAAAGATTGAATATGCCTCCCGGAAAATTTGTAGAAAATGTTAATATATAAATAACTCACAGATTACTACTCAACTAGTGTGAAGTGATATCGTGTTTAAAACCTTCCAGAAACTCTCCTTCTGTCATAGTCATTTTCTATTTTCTTAATAATAACCCTGTTGTCCCCTTTTCATCATTCTCCTATCTTAGACGAACATGAACGCATAAAAATATATAAAATAGGTCACGGTGAAATTGCTAACTTAGGATATCCATTACTCTGATGTGTAATTGTTTTATTCCAGTCCACAGGATTCAGTGAAAGCCCAACGAACATGTGGTTAGGTTGTTGGTTGATTTTCTACTTTGCTGCATTTTTCAGAACTTTGTGTGTCAAGTCGTGCCAGGCAATGGAATTTGTTTGATATTAAAGGGATGTGCTTCCGGATAATGCGCAACTGGTAAAATTTGAAATTGAATAAAAATTTAAGTTGACGTAGACGGTGTCGAAAATCAACGGCAGTAGGAAATTTCAGGACCTCCTATGTAGCACTGATAATGTGAAATCGTGATACGATAGCACGTCCGCATGAGTAAGAATAATAATAACGCCTGAAAAGTGGTAAGGCAGTTTCCTGACATCAATATTAAATGGACTTGTAATTCATGTGGAGTAAGAGTAGGGTGATTTTGGTGGCAGGTTATATATTATAGAATAGTGAAAATAATGGATGAATTAGGAACGAACACACAGGAAATCTTGATAATAGGGTTACCATGCAATTCCTTGTTTTTCCAATAGAGCATTATTTATTGAAATGTTCCACTTTCAGAGTGAACTTTGTGTTGCACATTTATTTTTACGGTCTTTAATAATGGTCTCTCGATTTTCATCAGCCCAAATGAGATGATTTTACTTATTCATAAAGCCAAGATAGAAGAGGGTCTCCATAACTAAAGATGACACTTTGTGAAAAATTCTCATCAATTTGTCTTTGTTCGTGCGTCCCATTGTCAAACACACAGCCTTTAAAATGGTCACTAAGTTTAAGTTCTTGTGTTGACTAAAATTTTTTAAGCGTGTAAAGACAAAATGCATCTCAAAAGTTCGTGTAATGTGGACGTAAAAAGAGTGGTTTGGGATGCTCTATCTAATCAATGAGTTTATTCGTCAGCATTGTATCCAGGTATACAACACCAATCCGCATCGATACCTCTTTTCCTTATTCTCTCTCTCTTCTCCTGCTCGTACAGTGTTTTGACATTTAAGGATAATGTTACGTAGTAACTCCCCCACCACCTTTATCCCGGTGAGAGAACAATAAATGAAACACAAAATATTAAACATAAACCAAAGTACATAACATATAAAACTTTTAAACAATATAAAATTTACACACACGCATACAAACAATTTACATTTTGAAATTAAAATATTCATTTACATTTTAGCATTAAACACATACATTACAAACAATTTTCACATTTTCAAATTTAACTTAAATACAAAACACAATGTTTATTTTCATTTACACATATATCGGGTTTTCCGATAGGGACTTGACAACTTTGAATTTTATTTGTGAACGCACCCTTTCGCGGTGGCCATATGAACGAAGTCGAGTTCCATTCATAAATGTTTTGATTGTACTTCAAGCCGATAATAAAGTTCTTAAAATATCTCAAATGGTTTGCGTTTTGTTTAAAAAAAAAAGTTGTCAAATCCTTATTGGAAAACCCGATAATAAAGAAAACATAAATTACATTTCATTTATTTACAAATTATACCAAAATTCATTTAGAAAATAAAGTAAACAGATTCATTTATACAATGTACATTTCACATTTTAAACACACCTAGAACACACATTACATTCAACATAACAAATATAAAATATAGAACTTAAATTGAAACATAAAATTTAAACATAGAAATGGTGCATACAAACGCCCAGTTATTTAACCGGCGATAATTTCTCCGGCAGGGGCTCATCGATAGTATAGTGGTTAATATACCCGTCTGTCACGCGGGAGACCGGGGTTCGATTCCCCGTCGGGGAGCCCCTGGCGCAAGACTAATGTCCTTACCCGGAAAAAACAAATCAGTATGGAAAATTTAACAAGCCTCAGGACTTGCTAATTAAGGTCAAGACCGGTTCCCGGTTGTAGTGCCGATGATGATGATGATATCTCCGGTAAACTCGAGATCGATCATCGTTGTTGATTGGGCCATACGATAACGGTTATGTGGCTCTTCTCGTTGAGATAACAGCAGAAAAAAAGGCAATGGGCCGATGGAATCGCACGGTTGTTTTGACAGTTGCGAGTGAAAAGAAGAAAAAAAATAGACAAAGCATTTTTTATATAGTAAGTTTATTACCTTTTTAACAAAACTGGATCAACAAAATTGGCCTTCTTCATCAAAACTCGTTGCACAAAACACACGTAACAGTCAGGCGCAAACGAGGGCTGATGCGGAGGCAGTTGCAAGCTTTTACAAACGTCCTGGCGGAACTGCCTATAGGAACGTAAAAATGGAAGTTAACTCCTCTGCCGTTCCTTCACCGCAAGAGTATTCTGATAGCCCATTCCACTCGCAGCATTAGGATGCAACCCAGATAAGTAAACAAAGTTCATTGAAGATTCAGAATGTGACATACATTCCGCTTCACTACGATACGGATTTTTCTTAAAAGAAGAATAACACACTACAGATATAAGCAGGGGATGCACATCAGACGTTTACAATTGCAATGGGCGTAATCGAAATATTTGTTTACAATTCAATTCATTCACTGAATTCATCATCATCATCATCGGCACTACAATCGGAATCCGGTCTTGGTCTTATTTAACAAATCTCTCCACCGGTCCCGATTTCGAGCCGATGTCATTCAGTTTGGCACTCCCATGCTCTGGGCGTCCTGGTCTACGCCATCCCTCCATCGCAGACAAGGTCTGCTGCGCTGTCTCCTTCCATACACCCTGCCATAAAGGTCTTTCCGGGCAGGCTCCTCTTCGCCCATTCGAGCTAGGTGTCCCTCCCATCGGAGTCTACCGAGCTTGATTTTTCTTACATCATTAGTTTCAAGGTAGATTGCGTAACAACTCATGCTTGTAGCGTCTCCGGAAACGCCCTCCCTCACATGCAGGGCCAATAATTCTCTTTAAGTCCTTCCTCTCTGCTTTTTATTGAGCACCCAGGTCTCGAATCCATACATGAGTACTGCTGGTAAGACCATGGTCTAGTACAGTAGTAGCTTGGATGTTCTGGATAAATTTCGGGATTTATAGAGTGTTAATAGACCACAGTAGGCTTTGTGGGATTTGATCAACCGTTCGCGTATTTCTTCTTCCATATTGTTATCGGCTGATACTATTGACCCAAGGTAGTTAAAGGATTGCACTACTTCAAATTCGTAGTCGACTACCCTGATAGTTTGACCAACGTTTGGTGTTCTCTTCGCAGAAGTTGCCACCATGTACTTAGTTTCCCCCTCATTAATGTGCAGTCCCAGTTTTTGTGCCGCCTGCTCGATCTGGGTGAAGGATTCCTGTACAGCCGATTCGGTTCTACCGATGATGTCGTCGGCGTAGGCAAGTATCTGACTGTACTTGGTGACAATAGTCCCTCTAGTTGTGCCGCCAGAGTCACGGATTGCTTTCTTCAATGCCAAGCTGAAGAGGAGGCAGGCCAGACCGTCCCCTTGTCGGAGTTGCGGGAAACGAAATGTGAGCGCCAGCATGGGCGCAGGGTTCTATTTCGGCCTGACCGATTTAATACAAAGTTCCGCTGACGCGAATCAGCAGAGATATCCAAGGAAGCCACGGGAGTCAAAACACTGGTTGTTTTCAGTCGGCAAAATATTCTCTTTATTTTATTCACCGATGGTTATTTTTGTACTTAATTAACTGAACATGAATTAAAAGTCCCTTACAAATATCTTAATTTAAGCATTCTCTTGCATCGTTCGAACGTACACCATACACAAACTATGTAACTCTCCGCACTATAATACTAACTATTACGAAGGTAATATTGGAAAACGACACTCTTATGATTTAAATGAAATCAAGACTCCGGGTTGTACGCGTCCCGCAGCGCTACGGGGCGCGGGAGAAAAGCCGGCCGGCGCGATCGGTGGATGGAGTGAGACTCAATCAAGGGTTGGAATGGGTCTTGATTCGGTGGTGGTGGATATTCTCTCAACTAAGGATATATTTTTACCCGCCACAAGAGAGACGTAAAGTCTTTCTTTGTGGAACAGAAAACCAGATCTCGTAATGAAGATCATGGTATTATGTGTGTATGAGCGATCGTGAAGATCACATTGTTCAACTCATGCGCGAAGGCCATGGAAAAACAAAGCAGGAAAACGGTAAAGACAAAAGGAACGCGGAGATCTCTGTTTATGGTGTGCATTGCGACTAAATAAATAGACGGCAGTGCATCGAGGAAATGTGCTAAAAAAAAAGATGGGACGAGAACATCATAAAAGTCTTAGATGAGTTATGCCCTTGTGTAAATAGACTAATAGCCATTAGAGAAAGGTGCTAATGGGTTACAATACTTTATACAATGAAAATTGTATATCGTATCTTGGGTCGGTAGCCGAAACAAATCCCTTCCTTGCATTTGTATATGCAGGGTAATTCGTTTGTGGCAAAGAACGAAATTGGTGATTGATTATTCTTTTAGACGAGGGATCGTGGTTGGGTATATTCCAGCTGAACAAACAAGCTGCCCGACGCTACTTTGGCCGTTGGACAATTGAATCGCCAGTCAATGTGTATGTAAGACATTGTTGTACACATGTAAGGCTGAGAACAGCCAACTCAAGGTTAAGATTCCTTGATTATGCGGTTACATTATATGTGAACCGATAAGTTTTCTTTTCAGAGATATTGTGTTTGGCCTTGGTGAATTACTTTCAGAAGATAGTTATGATGGGTAAGTACTTGATAAATTCTTTCAGGGAATTTATGAAATGTATTGGATGAAGGAATTCTTATAGGGAGTGTGGCGACTCTAACAGATACACACACAATTCACAAGCAAAATAGTGAAGAGCACCGAAAAAAAATCGAATAAGAAAATACATCAGAGCTGTATACCTTAGCGATAACATAACAATTCACATCAATGGAGTATAGTCGAGTTTAAAAATCAAATTCTAAAATGGGTCAGTAGCCTGATGGGTAACGCTTAGGTTCAATTTTTGGTGATTCAAACTGTCATAGCGTCAGTTCGAATCACACGTTCTTCTTCACTATTATTTCAAACGCTATAGGAGTTTAATGCAATGCCCTAGGTACATTAATTTCTTACGGAAAGGAAAGGTTTACAGGTGTAATGCAGTTGTATTAGCGAAACGATAGGATTATGGGAGCTTCAGGTCTGGAAGCTTTTATGGTAATTTGGGAAGGTAAGTAGTGGCGTTTATGGGAACCGCCACAGAGTCCATTAAGGATTTTTATTGGTTTGGACAGCAAGCCCACTATTTTTACTTGACTGGTTACGTAGGTCATCGTCAACCTACAAAGTCGTATCAATTTGTTTGGAATACCGAACTCTCTCATGGCATTATATAGTTCTACACTGGCTATGCTGTCGTACCCGGCCTTAAAGTCTATAAATAGATGATATCATGGAATCTTAAATTCCTGAATTTTTCCATCGTCTGCCTAAGGGTGAATATCTGATCAATCGTTGATTTGCCTGGGATGAAGCCACATTGATATTGACCAATGATGGCTTTAGTCTATGGGGCTATCCGTTCTTGTAGGATAGTGGAGAGTATCTTATAGGCGGTACTCAGCAATGTTATACCCCTATAGTTGCTGCACAGTGTGATATCTCCCTTCTTATGTAAGGGGCAAATTATTCCGCGATGGCAATCTTCCGGCATCTCCTCTTGCTCCCATACGTGCACCACGTTCTCATGAATTGCTTGATGTAACGCTGTCCCTCCTTGTGTGATAAGCTCAGCTGGTATGCCATCGCACGTGGCCCATTTGGTTGCGAGTGACTTCAACAGGTGATACCCAGGCGGCTTTGTGGATATCTTAACGCGGAAACCTGATACGACGAACTCATGGTTGTAGCGTCTCCGGAATCGTCCTCCCTCACATACGGGGCCAACAATTCTCCTTAAGACCTTTCTCTCGAACGCGGCCAAGAGTTCAGAGTGCCTTTTATTAAGCACCCAGGTCTCGGATCCATACATGAGTACTGGTAAGACCATGGTCTTGTACAGTAGTAGCTTGGATGTTCTGGATAAATTTCGGGATTTAAAGAGCCTTGATAGACCATAGTAGGCGTTGTTGGATTTAATCAGCCGTTCGCGTATTTCTTCTTCCATATTGTTATCGGCTGATACTATTGACCCAAGGTAGTTAAAGGATTGCACTACTTCAAATTCGTGCTCCACTACCCCGATAGTTTGACCAAGGTTAGGTCTTCTCTTCGCAGAAGTTGCCACCATGTACTTGGTTTTTTCCTCATTAATGCGCAGTCCCAGTTTTTGTGCCGCCTGCTCGATCTGGGTGAAGGATTCCTGTACCGCCGATTCGGTTCTACCGATGATGTCGATGTCATCTGCGTAGGCAAGTATCTGGCTGGACTTGCTGACAATAGTCCCTCTTGTTGTAACGCCAGAGTCACGGATTGCTTTCTCCAACGCCAGGTTGATGAGGAGGCAGACCAGACCGTCCCCTTGTCGGAGTCCATTATAGATGTTTATTGGTTTGGACAGCAATCCCGCTACTTTTACTTGACTAGTTACGTTGGTCATGGTCAACCTACAAAGTCGTATCAATTTATTTGGAATGCCGAATTCTCTCATGGCATTATATAGTTCTACACTGGCTATGCTGTCGTAGGCGGCCTTGAAGTCTATAAACAGATGATATAGTGGAATCTTAAATTCCAGACATTTTTCCATCGCCTGCCTAAGGGTGAATATCTGATCAATTGCTGATTTGCCTGGGATGAAGCCACACTGATATTAACCAATGATGGCTTTAGCGTATGGGGATATCCGGTCTTGTAGGATAGTGGAGAGTATCTTATAGGCGGTACTCAGCAATGTTATACCCCTATAGTTGCTGCACAGTGTGATATCTCACTTCTTATGTATGGGGCAAATTATACCACGACGCCAATCTTCCGGCATCTCCTCTTGCTGCACCACGATCTCGTGAATTGCGTGATGTAACGCTGTCCCTCCTTGTTTGATCAGCTCAGCTGGTATGCCATCAGCTCCAGGGGCTTTATTTGATTTTAGCTGTCTAATGGCTTTTAGTGTTTCCTCAATGCTTGGTGGCGGCAGCATTTGGTCCTGGTCTTGCATTGGTGGAGCCTCCAATTCTTCTGTGAGCTGACCATTTAGCAATTCATTAAAGTGCACTTCCCATCGCTCCAGAATGCCTTCAGGATCGGTGATCAGATTACCCTCTTTATCCTTGCAGTAAGTGCAGCGTGGTGTGTACCGCGTCATACTGCGGATTATTTGGTAGAACTTCCGCGCCTGGTGCGGACCTCGCTCTCTACTTTTCTCTATTTCACAGACAAGATTTTTTTCCCAGGAACTTTTCTTTTGTCTGTGAAGTCTTTTTTCAGTTCTTCTGAGCTCTTTGTATTTCTCCTCGGGTACCCGCGTCCTATGAGACTGCTGCATTGCCCGGTATGCAGCATTCTTACGTTCAGTCGCTAGTTTGCACTCATCATCAAACCAGTCGTTCCGATCTCTACGACTACTGCCTAAGATGGAGTTGGCAGTACTAATGACAGTATTCTTAAGGCGTGTCCATTTCTCTTCTACGCCCGGCATTCTGGCCCCAGGACTTACTCTCCCTCCGTCGAGCTCTTCGAGGGCGAGTCTTAACGCATGACCAAAGGTGTTGCTGGTGTTCTCATTGCGTAAGGCAGCCGTGTTGATTCGAACCTGATCCGTGGATGCAATACGTCTCCGTAAGGCAATCCGCGCTCGGAAAACTGTACCAACAAGATAGTGATCCGAGTCGACGTTGGCACCTCGGTACGTTCGTACCGTCATCAGGCTCGAAGAGTGGCGGCGATCTATCAACACGTGGTCAATTTGGTTGCGAGTGGCTCCATCAGGTGATACCCAGGTGACTTTGTGGATATCTTTACGCGGAAACCTGGTACTTGCACCGATCAAGTTTTTCGATACTGCCACATCGATGACTCGTAGTCCATTATCATTAGTGTTCTCATGCAAACTATGGGAACCTGCGTAGTGCCTGAAAACCGGCCCCCGACCTATTTTCGCATTCAAATCACCAAGAACGATTTTCACATAGTATTCTTCTCATAGTATTCTTCTTTTTCGTCATCAGGGGACTCCTCTGTAGGCCAGTGAACGTTTATGAGGCTTATGTTCTTAAACTTGCCTCGCACGCGAAGAGTGGACAGCCTCTCGTTTAATGCATTAAGGCCGACGATGGCAGGCTTCAATCTTTGGCTGACTAGAAAGCCTACCCCGAGCACATGGTGTTTTACATGACAGCTGTAATAAATGTCATACTCGTTTCTTTGAATAACACCATCCCCCGTACATCTTATTTCTTGTAATGCTGTTATGTCAGCCTTATATTCGGACAGGCCACCGGCTAGCTGCTGTGCAGCACGAGCTCCGTATAGTGAACGGACGTTCCATAAAAAAGTTCGTAAATCATTTAGCCATTTTCGTTTCGGTGGTCGTCGTTGTGTATCCCGTCCATATCTGAGGCTTGTTAAATTTGCCATAATAATTCATTTTTATGGGCATGGTTATTAGCCTTGAGCCAACCTTTCTCAGGATGTCGCTGCATGCATTGGTTCACTACTTGGCGGGTGCCAAAGTAGCTATCCAGGGGTGTCACGCGGAGACTGCGTGCCAACTTGGATTGAACAGGGGCAAGGAATGTCCTGGCCTTCGTCGGGTTAAAAGCAATCAGTAACTTTGCCCTGTATGTTCGCTCCCCCCCATTCGCTGGTTTACTGTTTCTAATAGTTTTTACAATAATGAACTTTTTTTGTAGTATTAAATTCATAGTGCGTATTTTTTTCTTTAATCCTTTTTAATAAAATATTAATTAATTCATAAGTTTTTTTGTAGTGTTAAATTCATAATGTGTTACAATTTAGGATTTTTTTTTAATTAATAATGACAATTGTTTCGTTTTTAATTACCTTTACCATGTTGTAACATATTTTTTCTTTGAAGCGTTAAATTAATAATATGTGTGACAATTGTTTCGCGTTTAATTACTCAATTTCAAGTTTTTCTTGCGAATATTGTATACTGCTTCTCCGTCAATTTGAAGTCAACGAGATTGGTTTTTCCTCATTGTAAAATTTTGTGTTGATATCTACTTAGAGAATCAACCTGGTTGTATTTCAACTGGTGCGAAATTAATGCGTTAATAGGCCAATCATTCGAAATTGAAGAATTCATCATCATCATCATCACCATAGGCACTACAACCGGGATCCGGTCTCGGCCTTATTTAACAAATCTCTCCACCGATCCCAATTTCGACCCGATGTCATCCAGTGTATTGTAAAACTAAAGATCTTTTTACTCGTTGATAATAAGAAACAGAGATAGAGTCCGCACCTACATAGTACCGTGAGGCATTAGTGGAAAAAGGATCTGAATGTATACTGTCTACAACTCGATTGTTCGATTTTCGAAAAAACTTTTTTTTCAATTGCAAATTAATTTTATTAACATAAGGCAGTAATAAGGTTATCCAATATAGAATCCCGAGGTACTTCGGACTTAACAGAAAAGAGATCCGAAGACACACTGCCTGCAACAATTTGAAAAAATCAATTGTAGAGAAAAGTCTTTACACAGCAGCAAAATTGATGGAAACGAAAAAGAACGAAGTTTACTAAGTACTGCTCTATACCAGAGGCGATTAAAAGCCTTGAAGACATGCAATATAACTGATCTTGATTCACAACGTTTTTTTTTTTCAATTGCAGATGTCCAAACATTAGTCACAAAGTTCAAAAGCTTGCTATGGAATCCGAATTAGTGATTATTTAAAAAATCCTTTCCTTTTGTTGAGAATCGACTGCATGCGTTCAACAGGCACAAAAACCTACGTCGCGCATTGATGATTTTTTTCTAACGTTTATTTATTTTACTTACATATTGTTACATTTTTTTGTTTCTTAGTCTAAATAAACATAAAACTAAAATGTCTTGTTGTTATTGTTTTAATGTATAAGGCCGTAGTGGGACGCAATACTTATCATATTATTTTTTAATTTGATTTTTTATTGAAGATCGTATTGGCAGTATCACAAGTAACTCTAAAGGACCAGCATTGAACTCTTGGAAAACAAATTCGCAAAAACTTTACTCTTTGAGTCCTTGGCAGGTGCTTCGCTGCCTCTCACTAACGAAGGAAGAATATTTTACTACAAGAAATGTCGATATTGTAGTGTAAATAATATACAATAATTTTAAATTTTTTTTGTGTTTAGTTGAATTACTCTTTGATTAAAACAAACATATTTCACGTCACTTTTTATTAATCTGTCGCAATTGAAAGCAAAAAATTCAAAATTCAAATTTGGGGATGAGGATAGTTCATGCAATAGAAACGCCTATAAAGAAGACATATACTAAATTTGAAGTAAATCGGTTCAGTAGAACTTGAAAAATCGTGGGTATTGTTTTAAAAAAGACAGTTTCGAGAAAAACGTTTAGCTTTTTGAATTTTGAATTTTTTACTTTCAATTTTTTTTACTGTATTCTTGAAATATTAATAAACATCCTATAAAAAAATGAATAGTAAAAATATTGATTGCTTTTTTTACAGCACTTTAAAAATTGCGTTAAATTCGTGCGCCTGGACCAGAATACCCCCGTAACGTGTCAAGAACGCTGAATGGATCTGTTGGGATGACGTGATCGCGACGCCACATGGGCGAGAGTTCTACCTCGTTCCCACAATTCACTTAATGAAAGTTCCGCCGTAATTAGCTCACCGAGGGGAAACAGCACACGCCGGAGAAGTAATAAAAACACGTCGCCAATACACGCGGAGAAATTAAACACAGAGAGTCACGTTATAAGGTTCCTTTTATTAAACAACTGTATAAATTTTAAATGTTTTTTGTTGTTGGTTGCTTTTAAGTTAATTAGGGTATTAAGTTATAGCCAAATATATTTAAAGTTGTGTTTTAATTTTACGTAAGACACGACACAAACTGGTGATCCTCCATTATCGCTTCCCTGTGCGCACAGGGTAGCGATGGAGCCGCGACCCGCTCGGGTCGAAGGATGGAATAAGACTCAGCGATCGTCATCTCATGCAGAGATGATTTCGCTAAGGAAAAAAATGAAGAGAGAGAAAAACTCTTCTCTTAAGGGTGTGAATATATCCTTGCCAAGGATATGTTTTATCTCCCACAAGTGTAACGTAGAGTCTCTCTTATGGGAACAAGAAAACCAGATCTCGTAATAAAGGTCATGGTGGTATGTGTGGGATCGTTCAGATAGATGCGTTTCACACGTGCAGTGGAACGACGAAACAGGCAGGCGGCAAAGACAATAGGGAAAATGAGCAAATGCCCGTTGGTAATGCGGGTCATTGTTTACACGATGCCTCGTCGCTATTTTCGACGTTAGGAGAAAAAGGTGCTAAAAGCAAATTGAATGTTTATGGCATCTCAGGCTGCAATAGAAACCGGGTTCATATTTGCATTAGGAAATGCTGGAGAATTTGGTTTCAGCGTCTATTGCGCTAATTATATGCAGCTGCTTGGGTTGTTTGTTGGTAAGACAAACAAAAAAGGTTGCCAGGCAATGTATATGAAAAGGTATATGGCGCGGCTGTGAAAATAGACGGCGCGATATTTATGGTATTTGTCTGGTACCGAATTGGTTCAGAATACCAAATAAGCAAACAAAGAAATCTTATGAAAAATTGTATGCGAAGGGATGCATGAAGGTAAGTTTTCTTTATAGGGATTTTAGGGTTATAATAATTGGGTCTGTTTGATGCGTGAAGCATCTAAGATGCTAATGCGAATTGCATTAGCGAAAGCTGGTGCAGACCCGGGTTATGGTTATGGGGGTTTTTTTCAGGAAGGCGAGCCGTGGGATCTGGCGGAATCGCCACAGTACTCCCCTCCCAGTGACGTAGTCACGAAAAAAAAAGGTAGGGGCGAGGGAATGCTCGATGGTGGGTGCTGTGATGATAGGGGGGTTGCTTCGGAAATGCGCTGTGGGAATGTTAAGGGACTGTCGTGGTGACCAGTTCCTGGTTATTGTTTGGGCCTTTATCGATAAGATGGACACAGTTGTTACCGCTTGATGCCATCAAGGGCAAATGTGTGCGGCGTGGTCCATCGGCCTGTTATGGGTCTCATGTACCAACAGGCTTATCGCCCGAATAGGTCGGAACCTATCGGAAATCCGCTCACATCCGCAGTGACGGAATAGTGTGTGCGAGATGGAGGGGAATTTATCCCAGGGTAATTCCTATCCGCGGTGACGGGTTGCCGTGTGCGGAATGGAAAGGGACCAAGTCCAGAGCGGGTGTCCTTTGTCCATACGTTTGTATGGCGATTTGTTTGCCGCTGGAACTGGTAGAGGAGGGCGGGCCCTCAATTGCACGTTTTACCTATCGAGGGAGGACCGGTACATTGGTGCCAATGTAGCGGTAGCTGCGACCTCGACCGAATGGAAACTTGCTGTGAGGTGCTGGCCGTCGCTCTTGTTTAAAAAAAAATAGGGGATTTTGGTTAGGGGGCTCCTGGTGGGTGGTTGATTGTGTCCAACCCCAGGGCGCCCTAGGGTTATTAGATGTGCGTTCCGAAGTATTATGCACCTAGGTATTTGAGGCGGCGTAGAGGGGCGTGTATAGCCTTTAGTTGCCGCTAAAGGGGAGCCATGGTGGCTAAAGGATAGGGGAAACAGGTATGTTGTCTCAGCCCGATGGTATCGGTTTGATTTGTGGGCCGGTGTCGCTGAGACATTTGGGAGACGTAGGAGATCTAAGGACGAATGTCCTGAAATTTAAATAAAGGGGCAAAACCAGGTGCCCTGATAGATGCTACGCGTAGTAGCTGTGGTAACGAGGGAAGCTGGCTTGCTGAAATCGGGTAGAAGGTCGAGCATTGATGAACGGTTTCGCGTGATAACTGTTTTTGGCGTGGATGGGCGCCAATATATAAACAGAGACAGAAAAAGGTGTTAGAGGTCAAGCAGAGTCGAGAAGGGATGCATGGGGTTGCGTGAAGGCTATGGTTGGTGAGCGTGAGCGCCGACCTTCAGAAAGGAGACAGAAAAGGGTGAGGTGTTTCACGCGAGACAAAACTGGGCGTCCTATAGATTATATGCTACGCGAAGTAGCTGTTGTTACTTAAGGAGCCGAGTGAGGTCAGAAGGGTTGAAAATGATGCAAATGGGGTCTTAAAAGGGTAGATAGAGGCGAGTTTTGCCAGTATTTAAAGAAGGCCAAAGGTCATCACTTTGAACTCGAAGAGTCCGAAGGGTGTGATGAGGAGCCGGTGGTGGAGGGATTAATGGAGTCGAGAGAGTTGAATGTTGGCGACGTGAAGTAGAAAAAGAAATTAAACGTAGTCGAAAGAGGATTAAGAGAAGTAGTAAGCGGAGCCGTGTGGAGTCGAGTAGTGTTTAAAAGGGTTAAATAGGGGTGAGCGAAGTCGGGTGAAGTCGCGTGGGTGAGTGTTGTCGAAGGAATGAATGGAGTCGAGAGACGACGAAAAAGAGTCGAGCAAAGTCGAAAAGAAGTGAAATGGAGTCGAATAGTCGAATGTGTGAGCGCGGAGTCAAAAGACACAAAATGGAGTTGAGCGAGTCGTGTGAAATTGTGCAGAGTTGAAAAGAGTTGCGAATGTTATTGAAACGGTTGTGCTGTGGTATGTACCCAGATGGGGCTTACAATGATTATTATTTTGTTTTAAAAATGTATAAAATTTTGCAGCAACCGTTTTTATATTCAGTAAGGTTTACAGTATATCTGTGAATACTTATGATACCGGTGTTTCGTATTTTAGTTTGTTTTAATTGTTTGTTTTGACTGACAATATGTAAGCACGCTTAAAAACTATAAAGGCAGGAAATGGACAACAACTGAGGTTAAGTAAATTTTGTTGCATCAAGATAAGTGTATCTGTTTAATATGTAAGATATCAAATTAAGCGACAGAAAAAACAGAAATTTGGGGAGAACAGCAAAACTAAAGGAAAATATAAAAATATATGTTATCTTGTTGCCTCTAGTGAATTATTTTTAATTTAAACAATGTTGCTTTATGTTTATATTTACTTTTTTTTAAAATTATATTGACTTTCTGGAACTTGTTTAACTAATTTTAGCACAATGTGACAGAATATCTGAAGCTCTAGGGTATTCCTGAATTGTGGTTATGTTAAAGGAGCTAAATTATTTTTCCTTTTTTTTTTAGGTTACTTTAATATATAGTTCTTTTCATGTGTGTTAATACACTTTGTTTTTCTCAGTAACTACACAATAAGTGAGCTTAAAAGTCATTATTGAAAGTGTTTCGAAAATTCATATCTATAAGGGTGTATTTATCATTATGAAACAACAAAAATATTATCGATATTAAATTATTCGAATGTTTTGATTTTTAAAAACGCACTGAACTTTTTGAACTTTTTTCTGTTTTTGTGTTTTAATGTATTAAAAAGGAAAGATAATAGCAAAACTGAGTATCTGTAATATTTAATATAAAAGTATTGTCTTTTTTTTGTACGTTAATAGGTTACAAACCACAAAAGAAACGCACCCATATAAATGTCTATATTTCCGGACATATATCCATCCATATAAGTGGCAATATCTTCTATAGCCTTTAACAGTCAAGCTTATTAAACGGTTTTCTTAGGCTGGCAGGACAACTGTTTCGAACCAGTTGTCTACCTTTACCATGAAAATCGCCTAATTAGAACTGTGTGTGGTAATTTGCACTTCAAATCGGTAATTAATTTTTGAATAACAAATGTCACCGCACACCAATGTTTTTTTTTTTTTTTTTTTTTTTTTTTTTTTTTTTTTTTTTTTTTTTTAGGAAACAAATTTTAAGTTACGTCCGGAAGGACCTTATATAAGGGCAATACAAAAAAGGAAAGGAGAAAAGAAAAAAATTAAAAAGGTTTTAAGGAATTTAATATTACTACATCATACATAAAATTGTAAAGGGTTTTAAGCGGTGTCTGTTAAGGATAATCGCAGCCAGTCGAGTTGTTCACATGTATATCATGAGGTGTTTAGAAACACCAGCTAGCGGTATATAACTACAACTTTATTCCTGCCAATAAGTTTTCATTTTTAATTAAATAACAAAGATACAACTTTTTTATAAAATATCAATATCCTCCCGTCTAAATAAGAATCACTAACAACGATAAAAACAGTAAAACCCTGAAAACATTTTCCTAAAAACTTTTTTTATTTTGGTTTTCATATTCAACTTCTGTTTTTCTAATAAAATTTTGACTAACGAATCGATTGAATTAAGTACAATGGATAGATATAAAATACAATACATTCTATTATCCTGTTACGGTTCAGGCTTAACTATTTCGCAG
Source organism: Microdon myrmicae (assembly GCA_963931805.1). Lineage (NCBI taxonomy): Eukaryota > Metazoa > Arthropoda > Insecta > Diptera > Syrphidae > Microdon > Microdon myrmicae. The sequence continues at coordinate 52,343,613 of OZ007499.1, read as the reverse complement.
TATAAAACTTATTATAATTTAAAACCAATAATTTGTTAATATTCCCTGTGCTTGTAAATAATATTATGCTATAAGGACGTTATAGGGTTTGGGGTTATGGAACGGTTCGTTGCTGTAGCTGCTGGTGTCCCGGAGGTATTCGTGTTCTGTATCCTGTCCATACTGAATTCATTTGGATCGTAATCAGATAAAGCAATTTGCTTTTCTGGAGATTCATCAGGTAGCTTATAAATCTTTTCGAGGCGATTCTGAACGATTTTTAGATGTTTTAAAATGTACTCCTCCTTCGGAGCCAATTGATGGGCGTACTGGAGGCAGGTTCGTGCTTTGACAAGCTTCTTGCGTTCAACGAAAACCACACACAAATTATGAAGTCCCTGAATGGTATGTGGTTGTATTTAATGATACTTCGATAACATACCTCAGCCGCATCAAGATCTTTCATATAGTTGATGTAGATATCTCCAAGGAGTATAAGGCCTTTTAGGTGATCCGGATGATAACGAATTAATTGATTTAGAAATGGAACTGCGTCCAGAGGGCGATTAGCGTCTGCCAACAATAGAGCTAAGTTAAACAAGGCACTGCGGAAATCAGTTTTAATGTGAATAGCACGTTTGAAATTGTTTTCCGCTTCTTCAAAATTATGTTCGTCCATTGCTAGCATTCCCAGATTGAAATAGACTCGTTCATTATTTTGATCTTTTTTCAGTATTGTGAATAGTCGCTCCCATGAGCCCTTGCGTAACTCGTCACCTCCAAGTTCTTGCAAGAGGATCGTTGAATTCAAAAGAGCCTGTTCGTGATCCGGTGCTAATTCAATGGCTTTGTTAAAATATACATTCGCTTGGGAAGATTTTCCCTGTTCAGAAAAACAAAGAATAGAGAAAATGGAACTTACCAAATCCTGGCCGTTGCTGTTGAGGCGAGTGCTGCTCCCGGCCAGGTGATGTTGGTAAAGCCTTGGCTGTTTGGTGTTGCTGCTAGTCTGGTGATGTGTTGGGGTAACTGGTGCTGGTGCGTCGCTTGGTGATCCTGTCGTTGGGGCGATGTTTGCCCATTCATTGATTTTTGGCAATTGCCGCCACAATTGCTCACCGAAAAAGTCACTGACACAGTTGCCGCACCGAATAGTCACTTGTAGTTCCGAAGGCGCGATTGTTCAAACTCGGAGTCACCAATGTTGGGATGACGTGATCGCGACGCCACATGGGCGAGAGTTCTACCTCGTTCCCACAATTCACTTAATGAAAGTTCCGCCGTAATTAGCTCACCGAGGGGAAACAGCACACGCCGGAGAAGTAATAAAAACACGTCGCCAATACACGCGGAGAAATTAAACACAGAGAGTCACGTTATAAGGTTCCTTTTATTAAACAACTGTATAAATTTTAAATGTTTTTTGTTGTTGGTTGCTTTTAAGTTAATTAGGGTATTAAGTTATAGCCAAATATATTTAAAGTTGTGTTTTAATTTTACGTAAGACACGACACAAACTGGTGATCCTCCATTATCGCTTCCCTGTGCGCACAGGGTAGCGATGGAGCCGCGACCCGCTCGGGTCGAAGGATGGAATAAGACTCAGCGATCGTCATCTCATGCAGAGATGATTTCGCTAAGGAAAAAAATGAAGAGAGAGAAAAACTCTTCTCTTAAGGGTGTGAATATATCCTTGCCAAGGATATGTTTTATCTCCCACAAGTGTAACGTAGAGTCTCTCTTATGGGAACAAGAAAACCAGATCTCGTAATAAAGGTCATGGTGGTATGTGTGGGATCGTTCAGATAGATGCGTTTCACACGTGCAGTGGAACGACGAAACAGGCAGGCGGCAAAGACAATAGGGAAAATGAGCAAATGCCCGTTGGTAATGCGGGTCATTGTTTACACGATGCCTCGTCGCTATTTTCGACGTTAGGAGAAAAAGGTGCTAAAAGCAAATTGAATGTTTATGGCATCTCAGGCTGCAATAGAAACCGGGTTCATATTTGCATTAGGAAATGCTGGAGAATTTGGTTTCAGCGTCTATTGCGCTAATTATATGCAGCTGCTTGGGTTGTTTGTTGGTAAGACAAACAAAAAAGGTTGCCAGGCAATGTATATGAAAAGGTATATGGCGCGGCTGTGAAAATAGACGGCGCGATATTTATGGTATTTGTCTGGTACCGAATTGGTTCAGAATACCAAATAAGCAAACAAAGAAATCTTATGAAAAATTGTATGCGAAGGGATGCATGAAGGTAAGTTTTCTTTATAGGGATTTTAGGGTTATAATAATTGGGTCTGTTTGATGCGTGAAGCATCTAAGATGCTAATGCGAATTGCATTAGCGAAAGCTGGTGCAGACCCGGGTTATGGTTATGGGGGTTTTTTTCAGGAAGGCGAGCCGTGGGATCTGGCGGAATCGCCACAGATCTCATTAGACACTACCCTAGTAGTTGTGTTTAGTAACTCCGCTGGTTGGCCCGAAACAATCTGGGATAAACTGTGAGCCTCAATTCCTGTCGAGGAATTCATTGGCTATCGTACTTCGATCTTTACTCTACCCCCAAAGCGTTGTCTACTGTGGACAATACCGAAGATTCTTATGTTTCCGGAAGCTCCACCAGGCACAGTCACTTTCCAATACATTCTGTGACGAAGTTCTGTTTTGAGCCGGAATCCAGTATGGTCCTACAGTCTACCGAGTTCTCACAAACGTCGATTAGTGAACCTATCGCGTATTGCGACGATAGTGAAGAACGTGTGATTCGATCTGACGCTATGACGGTTAGAATCACTAAAAATGTAACCAATGCTCAACTCATAAGGCCACTGCAGCGTGTACGAATTCGATTTCTAAACTCAAGTACACTCAATTGTGCGAACGACGGAGCGAGGAACAAGCGAGCGATAGAACGTCGGAGCAGGCGAGTGTGCCGGTGCTCTATGCGGAAGTCGTGATCGTGATCGTTGTCGTTAAATTCTGTTTACTATCTGAATGTGTGTACTGTGTGTACACAGATCACGTCGGGGTTACCAATTATAACGTGTGCGACGATAGTGAAGAGCGTTTGATTCGAACTATGACGGTTAGAATTACTAAAAATTTAGCCAATGCTCAACACATCAGGCCAATGCCGCGTGTACGAATTCGATTTCTAAGCTCAAGTACATTCGACTGATGTGGAATTGCTATGTTATTGCTTGTTATACGGCTGATGCATCTTCTTATTCTTTTTTCTTTCAGTGTTCTTCACAATTTGCTTGTATATTGTGTGTGTATCTATTAGAGACGCCACAAACCCTTGCAGTTCCGAGCAATATATAAAACCAATCTGGCTCATCCTACTGCTTAGGCGGCTCTATTGTCAGCGGTCGTTGATTTGATGGGTGTAGCTGATAGGGCTTGGACAACCGATTCGGACTGCAAGAACCTGTAATGTCTTATTACATTTAATACATCCATGAGAGCGGATTCCCGGCCTGCAATATTTAATTTTAATATGTAATATATTTAATATATTTGAATGGTAAGTTTAGAGGACTTTAAAGCACTTACTTGCTTGATCTTGATTGACCGTTGAGCGGTCGCTGCAGTTGCTGCAGGTAGTCAGCTGCTGGTGGGTTCGGCGACTGGGTGCAGGTGGCGTTGAGGTAATGCTCCCCTGTTTAGCCGTAGTGGCTTTGTCCTTCTGTCCAGCTGCTTGTAGCTTAATAGCTTGGGGTTTTAATAATGATTTCTTAATTTTCTCCTCTTACTTTTAAGGTTATCTATCCAGCTGCTTGTCGCTTGATAGCTTGTTTTACGTCGAATGTCAATTATATTTTTATTTGCCGTTGATGTTTAATTTTTTATCTGGCGCCAACGCCGTTTTATTATTTTTTTCTCTTCCAAGTAGAATTTGCACAAAGTAGTTTATGCAAATTAGTTACTTGGCGAGTTGTTCCCCTTTTAGAGGTAGAGAGAAGAAATTTACGAAAGGGGATTTGTGGATGTTAGGGGGGACCTGGACGCTAGGTAGGTCCGTAACAATCACGATGATTTCCCTTTTCTTGGGAACCAGATAAATGAATTCGGCACAACGTCGTGTAATATGTGGCTCCCTTCGGATCTGGGCAGATTATATGGTAAAAAGCTGCCACCATTACCCTGTGATGTTGGCGTTTCGGTTTATCTGCGAGTGATTTGTTCCTTCCCATAAGTGATTCTAGAAATTGGAACCTTAACTCGAGGTAGTACATTATTTTATCATTTATTGTTTATTTTTGATTACTATTATAGTGTGAGTTGCCTTGTCAGTAAGTGTACAATGGTTGGAACTCACGGGCTTGTGTCGATGTCGAGGCCATTTAATGCATGGAGGCATTCTTAAGTGACATCTTTGGTTGTGCAAGTAGCCTGCAATCCGCTTGTTAGCATATCTGTTCTACTGTTTATTTCCCGCACGTTTTTCTTTTACAACATCTCTATTCGCTGTTTTCCATTAAAACAAAAATGTTACAATTTCCTTGTTATTAATATTTTCCGTAAATTTTCCTCTTAAGGTATTTTCCTGAAACCGCTTTTCGAATAAAGCTAAAATATTACAATGTTTATTTCTATAGATCGTGCTCTTTATTAGTTCTTCGACTCCTGAAAATACTTTCATGTTTTCTCTTTTTTCACTTTCCTTATTACCTCCACTGCTAATAACTAAATAACTTTCCTGAATCACGCCGAACCTGGGTTCACATAGATTGCTGCAAATCCCTTTCATAATCAAAGAGTTAGCTTGTTTCCACCGACTGCTTAAAGTCAACGTTTATGTGGAATATGTGGAATATTTTTTAGGACTCAATTATAGGACGTGCCACCCTTTTTTTGTCTTTAACACTGTTATGTATTTATACGATGGACCAGATGCAATAGATAAGTTGCACCTTAAGCCACTGATATTGCGCTGATCGACATGAAACTTTAGTGTTATTGCAAAGGCCTGGGAAAAAACGCCAATACCAGTACAGGCCGAGGTCTGCAATAGCTAAGCACAAGCGACTGCCATAGTTAAAGTATACACCCGATTGAATCCCTACAAAAAATCATGCCATAACCTTCCCGTAACCAACATTACGCCCTCCTCACAGCACGAACGCACTAACGATTAAAAAATCGTACGGTAGCAGTGAAGACCGCCAGACGCGAGTAGAGCCCGTTTTAACATCTCTATTAAGATAGAATTCATGTTTAGATAGTATTTCACCAACGTGTTTATCATACACATTTTTTTTGTTTCGTTTTGTTTATTAATAAAGGTTTTGTTTATTAATAAAGGTTTCCTTTATCTTGCCGGTTTGCATCTTTTTGGTCTTCATGATGAATATTAATACGAGATCGGATTCCTGTAAAAACTTCATTTAAATTTTCTAACACCGAAAGTCGAACTTTTCTTACAAGAACTTATTTCACTATCCTATTACCTAATAAAAACTAAAAAATAAATCACAACATATCCTTAGAATGTGCTTTCAAAGCTCCGCTATTCCGTACATCATTATATGAATACTCCCCCACAAAGGATACATTTAAGCCAAGAGTAAATCTGAGCAGAACATCCCATAAAGAACTACCCAACCCCCCATCCAATAAATTGTATCCTCTGAACGAAAAAAAAATCAATTGTCAATATCCCGTCTCACCCCATTCGTGTAACTGATTCGTTCTATATATTGCCTAACTTCAAGTCGGGAGACTTTCAATCGGGTTGTCGTCACTGCCTCGCCAACACCTGTTACTGTGTAAAAATATCCTTTAGGACATACTTTTCTGAAGTGACAGTGAATTAAGATTTCCTTAATTATCGCAGATATGGAAAATAAGTCAGAAATGCGTTCGCCACCTGTTGGTCGGAATAGGACTGTAATCGCGACAATTGTGTACCTCGCGCTTTTGACTGATAACATCTTATTAACGGTTATAGGTGCATTTTACAATTAGTTCCATGTGAGATTATCGGTTAATTCTATCCTTTTTAGTTCCTATCCTACCGGATTATCTAGCAATTATTAACAGCAAGTCCAATCCGTCGGATAAACATTCGAAGCTAATGTATCATAGTATGGAAGTGCAACAAGGATCTGGATCGACATTGACGAAACATCCTATTCCGGGAAAGTCAATGGTTAATTTTACTGTTGTACCAGCCGTTGAGGATAAAGTTGTTATTGCTCCAATAAGTGCTGCGACTGGGGATGATTTTCTCTACCCTATTGGTGCTAACAATAATGATACGTTGGCCAGTGAAAACGGGTCAATTGGTGTTCTCCTAGCTATGAAGGCTCTGATTCAATTAATCTTTAATCCAATTGTCGGAGGAATGTCAAGTAAATTTGGTTATCGATTGCCAATTGTTTTTGGCAGCTTTTGTTTATTAATTTCAGCTCTAGGTAAGAACTTAACATCCCGATAAGCTACGAGTGTTTAAAGTAATTGATTGTGTCCTTTTCATGCCTCTTTTTTGGAAAGTTTTTGCAATCGGTGAAACATATGGTGCATTATTGATCGCTCGTTGTATACAAGGTGTTGGTTCCGCCTGCATTGGAGTGTGTGGTATGAGTTTAGTTGCTCAAGTAAGTTATGAATTGTTAAAACAAATATATGAAAATAGTATGCAAAGCTTAAAATGTATTTAACGGTATTGAAAAGTGAGTATAAATTTCGAATGAAGTTCAATATGTGTATTATCTGGTGTATTTTAGTAACTATGCTTCTATTAGATATCCAGACTCAATAATATCTTTTATCAATTTCGTCTTTATACAAAGTAGCCAGAAGTAAATAAGATCTTTTTTTGGACAAGTTGTCACATATTGGTGTCATTAGCTGAGTTGGTAAGGAGGTTCCTATATCCGTGTGACTGGAAGTACGTAGGTTCAATTGATGATGTATTCCAGTAACAGAGTGAGTCGCCCATACATTGACTAGGATGCTGCTTTTCCACACTTTTACAGAGGCAAATTCTATAAATCCCGCTTGAGCCCCCAAAAGAATAATATAAAAATATTCATTTTATTAAACTTTTCACGACTGACCCTCTTTTATTGCCGTACGATGTAAAAGAAAAACGAAAATTCACGAGGTTGTCTGCTTTCAATGGCTGTCAAACGCGAACTGGGATTGGAAGTTATGTTCCCGTCTTTATTCGTTCTTTTTACCCATTTGTCGTCGTCCTTAGTCTTTCCTTCCCATCTTTTTTCCTTCGTTGTCGTCTTTATTCGTTCGTTGCCTTCTTTATACCCTCCATAAATCCCGCTGGAGCCCCCAAAAGTGATATAAAAATATTCACTTTATTACACTTTTCACGACTGACCTGTGGCGGTTCCCCCAAACCCCACGGTACAATTACCTAAAAACCCCCATTACCTCATCCCTAGACGCATACGTTTTTTCCAATGTAATCACATTAGGCACCTGAAAATGCTTCACGCATTTAAGAGATCAAATCTATAATCTTAAAAAGCCCCTGTAAAAGAATTCTTACCTTTTCTTGCATCTCTTCGCATACAATTCCTGTAAGAGTTCTTTATTACCTTATCATAAATTACCTGAAAGAAAATTCATCTGTTCATATATAATACAACCGCATATCAGGAAATATTACCCTTGCGTCGCCTATTCCCAGCTTCATTCATGTATACAACAAATCCCTTCCATACACATTGGCTGGCGACCTTTTTTTCCCATCAATAAACAACCCAAGCCGCTGCATATAATTAGCACAATAGACGCTGAAACGAATTTCCTTAGCACGCAATGTGCAAACAAAAGAACGCAGTCCTTCAAAGGTTTTCTGGCGATACCATAAACATCGTTTGTGGTATCCTAAATGCAATTCCCATGTAATGAGTTCCAGCTTATTTATTCAGCTGACCCTAATCACAGACCCATGCATTAGGTCGCTTCTCCTTTGTTCTTTCTCCCTAGCTGTAGGTTTTGTTTATCATTGCTGGAATGCATCGATAAACACGATAATGTGATCTTCACTCACGAATACCATTGCACTCAAAGCGTGCATTTTCTTAGTGGCCACAACCTTAAGAGAAAATTGTCTCTTTCTCCTCCATATCTCACCCTTAATTGAGGATGGAATTCAAGTCAGCGTTCTATCCTCGAGGAGTCGCATCCCAATCACCGCTCGCGACGGTAGGTTTTTCTCCCGCACTCCCCAAACCACGGAGATGCGTAATATACCTCGGGTTCGTGTCGAAGTGTTTAAAATCATTTTACCTTAATATTAAGTCCGGTGTAAAATAAAAAAAACATTAAGTATAACAAACTCGTGCTCAGGGCGTTTCATTTATTTGGTGATTAACTTTTGGCGGAACTTTCCTTGAGTGAATTGTGGGGACGAGGTAGAACTCTCGCCCGTGCGGCGTCGCGACTTCGTCCTACCCACAGACCCTCTTTTATTCTTTTGCTCACCCTGTCAAGAGTGCCTTGCCCTGATTGATTGTGAATTATAGGACTAAACAAAATTCAACTTATCTATATTGTCACGATGTGACTATGAACTATAAGTTTATCTCAAATTCATCACCGTCATTTCCATTTCCCACTCCATTCGGTCATCCTGACTGGACACTCTACCCGAATGTTCATCGCCTTCATCCTCTTCGTCACTCCTAAATAGATCCTCACTGCCCAGGGTTTCATATAGTCGACGTCGGATGATATCTGTTTGGCCCCCTGACTCTCTCCTATCCGACGCACAACGAACCGATCGATGCGCAGGATCTTGATAACCTCATACGGTACAAGGAATTCGTATGTCAGCTTTAAGCCAGGTCCTTGGTGTACTTTGCGAATAGCGACAATATCGCCTTCTTGATACTGGAACGATGCCTTCCTGTTTTTATTGAACTTCTGTTTGTTTTCGAGATGGATGCGTCGGATATTCTCCTTTGTCTGTTTGTGGAGTTCTGCTCGTTGCTCGTTGAATGAGGCAATCAATTCTTCCTCCAGAAGCTCCTTAATCTACGGATCATCCTTCAAACAATAAGCGGAATGGTGACATCCCTATGCTCCGATGCGACGTAGCGTTGTAGCATCTTTGTACCGTGTCCAGGTACCGACACAATTCACTTGGTTTAGGAGCTGATAGTTTTGTCAGCATAAGTATTATGATGCGGTTCACTCTTTCAACATGATCGTTGGCCCTTGGTATCCCCGTGGTTGCCAGAACATACTCAATGCCCTCTTCGCGGCAATAGCTCTCGAACTCCTTTGAAGTAAACGCGGTACCCCTGTAGGAAATGAATCTCCGAGGTTTTTTCAAATATAAGTGACTGCCTTCGCAAATGGCGGATGACTTCTACGGATGCCGCCGATTTTGTGCCGTACAGCCACATGTACTTTGAAAAAGCGTCCACAATGACCAGGATGTGTGGGTAAGACTTCTTGGTTGACAGCAGCGGACCCAGGTGGTCGATGCGGAAGGTGTCAATGGGGCACACTCCCCTTCTCCACAGGATTTGGGAATCCTTGTCATTTTCCTCGGTTTCGCTCGGCCAGTATACACGAAATACAGTTTCGAATTACCTTTTCAATCTTAACCCTTAAATCAGGTATCCAGCTATCATCCTGGACCAGAGTCTCTGTCTTATTGACCCCAAAGTATCCTCGTCCGTGGGTTTTTCGCATCACCTGTAGCTATGGTATTACGACGCGCATGTCGTCACTAATAACTTTATAACATAAACCACGTTGCAAGCTATAGGCATCGAGGTTTCCTCCTTCCAACCGCTGTCCTTCTCCTGCAGGTCGTCGTTTTTCAATGCTTTCTTGAGTCGCGTAGTAAGGCATTCGTGGCTCTCATTAATTACCAAGCATCCGGAAAGTGGGTTTCGGCTTAATCCCTCGACGTGCTTCATACCCCGTCCGATCTATGCTCTATCGAATACTGGAATTCTTCTAACAAACTACTCGAATGCAAAGATATCCTTCTTGTTCAACGTCATTGTAAAGGCTTTGCAATCGGTTACAATCTTGAAATGTATACCCTGCAGATATACTCGATATCGCCAAAGTGCCCTGATAACTGCTTGTAGCTCGAATACTTCTCCTCCACCAGCGTTGTTTTGGGTTTCGCTAGCGAAGTAATGGGTTTTCCAATAGGGACTTGACAACTTTTTTTCGGTAGTAAATTTTTATAATTTGCAGACGTTGTTCGTTCGTATACTTAACCATGATAAAGATGTTGAGTTTACTGAATAAATTGACAGTGACAGCTCGATGATTAGTGAAGGGGTGCGTTCACAAATTAAATTCAAAGTTGTCAAGTCCCTATTGTATAACCCTATATATTGGTTGCATCAGTCCATCGTTTTCGTTACATTGCAAGAGGATGGCTCCGTATCCATACTTCGATGCGTATGGAGTTTCGTCTTAGGTCCTATTCGATACAAATTAAGCACAGGTTTTTGGCTTAGACACGTCTTCAGTAGTTCGAAAGCTTTTTTTCGGCGTCTTCAAAATTAAATTTGCCATCTGTTCGTAAAACGTTTGATAAAGATCGCGCAATCCTTGAGTAGTCAGGAATAAATTTTCTGAAGTATCCCGTCACTCCCAAAAAAGCTTGCACTTGTCGGATATTCTTAGGCTCGGAAAAGCGTCTCAGCGCTTCAGTATTCCGCTCCCTTGGCCGGACGGTTCCGTCTTAGATAATGTGGCCTAAGAATTCAACACGTCCTGTCAGGAAGCAACATTTCTTCCAGTTGATACTTAGCCCAGCCCTCCTTGCCGCCTCTTTTCAGCCCATTCTCGCGATTGTTGGAAAGAACAATCAGATCGTACATGTACGTTAAGACATGCCCGTTCCGAACGGCGTCCCGAAATATGGCATCTACATATCAGTGGACAACTGAAGGTGAATTACACAGTCCAAAAGGGACATGCAGGAACTCAAATTGTCCATCTGGAACACTAAATGCAGTATATTTAATACTTTCGGCATCGACTGGCATGTGGAAGAAACCATTCTTCAAGTTTAGTGTACTGAAGATCTTCGTGTCTTGCAGTTTATCCAGTTGGTTTATATTATAGGCAGGGGATATCTGTCTCGGATAATTTTTTTATTCAACAGTTGATGGTCAAGGTAAATGTTACTGCAATGCTGCAAAGGTGCCAAGAGATGTGTTCTTGGTTGTTGGGATATCTGCTGTGTATAGTAAGTAGAGGAAAGGTCCCAGGACACTTCCTTGTGGTACGCCCGCTTCTATTGGATAGAAGCTAGAGTGAGATTCTTCGTGTGTTACTTTGAAGGTTCTATCAGACAGGTATGATTCGAGTAGATGGCAATCGTTTGCTGGAAACAGTTTACTCATTTTATATATAAGACCTTCATGCCATACTCTGCCGAATGTTTGGGAGACATGAAGAAAGACAGCTGGGCAATATTTCTTTTCTTCGAAAGCCTTTTCTATTACTGTGGTCACATGGTGAACCTGTTCAATAGTTGAGTGTTTATTCCTAAAGCCAAATTGAAAGTCTGGAATATTGATGAGTAGCTTGAGTCGCTTGAGGAGTATTTTCTCAAACAGTTTTGAAATGGATGCCAATAGCGAGATGGGTCTATAAGACGTTACTTCTTCTGCTGGTTTCTCTGGTTACTTGAGCATTATTATCTGGACTGTTTTGAATGAATTTGGAATGTATCTGTGGGGTATTTTACGTAGGGTGTACCGACGTACGGCACTGCTTCACTAAAATCCCACTGAGAGCTCGATGAAAATTGGCCAAGGGACACTGTTCTCCCCATTCAAGTTCACGAAACTGTGCACAACAGAAGAATAAATAAATAAAACACAGTAGTTGTAAGTTGACAAGTTCCTTTTATTCGATACCTTAAGCCACTCAGTTGACAAGTTCTTTTTAGTTAATCACTAGGAAACGGTATCTAATGTATTAATTACGATATCACACACGAATTTCCTTTAAGTTTTTTTTTTTAATGTTTACTTATTTTAGAATTATAGTTCTGCGCACTGATGGCGAGCGATTTCCCTTTTTGGTAAATAAGTAGTTTCTCACTTTACACCGTATGCACACCGACTAGTTGAATATTTAAAGAAAACTCCCTGTAAACTTAAATGGCGACAAACGACTCGACTGAGAATGAATCGACGACACACACGAACCGTACGAAAACTCTCAACTTTCGTGATCAATTTTTGACTCTTCTGGAGACTCCAAAAAAAAATGTAAGTGCGCACACTTAGGGAAATAAAATCTGACTCTCGAGCTGGGCGACGTTGACCCAGCCTCTGGTGATTGCGATGAGTTTCCATGCATGTCATCGCAGGGGAAAAACAATATTTCCTTTTCAAGAAAGACAACCAAACACTCGCTCGCAGGAAAGAAAAACAAACATGCAGCTAGTCAAATATTATAATCGGTGTACGCCTGGGTGTATTCCCATCGTACGATAGAGGATCGATTTGGGTTAGCGATAAGTCAACAGAACTTTGCTGCGACGGCAAAGGCTACTAGATTTGGGTGCATGTTTATTTTAGGCATTGGATAATGCACAGGAATACTGGCATGCAGGCAAAAATAATTTCCTCTGTTTGCGTAGAGTACACAGAAACATTTCGTTTAGAATAGCCAGCGTGAGAATAGTGGCTGGTCGTTGTTTAGACAACGAATCATTAGACATGATCATGGGTATGATTGTCTAACGTCAATCATATTCGTGCCCAAATCCCATGATCGGTAGATAACCGATAAAGGAAATTGATCGCAACTGTAGTGAACCTTGGGATTGGAGCAATATTCAATCATGAACCGTAACAATAATATCGGCTACGGCTATGTCAACAATTACGCTGGCCAGCGAGTATTTATCGATTATAATTGCTGACAAGCTGAGTCGATTGGATTGATACGGTTCATGTAATATGAATGAAATAATTTGTTTGATGTGCATGCTTGCTGGGGTTTTATTTTCAGGTATGAAAAATGCTGCTGAGAGCTTACGCTGCCCAAAATTACAGGTAGGTACGGTGTATTGTGGAGTGAGGGAAAAGCAGGGTGATTTAAAGAAATGGATGGTTCTTTGGGAAAGCTTTAAAGTACCGCCACTCACTCCTCCCCCAGTGACGTAATCACAAAACAGGTAAAGAAGGTTGAGAGGGGGGTAGTTGTCTTTGGGCGGGAGGGCGTGGAGGTTATGCTGATTGTGTGGTAGTTGGGTCTGTAGCGGTTCTTTAATACATTCCCAAAGAACCGCCCATCCTCTTAAATGAACCACCCTCCAAACCCACTATACCTACCTGCAATTTTGGGCATCGTAAGCTACCCTTCATTCTCTTTCACCTGAAAGTTAAATCTCATTAAGGCATGCATCACGTTGAATTTTTCCGTTTATGAACCGTACCATATCTCCATCGGCTCGGCTTGTCAGCAATTATAATAGATAAATACTAGCTGGCCAGCGTAATTGTTGACATAGCCGAAGCCGATGGTTTCTTGCTACGGTTCATATCCATTTATTGCCCCAGTCCCAAGGTTCGCAACACTTGCGACCAATTTCCTTTGTCGGTTATCTACCGATCATGGGATTTGGGCACTAATATGATTGACGTTAGACAATCATAACCCAAATCATACCAACGATGCTCCGGCCTGTAAAACAAACAAAATCTACCATAGCCTAGGTCATAGGCGAGCAAACCATCGGTTTACTTATCGCCACGAAAACTCTATAGCCTACAATGGCATTAGCATGAACGCCTAAGTAAACACGATGTGCATATCATCGTGACCCTTGAAATAGCGTTTTTGTGTATCTTGAAGCAAAAACCTATTTCGTTCTCAGGCGCAGGTCATCAAAGATTTATGGCCCTCGAAATAGCGTTTCTGTTTATTTAAGACACAGAAACCTATTTCTCCCTTCGGCGATTTTTCGCCATCGCTTATCTCTATAATACCCATTCATTGCACCAGCCCATGTTTATTTAGGTGCATTTTCGTCGTTGTCGATATACAGGCTGAAGGGCAACGTACATGTCCCATACGGACACATATAGAATCCTCCCACACCAATGTAATCCACACCGTGGATCTGGCAGATATGGATGGTTTCTAGGAGTCAGATATTATACGCCAAGGCATACGCTCGCGCAGGAGTCGGAGTCAGGTTTGAATCGCGAAACCTATAACCACGGAGTCGTTGAAATTATATTGATAACATCCTTTTCGCGTTTGTGCATTTTTAAATTAGCCATTCCGTTTTTCTTGGCACTCGGAACTTTAGAGTATACAAATGTGGAGTTCTCCCCGGTACGGCTGGAAGTGAGAATAGTTATAATACTTAAGATTTAGTGGAAATAAAAGGACAGAAAAATACCATTGACAGAAATGAATATTTGTTATTGTTTTAAACCTTTATAAAAACCGTAAAAGGCGCGTTACGATCAAATAAATTATAATTTACGTGAATCAGTGTGTGTTTGTTTATTCTCATGTTCGCTCCGTTTGGGGAAGTGATTTTCGAGACAACCCTTTTGACCGGAATTCCTCAATTTTAAGTAGCGGTGTGGCTGGACCCCATGCCCATGAAGGCGTATTAGCCGACACCACTACATTGGTGACCGCGACTAAGCGAACACGCGCTTTCGTTCAACTTTTGAATTCGCGATTTGTTAACATTTGCGCTACACTATATTTGTGTTTAAAACAGTGAAACCATTCCAGCTAAATCGGTGTTTACCTATCAGATTCCAAAACATAAACAGTCGGTATAAATTGCACTAAATACAAGAACACAAAAATCCAGTGAAAGTGACGAGTGCTAACATCACCGGAAGCACCTGAGGACATTACCAGACAGACGCAGATCCTGGACCTTTACCAGCAGCAGCTTCCACCTGATACACCGCAAGTTGTACTTTTTTTATTCTCCTTTTTTTATAGCATCCTTTTTTTTCTCGCTAGTGTTTTACTTGTCACCTTATGCGTGCTCCATCCGAACCGCTAACTAAAAAACCAAACGGCTTGCCCTAATTGTGTTCAATTGTGAAAAAGAATCATTATTGTTTATCAATCTTTATTCATTAATACCTTTATTATTTCACTATCATATCATAACCAATAGCAACAAATTTTCAGAAATCAAGTTAATTTTTTTTTATCTACAATTTCAAAGTTAACATAACTTCTAAGATTTGTGTGTAAATTTTTTTTTTTTTTTTTAGAAAAATAAGAAAGACAGACATTCCTCAGACATAGGATTAACTAAGAATCACTCCCTACTACTAGTGTATAAGCTCATCGATTAAAAAAAGAATATTTTCTCTTTATATTCTGCGTTTCCTTAGAGGTAAAATTTGAAAAGCTATTGTAACTAATATGCTGATTCTACATTAGCGTATTAGACTTAATATATTCCGAGAGAAGATATAGACTAAGCCAATAAAAACGGACTAGATAAAGCGATTATAAGTAAGTGAAATTAATTACACGTTTACACATACATACTTCCAAAAAAACAAAAGAAGCGAGAGACAGATAAAATCTAATTAGTGTACTGGCTAACTAATAATTTATTACCTTGATTCATTTGTAAACCCCTTCAGGGTACTGAGTAGATTACAAAAAATCCAATTAATAAGTAATATTGTCAAATCACGCCAATAAGGCATCTGAACAAAGTATCTTATTACCACACACAGTTCCCATTTGTTAAAACGATTTTCCATTGTAAATGTAGACAAATCAGCAGACTACATTAGAAACAATTTATATAATCGTGTCGTTATTTTTATTTGAACAAAATTTTTTTTAAAATTTCTTTTTTTTTGCTTCAACTTAATTTAATCAGTGAATGAATTGTACAGAATTTTCAGAATTTCAGCGATTTAACATATAAGATAAGGTCAACCAACTTGGTTCACATTTCCTTTTTATTTGCACCTGGTCTTTTTATTAAGAATTCCTAACTACAATTTTGAACTTTTCAAAAATTATTTATTTATCGAAAATCGGACCGAATCATGATAAAACCAAATAAACGATAAACACGTGTTTAAACATAGAGTTCACAATATAAGTAAAATTAAATCATTATTTAACAAGCATTGTTACCGTCTCTATAAAAATTGTAAGCCCCTTCTAAGTACAATCACTGCACAATTACCTTTCGGCAATTTTAGCAACGCTTCGACTACACTCGACTTCTTCTTTTCGACGTTTTCTGACTTCCGCGCTAATAAATTAAACTGAAGTTTAATTATTTTACGACTAAGCTGTCATACTATACAGTTCTGTCCGTTTCATTCGCGACCTATCGACCGCCGTTTAACTCCATTCCACTGCAATTGACTACTCTCGACTCCTCTCCTCCATCTTCGCCTGCTTCTGACCCCAGTGACCTCTCTTCAACGCCTCGCGTCCTCTGGCGATCTATTACTACTTCCTCTGTAGAAACCTGCGATCAATCCTACCTTCTCCACAACAATCTCGACCCGACTGTACAACTTTATACCGGTTCGGTCTCAACCATACACGATGACCTGTACTCAAAACACCCCACCCCAAGAGGATCAGGAACAACTCGAGTCCCTCGAGTTTTACGACGCCTCCAGCGCCGACTTCCCTGATACACAAGTCGCTACCGACCCCGAAGCGACAGCTCAACCCACTCCCCTGGCATTTCACGATGCCCCCAGTCTCGTTAACCGAACCAACCCTGCCAATATTAATCTGCCCCTTTTTGACGAGGAGGACCCTGAACTTTGGTTTGCTGAGACTCACCTCGACGCTCTGGACGAGCCCGGAAGTTCGCGGCAACAACGCTTGGCGGCCGAAACGAACCTTTCGGGGATGAGACCGTCCCTTTTCCTGACCCATTTACGCTCTATAGCGGGGACCAGGTTCTCGGACGACCTAATACGGCCTCACTTTTTAAGATGTCTCCCGCACCATGCTCGTTCGGCGCTCGTAGCCCAACCCAATCAGAGCTTGGGCTATTTAGCTAAAATTGCGGACGCAATTATGGAAAGCTCATACCAGCAATCTGAGCCTCCAGTGTACCAAGTAGCGGCGGTTTCTCAACACGTCGCTCAACCTACACGGCATCCTTTTCCGCCATTAACAGCCCCACCGACGGCTCCCGTGCGTCAACCTTCTCCGTCACCACATCCCAGAAGGCCTGACTCAACCAGTGTCACACAGCGGACCCAAGAGGGCAGGCCCAACGAATTCCGCCCGAGAAGTCTTCCTGCTCAGGTCACCATTTCTGACCTTCGTGCCATACAGACCTCAGTCCTCCGCGAACTAAATCAAATTCGCGCGGAGGCGAGAAGCAACCAACGAGGCGCTCAGAATCGTGGCGTATCTAATCGTCCCTTGGATCGGCACCAACCTTCCCAAAATGCCCCTCAGTGGGCCAACTTTCGCCGAGCACTACCTCGGCCTTCACAAATCGGCAACATTCAGAGGCAAAATACGCCCAACAACGCCGCCTCTCTCCCTTTGTGCACCAATCACCAACGATACGGTGATCGCACATTTAATTGCAAGTCGCCCTGTGGTTGGACGCAACCAGCCACCAATCAGGGACGACCTTTAGAAATAATTTTGCCGACCGATACCCTCGCGCAATCGGCCGGCACCCATGCTATAAATCGCCTAACCATCCGGGATTCTAAACTGAATATCGCTTTTACTGTCGATACCGGCGCCGATATTTCAGTCCTCCCGCGATCGTTTGCTCCGCGTAACCGCGTGCCCGCCGCGCTTAAATTGTCAGCTGCGAATAATACGCCGATACTTACGTACGGACGTAAAAAGCTGACACTTCAATTGGGTCTTTGTCGTCCGATCACTTGGCGTTTCGTCATTGCGGACGTAAATGAACCCCTGATAGGTTCCGACCTATTAGGTGCACATAATCTGTTGGTCGATTCGACCCATAACAGACTTGTGGCTCCAACCGCACCCCCCTCGCCCATGACGGCATCACCAGCGGCAACTTCAGGGGCCACAGAGTGCATAGACCCATTTCAGGTTATGGTACAAGAATTTGTTAGTACAACAATTCCTCTACCTAACCAACGCCGACACAAAGCCACGGTGTTTCATCACATAGAAACACGTGGCCCCCCGGTGAGCCAGCGTCCACGTCGACTGGCTCCTGAAAAATTACGTGCGGCGCGCGCGGAGTTCGAGCACATGATCGAACTAGGTATCTGCCAACCGTCGGACAGTCCCTGGGCAAGCCCACTCCACTTAGTGAAGAAACGTTCTGGTGAGTGGCGCCCATGTGGCGATTACAGGCTGTTGAACGCAGCAACTGTCCCGGACAGATACCCTATTGCACACCTCTACGATTTTTCGTACAAGTTACGAGGGTGCAATGTCTTCACTACCCTGGATCTCACCAGGGCATACCATCAAATTCCGGTGGCACCAGAAGACATCCCCAAGACCGCAGTAATTACACCTTTCGGACTCTTCGAGATCAAAGTGATGACTTTCGGCCTCAGGAATGCCGCACAGACATTCCAACGTTATATCGACACGGCTTTACGTGGTCTAAATTGCTGCCATGCATATCTTGATGACATTCTCATCGCCTCCAAAGACCACGCCGAACATAAACGCCACTTACGTCAGGTCCTAGAGCGCCTCCGTGAATTCGGTCTTGTCATCAACCCAGATAAGTGTCAATACGCCAAGGAGCAAATCACCTATCTGGGTTATGTCGTTGACAACCAGGGCATTCGCCCACTTCCAGACCGTGTGGAGGCCCTCATGAAGTATCCCCGGCCTACTAACGTGAGTGAGCTTCGTCGATTTTTGGGCATGCTTAACTTTTACCGCCCAACACTGAAGAACGCTGCCCAAATTCAAGCTCCCTTAAATGAGTTCTTAAAAGGAGCTAAGCGCAATGATAAGCGCCCCATTAATTGGACAGAAGTCTCTGATCGAGCATTCCAACTGTCCAAAGAACAATTGGCAAATGCCACTTTGCTCCGATACCCCCTCGAGGGAGCGGCACTATCCATCCAATGCGATGCATCCGATACCGCAATCGGAGCCGTCCTTGAACAGGACATTGAAGGCCGACCGGAACCACTTGGTTTCTTTTCAAGGAAGCTGAGTCCCACTGAGCGACGTTACAGCGCCTACGACCGTGAATTACTCGCGATCTACAGCGCTGTTAAATACTTCCGTCACATGATAGAAGGTCGCTCACTCTCCATCTTAACAGACCACAAGCCATTGGTGTATGCGTTCCGGAAGAAGTCGGGAAATGCCTCCCCCCGACAAGAGCGTCAGTTAGATCTCATTGGGCAATATACTACGGAGATCAAGCACATCTCCGGTAAACAGAACGTTACGGCGGACGCCCTTTCTCGAATCGATACGATTCACTTGCGTACCGCCTTAAACAATGCTGACCTTGCCCTAGCTCAAGAGGAGGACGAACAGCTCAAGTCCCTCCTAACTGCCGATACGGCACTTGAGTTTAAGAAAATCACTCTTCGCGACCCCTTGGGCGAAATCTGGTGTGATGTTTCAACTGGAACCGCTAGACCTTACATTCCCGAAAAACTGCGTAAGGGCGTGTTCCAGGTTTACCACAACCCAGCCCACCCCAGCGGCCGAGCGACAGCCGCTGCTGTCCGTCGCAAATTTGTTTGGCCCCGGATGAGCAAAGATCTCACCGGTTGGGCCCGTGCTTGTCTCCAGTGCCAACGCTGCAAGGTAGCGCGACATAATGTACTGGAGCCAGCACAATTCAAGCTTCCCACGGCACGCTTCGCCCATGTCCACATAGACATAGTGGGACCGCTTACTCCATCAAGAGGATTTTCTTATATCCTCACTATGATGGATCGCTGCACGCGATGGCCAGAGGCGACACCTCTCCGGGCAGTTACTGCCGAATCAGTCGCCAAGGCCTTTTACTCAACTTGGGTCACACGCTTCGGTGTACCAACCACCTTAACTTCGGACCGAGGTCCACAATTCGAGGCGACAATATTTAAGCAGCTAACAAACCTTCTCGGCTGCCAAAGAAGTCGTACCACCGCCTACCACCCGCAATCCAATGGGATGATAGAGCGCTGGCATAGATCCCTCAAGGCCTCACTCATGTGTCATAACGACACCCAATGGTTCGACGCCCTGCCCACTGTCCTCCTCGGCCTGAGGACAAGTATTAAGGAGGACCTGGGAGCTTCGGCAGCAGAGCTCACCTACGGCACTAACCTCCTTCTTCCAGGAGAACTCTTCCTGGATGGCGAAACACCGCGTGACCAACTTCGCGAATTGGGGCATCTCCGTGACCTGCTACGCAAGGTTAGGGCAACGCCAGTAGCCAGGCACGGCTCCAAAAAACTTTTCGTCCACCCGGAACTGCACAGCTGCACGCACGTCTTTGTCAGGGTGGATAAGGTCAAAAAACCCCTCGACCCCCCTTATGATGGCCCATTCAAAGTCTTCCGCCGCATCAACGACCGCGTCTTCGAGATCGATCTCAAAGGCAAGCGATCCACGGTCAGCGTCGAAAGACTTAAGCCCTGCTTTCTGGAAGCTTCAGCTCCAGAACAGCCTCCTAACCAATACACAACTGCCGACCGACCTGCACAACCTCCCCGCACCCGCGCCCAAGCGCGCGCCCACAGACAACTACCCCCCTCTCAATCTTCCTTACCTGTTTCGTGACTACGTCACTGGGGGGGGAGTGATGTAGCGGTTCTTTAATACATTCCCAAAGAACCGCCCATCCTCTTAAATGAACCACCCTCCAAACCCACCATACCTACCTGCAATTTTGGGCAGCGTAAGCTACCCTTCATTCTCTTTCACCTGAAAGTTAAATCTCATTAAGGCATGCATCACGTTGAATTTTTCCGTTTATGAACCGTACCATATCTCCATCGGCTCGGCTTGTCAGCAATTATAATAGATAAATACTAGCTGGCCAGCGTAATTGTTGACATAGCCGAAGCCGATGGTTTCTTGCTACGGTTCATATCCATTTATTGCCCCAGTCCCAAGGTTCGCAACACTTGCGACCAATTTCCTTTGTCGGTTATCTACCGATCATGGGATTTGGGCACTAATATGATTGACGTTAGACAATCATAACCCAAATCATACCAACGATGCTCCGGCCTGTAAAACAAACAAAATCTACCATAGCCTAGGTCATAGGCGAGCAAACCATCGGTTTACTTATCGCCACGAAAACTCTATAGCCTACAATGGCATTAGCATGAACGCCTAAGTAAACACGATGTGCATATCATCGTGACCCTTGAAATAGCGTTTTTGTGTATCTTGAAGCAAAAACCTATTTCGTTCTCAGGCGCAGGTCATCAAAGATTTATGGCCCTCGAAATAGCGTTTCTGTTTATTTAAGACACAGAAACCTATTTCTCCCTTCGGCGATTTTTCGCCATCGCTTATCTCTATAATACCCATTCATTGCACCAGCCCATGTTTATTTAGGTGCATTTTCGTCGTTGTCGATATACAGGCTGAAGGGCAACGTACATGTCCCATACGGACACATATAGAATCCTCCCACACCAATGTAATCCACACCGTGGATCTGGCAGATATGGATGGTTTCTAGGAGTCAGATATTATACGCCAAGGCATACGCTCGCGCAGGAGTCGGAGTCAGGTTTGAATCGCGAAACCTATAACCACGGAGTCGTTGAAATTATATTGATAACATCCTTTTCGCGTTTGTGCATTTTTAAATTAGCCATTCCGTTTTTCTTGGCACTCGGAACTTTAGAGTATACAAATGTGGAGTTCTCCCCGGTACGGCTGGAAGTGAGAATAGTTATAATACTTAAGATTTAGTGGAAATAAAAGGACAGAAAAATACCATTGACAGAAATGAATATTTGTTATTGTTTTAAACCTTTATAAAAATCGTAAAAGGCGCGTTACGATCAAATAAATTATAATTTACGTGAATCAGTGTGTGTTTGTTTATTCTCATGTTCGCTCCGTTTGGGGAAGTGATTTTCGAGACAACCCTTTTGACCGGAATTCCTCAATTTTAAGTAGCGGTGTGGCTGGACCCCATGCCCATGAAGGCGTATTAGCCGACACCACTACAGGTCTGATAATGGGGGCTGTTCTGGGGCGGAAGCTTCCAGAAAGCAGGGTTTAGGTCTTTCGACGCTGACCGTGGATCGCTTGCCTCTAAGATCGATCTCGAAAACGCGGTCGTTGATGCGGCGGAGAACTTTGAAAGTGCAAACATAAGGGGGATCGAGGGGTTTTTTGAACTTATCCACCCTGACAAAGACGTGCGTGCAGCTGTGCAGTTCAGGGTGGACGAGGAGTTTTTTGGAGCCGTGCCTGGCTACTGGGATTGCCCTAACCTTGCGTAGCAGGTCACGGAGATGTCCCACTTCATGAAGTTGGTCACACGGTGTATCGCCGTCCAGGAAAAGTTCTCCTGGGAGAAGGAGGTCGGTACCGTAGGTGAGCTCCGCTGCCGAAGCACCCAGGTCCTCCTTAATACTTGTCCTTAGGCCGAGAAGGACAATGGGAAGGGCGTTAAACCGTTGAGTGTCGTTGTGACACATAAGTGAGGCCTTGAGGGATCTATGCCAGCGCTCTATCATTCCATTGGATTCGGAGTGGTAGGCGGTGGTACGACTTCTTTGGCAGCCAAGAAGGTTCGTTAGCTGCCTGAATATTGTAGCCTCAAATTGTGGACCTCGGTCCGAAGTTAAAGTTGCTGGCACACCGAAGCGTGTGGCCCATGTTGAATAAAAGGCCTTGGCGACTCATTCGGCAGTAACTGCCCGGAGAGGTGTCGCCTCTGGCCATCGCGTGTAGCGATCCATCATAGTGAGGATGTAAGAGAATCCTCTTGATGGAGTAAGCGGTCCCACTATGTCTATGTGGATGTTGTGTTTAGTAGGGGTTTGTTTCAGGACGCGAGTTTCCTGATCCTTAAAAGGACAAGGCGATCTCTTAAAACAGACCGCTCCTGAAATCTTGTCCTACAAGGGGTCGTTACCGTGCTTCCTCTGATCCAGAGGGAAGAGCAACGTCCTTTTGGTTTGGCCCCAGTATCCGCAAGTCCGCTGGTTTCCGTGGGGGCCAGGTGATACTTCGATATCAGTCAAGTTAAAATGAAACAAGTTTATTCACGTATTTTATTTTCCAAATGGGTTTTATTTCCCAGGCTTCCTCTATTCTTCTACTTAGATATTCTCCTGGGGACTTCCTTCAGGGACAGATCTCGATATTTAACCGCGGCCCGGAGATCACTTAACTATTCCTTTATAAAGGAAAAGGAATCGAAAATTGTATCGCAAAGATACACATTTTCGTGCAACAATCTCGATCTTTTGGATATTTCGAGCGAGATGTTGTATTTACATAAGATAAGAAATCAATTTCTTGAATTCTTACGAAACTATTACGCAGATGTGTGAATGTATCTGCTTTTGAGTTTTTGTTTGTTTAACTCAATGGAATTTTTGGGATAGAGATAACGATCTCTGAATTTTGGATTTGGGTGATGCTGTGGAGCAAATGTAGAACAATAAACGAATCTTGGATTCGTTTATTGTGAATTTTAATTTTAATTTTGATTTTGAATTTAATTATGCCGTTGGGGCAAATGTTATGCGATAAACGAATGTTTGATTCGTTTATTGCGAATTTTGGATCATGTTTGGCTTTTTTCAGGTTTTGATAGGATTTTGGGTTTTAGGGTAATATTGCTGGGATTTTGGATTAGGAATGGGGGAAAAAGATGGTAGGGCTTTTTGGAGCACTACATGGATATGGGCGAAGCGTGCAGTAGGAAGCTTGAATTGAGCTGGCTCCAGTACATTATGTCGCGCTATTTTGCAGCGTTGGCAATGGAGACAAGCACGGGCCCAACCGGTGAGATCTTTGCTCATCCGGGGCCAAACAAATTTGCGACGGACAGCAGCGGCTGTCGCTCGGCCGCTGGGGTGGGCTGGGTTGTGGTAAACCTGGAACACGCCCTTACGCAGTTTTTCGGGAATGTAAGGTCTAGCGGTTCCAGTTGAAACATCACACCAGATTTCCCCTAAAGGGTCGCGAAGAGTGATTTGCTTAAGCTCAAGTGTCGTATCGGCAGGTAGGAGGGACTTGAGCTGTTCGTCCTCCTGTTGAGCCAGGGCAAGGTCGGCATCGTTTAAGGCGGTACGCAAGTGAATCGTATCGATTCGAGAAAGGGCATCCGCCGTGACGTTCTGCTTACCGGAGATGTGTTTGATCTCCGTAGTGTATTGCCCTATTAGGTCTAATTGGCGCTCTTGTCGGGGGGAGGTGTTTCCCGACTTCTTCCGTAACGCGTAGACCAGCGGTTTGTGGTCTGTCGAGATGGGGAGCAAGCGACGTTCCACCATGTGACGGAATTTAACAGCGCTGTAGATCGCAAGTAATTCACGATCGTGGGCGCTGTAACGTCGCTCTGTAGGACTCAGTTTCCTTGAAAAGAAACCGAGTGGTTGCGGTCGGCCTTTGATGTCCTGTTCAAGGACAGCTCCGATTGCGGTATCCGATGCGTCGCATTGGATGGACAGTGCCGCTCCCTCGAGGGGGTATTAGAGTAAGGCGGCGTTTGCCAATTGATCTTTGGACAGTTGGAAAGCTCGATCCGAGGCTTCTGTCCAGGGGATTGGGACAATATTCAATCATGAACCGTGGCAAGAATATCGGCTACAGCTGTATCAACAATTATGCTGACCAGCGAGTATTTATCGATTATAATTGCTGATAAGCTGAGTCGATTGGGTTGATACGGTTCATGTAATATGAATGAAATTTGTTTGATGTGCATGCTTGCTGGGGTTTTATTTTCAGGTATGAAAAATGCTGCTGAGAGCTTACGCTACCCAAAATTGCAGGTAGGTACGGTGTCTTGTGGAGTGAGGGAAAAGCAGGGTGATTTAAGGAAATGGATGGTTCTTTGGGAAAGCTTTAAAGAACAGCCACTTATCTTAGTCGAAAACAAGCATTAAACAAATATGTTACCATAATGACTGCTTTTCGAGGTAATTCCTTGTACACGCCAGGTGATATTTCACCGATACCTGGAGCTTTTTTGTAGTTCAAACTTTTTCTCGATTTCTTGGGCAATCTCCATTGGGGTCACTGGTTTAATTGTTTGCTCAGTTTGATACCTGGGTGAAGGATCAATACTACTGTGGATGTTGTGTGGTTTGAACACTGAAGCCAGGTGTTGTGCAAAAATTTCGACTTGATCTTCAGTTCTGCGTACCCACTGCCCCTGCCCATCATTTATAGGTGGCACTTGGATAAGGGGACGTTTAAATTTACGTGTTGCCTTCCACAGAGAGTAATCCGTATCCGCTGACGGACTTAGTTCACTTAGATACTCATCTATACCACTCTGTTTATGGTCTTTAATTAATTTGTTAACTAGATTGCTCACCTTGTTGAATATTTTTATATCGTTAGGGTGTCTGGATCTGTGCCAGGTTTGTCTAGCTTTGCGCCTGTCTTTGATTAGATCTCTAATCTCAATAGGGTATGTGGTTGCTGGTTCTGGTTTATCACTTGGCACCGGAGTTGCCGCTGCGCTTTGTAATGTTTCGATAAGTTGTTGTACTTGTTGCTTCAATTCTTCTCTCTCGCACGGTCGCTGGGGTGCGTAGTCCAATAGGCCATACAACCTCCGATTTTTATGAAGCTCATATGAGAAAAGTGTGCTTCTGATATCAACGGAATATCTATGTTATGCTCTCTTATAAATATTTTTAGTTCTTGAGCCCTTTGGTTGAGCCCATTTGCGTTCCAAGTGATTAATCGTAGGAGCCGATTACTCATTGTCTTTATTTCTTGGATTTCTTGGCCGGTAGTTTTTGAAAATTTTACCTACGCTTTCTGTTAGCTGGTTGATGCTTTTTTTGATGTCGTCCTGGAATACACTGAGCATCTTCATCATATCCATGATGGTAGGCTCATTATTGACAGGTTGTTGTCTGCTTTTATTATCTGTCTTCTCATTTGGTTTGTTGTTCATTTGTGTGTTGTTAGTACCGGTTGAGGTTGGCTCCTCTCGCTCTGAATTTTTTGATTGTAGTCTTTGAGTGACTGTAGTTTTCTTTGGATGCTGTGCTTTTAGTTTTTTTTGATACACTGAGCATCCCTTGTAACTAGTTGGATGGCCATTCTCGTGGCAAAGCGCAGATGTTGCTATGCTGTTGCGTTGTTTTGAGCATTGGGTTGTGTGGTGAGGCCCAGCACACTTAACACATCTTGAATTATAGTTGCAGACATTTTTTGTATGACCAAGCTGTTGGCAATTATTACATTGAGGTATCGATCTGACCTTTTTAGGTGGTTCAATAGATACTTTGCACCATAATAATTCTTAGATTTCATAAACTGATTTATTATTCTCTTTTTGAACTATATCGACATAAAACAAAGGAAAGGCTTTAAAGATTTTTTCTCCATTATTTGACGTGGTGCTTTTCCTGATGTTTGCTACCTTTACCACATTATGGTTTAGTGAGCATAATTCGTTTGCAATCATATCTATGGACATTGAAGCTGGAAGTCCTCTGATTACGAATCTAAATAGTTACTCACTTTTTAGTTGGTAGGTATGATACTTTAAGTCTTGGGTTCTTACATCGGTCTTGTTATATGGTTATGGTGTTATATGGTATTTGATATATTTGAATACTTTATATATTTATAATAAGTGAAGGGGGCTTACTTGGATTGAACTTGATTGGGGTCAGTTGCTGAAACACATTTCACATAATACAGGCCGGATAATTAGATCATAATTTCAAATCCACGATTTTGAAATAAAATACCAGACGGCACACGCCAGAGCAAAGACAAAAACTATGACAGGACAATACTCCTTTCCCAGGTGTTCCAATGAATGTGTGTCATGTATTGTATGGGATATCAGAGTGCATGATACTCACCTATTAACGTGTCATCTGAGAGGTGAGTCATTGTGGATTGGCCATGCAATGTGCAATGAATATTTGAAATGACGAACATAGTTTTCAGGTCATGATTTTGACAGCCAAAATATGATGGCATGTAATCTACTTGATATTGGTATGTATCGGAAATGTTGATATTAAAAGAATAAATCAGATTCAATCAAACCGCAATCTACATTGCTTCTCATTTCAATTTATCGCAGAAACCTTTGGCATTCATGCCCTGCCCATCGATTTTACTCTTGTTGACTTTTGGCAGAAACCTATGTCATTCGTGCCCTGCCTTATTTGTTAAGCGAAGGGACTCACTTTAGGGCTTTCCACACTTACTACATACAGTTGGATTCGGGTCACGGTGTCTTAATTACCCTCACCCTTTTCTTACTCTACATCTAAGCAACTTCTACTCAACATGGCGATCGTGCCACTTTTACTCTACATACGGAGTAACGCCTTCTTCACTTCGGCTTGACCGACGGTTTCTGAAATAGTTTGCAGTGTTTATCTTCTCTCCCCAATACATCTTTGTGGGCCCCAAGTGTATTAATAAACACCTGGCCCTGTCGACGATAGTTCTGTTCATGCCCTTCGCGACACCATTTTGTTGCGGTGAGTACGGCGTGGTTAAATGCCTCTGGATAAGCTCGCGCATCAGAAATTCGTCGAAGTGTTTATAGCGATAATCTAAGGTGGTTTTGCCTATTTACTGCTACATAAAAATTTCAGAAAAAAAGGCATTCAAGAACAAAATATGGAAAAAAAAACTCAAGAAACAAAAAGTAATAGTCATTTATATATTTTTAAATACCCACAAAAATTAAAGTTGATCGTTATTGCAGCTGTAAATAAATTTAGACACGATTCTTTTCAGGAAAACTTTTAGACTGATTTATGTTCGCATACTTTTACATTTCATGAGCAGCTTTATCCAGAGGAAGACAAGCGTTCCAAGGTGATGGGTATTATTTTAGGTAGCGTAGCTCTGGGGGTTTTACTTGGCTATCCATTGGGCAGCATTCTTTATGACCTCGTGGGAAAATCTTCGCCTTTCATCATACTTTCTACATTTATTTGTTTTAACATAGGTAAGTTCATTAATTTAACATTGATTTTGTATATTTGTTGAAATGATCAATACATGCCTTTGTAGGGCTGCAACTACTTTCAATGGATCTTTCCGTTCGGCCAGAGGTATAATGGCATTCTAGAATACTACTCTAAACTAAGCTGACCGATTTTATTTTAAAGACCACTCTTGAAGATGACAAACCGAAATGGCGGCCAATATTATCCAACAGGATGATAATTGTCATCGTAGTTGCAATTCTAATCTCAACTTCTTCAATGGCCATTTTAGAACCTTGTCTTCCAATTTGGTTAATGGAACATTTAAAACCTTACAAGTGGCAACTCGGTACAGTTTTTATTCCAGATTCAGTTGGATATTTTATTGGTACAAACTTCTTTGGTGCGATTGCTTACAATTTCGGACAAGTCAGAGTCTCATGTTTATCGTTACTTCTTGTTGGGACGTCATCTATTTTGGTAAGAAATACTATACTATTGGAACACGGTGAACAATAATCTTTTTAAGTAGATTCCGAATGCCCAAACAGTTCCACAATTGTTGTTGCCTCATTTTGGACTAGGCCTGGGTATTGGGATAATTGATGCTGCTTTGGTGCCCTTACTAGCCAGCTTTGTGGATGCAAGCTTGAACGATGATCAATCTACATCCAGTGATTCGATGTCAAGCTATGGGACAGTATACGCAATCCAACAGACTTCTGTCAGTCTGGCCTATTGCTTGGGTAAGTTTAGTATTTTGTAACTTACAAGGAGTTTCTATACAAACAAAATTGTAGATTTAAGTAAACAACAATTTCCATTTGATGTTCTTCTTTTCGTTAAGTAATGGTGGTAGGAAGTGTCTTGATCCTATGATCCTATTTATAGGATACTCCATTTACAAGTATTAAAAAAACGGTAATAATAATCTAGATGAGAACTTTTGTTGATACGCAGGCTTTTCGACAATTCTCCTTGGATTTTCATCATTCTAAATGTCACTATTCTTCTTTTTCACACAGTCACTAAGATAAAAACGGGCTTGGCCACTAAATATGATATTTGGTGAAAAATGCCTATTACGTACGTCTAATCGGCGAAGACACGACTCTTAATATGGTCAATAAGGTTCAGTTCTTGTCTTATTTGAACTTTGTAAACAAAATCATTTTTAAAAATTCGGTCCAATCTATCGTAGTGAGATTCGTTCCTGTACATGATAATAGATCAAGATGTTTGGATTCTCGACCATATTCGTGCGGACCACAGCATTGCTTTAGGCTGAACGTTTGTGTACTATCGACTCAGTTTGTGGGGGTTTTGAAGTTGTTGTGCCAGCAGGGGCACTGTTTCACATTCTTCCAACTATGTTACTACGAGAAATGTGCACCAGAAAAAATAACAGAACGCACTATAAACTGTTTGAAGTCTATTGTTTATTGTACATACTTTGGATGCGGTATTTGATTACAAGTTTGTTTATGGTTACAGACTTGATTACAAAATCTTGATGTATCAGTTGTAATTAATAGCATATAAAATTTGTCCACGAACACAATTGGTACGAAACTGTTGGACTCGTTCTCATTTTTGATTTGCTTCAAGAGATGTTAATTTGATTGAATTAGGAAATTTATCCGCGACACAATTGCAATGAACCTATTTGTCTCAGGATGCACCTCAAAGGATGACTAATGACTCTATCAGACGAGAAATGAAAATTTACTCTAGACGTTCGACGTCGTGTGTACGTTACCGTGGTTGAATAAATGACTCATGTGCATGTGCCCATTTTGGTGGTTGAGATGTGACTGATGCGAATTAGGGATGAAAATTGGGATTTGGGATTTTGGATTCGCACGACGATCAGCCAATCATCGTCGTGCTCTCTCATGCATCCATTAAATTTCCTGGGCCATCGAGGTGGATAAACACTTGTGCATTCATTCGACAGTCGATGGGCGTAGGAAGGATGGAGAAATCAAAAGGGAAATCACAATAACCCAGGGTTGATCTGGCTTTTGTGTGCGTGTACCAATGCAGACTCTGAGGCTGACCGAGTGACCTAGTTCGGTGACCGTGGTGATCTCAGAGTGCAATGAACTATGGGAAGATGAAAATGAGAAGGAGAGGAAAATGGTTTGTGCTATTCACCTGCAAAAAGAGATCATTGATCCCAGGCGGATAGAGTGTCTGGGGGAAGTCCAAGTGACGCTACATAGGCTAGGGGAATATTATCATGGGAGCCAAATTAAATAAATCGATAATTTGCCCATCTGTTGCACGATGATGCAACCGCGTCGCTAGGTCAGACTTTGCCGTTACTAACCGACATGAAATGCGATTTCCGGTGGAAATCTCATGGCGTTAGCGAACTGGGTTTGCCATATGGCAAAAGGGAGCTGAATTCAATTATGCATTATCTGCATAGAATAATGAATTCAGCTATGCGTCTGTTTGGAAAATATGCTTCTCAGGTGAAATAGCTGGTAGAAGAAATTGGGGATGAGCTGACGCGCTGTTAGCGGTCGAAATTAGGTTGAAATAGTGGGTTGGTTCACCATGTAGTATAGAGAACCGTCACACGTTTTTTTTTTCAATTTTGCAATATTTTTTGCAATTGAACTTAGAACTTGGACGATTATGTAGACTAAATAAATCATCATGTGTGCAAAGTGCATTTTCATTTAAACGTGTCTTTTCGTAATAGGCTTCAATAATTTTAGCACATCCTTGAATTATTAATCTTTCCATAGTATAAATAGCTAAAAACAGATATTATTAAACGAAAGAATCACCGTTAAAAGCTGTTTGGCGTTAAAACTCTATACACATTTAACATTTTTTCTTGTAATTGAAACTCCCTATATAATAATTTGATGCAAGGTTTTCACTTAAATGTACTTATTTAAACTACATTTTATACGATTTTAAAGTTTAATATACAATACTTCTAGCACCACTGCTGGGCGGAGAATTAGTTCAGGCTGTAGGATTTACTTGGGTAATGCGAATAGTAGGTTTGCTGAACATAATTTATGGACCTTTCTTAGTGGTATTCTATGGCAAGTATAACGTTAATGTAAGTTGTTTGCACTTAATTTCTGAGTTACCTTAATACTAAACGCACATTTTAATATTACAGAGTGTTTCAGAGGAACGCAATCAAATTCTTTTGGCCACATCTGGAAGTAGTTCCGGTATGCAATACAAGAAGCTGTACAACGCAGTTGAATAGATCTCAGATTCATTACTAGTGAATGTGAGCATTTATTTAATTTAAACATTTTCTAGGCACTATTTTTCAAATAATGCAAATAAACACATAATTAAATCAAAAATGAATATACAACAAAATACGGTTGATTGATGATTACCTATAAGAAAGAAAGA
Source organism: Microdon myrmicae (assembly GCA_963931805.1). NCBI lineage: Eukaryota > Metazoa > Arthropoda > Insecta > Diptera > Syrphidae > Microdon > Microdon myrmicae. The sequence goes on along the minus strand of OZ007499.1, from coordinate 52,312,180 downwards.
AGTGTAACAATACCCATAATGAAATAATGTAATGTTCAGTTTTTCAATTGACTTTGGACTGTGCAGATGTATCCAAGTCGCGCAACTTAAACCAAACGGGTTTCATCTTTTCATGTAAACAAAATACAATGGCTCTTTATATTATAAATAATTTATTTAAATAAACACCATCGTTGTTATTATAGATATTCAAAATTTCAAAATTTGAAACCCAGGGTGTTAAGCGGCACCGTGCTCATTGGATGGACCTTTTGATTAAAGTGGTATACTAATAAAACTTAAGTATTTCAGTAGCGGTTTTTTATGTTTCATATGTAATTTTACACTAATTCGTTATTCTATAAAAAGATCTCATACGAACGAATTACGCGAAGAGATTAACAACCCTAGAGACATGAGACTCCCCCGGATTAGTAGGAACCTTGACGTGGTGCGGGGGCCTTAACTACAATGAATCACTCAGGCTATGCTGACGGAAGCATACGCTTCCAATAGGACCACCCATGTCAGACAGGCTAGCGAGGAGTAACACACAAAGATCTACCACCCCTAATCCTGGGTGTTACGTGTCACCGTGCCCATTGGATGGATTACAGCCAGGCGTATACCGGCTGTATTATAGTGGCGCCTCTCTGACTCCAGGTCGAATTGGAGCAGTAAGCAGACCGTATCGTATCAAAACGGGGCTCTGATATGGCCGACTATTTGAAAAACGAAGACGTAGGGAAAGACGGAAAAAGCAGGATATACGCGTCGGCACGTGGAATGTTCGAACGTTATATAAACCAGGCGCGATACAGAATATAAAAGTGACATCATCATGCAAGGAGCCGAAGAGGTGGTACTAGAAATTAATGAAGATAAAACAAAATACATGATTACAGCGCGAGCAGGTGGACCTCAGGGAACACATATAAACGTTAGAGGCAATATATTTGAAAAATTTAAAGTGTTTAAATATCTGGGAACAATACTGAAGGCCAGTAATGAAATGTCGATGGATATTTTAATAAACACCTGCATTCCGGCAACGGCGCAGCCGAGTCAGTGAGGTCATGAACTTCCGGGTTCCTATAGACCAATAAATAGTAATAATAAAAGTAATAGTAATATTTTAAGCATACACTTACTTGACCGTGTATTAAAATCTAACAATTCTCAAAAACTAGAACAATCCAACCGTTAATCTCTTCAGAGATTATTGAGGCGGCTCTACGGAGTGCAGTATTGAACTCAACTAACTTTTAACCTACTTAACTTAATAGTTCTCAATGGTTTCTGCTGTGTGGAATTATTCGCAGCAGATAGGTATGTTACATTTTATTATGGGAGTTTATTAATAACGTAACTCAGACGGTGAAAACAATAACAATCAATTTACTCAAATCCGTATACCCTAAGTGATAATCATCATCATCATCATCATCATCATCATCATCATCACCATCATCATCATCGGCACTATAACCGGGATCCGGTCTTGGTCTTATTTAGCAAATCTCTCCACCGGCCCCGATTACGAGTCGATGTGATCCAGTTTGGCACTCCCAGGCTCTGGGCGTCCTGGTCTACGCCATCCCTTCATCGCAGACAAGGTCTGCCGCGCTGTCACCTTCCATACATCATGTCACAAAGGACTTTCCGGGCAGGCTCCTCTTCGCTCGTTCGAGCTAGGTGTCCCGCTCACCGGAGTTTACCGAACTTGATTTTTCTTACAACATTAGCTTCAAGGTAAATCGCGTACAACTTATGGTTGTAGCATCTCCGGAATCGTCCTCCCTCACACATAGGGCCAACAATTCTCCTTAAGACCTTCCTCTCGAACGCGGCTAAGAATTCAGAGTGCCTTTTATTAAGCACCCAGGTCTCGGATCCATACATGAGTACTGGTAAGACCATGGTCTTGTACAGTAGTAGCTTGGATGTTCGGGATACATTTTGGGATTTAAAGAGCCTTGATAGACCATAGTAGGCTTTGGTGGATTTAATCAGCCGTTCGCGTATTTCTTCTTCCAAATTGTTATCGGCTGATACTATTGACCCAAGGTAGTTAAAGGATTGCACTACTTCAAATTCGTGCTCCACTACCCTGATAGTTTGACCAACGTTAGATCTTCTCTTCGCAGAAGTTGCCCCATGTACTTAGTTTTCCCCTCATTAATGTGCAGTCCCTGTTTTTGTGCCGCCTGCTCGATCTGAGTGAAGGAGTTATGTACAGCCGAATCGGATCTACCGATAATGTCGGAGTCATCTGCGTAGGCAAGTATCTGGCTGGACTTGGTGACAATAGTCCCTCTTGTTGTAACGCCAGAGTCACGGATTGCTTTCTCCAACGCCAGGTTGATGAGGAGGCAGGCCAGGCCGTCCCCTTGTCGAAGTCCATTAAATATGTTTATTGCTTTGGACAGCAATCCCGCTATTTTTACTTGACTAGTTACGTTGGTCATGGTCAACCTACAAAGTCGTATGAATTTGTTTGGAATGTCGAACTGTCTCATGGCAACATATAACATAGTACCCTGGCTATGGTGTCATGGGCGGCCTATAAATAGATGATATAAATAGATGATATAATGGAATCTTAAATTCCAGACATTTTTCCATCGCCTGCCTAAGCGTGTATATCTCATCAATCGCTGAGATAAAGCCACACTGATATTGACCAATGATGACTTTAGCGTATGGGGCTATCCGATCTTGTAGGATAGAGGAGAGTATCTTATAGACGGTACTCAGCAATGTTATACCCAAACTGTTGCTGCACACTGTGATATCTCCCTTCTTATGTATGGGGCAAATTATTCCGCGACGCCAATCTTCCGGCATATCCTCTTGCTCCCATACGTGGACCACGATCTCGTGAGATGCGTTTGTTGTATAAACATTTAAAAACACACACAACTTACCGGCTTCCGACTTGATAGCCCGTGCTCTTCGGCTTCCGGCTTATTCATCCGTAGATTGGCTGCAACCTGAAGTTAACTTGGGGGACTGCCGAGGAGTTCAACCTGCGGTTAGTTGGTTCCCCCCACTGGAGGTATGAGAGAGGATAGGCGAGGGTGCGTACTGCCTCCTTCCGTGTTGTGGGGTCTGGCCAGGGGATTGCTTCCCTGCTCCAGGTTTGGTCCTCGACCGGTTGATGGTGTGGACCCCGTCTTCTTGAGATGCCGCCGCTGTGCCACTTTTAATCAAATTATTAATCGCTTACCTCCGTGTGCCACCGGCACCTTGGGTTACCTTCCTCAGCTGAGGGACGTTGGGCGGAGTCTTCTCCTTTGGGACGCTTGATGGCGTCCCGATGGTGTTTTGTAATAACAAGACCTTCCTTTTTCTTTCTGTCCAGTTTTAGTGTTACTTTATTTTTATCAGTTTTTAATTTATATAATTTAATTTATTTAATGTATATAATTGACGCCACGCCTCGGCTGTCTGATTCCCCTTTTTATATCAATTAATTTAAGTAAAAAGAAACGAAAACCCCACATGCATTCCCACGGTCACGGCTGTCCTCCAGGCAGTCACCTGACGCCAGTTGCAGTCGAAGGCCAGGCCGACGACGGTGAGAATCGCAGCGTTGCGAAAATTCCATCCCCAAGGTCATGAAAACATTTACCTGGGCGAAGATGGGGTGTCGGATGCGATCGTCCAGGTGAGTACCTGAGAATTGCAGAATTGCAATTTAGGCGTGTGTGCGAAAATGATTTCATTCCAAGGTTATTCGTTTGGAATAAGAAAAATGTGGGAGAATGCAAGATTGCATTTTTGTATGGGGTATGGAATGAGTTTAGCAATGTGTAGACATGTGATAAGGTTTCACATGCTACACCGAAAGGATTCTATGGGTTGTAGCAAGATTTTCTTGTATGCTACACTGAAAGAATACCTTCGGTGTTAACTTTAATTAATGCATGAAATTTTATGATTCTTTCGCAGAATAAATGATAGGGTTATTTGTTGGATTTGGATGAGGGTATTGGCAGTTTGCGTGCAGCAAAATGCAATGTCATGTTTAACAGATTTATATGGAGGGCATTGGGAGTTTGCGTACAGCAAGGTGCCATGTTATGTGTAACACGTTGAACCAGATTTGATCCGCGGATACAATACGTCTGCGTAATGCAATCCGCGCGGAAAACTATACCAACAAGATAGTGATCGAAGTCGTCGTTGGCACCTCAGTGCAGTCATCAGGCTCGAGAGGTGGCGGCGATCTATCTACACGTGGTCAATTTGGTTGCGAGTGGCTCCATCAGGTGATACCCAGATGGCTTTGTGGATGTTTTCACGCATATACCTGGTACTCGCAACGACCAAGTTCTTTTTGCTGCCAGTTCGATGACTCGTAGTCCACTGTCATTAGTGTTCTCATGCAAACTATGGGAACCTGAGTAGCATCTCATGACCTATTTTGGCATCCAAATCACCAAAAACGATTTTCACAGCGTATCTTGGGGAGCCATTGAGGCCCGTTCGACGTTCTCGTAGAATTCTTCTTTTTCGTCGTCAGGGACTCCTCTGTAGGCCCGTGAAATTTTATGAGACTTATGTTCTTAAACTTGCCCCTCACGCATAAAGCACATAGCCTTTCGTTTATTGATAATAAACGATAATGGTAGGCTTCAGTTTTTGGCTGACTAGAGAGCCTACCCCGCACATGGTGTTTTGCATGACAGCTGTAATAAATGTCATGCTCGATTCTTTGAATAACATCCATCTAATTTCTTGTAATGCTGTTATGTCAGCCTTATATTCGGACAGGGCATCGGCTAGCTGCTGTGCAGCACGAGCTCTGTGTAGTGAGCGGACGCTTAGCCATTTTCGTTTCCGTGGTCGTCGGCATTACCAGTCTATATCCGACTTGTTAAATGTTCCATAATATCTAGTTTTTCCGGGTAACGTTGCGCCAACCTTTTTCCGGATGTCACTGCATGCATTGGTTCACTACTTGGCAGGTGCCGAAGTAGCTATCCAGGGGTGTCACGTGGAGACTGCATGTCAACTTAGATTGAACAAAGACAAGGATCGTCCTGGCCTTCGCCGGGTTGAAAGCAATCAGTGACTTTGCACTGTATGTTGGCTTCCACCCCCACCCAAAGTGATAATCACCCATGTGAATTATTGATATATTCTTGTTCCTTGACTCTTCTCCCGAGAACAAAATAAGTAAATGCTCCACCAATATTGAGGACATCTAATTCTTTTTAAAAAAACAAAATCAGTACTCCATCGATAATAGTTACGAATAAAAGATGACACGAAAGAAATCATGTCGCCCGTTAATTCACGGAAAATTGTCGCTCCGTCTAAGAAATTATCAATCAAGGAAGCTCAAGAAATAACGGACTATTTGATTAAAAAAATGTTTATCGGTATTAAAATTGTGTATGCAATCATATGATTCAGTACTTTTGAAATTATAAGAAGACAAATGTCAGTAGTTCATGCACTACATTAAAACTGAAAATGCTTTTAAAACGGTGCTATACTGCTTAGGACGAGTTGATGGTATTAGGTTAAGAGCCGACCTTATACAACTTGGTCTAAGAAACTATAAAGTGAATAATGTAAACAAAAGGTGCGAACATTACACTGACTCATTTTAAACTGTTTTCTTGAACATACCTGACTAGCATATCGAGCACTGGGTGGACAAATGAAATGTAGAGGGACCGGGCGACGTAGGGGTCGGAGAATTCTTTAGACCATCGGATTACAAGCATGAGGGTTGAGTCTGCCTTAAGAATTATCTGGTCAATATGTGAGAGGAAATTAAGGTCTTTATCACATAAAATACCAAGGTCGTGGATCGATTGGACGATGGTGAGGTTTTTTTTTTTTTACACTATATTGGTCTTAAATGTCTGGACATCACAACGGACAGGAAACAGATGATCAGGCAGAACATTCCACATTCGTGTGGTTCGGCTAAAGAATGACTGTCTATGTTTATTTGTGCGCCTAAAGTCCACTTTCAACGTGAACTGATGCACATTCACAGATTGACGGGTATCGCGGGAAAAGGTCTGAAGGGGCGGAACACACTCAGCAAGTTCAGTTGAGCAACGACCGTGGCAATACCTATAGAAAAGAGATAGGCATGATACGTTGCGTCTGTGTTCTAAGGGCGGAATTGATCGACTTACGGCTGGGTCCCCAATAAGTTTCAGTGTTCGTTTTTGCATCGTGTCGAGCACATGTAGTGCAGTTTTGGATGCGCCTGACCAAATATGGGAGTTGAACTCCATTTTTGGACGAATATACGCCTTGTAAATAGGGGCCAGGTTGGATGGCGTGAAGTATCTTTTGCATCTCTTAAGGAACCCCATACATTTGGCTGCACTTTTCGCAGCTTCAAATATGTGGTCATTCCAGTTAGGAGTCGAATTAATTCGAGTGCCGAGGATTGATAATTCCTTGGCTTCGTCGATGCAAGTGCCATTTATCGACAATATATTTACTTTGGGGCTAACCTTTGACGACAAGAGGCAGCATTGAGTTTTTAGGGCATTGAATTCTACTCGGTTAGATAATCCCCACTGATATATCTTGTTGAGGTCCGAATTCAATGTATCAAGCATAAGTTGCTGGTTGATAGTGACGTTCGAATAGTTTGGACGGGAGTGTTCGTATGAGTATGAGAAGCTCAACGTGCTATTATCAGCAAACGAGTGAATTGGGTTATGAGTAATTGACAAGAGATCGTTTACAAAGATGAGGAAGCGCGTGGGTGAGAGTACTGAACCCTGGGGAACATCTGCATTAATTTGATGGGAGACAGATTCGACACCATCAAAAACCACTTGGATTGAACGGCCAGAAAGATAGTCTGTTATCCATTGGATCAGGGAATTATCCACTCCATATGAATGAAATTTTGACAAAAGGGCTGGATGCCAAACTCTGTCGAAGGCTTTTGAAATATCCAATGCGACTACCTTGCTTTCACCGAGGTAGTGGATGGAATGGCTCCACTTTTCGGTAAGGTACGCCATCAGATCCCCTGTGAACCTGTTGCTACGAAAGCCATATTGGCGGTCATTGAGGAAGTCATTTGATTCCAGATATTTCGAAAGTTGACGGTTGATAAGAGATTCCATTAGCTTGGAGAGAATAGAAGTTAGTGCAATGGGTCGATAAGAAGAAAGGGATGATTTGTCAGCCTTTTGGGGAATTGGCTGAATGTTCGCTGACTTCCATCTATTTGGGAAACGGCCTGTATAATAAGACAAATGGAAGAGTTTCCGCAGTGGTTTGGCGAGTGAAGAGAAACATCTCTTCAAGAGGCTTGGGGGAATGCCGTCCGGACCAGTGGATTTGTGTGCGTTTATCTCTTTGAGTGCGCGGGCAACAGTACGCGTTCGGAAGCGAATCTAGCTCATGTTGTGCTGCTTATGCTCAAGTTGAGGTGGAACTGATGTGGTATCAGGCAGCGTTGAGTTGGCTGCAAAAGTGCAGCAAGTAGATTCGCCTTCTCTATTGCCGTGGTGGCTGGTGTGTCATCGTCTATAAACGATGGAATGGATGAAGAGACTGAGTTTTGAACGTTTTTCACGAATGCCCAGAAGTTTCTACTACCCGTGGGAGTGTAGTATTTTTTCTCACTCTCTGGTCATGCAAGAACTTGGCGCGTTGAATATACGCCTTGCAGTCATTCCTAGCCCTCTTAAATCTTTTCCGGTTTTCCTCAGTATTGTTTGATTTATACAACCGGAAGCTCAACTCTTTGGCCTTAATGACTTCTCTGTACCAGGAATCGAACCACATATTTCTCTTAGGTTTGATACTCTTTACTCTGTATGGAATAAAGGTCCGCATGCCAAGTAGAATCGTGTCTGTCACTGTATCCGCTATAGCGTCAACATCGTTATGGAGCAAAAATAACGACCAATTTAACCTCCCAAAAGTCGTTCACACCTTCCCAGTTGGCTTTCTCGTAGAACCATACTGTTTTTTTTTTTTTTTTTTGGAGTTTTCTCATTAACGTTACTGTTGGTTAGAAAAAATTTAGCTGACACGACACAGTGGTCTGAAGTACCCAAGGGCGAAGAAACTTCAATTGTGTATTTGTTTGGGTGGGAGGTGAGAAACAGGTCCAGTGTGTTGGCGAAATGACCATATATATCTGGTATCCTTGTTGGCTCATTGACAAGTTGAGTTAAGCTATTTGAATCAGCAAAAAGCTGGACATATTGACCTTCAGGTGTTGTCTGTCCGGAGTGACGAAGCCACTGAGTTAGGCACATTAAAATCACCCGCAATAACAATTTCAGCGTGCGGGTCAATTTCCTATCGATAGAATCAGATAGAGCATCAAATTCGTTAAAGGATGCATTTCTATCCAAGTTTGGGCTTCTGTAAAGAAAGCAGTAATGTATGATATGCTTACGAACCTGAAGTGTTAGCCAAGACCAATTAAATTCTGGGTTGGAACAGAGCCCATAATTGTGGCAGAAGCTGATAAGCAATATCATTTCGTATGTATGTGGCTATACCACGATGTGGAAAGAACAGTGGCACTAAGTAGGTAGATTAAAATCGGAAATATCTGTAGTAATTACCTGGGTTTCGCTAAGTGCAAGGATAGATGGGCAGACACAGAAGAGAAATTGCATCTCAAGCCGCGAATGTTACACAAATCAACGCGAAATTCCCACTCCATTGAAATGGCCCTACACAGAAAACCAATACCGTCTCGGGACCAGCAATAGATAAGCGAAAGCAACCACTACAGGTGTTATACCCCACTAGATTCGGCGGAAATCCAGGTCATATCCCTTCCATGATGAACATTATGCCACTCAGACACAAAAAACTCTCCAAAGATTATTAATCAATCGAGAGTATCGATGTCTGAGGGACGCAAACAGACGTGCAAAAAAAAAGGAAAACAGAGACAAGGGATGGAAAGGATACGGTATTTTCCCGCACTGTACATCACTCGCGTGTATATTCTCGCACTTTTCACAGCACTAAGACGCGTGTGTGAAGATTCGTTTGTTTGCATGGGATCGCACAGAAAATTTTTTTTGTATAGGATCCCACAGTAAGACTTCGCACCCGAACTGATAGTGCAATTGGGTATCTTATGTGTATCTAAGATGTTTGGTTATGATGAAAATAGGGACAGTGAGGAAAAAATATGCGTTTTCGTGAAAAGATCATAGACTTGTAGTGCTCCACCATTTCCCCCCACATACACAATACCCACTTACAAAATTCCCATCCAACGTCATCCATTCATATCTCCAAATCAACATTCGATTCAATGTCAAGCAAATTGAACCAAATGTTCAATTCTCGAACGTTGAGTTCAATTCCTTAAAATTCAAAGAGCCTAAAGCATATCTTTACATGTATGGTAAGTGCAATTATCACTTCCTAAAACCTAAAATCCGAAACCTAAAATAAACACGTGTCTAAACAAACCAATGTCCATTTGATCCGCCGATACAAAATTCAGGCAATCTAAACATCACAATGCATATCTCCATATGCCAGATGTTTTATGATATGCAAATAGACCCAGATTCCCAACTAATTTCTCATCCAATTCCCGCAGACTTTATATTACCCATCTGAAGTGCATGCAAACTCTTGTTTGTATTAGGCAGATGGATAACACAAACAAACCCCAAAAGGATCGGTGATAAATGGCGATGCGTCCGGACTTCGAAAGGATACAGAGTTGAAGTTGGAAAGTGGAGAGGCAGTTGCATAGCAAGAATAGATTAATTAAGTTGCCGTGGTATAGTCGCATATATATAAATAAGACTGGCCAGGAGCGGAGAAGACACTTCATCAATATTGCTGCCAACAGTGATTAAAATTGACGACGACGATAATATTGTTGCTTATAACTCGATCCTGACTAATAATTGCTTCGTTTTTCATTCGTTAAACCAAAATTATCGGACATAATAAAACGTTTCTTTGGTTGCTCTGACTTTTCTAAAATTTACTGTTAAATAATACCATTGACTTCGAACCACCCAAAAAAGAGCAAAATATAACTCAAAATTTTCAATAATATGTAAAAACAATGATTAAGTAGGTTATACGCAATACATGGAATCATAGAACTAATTGTTAAGCTTGTGTTTTTTGCAAAAGTTAATTAGTGATTTGAAGTGCAAATTCCCACACCCAGTTCTCATTTATTAAAACGATTTTAAACGATTGTAAAAGTAGACAACTGGTTCGAGGTAGTTATTTTACCAGTGTAAGAAAACAGTATAACTGGTGTAACGATAAAAAAGCCTAATTAAGCAACCGTTATTTTCCTTTTTTTCTGCCCAACGACAAAAGGGAAAGTAATACGATTTATTTTTAGAAAGTTACGTGTTGATTTTATTTGTCAATAGCATAGCATCGGTCTAAAACCCCTTAATTTTCCTTTTAATACATAAACATATATAGATACAATACACAAATGGTTTATTTTATAATAGCAATAATTACAAACACATTTATATATGAAATGCAATATAAGAATTACTTGCACAATTCATGCCCACAATATAATATTTCCAAATTTAAACAAAATATAAACAGTTATAATAGGCCCTGTGAGTAGGGCGTTAGAATATACTCACAGCTAGGCCAGCTTGTCGTAAGAGGCGACTAAAGGCCGAGTGGTAGCCGGGGTCCCAACGCCCTGTGCGCCCGGTGAAATACCACCCCATCAAGCTATAGGCTCCGTGAAATGGTTGGGAGAAATTCCTGGCCATCTTTCGGAGCTTGGCTGATGGACCGGTTCGGAAAAAGGTTGGTTAGGTGGTAGTCGGTCCCAAGGTGAGATACCACCCCGTCACGCTGTACATTCCGCGATATCGCCGAGAGAAATCTTCGACGGTGTTTCGGATGTGTGGCCGATGGCCCGGACTGACACGGGGATAAGTCATGATGGTACGTTCTGATATAAAGAATTCCGGAGGTAAACTAGTCTCCCATTCGGATCTCCGGGGGGGACTATGTCAGGGGGAACATCATGCAGATATCATGATAAATAATGGAACTTTAAGAGGTTCGTCATCGCATAACCGGTCTCGCTCTCGAGGCTCGGCCCACGCTCGACTGGTGACGACATTTTGTAACATCAGGGGCATCGGTTTCACCAATACCAATGTAAACGCCGTCCACCAATATTTACAAACAACGAAACCTGATATCCTTGCCCTAACTGAGACCCAGGTCGATTCGTCAACTGATTCGACATATCTTCGTTGCTCAGGATACGACTTACATTCGAGATTCCGTTTTAAGGGCGGAGTCTGCGTCTTCGCGCGGTCCAATCTGGCTTGCCAGAGGATGGAGGCGTTGGAACCCAATAATATGGACATCATATGGTTGAGGGTCGTGCTGAGGAATTCCGTAAAATTTCTTTGTTGTCTTTACCGCTCCCCGAATGACGATCGACCGGGGACATTTTTCGAACATCTTTCATATACCGTCGACTGGATACAGATCAACCACCCAGCTTCTGAAATTGTTGTTCTTGGTGATTTTAATGTGCATAATTCCGGCTGGTTGTTACATTCTAACAGAACCGACGAGGCTGGGAGGCTAGCGGAGATGTTTGCTGTAAGCCACAACTTGACTCAACTCGTGGGGGAGCCAACGCGAGTGCCGGATGCCCGGGGCGATTATGCGAACACCCTGGATCTGTTTTTGACATCCGAACCGAGTATTTATACCGTAGAGGTTTCTGCGCCACTGGGCAACTCAGATCACTGCTTGGTATCTGTCGCGCAAGCACTTGCATACCAAGCAAGCAACCGGCCTAGGCAGCTTCGTCATGTATGGAAGTATGGGGCCGCTAGCTGGGACGATATGCGAGACTTCTTCGCATCCTTTCCGTGGTCCGAGGTGTGCTTCGGAAACTCCGATGTTAACGCATGCGCGGAGTCGGTATCAGAGATTATTCTTCTGGGGATGGAGATGTATATTCCACATTCCATCAAACGAAGTTGGTCTGATAAACCTTGGTTTGACAAAAAGTGCGAGCTGGTTACAGCGGCAAAAAATAGAGCTTTTAAGCAATGGCGCTCCAATCCCACCGATGTTAACAGAACGAATTTTGTCAGAATCAGAAACGCGTGCAACCAGGCGATTGATACCGCGAAGAAGGCTCACAACGACAGAGTGATCAATAAGCTCCTTCGGTGCCCAACTGGCTCGCGCTCCTTCTGGTCAATGGCAAAGGCTGTCAGCGGTAACTTTGCATCCTCCTCTTTACCTCCGTTGGTGACAGACAGCGGGACGTTAGTCACGAATTCAAGGGATAAAGCTAATGTATTCGCAAATTTATTTTCGGCGAATTCAAACCTCGATCCCGGCCTTTTGGACCCACCTGTGATCTCGCCGGTACAGTCTTCCATGCGGGATGTGAGATTTCGTCCGCGCACTATTCAACGCATTCTACGTGAACTGGATTGTAGGAAGGCAACCGGCCCGGACGGAATACCAGCAATAGTCCTTAAGAACTGTGCTCCAGAACTATCGCCGGTTCTTGGCAGACTCTTCCGCTTATCTTATGCACGGAGGACCTTTCCTGCCTCCTGGAAAATCGCTCGAGTTCAGCCAATCCCAAAAACGGGAAAAAAGTGTCTCCCACAAAATTACCGTCCGATAGCATTACTCTCTATTTTATCTAAGGTGATGGAAAAAGTCATCAATGCTGAGTTGGTTAAGTATTTGGAGTGCAACGGACTCCTGAATGATCGTCAATACGGATTCCGTGGCAGGCGGTCCACAGGAGACCTTTTGACACTTATAACCGATATATGGACATCTGCGATTGAACGGCATGGTGAGTCAAGGGCGGTCGCATTGGATATTTCCAAGGCTTTTGACCGCGTCTGGCACGGGGCATTGCTGAGCAAACTTCGTTCATATGGACTTTCCCAACAGCTTTGTGACTGGACGAGGAGTTTCCTTGAGAATCGATCGATCCGAGTTGTTGTGGACGGCGAGTGTTCGGATCTGTATCCTGTTAATTCGGGGGTGCCCCAAGGTTCTATTTTGGCTCCAACCTTGTTCTTGCTTCACATAAATGATTTGTTGGAGACAACGGATAACAAAGTGTTCAGTTTTGCGGATGATAGTACGCTTGTTTCCTCCTTTTCGAGTGATCGGCCGATTGGTGCATCTGCGTCACACCAGCTGAGATGTAGACAGATTGATTCTCTGAATCGGGATCTGGATAAAGTCCTGCAGTGGGGAAAGGTCAATCTTGTCGACTTCAATGCAACGAAGACTCAGTATACAACATTCACAAAGAAAAGTGGATCATCGGTTCCACAGCTGATGATGAATGGCCGGGCCCTCGAGGCTGGGGAAAGTTTGAAATTGCTCGGCGTCACGGTCTGTGGGAATGTATCATGGCATAAGCACGTGTCGAACATCGCCAGGTCAGCCTCAGGAAAACTGAGTTATCTTTTTAGAGCCACAAATATTTTACCCCGGCCCAACTTCTCCTCCTATATAAATCTCAAATTAGACCCGCGCTCGAATATTGCTCTCATGTTTGGAGCTCGGCTCCTAAACATACCCTCGACCTACTTGAGAGCATACAGAGACGAGCGATCCGCCTGATCGGGGACTCGGCGCTGACGTCGGGACTACAGTCGCTATCACATCGAAGGCGCGTAGCCGACCTCTGTCTGTTTTACAGATATTATCACGGGTGCTGTTCTTCGGAGATTCGTGGTATTGTTCCGCGCAATTCGGCTTATATGCGCTCCACAAAACAATCCGACGGATCGCACCCGTTTGTGGTTCATCTCCCGACGGCGCGAACATCCCTATATCAGAACTCGTTCCGCTACAGAGCGGGGAAGCTGTGGAACTCCCTTCCCACGCGAGTGTTCCCGGAACGTTACAACCTGCAACTGTTCAAAAAGAACTGCAACAGTTATTTGATGGCATCTCGGGGCGCCCACTCGGCGCTATAGGTTCGCCTCTCCCGAGAGAAGTCTAATAAAAAAAAAAAAAAAAAAAAAAAAAAAAAAATTCATAAAAGAAATTGATATTTGTATAGATGGATATATGTCCGGAAATATATTCATTTGTATGAGTGCGTTTCTTTTTTTCTTTTGAAATTTATAAACTACTGAAAACATTCATTATCATCTATAACTAAATTAAATAAACTAAAACGACACAGAACTATTATTTAATATTTCCGATTATGTATATGTTCTCTTTTAATGTTAAATTACAATAAAAGTTTACACTTTTAACGGAGAATTATAGCCCTACAAGCATGTATACTAGAAATTAACGAGGGCACATATAGTAATCGATTGTAAATATCCGAAGATAAGAAATTTTAGATTAAATTAAACAACTAAAAATAGCAACAGAGAGTAATTCACTTAAAGGGAGAAATTGATTAAAAATTGCAAAATTAAAATACATGTAACACTACAAGTCACAGCAGCCTTTTTAATTAAAATTATTACCGATTCATTTTTATTACATCTTTAAGATATTACTGTCTCTCAACAAATCTATTAGTTATTTCTAGTATGAGTCTCTTTTTACATATTGTTGCGGATTGGCAATTGAATGTGCTGGAATGTACTGGAGAAATCTAGTACATTCGCAGTGTATACCAGTTACGCAGCAGCTGGCACCAGCTGGCCGATTGTCACCATCGATGAGGTCATAGCGTCCCTTTTTGAATTGGCAGTTATGCCCAATGAGTCAGTCTGCAATCAACCGTCGCGGCGCTCACACAGCCAGACGGAACAGTAAACCATTCCGTCGTTGCCATCCGCAAAATACCATTCATTGTGCATAATAGCGTTCCTTAAGCAATAAAGAACAACTTGACATTACAATAGAGAACAACGTGTTATTATTAAACGGTTCCAGTTCAATTGGTGACGTGCTCTTCTACATTGACTGCGCTGCTCTCTCTCCTTTGCGACAGCCATTGTTCGTTGTGACCGTCCATCGGCGGCCAACGAAACGCGTACCACTTCAACTAACACATATAAAAAATAAACTAATGTTGTTACTCGCTTACTTCGAACACTTTTAAATAAAATATATTTTATTATGATATACACATAAATTGACGACCTTTCAAATAATTGCAATACATGAATAACATTTGTAAACCCCTTCTGGGTACATATACAGATACAATCGTTTTCGCTAGTATACACGACTACATGCGACTTTGTGTGGGTTTCTCTATTCTACATGAGAAACAACCCACAATCTCAACCACAATTTCCACCTAATTTCGACCGCTTTCAGCGCGTCATACATATCCATTTCTCTCATATGTTATTCCCCCGTAAAACATGTTAAACGGACGTATAGCTAAACTCATTATCCTATGCAGATAATGCATAATTGAGTTTAGCTACACTATTGCCATACGGCAACTCCATTCTTGCTAACCATGAGATTCCCATCGGAAATCTCATAATGTCGGTTAGCAACAACAAGTCTAAACGAACGATGCTATTACATCATAACAAAATCGCTGGGGTTATTTCAGCGTCTTAGAGTCTGGTTCCCACGCTGATTGTTCCCCAAGCATCAGCGGCGTCCTATTGACTTTCCCTCAGATCACCCATTCGCTTGGGATCAATGATCTCTTTTTGCAGGTGAATAGCATCAGCTAGGTCCTCCTTTCCTTCATATTTCTGTCTTTCCACGGTTCAATGCGCTCTGACTACACCATAGCCGTACCACTGGGTCAGTAGGTCATGTCAGTAGCTGCATCTGATACCAACACACACAACCAAAGCTACCCCGAGATCACAGCACATCATGTTTCTGTTCTCTGATTCTCCATATCCGTCAATTTCCCTATTAACAAAAGTTACCCACACTTCGACGGGCGTGAGGTTGAGAGAGCAGAGGTGTGGTCTCTTTTGTATGTCCTGTGTGTGGAATGAAATACGAATTTCACCCTTAATTCATCAGTCATTACTCAATCACAACCGCGGCAGGTCACGCCGCTGAGGAAAATTTAATTTCGCGATCTTTAAAGCCAGTCAGATCTCAACCACCATCGTGCAAAGTCACGCCGCCGTACATAAAAGTCGAGTCGCTACTATTGTGTTGTTCGGTTTTTTATATAATACTTTTCATATATACATAAGGAGGAAAGTGCTTTAAGTTCTAGTAGTGGTGAAATTTTCAAGACATACGTTGTTTCCATACTTAATGAAGCAGAACGTGAGATAGAATCTGCATGATAAGAAATCTAATAGATACAAGAAGAAACACATATACTAAAGGAGAAGTGAACTTTTGTAAATAAATGTGGATAGTTATAAAACAAATAAAAAAACGAATTAACACCAACCAACACAGTACCTTTTTAATTGGATATACCATTGAACGATATTCTGCGAATCATCGTTGGGAAAAAGTGAATACTTGCCATACGTTGGCATACAAACTTTTTACCCCCACAACTTCACCTTGGAACACCCTTTCGACCTCGTTCATCGTACTCGACTTCTGTACATCCACATCGCGACACTACCCGACCACCTTCGACTTATTTTTAGCCTCATTGGCCACCTTTCGATCCACTCGATGGCCTTCGGCTCCTTTTTGCCTCATTAGTCCCTTTTCGTCCCTTTACACCACCATTTAACCCTTACCAATCCGACTCGACTTCACACGCCTTTCTCATCATTTTGGCGCAACAATGCCCAACAATGTAACTCCTTTAAACCGGCTCCTCATCACACTTTAGCTACTTCGCGTAGCGCATAATCAATAGGACGCCCGGTTTCGTCTCGCTCGAAACATTTCAACCCTTTCTGGCCTTCTTTAGGTACAGGCAAAACCCGCCTCTACCCACCCTTTCCGGCCCTTTCCTAAATATTGGCGCTAATGCCCGCCAAATGCAGTGTTTATGCGACTCCCCTCGCCATTGCTCGACAACTTCATTCACGGCTTCGGCTCCTCACTACACTACAGCTACTACGCGTAGCATACACTTAGCAGGATGCCAGGCTCTGCCGCCTTACTACCACGTAAGAATCTTTCTGCCTAGGGACTCTTAATGTCCCCCAAGCCACCATGGCTTACCTTTAGCGGCAACCAAAGGCAATACACGCCCCTATACGCTACCTCACACATCTCAGGTGCATCAATATAATAACAATAATAATAAATATCTGCGTTAATCCAAGAAAATGTGGTCCTGTCTCGAGTACACAGTTTCTAGGTCTTATTCTTCCTTGTTTTCAATGGTGCGCTTCTCGACCTATGTTCTAGATACCATGGCATTTATAGTTTTTTTTTTTATTATGTTCACTGTAAGTCAATACAATTGCAACGAATGGCAAGATACAAATCAAAAATTGTTGTACTTCTCCTAGCTTCACATAATTCTGCAATTTTACAGGAAAAGAGCTCATTTTATTGTCCAAACGATAAATATGATACAGTCGTTAATTGAATCTAATCTACCATATTAACTTCATGAATTTTGAAAAAACTTTCTTGCAAAAAAAAACGAAAACAAAAATACGTCGACTTCTCCACAATACGATCCTGATATAAAGCGTGTAATAATTGCTGTAGAAAATATTACCCAGAAATATACATTAATTTCTAGTTGAATATTTCACCACAATATGATCCTGACATGATATGATGAAAGGTATTACTAAGAAAAATATATTAATTTCTAGTTGAATATTTTCTCCATTTTACGGCAACGAACATGTTCCCTCTAAAATGTCACTAAGATTGCTTGATAGGCAATCTTTTACCTGGCTGCATATAAAAGTAGGCTTTAGTGGAATGTTTACGTCCAAAAGTAAATGAAGGTATGCTTGGAGCCGCAACTTGGGACGATGTATTATATGTGTTTGGACTTGGCGCACAGGTATGATAGCTAGGACGTAGCGCACGCTGCATTGTAAATGATGGAGACTTCGGCAAATTGGCACTCGTAACATTATATGATCCTGGGCCCGGTACATCTACATTAGGTTCTGTTCGAGGAGATAAATCTCTGCAAAGATGAAAACAAAGTACTTAGATCCAAAAAATCATCATCGACATTGTAAGAACCTACCTACTACTGCTATACTTTAGGGATTTATTTGGATTATTCATTCGTTTTAAGGAAGTTGTCAAATCAAACGAACCAAGAGGCGTACGTCTTTTGCTATCAGATTGTTCATTCACTGAACGACTAGAGCTTCCCGAGCTATCCGAATATGACGCTAGGTTAAATAAAAAAATGGTGCTTTCAAAATTAACTAAATCCGAATATAAATAAATAAATACGTTTATCGTAATTTCGCATGTTGCCCTTTAATGAATTCTTGTTAATGGCTTTTGATTTTGATGCTGTTTGGTTAAAACGCTCCGAAGTAGTACTCACGAAATTATATGTAATACACGGTGCACGCTTTTTATCTGCATAACGTTTGCCAAATGTGTCAGGTATAAAATAGCTTGCAGGACCTGGACCTATAACACAAAAAATTCCACAAGCATATTAATCATTTACCGTTGATAATATTTACCATATATAACTTACTCTCGTACTCGATATTTCGTGGCATTTTTAATTAAATTTTTTTATTACCATTAAATTTGATTTAAAAACAAAAAAATTTTAATGTGATTTATGTGGAATCGTTTGATTAAAGATTTTTTTTCAATGACATATATGTAATCGTTTATTGGTTGATTTGTTTTTTTTTTTTTTTTATTATTAAACCGTGCACAGTGTTCATTTTTATTATTATATAAGTTATTTAAAACAAGATATACATAACTGAAAAACTAACTTACGAGGGTTGCCTTTTATATTTCGGGATTAGAGAACAAAAACAAATATTGATCATAAAAAATCACTTTATTGTTTTTCAAAATATTCCCCATGAAGATCTATACACTTTTGCATGCGTTTGAACCAATTGTCGAAGCACTTTTGCCACTCTGATTGAGATATCTCCAACACATGCATTCTGAATGCAGCAACCGCTTCTTCAGGTGTCGAAAAACGTTGACCTCTCAGTTTGTTTTTTACGTACGGGAATAAAAAGAAGTCATTCGGTGCCAAGTCAGGACTATACGGCGGATGACCCATCAAATCGATGTTTTGGGTGCTCAAAAATGCAGTTGTCGCAGCCGATATGTGAGAGCTCGCATTGTCGTGGTGAAGAGTGATCCGTCTTCGGCGGTTGGTTTTCATGATTTCTTGGAAGACAACTGGCAAACAAATGGTTCTGTACCACTCAGAATTGACTGTTCTGCGTTGTTCTAGTGGTACGGTTGCGACATGTCCAGTTTTTCCGAAAAAACACGCGACCATTTGCTTGGAAGTGCTTCGTGCGCGAACAAATTTTGTTGGATTTGGCTTATCTTGAAACACCCAGACAGTCGACTGCTGTTTACTTTCGGGCTCATACGCGTAAATCCACGATTCATCACCTGTCACGATGTCATAGACGTGTTTCGAAGCACCGCGACCGTATTTTTTGAGCATTTCTTTCGACCAATTGACACGAGCCTTTTTTTGGGCGATTGACAAATTGTGTGGGATCCAACGCGAACAAATTTTTTTGACAGTCAATTGTTTATGCAATATTGAATGTATGCTGGTTCCACTAACGCCTTAGTTATATATCTCAATCTCACGATAGGTCACATGACGATCTTCCAATATCAGTTCGCGCACAGCATCAATGGTTTTCGGAACAACAACTGATTTTGGACGACCTTCACGAAATTCATCTTGGAGTGAACTACGACCACGATTGAATTCACCATACCATCGATAAACACTGGTCCTTGATGGAGCTTCATCGCCAAAAATTGAATTAAGTTCATCCATGCACTGTTGCTGAGTTAATCCACGCCGAAAGTTGTAAAAAATAATCGCACGAAAATGTTGACGATTTAATTCCATTTTTGGGCCGAGATGAATCTTTTAAGTTACTGTAAACAACACAAATAGCGCTCGTATGTCAAAACGTTCTGAGTGCGTATAACCTCAAAAATGTTCAACTTTACGACAGAGCTGTCAATTGCCGGATTGCAACACTAGGGTTGCCAAATCCCGAAACATAAGAGGCAACCCTCGTAAAACTAGCATCCATGAACATTCATGTAAAATTCGACTGTTAAATAAATAATGATTACTATTGTAACATATATGAACAATTGGGGAAGGGTAAAGTCCGGAAAAGCTTCAAACTGAGGTAAGGTTGCGTGTTGGGTGTGGATAGGGGTGGTAGATTATGAGGCGTTATAACAAGACGAAGTTTAAGAAGCCAAATGGTAAGGTTAAAGTCAAAGGGAGTGGGATAAGAGTTGGCACTCCATATCGTTCGCGAAGGTAAAATAGCCGATGGTTTGTGGGGTAAAAGTTGTGGTGCCAGCACGGGCACGGGTTCACTCTATCCCCAACACATCACTGGATAAATAATACACCCAACGATTGTTCCGCCGACAATTGTTCACAAGAATCCAAGCGTCAAGGAAAGGGAAAACTGCTAAATGAAACATTCAGATGTGGCTTTGTTATAATTTTTTTTTTATTTTTCAAGCACGCACAACTGTTAATCTTATAACTTTTATATGGTTGATTACAAATACATTTGTTCAATTTGTTCAAATTCCAAGCACACTCAACTGGTAATCCTCTCACTTTTATATGATTAATTATAATACATATGTTCAATTTGTATTTAGTTTGATTAACTAATTTAATATTAAACAGGCCACAGAGTCACGGTGTTTCCTTGATAAAGGTTAAACTGTAGTGCACCAAGAAGACCTACCATTTTCCTTCACATTACACTTCCTCCCACATTACATTTTTCTCCCATATTACATTTGCCTCCCACATTACATTTTCCTCCCACCTATAAGAAAATCCATTTGATATTCCAAACATAACATTGTAACCAAATCGAACTAAACGTTCAAATTCTCATTTATTGAATTCACATTTATTTATTCATTTTAATGCCTTTGTTCGATTCAATTTCCTAAAATCAAACAGCATAATGCATTATTTTCTCAGGTATGCTAAAAGCAATTAGCACCTAAAAAACCTACAAGATCCAAAACCTAAAAGTGCATGTGTCCAAACAATGGCATATCTTTTCGATACGCCGACACACAATTATTGCAATAATAAACGTCCAAACGTATACCAGATGTTTTATGACTAGCTAATAGACACGGATTCCCAGGTCCTAAACTAACAACCAATTTCCACGGATCTTGTGCTACCTATTTGAAATGCACGAAAATTCTTGTTTGCATTAGCCAGATGGCTAATACAAATAAAAACCCCAATAAAGGATCAAACGATAAGTGGCGATGCATCTTGACCTTCGAAAGAACATAAAGATAATTGAAAATTAGAATTTTGAAGTGAGAAGGTGACTTGACTGGAGTCGCTTGAAGGGGTCAGTCAGTAGCGCGCTTGAGGAGAAGACCTTCTCAAAAAGGTTAAGAATAAAACTTAAAAATAAATTAGTTTTTAAAAAGAATCAGTCTGTTTTTTTACTTTACGGCTCAACAAAAAGTTTCTTTACCAAGCAGTGTTTTTCTCGCGTGTGTAAAGACACTTAGGTACGTCGCTAGTGGCTCAATATAATCGTGCGGTAACATTTTCGGGATTTTGTTCGGAAAAACAAATATAGACGAGTTCGACACATCATGAAGGACAAACATGGTAGCCCACACTTCCCGGGAAACCGGAAGCACGGTGGTGCACCCAAAATATTATAACAAAACGTTGATAATGACTTTGGTGTTCCGACAAGTTCTCTGCACACCTCGGTGGTTAAAACTCGACTGACTGGACAGCTCACCTCGGGATTCTCCTTCTCCACACGTACCACCCATCTTGATCGCACACTCATCCGCTATCTCCCATTTCCCCGCCCATCGAGGTGAATAAACTCTTGCGATTTTACCCAACAGTCAATGGACTTAAAGAGAATGGGAACTGAAACGGAGACCGTGATGATCTCGGGGTTGTTTTGCTTTCGCATACAACGGTGACCGCATGACCCAGTTTGGTATTTAGTTGCTCTCAGATTGCAGAACCGAAAATGCACTCCGAGAAGGGGCAATCGGGCGGGATGAAAAGTATATTTTTCGTACTATTCACCAGACTACTGAGTTTATTGATCCCCAGCGAATAGCCGTGTCTGGCGCAGGTCAAAGGACACCGCGATGGCTTGGGATAATATCAGCATGGGAACAAAACCAAAAGAATTCCATATAACCCAAGCCGTTTTGCTATGCAGCAACAGCGTCGCTTGCCCACATTTTGCAGTTGCTAACCAGGCATGAGATTTTTGATTTTCGATAGGAACTCGCATGTGGTTTATGAAATATATGATGCCATATGGCATAAAACGGCTGAATTCGGTTATGCATTATCTACAGAACAAAGAATTCAGGTTATGCGTCCTGGGGAGGGTATCTTTTACAAGTGATATAGTCCATCAAATGGGATTGGGGTTAACGTGGTGCGCGATTAGCGGGCGAAAATGGGTTGTAATTGTGGGTTGGTTCTCCGCGTAATATAGAGAACCACCACGGGTTCCCTAAGTTACGGAGGTTGACATTAAACGGGAGAGAGGAGGGAAAGCTTGCACAATCGACCAAATCTGAGAGAATATGGTAGGTAAAGAAAATGTTAGCGTGAATTATATCCCCTTCAAGTGTGGTTAAGTTAATTAGTTTGTGACAACTTGTGAAAGAAGGCAAGGACAGTGGGTTTTTCCAAAACAGTCTTCGGAAGGCAAAATGTAAGAACCAACGCTGAAGGCTCTCGAATCTGAGAATATAGGACTTATGGTGAGGGGACGAGACCTACTTAGCATACTCTAGAAAAGGTCAGACAAAGGTAAAGTAGAGCGATCGAGTCACGTAAAGGTAGGAAAATTCTTTAGACCAACGTTTCACAACCCCGAAAACAGAGTTGCCTTTAGGGATTATATCGTCTATGCCTGAAAAGAAGTTTAGCTGCCTTTCAAAAAGATACCACGGCCGCGGATCGAGTAAATAGAGGATAAATGTTGGTTGAATGGGAAGTAGGGGCGCAGAGGAGAAAGAGTGTACTTCCGTAAAAACGTAACAGGTATTTGTCAACATTAAGTTCCAAGCAATTCTTCTGGCACTGTAGCGTTTTCGCCAAACCCTACGGTCCACTTACCTAAACCCCCCCATAATTACTACCCAACGTCCTTAAGTTCGCTAATGCAACGGTATTAGTACCTGTAAATGCTTCATGCATAATATAGATCACCATCTGTAATCATAAAATCCCTATAAAGAAAACTTACCTTCATGCATCCCTTCGCATACAATTTTTCATAAGATTTCTTTGTTTGCTTATTTGGTATTCTGAACCAATTCGGTACCAGACAAATACCATAAATATCGCGCCGTCTATTTTCCCAGCCGCGTCATATACCTTTTCATACACATTGCCTGGCAACCTTTTTTGTGTGTCTTACCAACAAACAACCCAAGCAGCTGCATATAATTAGCGCAATAGACGCTGAAACCAAATTCTCCAGCATTTCCTAATGGAAATATCAACCCGGTTTCTTTTGCAGCCAGAGATGCCATAAACATCCAATTTGCTTTTAGCACCTTTTTCTCCTAACGTCGAAAATACCGACGAGGCATCGTGTAAACAATGACCCGCATTACCAGCGGCGCATGTGGTCATTTTTCCCTATTGTCCTTGCCGCCTGCCTGTTTTCGAACACATGCAACAACATTGAATCTGTTCGATCGCGCACATATACCACTGCGCCACTAGTTACACCCCTAAGAGAAAAGTTTTTCTCTCTCTTCATTTTTTTCCTTAGCGAAATCATCTCTGCATGAGATGACGATCGCTGAGTCTCATTCCATCACCAGACCAAGTCGGTCGGGTCTCCACTACGCTACCTTTGCGCTCGGTACGCGTAAATACGATGGGCCACCCTTTTACCATCGAGGGGTGCGTCGGAGTTCGCACCCCCGTGAGTCGTGTGTGTGCAAAATGGTAAAACGCCAATATCCTCCGTCCTGTCTGTTGGAGGTGATATGTAAAATCGCGTAGAGTTAAATAGCTCCCAATTATGAGCAAATGTTGTTTCGGTAATAAGTTTGATGTGTAGCCTGATAAAGTGTGATGTCTTCATCAGCGCAGTCACTAATTGTGCTTATTTTGAAAGTAGTTTGTTCTACGCCAAACCATTAAAGGAAATAAAGTGACGATCTAATCAATAGCTTAAATCAGTGCGTTTGACTTTCTTTGCCGCGGAACCTTAGTGACAATACACAGTGAATGAAGGACGGAGGAGGAAGTGAACGGAGTGCCCGTGTATTGGCACAATACTTCCTCCCCACAGCACCAAACAGAAAAATTTTCAAAGGCTATTTGGAGAAGGGAAGAATCAAGCGGAGATCAAATGGTTCTGACATAGTTAGTATCGTCGGAGCAGAGAAAAATACAGGGATGCTTGATAATCATATCAATGTAGTTTATGGTTAGTATGAATAAAAGGGGACCTAAGTAAGTATCTTGAGAAACTCCTGAAGTGCCGTGAAGGGGACTTCAGAAAACTGCAATATACTCTGTAGAACTGATTAATAAAATATAAAGAAATCTGCTTTATCAATATGGGTTCGAAGCCCAAGAAGGTTAATTTAAAAAGTATTAATTTGTGAGAGATTTTATCGAAGGCTTTGTTGAAATTGCTAATGATAACGTCGACATCGTTGCCGTTATCTAGGGCTCGAAGTATGTGAGAAGTGAAATAGGGATGGTGGATTTATCACCAATAAAGCCATATTGCCTGAGTGAAATAAGGGATTTTCAATGGAAACATAACCCTTGGTACAGAATGCTTTCAAAAAGTTGAGGAATGTGTGAACATTTTGACGATGGGGCGGTAATTTGAGACATTGCCCTTGGATCCCTTTATATGTGCAGGAAGGAGTACATTTTACAAATGTCAGGTAATTCACCTGAAGAAAGCGACCGATTGAAGATAATCGGAACGGAGTAAAAGAGAATGGAGGGCCAGTTTTTAAGGAATATAGCGGGGAGACCTTCTAGGCCGGGAGTGAATTTTTCTTTAATTTGGGTTAGTTTATCTTTAGTCGTAGGAGGATCAATGAATTCAGAGATAAATGGACCAGGGACGAAGTTTGTTAGGTATGTAAAATAGATGTGGATCCGGTATAGGGTGAATACCACATTGGAGGACTGAAAATTGAACATGCAAAAATATTTGCTTCCGAATTGTGTCACGTTTTGTTTTCAGAATATTGTTTGATTATTATTTAAAACTACTCAAAACTGCGAGACAGGTTCACCACATCACCTTAAGAAAAATACAGTAATATTGGGTTGTACCACATTAAATGTCCGATTTTATAGTAAAAATTGTTGGCATCTATGACATTTTTCCAACGTGATACACGGTCAAATATTCCTTTTTCGTAGAAGTGCTGATTTTTTGATGCATGAAATCTTCAAAGGCTTTTATGACTTGTGCTCGGTTCCGGAAAACGTTTGCCCTCAAAATGAATCCAGATTGCGGAATAGATGGTAGTCCGTTGGGAAAATGTCAGGGGAGTTTGGTGGATGCGGAAGAATTTCAATTCCCAACTCCAACCGTTTTTGCACCGTTACATGTGAGGTATTGGTTCTAACATTGTCATGCAAAAGGATCGCGCCGTACCTATTGACCAACGCAGGTTCCTTTTCAGACAATTTGGCATGCAATATGTCGATTTCCTCACAATATTTGATAGCGTTTATCGTTTCTCCTGCGTGAAGAAATGAAAAGTGGATTGGTCCTTTGAATGTCCGCCAAATTGTCACCATCACCTTTTTTGGGTGAAGATCGGGCTTGAGGGAGTGTTTTTGGTTTTCCACCTGCTTCCAAAAGCTTCCCAAGTCTTGTACGGTTATCATACAGAATCCATTTTTCATTACAGGTCACTATCCGGTGCAAAAACGGTTGAGTTTGGTTTCTTAATCTAAGCGATGAGCAGATTTCTAGGCGCCGTAGTTTTTGGGACACGTTCAGTTCATGAACCAGTGGGACCCACTTATCGAGTTTCTTTACCTTTCCAAAGAAAGAAAGGTGTCGACTTATTGTCATTGGGGATACTCCCATTTTTGTACAATCTCCCGCACCGATTTCGTTGGGCCCGCATCCACCATTGCTCTTAAAACATCGTTGTCAACTAACGTTTCCGGCTTCCCACGTGGTTCATTTTCGAGGCTGAAATCTCCCGAACGGAACTTTCCAAACCAACGTCATATAGTGCGTTGGTTTACCGCTACATCCTCAAATACGTCATTAATGAGTTTCATTGCCAATGACGTAATGTCCTACTTTAAATTCATAAAGGAACTACAGACAGCGTGGTAAACAATTCCTAGAAAAAAAACTGTACTTGTAACGAGTCCTCGTAGATACACTGACTTCTTCGTCGCCTCTGTAAGCACGCTGTACTTAGCTTCTGTAGTCGACAATGCCACGGTCTTTTGTTTTCTGGATCTCCAGCTGATTGCGGCTCCTTTTTTTTACAGATTTTACTGAAGACTAAATGTTAACGTCTATTTTACAAATACGAGGGTTGCCTCTTATGTTTCGGGATTTGGCAACCCTGGTGTTGCAATCCGGCAATTGACAGCTCTGTCGTAAAGTTGGACATTTTTGAGGTTATACGCACTCAGAACGTTTTGACATACGAGCGCTATTTGTGTTGTTTACAGTAACTTAAAAGATTCATCTCGGCCCAAAAATGGAATTAAATCGTCAACATTTTCGTGCGATTATTTTTTACAACTTTCGGCGTGGATTAACTCAGCAGCAGTGCATGGATGAACTTAATTCAATTTTTGGCGATGAAGCTCCATCAAGGACCAGTGTTTATCGATGGTATGGTGAATTCAATCGTGGTCGTAGTTCACTCCAAGATGAATTTCGTGAAGGTCGTCCAAAATCAGTTGTTGTTCCGAAAACCATTGATGCTGTGCGCGAACTGATATTGGAAGATCGTCATGTGACCTATCGTGAGATTGAGACAACCTTAGGCGTTAGTGGGACCAGCATACATTCAATATTGCATAAACATTTGACTGTCAAAAAAATTTGTTCGCGTTGGATCCCACACAATTTGTCAATCGCCCAAAAAAAGGCTCGTGTCAATTGGTCGAAAGAAATGCTCAAAAATTACGGTCGCGGTGCTTCGAAACACGTCTATGACATCGTGACAGGTGATGAATCGTGGATTTACGCGTATGAGCCCGAAAGTAAACAGCAGTCGACTGTCTGGGTGTTTCAAGATGAGCCAAATCCAACAAAAGTTGTTCGCACACGAAGCACTTCCAAGCAAATGGTCGGCTGTTTTTTCGGAAAAACTGGACATGTCGCAACCGTACCACTAGAACAACGGAGAACAGTCAATTCTGAGTGGTACACAACCATTTGTTTGCCAGTTGTCTTCCAAGAAATCAGGAAAACCAACCGCCGAAGACGGGTCACTCTTCACCACGACAATGCGAGCTCTCACACATCGGCTGCGACGACTGCATTTTTGAGCACCCAAAACATCGATTTGATGGGTCATCCGCCGTATAGTCCTGACTTGGCACCGAATGAATTCTTTTTATTCCCGTACGTAAAAAACAAACTGAGAGGTCAACGTTTTTCGACACCTGAAGAAGGGGTTGCTGCATTCGGAATGCATGTGTTGGAGATACCTCAATCAGAGTGGCAAAAGTGCTTCGACAATTGGTTCAAACGCATGCAAAAGTGTATAGATCTTCATGGGGAATATTTTGAAAAACAATAAAGTGATTTTCGATGATCAATATTTGTTTTTGTTCTCTAATCCCGAAATATAAAAGGCAAACCTCGTATCATTCTTGCATTAACTTATTGGCTCTTTGCAAGCACTCTAAATTGGGCGCCCCGATAGTATAGTTGTTAGTATACCCGCCTGTCACGAGGGAGACCGGGGTTCGATTCCCTGTCGGGGAGCCTCTGGCGCAAGACTAATGACCTTGCCCGGAACAAACAAATCATTATAGAAAATTTAACAAGCCTCAGGACTTGCTAAATAAAGCCAAGACCGGTTCCCGGTTGTAGTGCCGATGATGATAATGATGACTTGTAACGAACCCTAAAATTTTCACACGTCAAGCACACGTACCACTTTACTTTTTAAAAAAAGAAAATTTAACATTTTGGTACAGATGTTCACTCGAGAACTGCTTATTTCCGACTGAGTGAAAATCGGACATTTCAAGTGGTAGAACCCAATAATAACATATGTAGTATAACAAAAAAAATTAAATCGCAAACAATTATCCTAGATATTCATCATCTTACACGCTAAAATTCGCGACTCTAATTACTTATCCACTGGGTCCATCCCGCTATTATATTTGAATTCCATCATGACTTTTTTATTGTAAATCAATTAGTACACTAACAACCATTTTAATATTCCCTATGAGTATGACGTTAGATGGGCTTATCGTAAAAGGCTACTAAATGCTGAGCGGTAGGTGGAGCCCCAACGCCCTGTCGCGTAGTGAAATACCACCCTATTAATCTACAGATTCCGTGAAATGGTCAGGATAAATCCTTGGCCATCTTTCGGAGCTTGGCTGATGGACCGGTTCGAGAAAAGGTTCGTTCATCGGGGGTAAATCGTTTCCAATTTGAGATACCACCCCGATATGCTGTGCATTCTGCGATATCGTCGGGAGAAACAACTTTCGGCTGGGTTCCGGATGTTTGGCTATTGGCCAGACTGAAATAGAGATAAATCATGATAGTGCCTTCTAAGGTAAAGAATTCCACAAGTAAACTATAATAGTTTTGTGGGGATGGAAGTATGTGTGCCGACATTGGCACTGGTTAACTCCTATCCCCATCATGATTTGTTCGCCGCGTAAAACACCGAGCCAGAAGAAACACAACAAAATGCCATGACGACACCGTACACAAGGAAGTATACGAATTGAAACACTGGATATAGTTCTGCAATGCTTTTGATTTATTTAAATCGATTAAAACCTGGGGTGTTCACAATTATATGGTTATTGGTTTTATTTTTAAACTCACGACAAATTCTATTTACATTAACTATTACAACGAAAAGACTCGACAAACAATTAGGAACCAATAAGTTCGAAATACCTCTCACGACTTCGGGTATTATCGCGTCACCGTGCGCGCCGGTGAGCGGAAGTGACGCATGACCGTTCTGGTCTGCTGATGTAAAACGACTCAACGATATTTTATCGTTTGGGGTGAGTTTCTGGTGGTGTGGTGAAAAGGAAATGAAATTACCTTTGACCAGTGACCAATGGAAAGCGATCTCAGGTACGCGGTAGTGTATGTATGTGTTCGTACACATCACCGTGTTCATCGTTGCGTTTTGCCTGAAACGAGGAAAAAAAAAAGAACAATAGTGAAACGACCTACAGCATCTTCCGGTAATGAGGGTCGGCTGTCTAAAAAGCAGCCACTACTTCATACAATAGAGATCGTATATCGTCTCTCTGCCAACTGGGAGAATCGGATTCTTTTGTTCGCATATGTTTATGCTATTGAATCCGATTCGACGGCAAAACGTGGCGTCGTGATTGTTTGAAGATTCAAACAAAGAAATATTTCCGCGAGCAGTGCTTGCAATTGTATCAATAGTTGCAAGTCTTCAGAAAGTAATTTAGATGGGTACACAATGACGGTTGTGTATACCATATGTGTCAATGGAACATGGTATCTATGGCGAAGCCAGTGTCGAATGTTAGTGTGAAAATCTACACTAATTGAAAATACGAGTTTTGGCCGCTTATGGAAAAACGCATTGATACATGTATGAATGCCCTTGTAGAGAATAAAAAATTCTTTTTAGGAATTTTAGGGTAATGCTTGTATGCATTAATTGTCCTTGGGAAAGGAAATGTTTTCGGGTGCCAATGCGATTGCATTGGCAGGAGGCAATGGGGGTTAAGTTGAGGATATGGGGGGTTTTTCAGGTAAGTGGGCCGTGGGGTTTGGTGGAACCACCACAGTTTCCCATTCGGATCTCCAGGGTCAACCATCATGCAAATTTGTTGATAAATAAACAAACTGTAAACAACTCGTCATCACTTAATCCGGTTCGGGAACGAAAGACTCTCAATGTTCAACTAGTAACGTCATTTTGTAACATAAAAGGTATCAGTTACGCCAATAGGAATGTAACCCGGCCCACCAATATTTCCAAACAGAGGAGTCTGATATTCTAATCCTAACGGAGGCCCAGGTCGACTCATTAATTGACCCGAAATGTCTACGATTTACATTCGAAATTTCGTTTTAACGGAGGAGGCTGCATCTTCACCTATTCCGATTTATCTTGCCAAAGAGAAGTAGCATTGGAACCCAACAATTTGGACATCATTTGGATGAAAATCGTGCGAAAGATTTCTGTGAAATGTTTTTGCTGTCTCTACCGCTCCGCGATTGACGATCGACCAGCGACACTTTCGAACATCTTTCACGTACCGGCATTTAATGTACAGAACTGGCTGGTTGGTACATCCTAACAGAACCGTCGTGACTGGAGGACTGACTGAGATGCTCGCTGTTAGCCGCAATTTGTCTCATCTCGTGGAGGAACCTACGGAGATGATTTGTGAACCCCCTGGATCTGTTTCCAACATCCAAGCCAGGCATTTATACCGCATAAATGACTGCGCCATTGGGAAACTCAGATCACTGCTTGATACCGGTGCGCAATCACTTACATTTCAAGAGAATAACCAACCTAACTAGCCTCACCAAGTAGAGAAGTACGGGACTGCTAACTGGAACGATTTGCGGAAGATTCAAATGTTAATCCCTACGCGGAGTTAGTCACGGAGATTATTCCTCTCGGGTTAAAGGTGTAGTGTCCCAAGAAGCCATACCATTTTCCTGCCACATACATTTCTACCCACCTACTATATCATGCAACCATATCTCCAAAGCAACAATCCAATATTCAAATATTAAATCCTTCCTAAAAACTAAACACCACAATGCATATCTTCATATGCAAACAAACGCATGTTCCTACAAATCCTTATCTTTATCTGCGTTCTTGGCAGATGGGCATATTCTAAAAATTGATATCCCATTCCTTTTCTCCAGTACTCAACTCCAGTCGAAGTACATTTCGAAATTCTGCTTGTATTTCGATGCATCCGCAATACAAAATCCCGATAAGATTTTGTATAAAAGGGCGATGAATTTTAGATCCGTAGATCAGTCTCAATTGGCGCCGCCCAGCTTTTGATCCCCTCCTACCGCCCCCGTCAAGACCACACTCTCTATGGGGTCTCCAATACTCTTCCCCTAGCCATTTACTCTCAGAATGTCAGAGGACGTCGGTCCAAAACCCATTCGATCTTAAAAAATACTCACTCCTTTCCCTTTGATATTTACGCTCTGATCGAAAGAAACCTCATCCCCAGTATCAATAGCCTAGAACTGCCCCCACCCCCCCTTGACAGTTATTCGCGGCGACGATCGTTCCTCTCCTGACACCCCCTGCCGAGGCATGCTGCTTGCCATCCAAAACAGACTAACATCTTCTCTTATCACCATCTCTTCTTCTCCCAACCTCGACTATGTCGCTATAAAAATTGAACATTGCTTAAAGTCCTTATACATCATATGCTTCTACATACCGCCTTCGCAAACTATCGAGTCATACGAACTCGCATTTGCTGCAATCGACCGCTTAAATGAGCTGAGTTCTTCCCAAGACGACATCGTAGTCCTTGGCGATATTAACCTTCCCCATCTCCAATGGACGATGTCTGACGATAAGTCCCACTACATCTCAAACCCCACTACTACCAAGGAATGTCTCTTTGTAGGCAGCCTCGCCGACTCCAGCCTTTGCCAAGTAAGCAATGTCCTAAACCATCTGGGCAGACAACTTGACCTTGTGTTCACGACAGACCCCTTTAATTCCTCAGTTGCCTTTAGTCCCCACACCCATTCAACTATTGACAACCACCCCCTCCGCAGCTGCTCTTACAGTAGCTAAAAATGCATATCCAATGACGTGGTCTCTTCCGTAGTAGAGTCTTCCAGACAGCCACCTGACGCCAGTCGCAGTCGAAGGCCAAGCCAACGACGGAGAATCACAAATTTGCAACTCTGCAAATTCCCCGCTCTAAGGCCATAAGAACATTTCGATTCACGGTGACGTGAATCTGGTTTGTTCATAGCGAACGCGGTGCAGGTAGAGTTACCTGCGCGATGATGAGGTGTTGGGTTGATTTTTCATCTAGGTGACAAGACTGTGGGAATTGCAGAATTGCGATCAAGACGTGGCTTATCGGGATGCATGCACTTCAAGGTAAGTTGTTCGGAATAGAAAAAATGTGGGGACATGCAAGATTGCAATTTTTGTATGGGATATGGAATGCGTTTAGCAATATGTAGACATGTGATAAAGTTTCACATGCTACACCGAAACGATTTCATGGACTGAGAGAATTCCTTCGGTATTAATATTAATTAATGTTTGCAAAACTGGCTTTTTCAGGATAAAGGTTAGAGTTAATTTAGATGTTGATTGGATAATAGATTATAAGATCCGTACACATGTGTACGCGAATGTTTGGGGTTATTTACTAGATTTGGGGTGAGGGTATTAGGTTTCTGCGTTTGGCAGATTATGAGATGTGTATACATGGTATGCGTACGCAAATATTGGGGCCAGCTTTGGAAGTCTATTGAGATTCTGTGTATAATACACACAACTAACTAAACACACAATACAAAAATATATTCGAATTTAATTAGATTATAATTCAATCAAGCTTGGTTTGAAAGCCGATTAAATGTAGCTGAGTTGTAGTTCGAACTAAATGCAGCTGGTGAATAAACCCAGCTTCTTTTCGGCGCTGGTATCTTCGGTTAGTTTCGAAGTTGACTATCGTCGAAGAAAAATCTTCGTTGGAACGGTGATGAGAAAGGGAAATAAATAAGGAAAAAAAAAGAAAGAACGGAGTGTGATTTGGGGGATCACTGTGACGGTTTTTGTTGTAAAAAAAAAGAAACGTTGGTCTTTTGTGTGGTCGGTAACGTTTTCGTTGTTCGGTCCGTCGATTTTATTTTGGCCCCGTAAGTAAAAGCGTTTTTTTTTCTTGTCCGAAAAAAAGAAGGAAAGGAGGATCTGTGTAAGAAGGTCTTTTAAAAGAAAAAAAACAGAGTTAACCGTCCGGAATGTCGTGTCGTTTGTTTTTTCCGTCTATAAGAAATTGTTATTAACAGTATATATGGCAAAGTTAGTTTAAGACAATTAATACGAATAAAATTATAAGGAAGACGAAATCGAGGTTTTTTGTTGTGCCTGCGGTTTCGCGGGTGTTTTCGCTAATCCTTGGTGTCTATGCTGGGTCAAACTGGAAGAGAATGGAGAAATCTTGCGTGTGATAGGTGTTTTCATCACGTTAAAATTGCACCTAGTACGGCAAGTGGTGTGAGGAGACATTTATAGTGTGATACGAGTTGTGCAGTGGACAAACGGACAGCAGAGGAGCAAAGCCCGGTTGGGACACCGTAGTCAACCGCATCCGCCAGGTAGGACCAGGTGTTGGCACAACTGTTGGCACAAGTGAGTACCTATTTGGCACCATCAAATTACATTACAATTAGAGTTCCATAACAAATATTGCAAACATATCACAAACCTAACAAATTGGCGCAGCCGCGCCCCCCTCACTTTATAAATGTTCTATCACAGAATTTGGAAACAACGCACAAACCTAAATTAACTTTTGTATTTAAATATATATTACCATAAATTATATCACATATGTACCCCGAAACAATTTAGGACGGTGCTCTGTAAT
Source organism: Microdon myrmicae (assembly GCA_963931805.1). Taxonomy (NCBI): domain Eukaryota; kingdom Metazoa; phylum Arthropoda; class Insecta; order Diptera; family Syrphidae; genus Microdon; species Microdon myrmicae. Next base: position 52,278,279 of record OZ007499.1, on the reverse strand, counting down.
CCGAACCAACCAAACATTTCGGTGATAGAGAGACGATTCAATAAAACAAACCACATGCCAACCAAGAATGAAAACAAAAGAATGTTCTACACTTCATTTCGGCTGCACAACGGCTTCCACGGTCACCCCATACAAACCCCTTCCCTGTACAATAGGGTAGGTCAAAGTCAGCACTAAAAAGTATTAGTGTTGATGGGGTTAGGAAAACTGTTCTTTATGAATGAAGCCAAGTCGCGTACGCTCGTATTAGAGCTGCGTGCCATGCATTTTTCGGTAGACTCGGACCCACAGTCCACGCCAAAGGAGACCAAATCGAAAACTTGAAACAAATCTGTTAATATTTTATATATATTGATAAAATTTGGTAAAAATGAACAGATTACAAGATTTTGAAAAGTTGCCAGTTCAATTGGGCCACCTTGTATATTTACTTCGAGCCTCCTAATAGGGGAGAAATAAGTTACATTACCCGTAAAATTGTCCCGCGTTGGGCAGCTTTAATGGGCCCTGGATTGACTGAGTTTACTGTCGCTCTGATTAAACTGTTTGACCATCTGCCGAGATGGTAGCCCTCCCTATGTATTCCGAACAATTATTCCATCACTCAAAAAAGATACCTAAAAAGTGCTGTTGGACTAAAAATTCAACTCCATCACAACAATAATAAAAACAACAAAAATTACGATGTACGCAGTTATTTATTAGGTGGTTCATCACATTCGACGATCATTGGAGGAGCATATTGGTCATGTCTAATACCAAACGAGTATGCTTGACCTCTACGTCCCGGCTTATAAGGTGCTAAGTTATATACATTTGCTCCAGGTGTACTGTTCTTAAATTGGTAATTATTTCTAGCAGCCATTGAGTAAATTGGGCTTCGAGGTAATTTTACATTCAAATCTGTTCGACCATAAGTAGCCGGACCAGGGGACCGGCTCTTCATGTTGAGTTTTATATTTGCGCCCCTGTTCAAATAATAAGTTATAATAATAGAACAAATGTTATTTTTCAAATACTGAATTCAACTTACATGCTATATGCAGGGATTCCTGGTTTCACAGATTGAACAGAGAACAGATATGTGTTCGGACCCGGAGTACAAGTTTTGTATTGAACATTACTTTTCAGTGCCATCGAATAAGCAGGCGCATTGACACCCTTGAAAAATGGTTTTGTGTGAACGTCGTGTGCACCAGGACCTGGACCTTTACTTCGCTCTGATTGAAATTTGAAGTTATTATTAGTTTTTTTATAAAAAATTAGATTGGTGAAAAGTATTCGGCATTTTTCTGTTTCCTTCATACATTTAAAACGATCAACTACTTCTGGCAACTGTGTTGTTGGTGACAATTTTATCGATATTGGCGTTAAGTGACAACAACAATGGCAGTGGCAAAACAGTAAAATGTCGGGTACTTTTCCTATGGCAAAGGGAAGCATGTGGCGGAAGGCTAATAACCTTGCCCGGAAAACTAAATTATTAGGGACAATTTAACAAGTCTCGGATAAGAGAATTGTTGGACGATTCCGGAGAAGCTACAACCATGATTTGTACGCGATCTACCTTGAAGCTAATGTTGTAAGAAAAATCAAGTTCGGTAAACTCCGGTGGGTGGGACACCTAGCTCGAATGAGCGAAGAGGAGCCTCCCCGAAAGGCCCATTGTGGCATGATGTATGGAAGGCGACAGCGCGGCAGACCTGGTCTGCGATGGAGGGATGGCGTAGACCCGGACGCCCAGAGCCTGGGAGTGCCAAACTGGATGCCATCGGCTCGAAATCGGGACCGGTGGAGATTTGCTAAATAAAGCCAAGACCAGATCCCGGTTATAATGCCGATGATGATGATGACGATCATCACTTAGGTTGTACGGATTTGAGTAAATTGATTGTTATTGTTTTCACCGTCTGAGTTACGTTATTAATAAACTCCTATAATAAAATGTACCATAACCTATCTGCTGCGAAAAGCTCCAGACAGCAGAAGCCATTGAGAAGTGTTAAGTTAAGTAAGTTCAAACTTAGCTGAGATCATTACGAAATCCAATAAAGATTACAAGGCTGGACCACTCGTATTGCCTCGTCGCGTGATTGTACGATACTCGGAATATGAAGTGCTTGGGGACGTAAACTTTTAGGCAAGAAAACTAGATTCAGGACAGGCAGAAACTAAGAGACATTTTTATATATTATATGTACGATGTGCGAAAACCAAAGGTTGTAAGTCACAGCTTGAATTGCAGTGATTACTTGAATTTTAACTTGCTGCAAGCGTTGCTGATTGTGATTAAATTTATGAACAGATGCAAAAGAGAAACAACAATATAAACCAAAGATGTTGCATCGGTGGACACGAAACTTTCGAGTCGTTGTAGGGTGGCGGCACAAACAAGCTGTACCGCTTCGGTTAGAGATACAAGTTGTGGTTCGTAATAGATGGGCAAAAACGACTGCTATAAATATTAAGTCCTTATAGCTGTTGTTTTAATGAATCCCTAGAAAGACACACTTCCTCTCCTAATCTGTAACAATAATTGCGTCACTCTCACACGAAAACTCCATTCAAATTAAAAGAATCATTCTGAATTTAATTCTCATCAACAATTGCAGACTGCAGTCAAATACTGACAAGTGTTTTAAAAAGGTATTAAGCGATTCTTTTGTTTAGGGATATTTGAATAATAAGGCCAAGACCGGATCTTGTAATGCCGATTATGATAATGATGATGATGAAAGGGAAGCATGTGGCGCTGATATGTGATAGGTTTATGGTAAAAGCCAACAAATTATTTGATTCGGGAAATTTGAATGTAAAACATGCACTTACTCTGCCTCGAGATATCATCGATGAAACGGTTGATAAGGATGGAGATCGAGATCTTAGTAGTCACGAAATAACTAGATCTACAGTTTAGAAAATGTTTTAAAACTCTTTGCATAATTCTTTGAATCTAACCTCCAACTGTGAATGGCTTTTGGAAGGAAACGAAATTAACACATGGTATCAGGTGATGAAAAATGCGTCATATACGATAATATGCAAGGAAAGTGTTTTGTTGAAAACGAATGGAGCTCAAACTATACGAAGCCATGTTGACTATCGCGAACGTAGGCACAGGTGTGCTCAGTGGGATATCGATGCTATCGACCATTATAAACTACTACCCCGTGGTCAAACGATTGATTCGAACCCACTGCCAGCATTTAACGCATTTGGGGTTAAGAATTTAAAAAGGGGTGCGCGAATACGTTGCGTTTCATCAGAACAAGAACAAGATAAGCCACACACATTTTTGATGAACGAGCAAAAATTGATAAGACGTTTCTTCAGCCTGATACAATGAATATAGTCAAAAATATTACCTTTTAAGTCAAGGCGAGGAGCCATTGTATACCGATGAGCCCTATTATAGCCATATCTGGTAATGTTTTCAACCTTATATGCACCAGGGCCGGGGCTCACCCTTTTGTCAATCGGTTTTGTTGTTGCTCCAAAAGAATATTGTGGCATGCGTTTTTTACGCACATCATGTCCTGGATATCCAACTTCGGTTGGGAGCCCATATGCTCCTGGTCCAGGTCCTGAACATTAGTTTATTAAATTTGAGTTGCATGCATAAATATTTAAACATTTCTCTTACCCAATGGTTTAGTCGTCATCGTTTTTTTTTTTATACTATTTCAGAATTTTGAATATAATTTAGAAAACGTCCTTCCGAAATGAAAAACAAATTTTGAATGAGGAAAATGGGAAATAGTTTTTATTAATTCATCGCTTTTCAGAAGTGATTGAAAATAATTTTTTATAACAAAGTGGATTTTACTTACCTTTTTGATGTACCCAATCGGATTTTTAATACTCTTATAGCAACAGAGTAGACAGGTTAACGGCAGAGGGAAGGAGCGGAACAAAATAACAGAAACAAGGCATAGGAAGTAGGTAGTAGGCACCAAAACGTGTTGGTCCTTCATGCCTGCAAGCCCTTGCATCAAGAAAACAGGCTTAGGAGTCCTTGCATTCATCTAATGCTTGTTGCAAGAGTAAACAGTCACCCTAGCTCAACATTTCTAAATGAAGGTGAAAACCTCCTACAATTTTGTACCCACAATTAATGTGGTTACATTTCTAAATGAATTAATTGTGCCCGGCTGATGTTTCGATTGCTTGAATATTACATAAAACATCGAGAAAGGCTTTGTTGTGCGGACGGTTTAGCGGATGCTTGTTGTAAGTTGACGCAGTGTTCCGCCTGAACACTGTTCGCTAAAGAAAAACACGAAATGAAACCAGAGGGAAGGATATGATGCACCAATGAAACACGAGGATATTTGTTCTTAACCTGTGGTTTTATTTTTATTTTTATTCACTGTTTGTAATATTTACAGAATGGTTACCTACTCGTAATAAGTCACTCTATACATAATCGAAAACGAGCACAAAGGGAAAGGACTGTGGAAGACACTCAACACTGATTATATTGTTCCCGGTATTCGGCGCGCATGCACTCTCGACGACACTAAAGTATTGCAATCTTCGTTCTTATATACCGTGTGATATCCGCGATAGCTTTCCTTGTGTGTTAATTTATCGGATCTAATTAGGCACATACGTTTTACTGTTCGCGTCATTCGTTTCGAATTATGTTACTCAACACGCGACCTTCTCGGTGGGGTTCTCTGATTGTCTCAGTCGACCTCCTCTGTGGGGTTCTCTCTGTTCGACTATCTGTTCGAATTAATTTTCCTTAAGACGACTGCCCTATCTAAATTTTCCTATCCATCCTATCTGTCTCTTATCTTCAAGAGAAAATTACCATTTTGGTTTTCGATTCCAACTTCTTATCGGAATCTTGTTTCGAAGGATCAAGCGTGCCGCCACTTCTTTCTTCATCCTATCATGGGCTTTGTTTACGTTACCCATCTGGCTTACGCCAACAGCGTTTTTGTGTGCTTCAGATGGGTAACAAAGGAACCGTGGGATTTGGTTGTAGATCGCATTTCCTAATCATAAACATCTGGCGTGGGATAGGAGTTTACGATGATTATGATCGCAAGAATTGTTGGTCGGTGGGCGAGTCGCTAGGCCTTTGTTTGCACACGTGGGCTTGTCGGTTTGGGATCTTGCGAGGAATTTATGGTGCTAATTGCAATTAGCTACACGAGGAGATTATTCTGTTTGTTTTCAGAAAAATGCGTTTGATGGATGAATTGAATGGATACATTGGATGGATGCATTGAATTCAATATTAGGGAATTTTGAACGTTAAGTTCGATTGATTTTTACTATTGAATTTAATGTTGGGGTATTTGGAATGTTACCTTTTGTTTCAGGCGGAAGTAAGGACTTTTGGGAAACAAGTCTGTGGGCACGTGTAATGGATATAGGTGAGTATGTTCCTTTGGTGGACCGACGATATCTCAACCTATAGTGGGTTGTGTGGTTCGTAGAACCGCCACAACGGTTTTAGGTCATCTCTATTTAACAATTTTAATATTAGAGCGGGTTAGCTTTCGTCACAAAAGCAATATTATTGAAAAAGTGTTAAAATAAAAACTTTTTAAACAGTATAAACTCTTTATGTCATAAGTCAGCCCGTAATACATCATCAGATTTGATTTTCGCTGAAAATCATCAAAGGTGATCATCTGGTTCTCAACGGATTAGTTTTCGTCACATAAACAACATACAACCAGACAGCCGATAAGCCCCGGTAGGAAAACAGCCAGACAGTCGATAAACCGTGAGTACTGTGGGGGACAAGTTCACGACACCGCACGGGCGAGAGTTCTACCTCGTCTCCACAATTCTAATTGTCTGCCGTAGACCGAAAACACGAGCACCGAGGGAACAACAATGACGAAAACACATTGAACTTGTTGTAATTAATTTCTTGTTTATTTTTGATCCTTGCTTAAGGATTTATTTCACTATAATGTTTCTTATGTTTCGGAGTTAAATAGATCACGATGATCTTAGATAACATTTTTATTATAATTTGGTAAGTAATTTTAAAGTCCAAACCTTGGTTTGCCGATGAGTGCAGGGCAAAGATCGAAGAACGTAAACGCCTCAGAATGATCCACTTAGAAGCATATGATGAAGTCAACGCAGTAAGATACGCGACAATTCGGAAAGAAACAACTAGACTTTTCAAACGCAAAAAACGCGAATGGGAAAAGACTCGGATTGAAAAAATCATAGAAAATGCCAGAGCAAAGAACAGCAGAGGTATGTATGCCGGCATCAATTCAATTAGAAATGGCTACCGAGGGAGAGCCAAAATAATCCGAGACACAAACGGCTGTCTGGTGACAGAAACAAAAAATATCGTGACAAGATGGAAGCAGTACTTTGAAAACCTGCTCAATGTGCGCACCCATCAACCACAAATAAACGCACCAGACGTACATACAGCCGAGCCCCAGATCCCAGAGCCCTCTTTCGACTAAGTTGTAGACGCGATAAATCGATTGAAAAACAACAAGGCTCCCGGAGTCGATTGCATACCGGCAGAGCTTGTGAAGCATGGAGGTGGGGCAACCGCCCGAAAGATCCACCAACTGGTTAAAATAATATGGGACAAGGAAGTCATTCCGGAAGATTTGAAAACCTCAATAGTCATCCCCATCTTCAAAAAAGGCGACAGATCTGACTGCGAAAATTACAGAGGAATATCATTGCTCCCAATCACATACAAAATATTAACAAATGTCATACTGGTGAGAATCACACCATACGCAGAAGAAATATAGGGAGACTACCAATGCGGATTCCGTAGGAACCGGTCAACAAGCGACCAGATGTTCACAATAAGGCAACTGCTGGAAAAGAAGTGGGAATACGGAGAGACGGTTCAGCAACTGTTCGTGGACTTCAAAAAAGCCTACGACTCAGTCGCAAGGCAAAAACTTTACCATATTGTGGTTGAGCTGGGGATCCCGAAAAAATATGCTGCCCTCATTCAAATCTGCATGAACGAAAACAAAGGCCGAGTTAGAATAGAAAACCACCTCTCAGAACCATTTGAAATCCGGGACGGACTAAAACAAGGCGATGGCCTCACACCATGTCTCTTTAACCTTGTCCTCGAGTATGTTATCAGAAAGGTACAAGACGACAACACGACCGGATCATCCCTGAACGGGGTCACACAAGTGCTCGCGTATGCGGATGACATCGCCGTTCTGGGCGATAATCTTGAAACTATAAGTAAAAACTGTGAAATCATCATGCAAGCAGCAGAAGAGGTGGGCCTAGAAATAAACGAAGACAAAACGAAATACATGATTACGACGAGAGCAGGTGGACCTCAGAGAACACATATAAACGTCAGGGGCAAGATATTTGAAAAAAGAATTTAAATATCTGGGAACGATACTGACGAGCAGAAACGAAACGTCAAAGGAAATTAACAAAAGACTACATTCCGGCAACGCTAGTTGGCATGCAGCCAGTAAACTCTTAAAATCCAAACTGCTATCACGTAATATAAAGCTCCGTGTCTATAGAACCATAATCATGCCGATTGTTCTATACGGATGCGAAACATGGGCTCTCACAAAACGGGAAGAGAACAAATTCCGCGTATTCGAGAATAAAGTTTTAAGGGGTATATTTGGCGGCAATTATGACGAGGAGTCAGGACAATGGAGGAAACTGCACAACCACGAATTGGAAGAGCTATACCGCAATCCTACAATAGTGAGAGTAATCAAGTCGCGAAGATTAAGATGGGCCGGACACGTTGCGCGAATGGGCGATGATAGGACCGTGCATAGAATTCTTGACGGTAAACTAACGGGGAAGAGACCGACAGGACGGCCGCGACGGAGATGGTAGGACAATGTTAGATTGGACCTCGAGGAGATCGGATCGAATGATCGAACGTGGAAGGAGAGCGCACAGGACAGGGAACAATGGCGGAGCCGAGTCGGTGAGGTCATGAACTTCCGGGTTCCTACAGGCCAGTAAATAATAATAATAATTTTAAAGTGCACTTTAATAATTTGTTCACACTGCCGGCTCGCTCGACTCACACTCGACTTTATTCGCGTCACCGTTTGCACCGGTGAGCGGGAGATCGCGTGACCATGGCGGCCAGTGGATGGAAATCGACTCAGCGATAATCATCTCGTGCAGCGATGATTCGCATTTTTGGGGTGAGTTTATTGTGCCGAGGTAGATATCCTCTCCAATAAGGATATCGTTTTTACCTACCACCAGAGAAACGTAAAGTCTCTCTTGGTGGTATGTGTGCGATCGTTCGGATCTGTGTGGTTTACCGTTGGTAATGCGGGTCATTGTTTACGCGATGCCTCGTCGGTATTATCGACGTTGGGAAAAAAAGGTGCTAAAAGCAAATTAGATGTTTATGGCATCTCTGGCTGCAGTAGAAACCGGGTTCATGTTTGTATTAGGAAATGCTGGAGAATTTGGTTTCAGCGTCTATTGCGCTAATTATATGCAGCTGCTTGGGTTGTTTATTGATGAGAAAAAAAAGGTCGCCAGCCAATGTGTATGAAAAGGGACATGACGCGGCTGGGAAAATAGACGGCGCAATATTTATGGTCCCTGTCATGACGGTTACATTGAATGCAATCCGAATCATTTTGTTTACAGGAATTTGTCTGGTACCGAATTGGTTTAGAATACCAGATAAGCAAAGAAAGAAATCTTACGAAAAATTGTATGCGAAGGGATGCATGAAAAGGTAAGTTTTCTTTATAGGGATTTTAAGATTATAGATGGTGATCTATATAATGCGTGAAGCATTTACGGGTACTAATACTGTTGTATTAGCGAACTTAAGGAAGTTGGGTAGTAGTTATGGGGTTTTTTTCGGGTAAGTGGACCGTGGGGTTTGGCGGAAACGCTACAGTACACCCTTTGTAATTATTTTTGTTGCATTCACGTATAAGTTGCAACAATTTGTGTTATATTGTTTTTGCTGCTGAAGGTGGTGTTATTTCACTAAAACCTTTTCTTTTTCTGAGTGGTATTTTCTCTTCCTTGAGGTTTGAGAAGCGACGAAGTCTCCCGTTCGCGTTTTCCTTACTACACGACTTCGGTGCTGACGAAGTCCGTTACTACCGTTGTTTTCCCTTCTTGGGTTTTCTTGGGTTGTCCAAAACAACCCCCCCCCCCCCCCCCCCCCCCCACTCTCTCCCTCTCCCCCTCTCTCTCTCTCTATCTCTCTCTCTTAACAAGAACGGGAGAAACGGCCAATGGCTAAGATGGTAGTGGTCAGTACGAGTGGTAATTCCACACAAGCAGGAGAACAATCGTCGGCTCAGAAAAGAGGAGCTAAAGAATACTGAAATTAAACTTTACAACAAGGAAGAATCTACCACAGGAGAACACCGAAGGTAATATCGAGGCATGGTCCAGAGTAGTAAAAGGGGAACAGGCAGAAAGAAAAAATCGAAGGTAAAGCAAAAGCGGTCACACTTAAGCACTAATGATTAATAAGTCGGGCGATTCCTCATATGCGGATATGCTGAGAAAAATGAAAGGCACACCATACTTACTTCAGTATAAAAAAAAATTAGTAATATCGGGAAAACAACTGCTCTGTTAGCTCAATCGGAATTCCACTGTACAAGTCGTGAACATGAAAAGGGAGGTAGAAATAGCATTAGAAAACGTTGCCACAGTAAAAACTCTACCACCACGATCTATCATAGAGTGCAGAGACATAGATGAAGTCACCACAAAGGAGAAGCTCACAAGCGCGACTTATTACACTCAACTAAGGTAAACACAAAAAATATATTTTCATGGGACCTACAGGCCTTTATTAGATGAATACACTTTTGCTTATCTAGGCTCAAGTCGGGCGGATTATATGTTTACGGTTCGTAACTACGGCGAAGAATAGAATACTGTGGGAGTACGAAGTAGGGTGTGCCGGCACGGGAACTGGTTCATTCCTATCCTCAACGATAGTTCACCAAAAGCCGTTCGCAGAAAACTAATCACCCAGAAAAGGGGAAAATAAAACACACTGTTTTAGTCAATATTAGTTCTTTATTTGTTACCACCAGTCATCACGGGGAATTAAAAACTATTTTTACTTAGGCTATTGCACAGGGGGACTCTAAGTTAACGCTAATCGCAGCAGGCAGTCACAAACGAATAATTTGAACAAAGTTATGGAAATTGTAACAGCTTGTACATTGGTAGAACAATTACAACGGCAAGTATTTTGTTTTTTGTTTTATCTAGTTTTAATTTCATTTGATTCATCTTAACCACGCTACCTTTAATTTTATTTGATTTGTCTTTTGTAACATGGTTTTGTCCAGAAACAGAAACAACACTAGCGCGACACGACACTCGGTTAAACTGCGCTATACACTCTCGGACACACTCGGGGGTGTGCGCACCCCTATGCGCACACTGCAATGAATGGGATAAGTCTCTTTGTGGGTGCCCTTTGGTGGTTGAATTGCGACTCAGCGATATGCGTTCGCTGGTGGTTGAAATCCGTCCCATGGTGAATAGTCTCCCAGCTAAGGGTGAGTTTTCTTTGCTTTGAGAGAAACGTGAAGTCTCTCTTTGTGGTGGTGAATTGAAGAGGATCTCTCCGTGGTGATCTTAGCAAATGTGCTAATAGATCCATTGTTTGCTCATGTAACGAAGATCATAGGAAACGAAACTGAATAGTAGAAGGAACAAAGAACATCATAAACGACCGGGAAGTAACGCGCACCGAAGAAGAGCTCCTGCGCTTCAGTAGGGCTATCTCCCACCGAGACCGGGACGATAGTATTAGACATCGTCAACAGTTCTGGTGGTTGAATGGCATATAAAGACCTGGATACCAAAGTCGGTATAGAATCACACTATCATCAGCTAGCTTACATAGATCTAGCTTTTCTAGAATTAGGGTAGTATAAGATTTAAGTTAAGTTAGGTTAAGTGCTTTTACATAAAATTAAATTAAAAAAAAAAAAAAAAAAGGTGAGTTAAGTAAGTTAAATTTTAAGAAAAAAAAATTGACACAAAGTTTTTCAAATTTTCTTTGTCTTTCAAATAATTATAAGTACTGCCACACACTTTTGTCGCCGAAAGGCAAATTATACAAATGTTTAGTAATGGTTAGCTTAGAGCGTCTGCGAAGGACCAGTAAGTTATTATATAAGATAATTAAGCTAGAATTTAAGCATTTTTTGTCTAGCCTTTAATTTAGAGATTAAGAATATAAAAAGAAAAATAAAAAATGTTTTAAAAATGAAAAAAAGGACATCATAAATGGCATAGATGCATGGTGCATCTGCGTAAATAGTCTGCAACGCAATTATGGAAATTGGTGCTAAAAGCAATTTCGGTACACAATGGTGATGTGCACCGAATCTTGCTGGCGGTAAGGGTCAGATTCTTGTTTGCATGATTGTATGCTGAAGAACTCGATTTATGGCCGCTAGACGCTAGATGCGTATATTTGCTTTTGTCGGTTGGACAGGAAAATGTGGTATGCACGTGTGCAGCAGAATTGCTTGGCAAACAGGGGTGCCGATAAGTTTTCCTAATTATGGTTATGTATGCAAAAGAATTCTTTTGAGGAAATTGATATGATGCATTGAATGTATGAATGCTAGAGCATTCTTTACAGGGACTTGGGATGATACCTTAATGAAGGAAATGTCCTTGGTGAAGGGAATGTTTGCAGGTAACTGCAGATTTGCCAAAGGAGTTGGGCTTGGAATTGTGGGTGGTTCTTTGTGTAAGGCTAGAGAACCCCCACAATACCAGACGGCGTTATGCAAATATATTTATCGTGGCTTATCAATCTCGATGTTTGTTTTTGATGTGTTTCTTGTTGAATAACTGATTCTGTGTGTTAACTCCCCCCCTTCTTAAACAAAGACGTTCCGTCTTTCTTTCCTGTGACGTTCAAGTTCTTTTAGATATAAAACATTGTAGGTGTCTTTATCGCTTTGTTTCTTAATTTCTAGCAGGCATTTACATATTTATACGAGGGTTGCCTTTTATATTTCGGGATTAGAGAACAAAAACAAATATTGATCATCGAAAATCACTTTATTGTTTTTCAAAATATTCCCCATGAAGATCTATACACTTTTGCATGCGTTTGAACCAATTGTCGAAGCACTTTTGCCACTCTGATTGAGGTATCTCCAACACATGCATTCTGAATGCAGCAACCGCTTCTTCAGGTGTCGAAATACGTTGACCTCTCAGTTTGTTTTTTGCGTACGGGAATACAAAGAAGTCATTCGGTGCCAAGTCATGACTATACGGCGGATGACCCATCAAATCGATGTTTTGGGTGCTCAAAAATGCAGTTGTCGCAGCCGATGTGTGAGAGCTCGCATTGTCCTGGTGAAGAGTGGTCCGTCTTCGGCGGTTGGTTTTCCTGATTTCTTGGAAGACAACTGGCAAACAAATGGTTGTGTACCACACAGATTGACTGTTCTGCGTTGTTCTAGTGGTACGGTTGCGACATGTCCAGTTTTTCCGAAAAAACAGGCGACCATTTGCTTGGAAGTGCTTCGTGTGCGAACAACTTTTGTTGGATTTGGCTCCTCTTGAAACACCCAGACAGTCGACTGCTGTTTACTTTCGGGCTCATACGCGTAAATCCACGATTCGTCACCTGTTACGATGTCATAGACGTGTTTCGAAGCACCGCGACCGTATTTTTTGAGCATTTCTTTCGACCAATTGACACGAGCCTTTTTTTGGGCGATTGACAAATTGTGTGGGATCCAACGCCTAAGGTTGTCTCAATCTCACGATAGGTCACATGACGATCTTCCAATATCAGTTCGCGCACAGCATCAATGGTTTTCGGAACAACAACTGATTTTGGACGACCTTCACGAAATTCATCTTGGAGTGAACTACGACCACGATTGAATTCACCATACCATCGATAAACACTGGTCCTTGATGGAGCTTCATCGCCAAAAATTGAATTAAGTTCATCCATGCACTGTTGCTGAGTTAATCCACGCCGAAAGTTGTAAAAAATAATCGCACGAAAATGTTGACGATTTAATTCCATTTTTGGGCCGAGATGAATCTTTTAAGTTACTGTAAACAACACAAATAGCGCTCGTATGTCAAAACGTTCTGAGTGCGTATAACCTCAAAAATGTCCAACTTTACGACAGAGCTGTCAATTGCCGGATTGCAACACTAGGGTTGCCAAATCCCGAAACATAAGAGGCAACCCTCGTACTGTACTTAGCTTATCATGATGAATGTGATAATAACTATAATTGTGTATTTTATTGGATGTTCTTGTAGTGGGATCAAGATTTTGTTCATGGAATCTATAATGGATAGTTCATTTGCTGAGTTTATTCATCATCATCATCATCATCGGCACTACAACCTGGAACCGGTCTTGGCCTTATTGGGCAAGTCCTGAGGCTTGTTAAATTTTCCATAATGATTTGTATTTTCCGGGCAAGGTCATTAGTCTTGCGCCAGAGGCTCCCCGACGGGGAATCGAACCCCGGTCTCCCGCGTGACAGGCGGGTATACTAACCAGTATACTATTGAGGAGCTGAGTTTATTATCTCTGTTAAAATTATTTGTTCTTTCTGTTTTTTGTGAATAGCAGAGGCCCTTGATTTTTACGAGTATTTGGTCCCCTTCGTTAAATCGTCTGTGTTACGCGTTTTTCTTCAAGCGTGCTTGCACCTTCTTCGAGGCTGTTAATAGTTTATTATAGATTTCGTTTGGTTTTTGTGTAATTTTATTGAAATACAAGTCTCTGGGTCGGTATCCTGTGACAGAGTGTATTGTGTTGTTTAACTCGCGGATGGCTGAGTGTATCTCCTGTGTGTTGTACCGTTTTGTATTGTTAATATTCTGGCGAGCTCAGATATTGTACCATGTGCACGCTCAACCTGTCCGTTGATCTGTAGACTGCTGTTTCTAAAAAAAAAGAAAAAAAAATGGGTGGCGAGAGGGCCGACTTTAGCGAGACAAGGACAAATGTGTCCTTCATCTTGTCTCTGACTTCTGGTCATCTTGCGATAACGAGAATCACCCACATCCGTAAAGATGTTGGGCTCGGTCCCGCGATATCTGAAAAAAAAAGGGTGGGTATCCAAGGATAGTGTGGACAGTGTTAGTCCAGGTGTTCTCTAACTATTTGTATAGAGATATGGTGGGAAAGAAATCGTACAAGACCGGTAGGTCTTGGGTGCGGTAATAAACGCAGATCACGTCTGATAATCTGCGCTTTTGTCGGTGTGTATGTTTGTGTTTGTGCCGTAACTGCTGTTTCTACTTTGTGAATCCCCATTTTATTGCTTTTGTTGTTTGGCGGTGTTAGGTTTTAAGGAAACAATTAAGTCCAAACCTTGGTTGGCGATGAGTGCTGGGCAAAGATCGAAGACCGTAAATACCTCAGAGTGATCCACTAAGAAAGATATGATGAAGTCAACGCAGAAAGATACGCGACAATTCGGAAAGAGACAATGAAAATTTTCAAACGCAAAAAACGTGAATGGGAGAAGACTCGGATCGAAAAAATCCTAGCAAATTCCAGAGCAAAGAATGTCAGAGGTATGTATGCCGGCATAAACTCAATTAGAAATGGCTACCGAGGGAAATCCAAAATAATTCGAAACACAATCGGTTGTCTGGTCACAGAAACATACAATATCGTGACAAGATGGAAGCAGTACTTTGAAAACCTGCTCAATGTAGGCACCCATCAAGCACAAATAAACGCACCAGGCGTACATACAACCGAGCCTCAGATCCCAGAGCCCTCTTTCAACGAAGTTGTAGACACAATAAATATATTGAAAAACAACAAGACTGCCGGAGTCGACTGCATACCAGCAGAGCTTGTGAAGCATGGAGGAGAGGCAACCGCTCGAAAGATCTGTGGAGGTTCCACGAACCGCACAAATCACCATAGGCTGAGATGTCGTCGTTGAACCAAAGAACATACTCACCAATAACCAAATTCCAAGAACCGCACAAATCACCATAGGCTGAGATGTCTTCTGATGAGCCCACAGGCGGCAACCCGCGCGTCTGTATGTGTGAGCGCGATCTTCCCTGGTGGAGAGATTCTCGATTGAGAGAAAGTTACCACACAGGGAAAGCGAAAGGAGAAAGAAAACTATGGGGTGAATAGAATAAACCCCAGAGAAGAGAAGACAGTCGAAATTGAGAGTTGATGTTTAATTTCATGTACGGTGGTGTTAAGGCCGAGTCCGCGGGAGGCTTACGTTGTAAAGTACCGTTGCGAATTTGTTTAGTTTCGTTTAAAAGTAACGTCGAGTGACGAACGAACTTGTGGTTTGGCGAAGCGATCCGAAAGCGTAGACAAATTATAAAAAAAGTTTTAGTTTGCAGAAGTTTCCTGAGTGGTACCGTACCATCAGAGTCTCGAAAACGCTCGTTTGGATTTGTAGTTGGAATTGTGGTTTTATAAGTGGCAAACATTGAAATAGTTCTTATAGACTAGCAACGGGTGTTCAAGTGTATTAAATCCGTGAGTTATTGTAACAATTGAAAAACAAAAAAAACGATGAAACAAAATTTTAAATAAAACAAATTATAAAAGAAAAACATTTCGTTGTTTCATTGGTAACAGTATTCCCTCCGTTGTGTTTTCCTTGCGAACAGTGTTCGGCGGAACACATCAGCCGTAAACCTTCGACCATTGACAAATCCGCCAAAGATCCACCAACTCATCAAAACAATATGGGATAAGGAAGTCACTCCGGAAGAATGGAAAACCTCAATAGTCGTCCCCATTTTCAAAAAAGGTGACAGATCTGACTGTGAAAATTACAGAGGAATATCATTGCTCCCAACCACATATAAAATACTAACAAATGCCACACTGACGAGGATCACACCGTACGCAGAAGACATATTGGGAGACTACCAATGCAGATTCCGTAGGAACCGGTCAAAGAGCGACCAAATGTTCACAATAAGGCAACTACTGGAAAAGATGTGGGAATGCGGAGAGACGGTCATCAACTGCTCGTGGGAATCCCGAAAAAATGTGCCGCCCTCATTCAAATCTGCATGAACGAAAACAAAGGCTGAGTTAGAATAGAAAACCACCTCTCAGAACCATTTGAAATCCGGGACGGACTAAAACAAGGCGATGGCCTCACACCATGTCTCTTTAACCTTGTCCTTGAGTACGTCATCAGAAAAGTACAAGACGACAACATGACCGGATCATCCCTGAACGGGGTCACACAAGTGCTCGCATATGCGGATGACATCGCCGTTTTGGGCGATAATCTATAAACTGTAAGTATAAACAGTGAAATCATCATGCACGCGGCAGAAGAGGTGGACCTAGAAATAAATGAAGACAAAACAAAATACATGATTATGGCGAGAGCAGGTGGACCACAGAGAACACACATAAACATCAGGGGCAAGATATTTGAAAATGTCAAAGAATTTAAATACCTGGAAACAATACTGACGGCTAGTAACGTAATGTCGAAGTAAATTAACAAATGACTACACTCCGGCAACGCTAGTTGGCACCCAGTCAGTAAACTGTTGAAATCCAAACTGTTATTACGGAATATAAGGCTCCGTGTCTATAGAACCATAATCATGCCGATTGTTCTATACGGATGCGAAACATGGGCTCTCACAAAACCGGAAGAAAACAAATTCCGCGTAATCGAGAATAAAGTTTTAAGGGGTATCTTTGGCAGCAAATATGACGAGAAGGTAGAACAATGGAGGAAACTGCACAACCACGAATTGGAAGAGCTATACCGCAAACCTACAGTAGTGAGATTATCGGGCCGCTGAGATTAAGATGGGCCGGACATGTAGCGCGAATGGGCAACGATAGGACCGTGCATAGAATTCTTGACGGTAAGCCAACGGGAAAGAGACCGACAGGGCGGCCGCGACGGAGATGGTAGGACAATGTTAGGTTAGACCTCGAGGAGATCGGATCAGATAGTCGAACGTGGAAGGAGAGCGCACGGGACAGGGAACAATGACGGAGTCGAGTCGGTGAGGTGATGAACTTTCGGGTTCCTACAGGCCAATAAATAGTAATAGTAGTCGTCGCAGAAACGTTGGATATTGTTGAAATCATCTTGCAGAAGTCTGTTGATGACATCAATCTTTTCCCCAGATCTATACACCACAGTGTCGTCGGCATACGCAATTGCATGGCTGAGAGAACCCACTAGACCACTAGTGTAAATGTTAAATAAAATGGGAGAACGCACTGCTCCCTGTTGTAGACCGTTTTTGATGTGGAAAGTCTTGTTAGAGATTATATCTCCACATTTCGCCAGAAATTGATTACCCATTATCATATCGTAGATAATCATCATCATCGGCACTACAACCGGGAACCGGTCTTGACCTTATTTAGCAAGTCCTGTGGCTTGTAAAATTTTCCATAATGATTTGTTTTCTCCGGGCAAGGTCATTAGTCTTGCGCCAGTATCGTAGATAATGTATAATAAATATTCGGGCATACCTAGATCTGATAACTTATATACCAGCCCTTCTAACCATACGGTGTCGAAAGCCTTTTCAAAGTCAACCACTTGTTCAACTGTATGTCGGAAACAAGTTTTGTCGCAACATGAACTGTGTCATGTTGCAATCGGAAACCAAACTGGTTGTTCGGAATAATACCATTTTCTTCACACCAGTTAGTCACTGCTTTATTTATAATTTTCTCGAATACCTTGCTGATGTCCGGAAGCAAACTAATCGAGCGAAGATTGGCTGGATTGCTCTCCTGTCCTTGCCCCTTTTGAGGATGGGATGGACTACTGCAGATATCCATTGGGTTGGATGATATGCATTATTTATAGTGTTATTGAACAAAATAGTGTAAACCTTCACTACTTCAAGAGGTAAATACTTTAGAACAATGTTTGGAATACTATCTATTCCAGAAGATTTTTTGTACTTAATCGATATAAGAATGTCTGTCAGTTCATCCGTGTGTACAAAAATGCTAGTGTTTAGATTTCTAATTGGGGAATCCGTTCTATTATTTTCACTAAAGATAGTGAAACTTCGACTTAAGAGACGCCAATGGTTAAGTTCATTGCGTAGCGAAATATGTTTATGAATAGCCCTATTTTCCAGGTCAAGGTTAGAACGAGCCGATTCGTCCAATCTATACACTGCTTCGAAACAAACACCAATTGTGTTCGCCTTTTTCTCCGGATCCTCGACTATTATGAACTCTTCGTTAGAGTTAATGTGTTCCGGGGTAAATCCTGCGTGCAGCAAAGTTTGACAATGCTCGGGAGTCCGCGGAACTCGCAGACATGGAATGTCATTATAATTTTTCCCAGTCACCCGCGAACTCTCTTACCGAGAACATCAGTTTAACAGTGCGCCAGTTAAAAAGTGAAGTGACTACCTATTTAAAAAGTAAATGAATTTCAAAAGCAATTTTTGACAACAGATAAAACTCCTAAGAACTCACAAACAAAAGACAACAAGGACACATCAGGTAAGAAACCCAAAATATGGCCCTAGGGCCAAGCCAGCATACCGGCAACAGGTTCCTAGAACTGGGAGAATGCTCACTCTCAGGCTCTGCAACCAACGTGCCAACAAAAAAGAAAAGACAAGCCGGCAGCCCATTGTCTTTCGATTTCCCTGCTTTGCCGAACAAAGCAACTTCAAAAACACCTCGGTTTATTCAAATTCACCCAACCGATGCTTCAAGGCCACTAACATCTGTTAACGTCTTTGTGCTGCAGAGAATAATTGACTCTAGTAGTACACAGTACGAAAGAATCACCCTGCTTAGGGATGGTTCCATACTAATTCTAGTCAAAGGCCAAGATACAGCAGATAGATTCATCCAATCCAAACGATTCGAATCAATCTGTCCGGTCGACATAAGACTACACCCCAAACTAAACGTCTCTAAAGGAATTGTTTACGCCCCCTGTCTTATAAACGTCCCAGAACCTGATATAAAAACAAATGACTTCCCAAGGCATTGTTGATGTGTTTAAATTCACCAAAATGATGAATGGAGAAAGGAAGCCCACGGGCCTAATGCTATTTTCATTTGACCGTCTTCAACCACCAACAACAATTGAAATCGGCTGGTACAACACCAAGGTCAAGGAATACATTCCGAGGCCTATGCGTTGCCGACAATGCCAATTACTAGGCCACACGGCAAAATGGTGCAAAAATACAACAGCATGCAATACATGCAATCTTCCAGCCCACCCTGAAACCGAATGCACAAGAACAACCTGTGCAAACTGTCACGGCCCCCACCCGGCATCTTCAAAAAAAAAAAAAAAAAAAAAAAAAAAAAAAAAAAAAAAAAAAAAAAAAAAAAAAAAAAATTGTGGCGAGAAGGCCGAATTTAGCGAGACAAGGACATATGTGTCCTTCATCTTGTCTCTGACTTCTGGTCATCTTGCGATAACCAGAATCACCCACATCCGTGAGGATGTTGGGCTCGGTCTCGCGATCTCTGAAAAGAAAAGAGAAAAAGGGGGGGTATCCAAGGATAGTGTGGACAGTGTTAGTCCGGGTGTTCTCTAACTACTTTTATAGAGGGATGGAGGGAAAGAAATCGTACAAGACCGGTAGGTCTTGGGTGCGGTAGTGAACGCAGATCACGTCTTTGGCGTCTGATAATCTGCGCTTTGGTCGGTGTGTATGTTTGTGTTTGTGCCGTCTTGTACTGTGCGTTCGTGTGTGTCGTTTGTTAATTGTAGACCCTATGGGATGGGTCCAGGAATCCTCGAACCCGGCATCTTCCTCCACATGCCCAAAATATATGCAATGCCAACAAATTTTAATAATACAAACAATAAATAAAACATCCCTATCCGACGCTAAACGCGTATACAGAGAACAAAATCCCATACAATCAACAAATAATGTTCTCTATTCGGAACAAATAAAGAAAACCACTTCCGCAATAAAAACACCAACTGGTACCAATTCAGTCCCAACAAAACCCATACAAGACCCAATGCCCGTAAACAAAACTGCTACCAAAGAAACACATATATTTCCCTCCACCTCTTACGCAACCTTAAAAGAAATAGAAAAGAGAAAACACTCTATCGTACAACAAAACACAATAAAAAACAAAACACAAAACGCTTCTCCCATACAATCTCAAACACACACAAACAAATCGAAACACACTCCAGCAGAAATGCAAAAATCCCGTTTAGACTCACCGGAAAATTTCCCTTTACCTGATCGTGGAAAGATATGATCCTAAACTCTGTCACCAACACATTGACTCCGCGGCACAGGGCGACTTTCACTCAAACCAATCCGAGCGGATTGGACAACTGAGTGAAACGAGCTGTGTGGCGCGGAGTTAGATAACCAACCACCGTTATATTGACTCCCCCACTTTGAACACCACAACAAACACTAACAACAACCCAAATGATCTTTTAATGCTTCAGTGGAACCTGAACGGGTTCCACAATAACTATCACGAACTACAGATCCTTATAAAGGCACTAAAACCAGCGATCATAGCATTGCAAGAAACTCACTTACCCCAGTCGTCAAATGCTAAAGTGCCTCGGGAATATAAAGCCTACTTCAACAACCTCACAGGAAACAACTCCTCTAAACAAGGGTCCGGTATACTAATACATAGGGCCCTTAACCATAGACACCTCAACATTACTTCCCCTTTCTCGGTTACCGCAATCGAACTTACAGCTAAATTAAGTTTAACTGTTATTTCAATTTACATCTCACCCAACCAATCATTCAATCTAGCGGATCTGAATAACATAATTCAAAACATACCCTCACCAATCCTCCTAGTGGGGGATTTCAATGCATGGAGTCCGATCTGGGGATCACGAACAACAAACAAAAGAGGGAAAATCGTTGAACAATTTTTGCTACAATCCCACTTGGCAATACTGAATAACGGCAAGGCAACCCACTTTTCCACACACAAAACCTTTACAAACGTAGACCTTTCCATAATATCATCCCAACTTTCTCCCATAACTAACTGGGAAATATTAGACAATCTGCATGGAAGTGATCACTTCCCGATTAAAATCTCTGTCTCGACTGGCAACGGCAATAAGAAAAAGATCAAACTCTTCCCCAAGTTCCAATCTGACCGAGCAAATTGGAACAAATTCCAAATAATTAGCACACAATTCCTTAATCTCCATAGCACTAAAACTAACATAAACCAAGAAACAGCAATTATTACAAAAGCCATTCGAACAGCCGCCAATGGCTCCATCCCACAGACAACAAAAAGACTCTATAAATCAGTCGTACCATGGTGGAATGCAGATCTGGCAAATCTACGCGCAGAAAAGCAGTCGGCATGGAAACATTTTAAGAAACATCCAACCGACCAACACCTAATACGCTACAAAAAGCTTAACGCCCTGTTCCGAAGAACAGCTAAAGTTGAAAAGGCCAAAGCCTTCCAGTCCTTCACGGAAAAATTAAATGCAACATCCACCCCAAAAAAGATATGGACCGACATAAAAACACTGACAGGCAGCTACAGCCCACCCAATATTAAATCAATAAACACAGGATCCAACATACTTACATGTCCTGGCAAAATAGCCAAATACTTGGCCGAGTTTTGGGCAAATACGCCCACCAACTTCAATTTCCACCCAGATTTCTATACCGCAAAAAACCAAATAGAAGTGCAGCCAACACCCCCGAGCAACACCAGTAATCCCTGTAACAAAGTTATCGAAGCCTCCATAACCCATATAGAACTAGAATCCAGTCTTCATACCACAAAAGGAAAAACTCCAGGATTCGATAGAATCGACTATCAAATGCTAAAACATAGTCCACAGATTGTGAAAGACTGCCTCCTAAATCTATTTAATTCCATATTCATGACAGGCATTATACCTCAAATGTGGAAAATAGCCACTATTATTCCTCTGCCAAAGCCAAACTCCACAACCGACACAATCAGCAGTTTACGCCCCATTGCTCTACTACCTTGCCCAGGAAAATTACTGGAAAAAATTGTTGCTAAGAGACTGAACTGGTACCTGGAAAAATATAACTTGATAAGTATCCAACAAGTCGGCTTTAAACAAAGTAGGGGAACGATGGACGCACTTCTCCGCATTGATAACTACGTTATCTCCGCTCTTTTCTGCAAAAAATATACTTCCATTCTATCAATAGACTTCGAAAAAGCCTTCGACCGGATCGGTCCACATATTATCCTCCAAGCTCTACAAAAATGGAAAATAGGACGCAACATGTTCAATTTTATTAGGTCCTTTTTAAATAATAGAAAATTCAGAACCAAAAATTTTTTTTTTTTGCTATTAACCTGTGAACAATTTCTTTTATAGGTTCTTAATATATATACATGTGTTCCGAGTAGTTAATAATTTTTTGGTGATTGAATTTGTGTAACTGCTATTTGCTATGTAATAATAATAATTCTTTTATTCTTATTTTTTTTAAATCTTTATAATTTTGTTATCTGTATTTTATTGTAGTTGATGTTATATATAGTTTTGTGTAGCTTGTTTTATTTTGTTTTTTCTTTTTTTTTTTTGTATATTTTTGGTATCATAGATATTCCTTATTAACAAATCTTTTGTTTTAATTTTTACTGTCCGTATATATATATATATATATATATATATATATATATATATATATATATATATATATATATATAGTTTAATTTAATTTTATTAGTAGAGGAAATTTTTAGTACGTTATTTGATATAGTGGTTTGCTTATTTGCGATTTTAATAGTACGTGAAATTATTTATCTAATGGTTTTATTTTTCTAATTAGTTGACTTTTAATAGTAATCATATATGTATTAATAGATTTCTTTACTTTTAGTTTCGACAGTAAAGGATTTGTTTGTACATAGTAATTTGGTTTATTTTCCATCTGTATAGTAATGGTAATAATCTATAGTAAAGTAAGTTATTTGTTTGCTTTGTACATCTTATTTTTATTTCCGTACCTGGCCATATTGTGCATGAATTTGAAAAGTGGTACCTACTGGAGATAGCGAATGTGTTGGGCTAGGTAATAGGTGTGAATTGAAGCTAGCTAATCTTGGAGTATGGTTTTAACCTACCATTGCGAACTATTATCAATTTCTGGCCTACTTCGATGGCTGTCTTGTTTGGCCTTGTTACTGCCGTAACGAAAAACAGGCCTTTCCATATGGGTGTTTGTTTGAACTTCTGCAACAATAATTTTTTGTTGTCTTCGCTTTCAGATAAGGTAGGGTACGAGTTTAGAGAATTTGAAGATGTATCTTTTGTGTTTCTCCTTTTGGGATTGAATGTAAAGGTGTTGCCTTTATCCTGTTTGTTAATATTTTCGGATATTGTGGGTTTCTTCCACAATTTTTTATTATGAGGGTAGCTAGCGTATGAGCTTTCTGTTTTTGAACATGTCTTATACGAGTATGTCCTTTTTGTGTTTCTCTGTTTTAATGTAAAGGTGTTGCCTTTATCTTGAGTTTGTTTATTTTTGATTATTGTGAGTTTTTTCCACAATTTTTTGTTTTGAGAGGAGCTAGGGCAATTTCCACTTGACTTTGGTTTACTCTGATTAAAATTCCATGTAAAGGTGTTGCCTTTATCTTGGCTTTGTTTATTTTTGATTATTGTGGGTTTTTGCCACAATTTTTTGTTTTGAGAGGAGCTAACGTATGAGCTGTCCGTTTCTGAATATGTCTTATATGTCCTTTTTATGTTTCTCCATGTAAAGGTGTTGCCTTTATTTTGAGTTTGTTTATTTTTGCTTATTGTGGGTTTTTTCCACAATTTTTTGTTTTGAGAGGAGCTAGGGCGCTTGCCGCTTGACTTTGGGTTCCTCCTTTTAGAATTTAACTTGAAGGTTTTGCGTTTATTTATGGCTCGCTTCCCATTCGGGTTTCTTCCAGCGCCGGTGTCCACTACTAGAGTTGTGTTTCTGTCAACACCAACGTCTATCGGCCGCTGAACAGTTGGGACGCTGGTTAATGGTGAGTGTGGGGTCCTAGTGAGGTAGTTTCTTTCTACTACCGAGTGTTTTGACCCATTTCTTAGTATTGGAAGGATTTTGTTCTTTACCAACTGGCATTGAATTTGCGACTGATGACCAGGGTCTAGGTTGTGTCCCTGTTGGTCAGAAGAGTCACAAATCTGCTCTATGTGCAGAATTCTTTTACTGGTTGTACTTACTGGCAGTGAAATGTCCGGTAGGAAGGCTCCATCACCTGATTTCTGGTTCAGACAGAACGTTTCCTCTTTTGGTTCCACTGGAACAGCTAAGGTCCGTTGAGATCGTACGGGCACGCAAACAGTTCTACCCGAAACTACCTCCACTGGTAGGTGGTGTATCCCTATCGCTGAGGTCTCGCAGCCAGTTTCTCGAGTAAGAGAACTCTTGGAGAGGTTACGGGCGGTATATCTGACCTCTTTGGGTCCCGCTGTGACTGTAACTTGCCTCACTTCGGCTGCCCGTTTGTGATTGGGGTTTTTGGTTTTAAATTTCAGGGGTATATCAAATTCTTCCGAATTTTGTTTCCTGCGTGTTAAGGTCAACTGTTGGTTCGCAGATTGAAGATTTTCCATCATCACTGGGGTTTCGCAACCAGATTCTTGTTTGGAAGAATCCTTGGGGGTATTACAGGCGGTATGACCGACCGCGTGATCTATAACTTGTCCTACATCGGCTGCCCTTTTGTGGCGTGGGTATTCGATCTTGGAGTTTAGTGGAATACTAACTCTTCAAGGTTTCGTTTGGTAATAGGGAACCTAAGTTGCCGGTTTGGACCTTCTATCGTACAATTTTTAGAAAGGAAGTCGTTCCCTAGTAACCCGTCTTCGGTTAGGCCGGGCATATTATTAATTTTAATATCCCTGAGTGCTTGCTCAGTGATGATGCTCACTTCAGCGCCTGTGTCTACCACTAGTTGAACATGGTCGTTTAGACCTATATCTAGAGGGAGGTTTACTGTGGGTGCACTAGTTTGTGGCTGCTGAGGGTATCGTAAATTGTAATTATTTTGCAATTCTGTTGGGCCGGATGTGTTTCTCCTATTCCGGAATTCCCATTTTGCCTTTTGGTGGCAGTCCAAAACGCGATGGCCTTGTCGACCACAAAAATCGCAGATTAGTGTGAAATTGTAAACCCTAGGCGTGTTATTGGTGTGCGCGCCTTTAGGGTAATCAAAGGGGGTGGCCCTGTGTTGATTTAGTTCTCTATTTCGAATTGGAGTAGTGATATCTGTGTGCTTTTCTGTTTTGTGGCAGTCTGTATTGCCGGGAGTATAGGGCGTATGGAACGGAGTGTTTCTCCGTGTGAGGCAGTCCCTATATGTATGCCCCTTTTTGTGGCAGTAATTGCATATAATTTTGGCGGTAATAAAACGTAAATGTTTTGTACAAGGCTCGTTTTGCCTTTGTTTTGCAGTGTCATTTTTTCTGCATTGTTGAGGGAAATTTGTATGGTGGAGACCCGAGGTTAGTGTAATATTTGGGTTGGGAGGTACGGCTCGTGTGTCTATTTGGTCTGGTAAGAACGCAAGATTATTAGGAGTGAGAAAATTAGAGGCACGAAGGGGTTGAGGAGAACCTGACATGAGACTGGATTGTTGTATTCGAAACGTCGCCTGTTGTAGCTTTTCCATTCCTAAAGCTTTTGGGATTATTAACACCACCTTTTAGTGACTCTTTGGCAAAGTCCTTAAGTTGTACTTTCACAGCTGGGGCTGCCTTTGTGCCATACTTGTGATCAGCAGCCTCCTTGCATAGCATCAGCATCTGCTTTATCCTTGCGGTAAAAGCGATGAGAGCCTCCAAGGGTTGTTGTCTGATCGTTATTAGCTTGCTTACCAACTCTTGGTAAGTTTCCCGGGGTAGGTAGGTATTTTTGAGGAGTCTTTCGGCTTCCTCGAAGGTATTCGGTGGGTTTGAGGCAATTAGTACGTATGCCTCACCTCGTAGACGCGTGGGGAATATTGTCAAAAACGCGGAGTGCTCTTCTGCTGGTAGGCATTCGATTACCTTCCTGCAGCATCCTAAAAATGCTTGTAGCTCATCGTCAACCAGGGGACTGTGCCCGCCCGAGACGACAGGTACAAGTTGGGAGGTAAGCTTTGCGATTCTAACAAAATATATAGGCATGATTTTGACAGAGGGTGATGCGGTTAAGTAGGGTTTTAACGGTAGGCGCGCTGGTGGCAGACGAGGCCTTAGTGATAATTAAAGAGGGGAGATTTATTAGTCTTTACAATGCTTTCGTACGCGATTGTTGTATTGTATTGTAGTGGAAATGCTTCCCAAAGATTAAAAGTAGTGGTAACAGTAGAAATGGGGGTTTATATTAGGTTTGCTATCTCGAGGGTGGTTAATCTTAAATATGTATATTGTTTTATAAATATAAGATGGAGAAATAATTTTAGAAATTTTAAATTTATGGTGGGGTGTGTCTTTTTATCTTCTTAGAATATTTAATTAAGGGAAACATTTTTTTGCATGATAAAATCAAGTTGAAATATCTGTCGATTTAAATTTTACTTCTTTTTTTTTAAATATATATCCCCTAAAGATTACATTTACATTGTATTACATGATACATTGTATCCCGTACTTCTTTCATCAAATTATAATAAATATGAGTGATTACCTTGTAAATTGTCTTGGTGTTGCTCGGTTACTGGGTTGACGTTGTTGCTCTTGTTGTGTCTGCTGATGTCGTGATGATCTGGTCACCGTTGGGCTGCTGCTGGTGACGTCGTCCCTCGATGATTTGGGGTGCGTTCATCCGAATGGTCGGATTCGTTTGGCTTCCCAAAAATGAAATACATTTGGGTGTAATCAAGCGTCTAGTTGTTTTAGGGGTGTCTGGAGGTTTTGCTGTTCGTTCTGGTCGAACTTTTAGATTAGTTTTGTACTGCTCTTTATGATTAGGTTAAATTGCATTTTGTCCGTTCTCAACAGTCGGGTCATCACAGGGGGTTCTATGTCATGTGCACTATTCTGTTGTGTTGTAGTTAGACGGTTCCTAGTCGGCTTTTGTATTCACTTTCTCTTCAATTTATTTATCAATTACTTGTGGGTCTGGATTCACTTTTTTTTCTTTCTTCTCTCTCCTTTTTTTTTTTTTTTGAATTAGTGGTGAATTTTTTTTTTTTTTTTTTTGTGGTTGGATGTTTTATTCTTCCTGCAACCGTCTCAGATTCTCGAGGTTCTCAGTGTGGGCTGTCAATAAAATGTTGCAATATTCCATTTCTTCGTCCTCCTCGGAGGGCGTAAATATGACCTCGCCTGCGAGGGGCGGGGTGTGAAGGTGGCTGGTGTTGGTCTGTTCCTCCTCATGCGTGGGTTCACTAACATGGGAGTCCACTGGCCTTGCAAGTATGTTGCGGAGTTGGTGGGCGATTAGAGGGTAATCCGGTATATACTCGAATTCGCCCATCGGTTGGGTCGTGTAGTCGGGCGATTCATTGCCGGTGGGGCCTTCGTCGTCGGACATTCCGTTGTATTTCGTATTTCGTAAGTATTCAGTTTAGAAACCTGTCTGTTTTCGAAGGCGTCTTTTGGTACCAATGCTAATGTTCGGTTTGGGGAATTGGGCCGTTGTTTGGAATGTTGTTATTGGCAATGCGCAAGTCTGGGGCAGTGGGTGCTATTTGTCCCGTGGTTGGTGTAGTGGTTAGTTCTTAGCGACGTGTTTACTAGGTAGGTGAGGTCAGTTTGATCAGAAAAGTGGTTTATCAGTTTGCGGCGTATTTTCTGATGTTCATAATGTAAAAACGGGTATCTCTCAATGATCACCGTTATCAGTAGTACTATTTAAAATAACGTTTGAAGAATTAAATAGCATAATCTCGAAATATAAAATTGTAAAACATTGCCTCTACGCCAATGACCTTATCATTTTCACTAACGTTAACGACTTAAAAGTAGCTAGTAAAACATTCGAAGATATTCTATGTGACATTCAAATATCGTGTAACCGTTCCGGATCAAAAATATCAAAGGAAAAAAGCAAAATCTTACACATATGTAAAAAAAAAAAATTGTAACAAGAACCTGATAGTAAATTTTGAAAACGCTATGATCAGTAATGTCGACACATTTAAAATTCTCGGCTTACAATTCGACTGTAAATATAAGTTTAAGAACCATTGTTTAGCTCTTAAGAAAAAATTAGATTTAAGGTTAAATATTCTTAAATACCTGTCATGCAAAAATGGCTCGGCGCATACTAACACACTAATCACTATCACTAGAGCACTCCTGTTATCTAAAATAGACTATGGGCTACCTATATACGGCAACTGCAGCAAAACAACTTTACAGGTGATCAAATAGGGAGTAGGGAGTACCACGCAGCAGGCGGAATAAGAACAAGGACATTTCGTACCACCCCAATTATTAATATACTGGCTGAAAGCGGACTTCCATCCATAGAAAACAGAAAAAAAAGCTATTATCGAAATTAGCTGGCAAATTTCCTGCAATGTCGGCAACCCCCATCCTAGACGATGTCAAACAGATACTTAGGAGAAAACGTCCTCTGAAATTCACCTCGGCACTAAGAGAGGCAATAGCTAAACAGCTCCATGTAGTAACTAAACCACAACGACGACAAACGCATCACCCGACATGGCTATTACCAACAGAATGTATCATAGAGGACTTATCGCAGCTCCCCAAAAATACAACAAACAACTTGGTACGAGGGTTGCCTTTTATATTTCGGGATTAGAGAACAAAAACAAATATTGATCATCGAAAATCACTTTATTGTTTTTCAAAATATTCCCCATGAAGATCTATACACTTTTGCATGCGTTTGAACCAATTGTCGAAGCACTTTTGCCACTCTAATTTAGGTATCTCCAACACATGCATTCTGAATGCAGCAACCGCTTCTTCAGGTGTCGAAAAACGTTGACCTCTCAGTTTGTTTTTTACGTACGGGAATAAAAAGAAGTCATTCGGTGCCAAGTCAGGACTATACGGCGGATGACCCATCAAATCGATGTTTTGGGTGCTCAAAAATGGAGTTGTCGCAGCCGATGTGTGAGAGCTCGCATTGTCGTGGTGAAGAGGGATCCGTCTTCGGCGGTTGGTTTTCCTGATTTCTTGGAAGACAACTGGCAAACAAATGGTTGTGTACCACTCAAAATTGACTGTTCTGCGTTGTTCTAGTGGTACGGTTGCGACATGTCCAGTTTTTCCGAAAAAACAGGCGACCATTTGCTTGGAAGTGCTTCGTGCGCGAACAACTTTTGTTGGATTTGGCTCATCTTGAAACACCCAGACAGTCGACTGCTGTTTACTTTCGGGCTCATACGCGTAAATCCACGATTCATCACCTGTCACGATGTCATAGACGTGTTTCGAAGCACCGCGACCGTATTTTTTGAGCATTTCTTTCGACCAATTGACACGAGCCTTTTTTTGGGCGATTGACAAATTGTGTGGGATCCAAGGCGAACAAATTTGTTTGACAGTCAAATGTTTATGCAACGCCTAAGGTTGTCTCAATCTCACGATAGGTCACATGACGATCTTCCAATATCAGTTCGCGCACAGCATCAATGGTTTTCGGAACAACAACTGATTTTGGACGACCTTCACAAAATTCATCTTGGAGTGAACTACGACCACGATTGAATTCACCATACCATCGATAAACACTGGTCCTTGATGGAGCTTCATCGCCAAAAATTGAATTAAGTTCATCCATGCACTGTTGCTGAGTTAATCCAGGCCGAGAGTTGTAAAAAATAATCGCACGAAAATGTTGACGATTTAATTCCATTTTTGGGCCGAGATGAATCTTTTAAGTTACTGTAAACAACACAAATAGCGCTCGTATGTCAAAACGTTCTGAGTGCGTATAACCTCAAAAATGTCCAACTTTACGACAGAGCTGTCAATTGCCGGATTGCAACACTAGGGTTGCCAAATCCCGAAACATAAGAGGCAACCCTCGTATAAATATGTTGGCCGGGAGGACGCCACCTGACATTGCAGCTAACGAAAATGCTGCATTGCATGAGGTCTCCCCAGAGGATCGTCGGAGAATGCGGTCACAATTAGAGTTCTCAAGCCTAAGAGAATGGCAACGAAGGTTTGATTCTTTCACCAAAGTAAGATGGACCAACACTATGATACCTGATATAGAAACATGGGTGAAAAGAAAACATGGGGAGCTGAATTACCACCTGACTCAGCTAATATCAGGACATGGAAGCTCTCGGCAATACTTGCACAAATATAAGCATCTGTATCACCCATACTGCTTGTATTGCGAAGGCAAAATAGAAAATGCGGAACACGTAGTCACAAAGTGCGTGAGATTGGAGATCGCGCGAACGATTTTGGAGAGACATATTAGACGGACAATTACTCCGGGAGGAGTAATAGAAGACATGCTTCGTTCAAAACAGGCATGGTCCGTAACAAATGGTATTCTCTGTGAAATGATGCAGCAGTTGCGACCCGACGAGCGGAGTAACAGGTAAACTCCGTCCCGCCCCGCGATGGTATATCTAAAAAAAGTTCCGCGGGGATCAACGGGAATATGAGTCTGGCGGGAGGTGGTTTTAGTCGGTAAAAACCCGGCATGCCTCTAGGTCAGTCCATATCTTTTACCGAGCAGCCATTTCTTCAGGTTTGGAAACAGGTCAATTCGTCAACTGATTCGACATATCTACGTTGCTCAGGATACGACTGTTGACGTCCGGCGCCGTGCTTCCTCGGTTGAGGGAAGAGCGGGGACCTTTTGTTTTTCTTTTTAGTTATTATTCCTTTTATTTATTATTCCGCTCCGATAGAAAGTACGTTTGAGCGGAAATTTGTTGCAATTGATAATTAATTAATTAAGAAAAAAACTAATTCCGTCTCCGTAATATTGTTTATTTTGTGTATCATCTTCTTCACTCAAGGAAAACTTATTCTCAACTCAAAACATAAATTTACTTGAGACTTTAAGCAATTCAACTAACTCTGTTCTCTAACTCAACTCCAAACTCAAACTGATTTTACTATTGAATTTTTTCTCTACTTATAGAACATTGTGTTCTAATTTACTGTAAATTATAACATGAACAAAACACAAAATTTATCATAGGCTCTGTGACTATTAAATTGAATAAAATTTGAACGAAAATCAAAGTTACTATGTTTTGAATGAATAAAAAGGTGCAGGTTATTAAATGTGCTGTAACTGGCAATATTGTGAATGTTTATGAATGGTATGTATTAAGTGAGAAAGTAATATATGTTAAAGGAAGTTTTTAAGGATGTGTAAGGAGATTCAGTGTTAAATTTAATAAGGGTAGTATTCTGGAATACAACTTCCCACCCTTCTTCGAGAAAGAAAATTATCCTTGAAGAGAATAATTTTCTAGTAACTATATGTTAGCTTAAGATTAATTAAAGACTTGGATTTTCGTTCAATTACATTACAATGGTTTTCAAAATTAATCTTTCATCAAAGGTTACAATAATCAAAAAGTTCTTAATCCTAGAAAAATAATCTATTTACATTATATATTAACTAAATTTTTTCAATAATCAAAAAGTTCTTAACACTAGAAAAATAGTCCAAAATAGTCTATTTACATTATATATTAACTAAATTTAAATATTTCTCCTTGGAACCTTTTCTTTTCTTATCCAAAAATTATTATTACTTATTATATTAATTATATAATATTAATATTATTGTTTCAAAATTCTCATTTCCGTATATATATAAATTTCAAAATTTCCAATATATATATTACCAACAAAATTTTCTTTCTTTCCTTTTCCGTTCGAATATATATTTGTTGCGGATTGGCAATTAAATGTGCTGGAATGTACTGGAGAAATCTAGTACATTCGCATGTATACCAGTTGCGCAGCAGCTGGCACCAACTGGCCATCATTGTCACCACGATGATGTCATGGCGTCGCTTTTTGAATTGGCAGTTATGCCATTTCGTCAGTCTACAATCAACATTCACAGAGGAAACACCATCGGTTATTAATTTTCCTTCAACACGTGTATTAAAGCTGGCTTCAAGTTAACTTCTGCCTTTTTTGTGATTCTGTCACCATACGACAGAGTTTTTTATCGGTACATTACACGTGCTACGTAGAGCTATCAACAAACATTTCTGGTCCTTCGAAACGGATCCAGTGCTCAATTGGATTTGAATCATCGCCGCCCAGTTCGCGGCACATCGATAACTGCCAGTCACCTCGACACCATCAAGGAACCAAAGAAGAAAAAGCAATGGAGAAACGAATCGCCACGCAGTACGCGGCACAGGGCCAAATGTCGCGAGCATTTGCCAACCTGAAGAAGCGAGGGCCATCAACGATAAGCGCCGTACAAACCCGCAGAGACAATCTACAGGGCAAGTGGAAAGAAATCCGTGACCGGCACGACGACATTCTGGAGCTGACGACGTCAGACACAAAGGACCACCGCTACTTCACGGAGGACTTCCTCGAGTCAGCTGAGGAGGTCTACCTGGAGGAGATGACAAAGTTCGCCGAAGAGCTTCATAGCCTCAACATGGAACCATCGACAACATCTAAGGCCGCGGCTGCAGTGGTGACGCCCCGCGCCAATCCCCGCAAGCTGCCTCCAGTGCAATTGCCAACATTTTCCGGAAAATACTCGGAGTGGCGGCCATTCAAGGACCTGTTCCAGGCGGTATTGACAGATCACCCTGATCTGACGGACGTCGAACGACTCTATTATTTGAAGTCGAGCCTCCGCGACGACGCCGCCCAGGCCATCAAAAACATCCCGGTCACGGAGGAGAATTACCAGCGAGCCTGGAACAAGCTGGTGGAATACTTCGACAATACTCGGGCACTGGTTCACTCTGCCTTGAGCACCCTCTTCCAGGTACAGGTCGTCGGAAAGGAATCGGCTGCCGGCTTGCGCCATCTCCGCGACACTACCAATGATGCAGTCGAAACTTTGGATGCGCTCGGCCGTCCCGTGACCACCTGGGATGACATACTGGTCTACCTAACAACACAGCGCATGGACCCCCGCACCGCTCGTGACTGGCAAACGGCACAAGGCAACACCAGCCAGCCACCCACGTACCACCAGCTCGATGACTTCCTGAAAACAAGGATCGAGGCTTTGGAATTCGTCGAGCTGCCCCGGACCGCCATCGACCAATCCCAGCGGAACAGACCCGGCCAGACGGAGCACACCACCAAAGCGCGCCTCTCAGTGCACACGGCCTCACCACCGGCCCAGAAGCCCCCTGCCCGCTGCTCGATCTGCAGATCAAACCACTACATCGGATCGTGCGAGGGATTCCGGGCCCTCACCCCGGAAGAGCGAAGGGCCCACGTCACCAAACAGGGCCTTTGCTTCAACTGCCTAGGAAGGCATTTACTTCGTGACTGTCCATCGACATCCACATGCCGGCAGTGCCAAGGGCGGCACCACACCTTGCTGCATACCACAACGACCACGACCAACCTGGATTTGGAAAGAGACACAAGCCCCAAGCCTCAAGGCGGCCAGATCCCCGGGGTGTCATCTCACGCGACCAGCGCCCCGCCTGCCCGGACAATCCTCCTGGCCACAGCACGCGTCCTCGTCCAGTCGGGCTCCCAACGCCGACTGGAGGCTCGAGCCCTACTGGACCCCTGTTCAGAGGCCACCTTTATATCGGAATCACTCGCCCAGCGACTGCACCTGCGCCGGCGCGCATCATTCATCCCAGTCCATGGAGTCGGGGGCGCCCGCTGCCAGACGGCAAAGGCCCTATCACCCGTCACCATACTGCCCCGCACCAAGAGCTCGCAAAGCTGGACAGTCGACGCGCTAATCCTGCCCCATCTGTCGGACTACGTGCCACCTCCACGACTCCTGCCAAGCGATACCTCTATTGTGGCGGGCCTGGAGTTGGCAGACCCAGACGTCTCATCAGCACAAAACATAGACTTAATCATTGGTGCTGATGCCTACCCGGCGATCATCACCGCCGGCTTAAAGAAGTCCACCAACTCCGACGTGATCGCCCAGTCTACGCACCTTGGATGGATTCTAACGGGTGCAGCTGCCCGCGGCTCACGGCACACCAACACCAGCCACCCTCTAACCAGTCACCAGATCAGTGTCGACCGCGAGCTGCGCGCCCTCCTCGAGAAGTTCTGGATTCAGGAGGAAGTTTCTCACCACCCAACCGCTCTGACTTTGGAGGAGCAAGCATGCGAGGCTCACTTCACCTCAACTACCAGACGCGACCAGCAAGGCCGCTACACATTACGACTGCCACTAAAGCCTGACTCGGCGGAGCTGGGGGATTCGGGCAGCGCCGCCCGCGCTGCATTTCGACGACTGGAGAGCAGGTTCCAGCGCCAGCCTCAGTTCCGCGATCTCTATAAGAAATTCATGGATGAGTATCTCGAACTTGACCACATGACTCAAGTGGACACCACGAGTGCGGACACCCATGAACATGGATTCATTATCCCACACCATGGGGTGTTCAAGGCATCTAACCAAACACCCAAGATCCACGTGGTGTTCAATGGTTCCGTCCAGCCGGAGACTGGAATCTCCATCAACGAGTGCCTCTATGTTGGACCCAAGCTCCAGAGTGACATTTTTGACGTCCTGTTGCGCTGGCGTGCGCCCCGATATGTCTTCTCTGCGGACATTGCGAAGATGTACCGACAAATAAGGATTGATGAGCGGGATCGCCACTATCAGCAAATCCTGTGGAGACCGGCGACATTAAGGTCTACTCGCTAAACATGGTAACTTACGGACTCGCGAGCTTCCCGTATCAGGCAATACGCACGCTGAAGCAGTTGGCCCTCGACGAGGGCGCACGATTCCCCTTAGCAGCACAAGTGCTCATGAGAAACACATACGCGGATGACATCTTCGCTGGCTCGGACACTCTCACAGAGGCACAGCTACTGAAGCAGCAGCTCAGCGACCTACTGTCGGCGGGCGGCTTCCCCCTCAGCAAATGGACCTCCAACCACCCGTCGCTGCTCCCCTACCAACCAGACGAGCTCGGGACATGCCCCACTTGGCCCCCAGCTGACGCCCACTCAATTTTGGGAATCCAATGGCGACCCCAGGAAGACTGCTTCACATTCCATCTCCGAGACTCAACGGGCAACGCGACCCTCACCAAACGGGCGGCCCTCGCATTCATCGGCCGCCTCTACGACCCCCTAGGATGGATCTCCCCAGTCATGATAAGATTTAAAATATTCATGCAGGAACTGTGGCCCCTAGGACTGGGGTGGGACGAACCCCTGCCCCCTTCCATGGAATCCAGGTGGCACAAACTCGTCGGGGATCTACGGCACCTGCCCGCACTCCGCATCCCTCGATGGACCGGCTGCGACAACACCCACCCAACAATGGAGCTCCACGGATTCGCCGACGCCTCCCAGGCCGCCTACGGCGCTGTCATCTACCTCAGAACATTTGGCGTCCCGTTGAAATCATCTTGCACCATCCTCGCTTCCAAGACCAAGGTGGCCCCTTTGAAGCAGGTATCCCTGCCACGTTTGGAGCTGTGTGCCGCACTGCTGCTGACGCGCCTGATGAAGCGCGTCCTCACCATCATGTCAACCCAGAACGCCCCAGTCCACCTCTGGTCAGACTCCACCGTCGTCATATCATGGATCCATGGTGCGCCGAGCCGATGGAAAACTTACGTTGCCAACCGGGTCTCGGAAATCCAGACGACTCTACCGGGCGCCCACTGGCATCACGTCGCCGGCGTCCAGAATCCCGCCGACTTGGCGTCTCGCGGAGCATCAACGGACCAACTGCGCTCGCCGTCACTGTGGATGGACGGCCCCGAGTTCCTCAAAGGCAACATACCATGGCCTTGCACCCACACCGCCGTCCCGGAGGTGGACCTGGAATGCCGCCCCGCAACCAGCCACGTCATAAGCGCCCCACGAGAGGACAACGAGCTGCTGATGCGATACTCCCAGCTCCCCAGACTCCTCCGCGTGACGGCCAGATGCGTCGAATTTGCCCGGCGACTGCAGAAAAAATCCACGCCGGGGAGGAAGCCGCGCCCGGGCCCCAGCCCAAACTCTCCCACCGAATTAACCCCTTCGCAAATGGACTCAGCACTCATGCTCTGGGTCTCCCATGTGCAAAGAGTCCACTTCCACCGGGAAATAGCATCGCTCACCAGAAACTCATCCGTCGCTAAGGACAGCCTGCTCATGCGCCTCAACCCGTTCCTCGACCCGAACGGACTCCTGCGTGTCGGGGGGAGACTGCGCCACTCCCTACTACACCCCGATGAAAGGCACCCCCTCATCCTCCCTTCCGGATCCTTTCTCTCACTGCTCCTCGCCCGAGATGCCCACGACAGGACCCTCCACGGTGGCACGCAACTGTCACTCAACCACCTACGGCAACGATTCTGGATTCTCCGAGGACGACAACTGGTCAAGGGAGTAATCTTTCGCTGTCTCCGCTGCTGGCGACACTCATCCTCACCGACCCTTCAACTCATGGGGGACCTGCCGGCCACCCGGGTGCGGCCCACCAGGCCATTCCTACACAGCGGAGTCGACTACGCCGGGCCAATGGCCATCAGGTGCTCAAAGAGTGGAACCAGGAGCACGTTCAGGGGGTACATCGCCGTGTTTGTATGCTTCGCCACCCGCGCGGTGCACCTATAGGCCGCCTCCGGGTACTCAACAGAGGACTTCCTCCGGGTCTACCGCCGCTTCGTGGCTCGAAGAGGAATATGTGCAACACTGACCAGTGACTGCGGCACCAACTTCGTCGGCGCGGATAAAGAATTGCGGGGGCTATTCGCCCAGGCAACAAGGCAAACCACCGAGATTGCCCACCTCCTCGCTAATGAGGGTACCGAGTGGCGATTCAACCCCCCATCAGCCCCTCACTTTGGGGGAATTTGGGAAGCCTCTGTAAAGCGAACCAAGTTCCACTTGAGGCGCGTTATCGGCGACGCAGTCCTGACCTTCGAAGAGCTCTCCACCCTGCTGGCCCAAGTGGAATCCTGCCTCAACTCGCGCCCCCTCCAGCCACTGAAGGATGACCCAACCGACCTGACAGCGCTCACACCCGGACACTTTCTTATTGGAGGCCCGACGTCGACCGTCCCGGAACCTTACACACTTCAACCCCCCATATCTCGGTTGTCGCGATCAAAGTTACTGCGGAACATGTACGAGCATTTCTGGTCGCGATGGTCCGCAGAATACCTCCAGGAACTACAACACAGGCCAAAGTGGCAGAGCCGAAACCCCAACGTCGCAGTGGGGCAACTGTGCGTGATCAGGACTGAGCTGGCACCCCCCTGCAAGTGGCACTTAGCGCGAATCCTTAA
Organism: Microdon myrmicae; assembly: GCA_963931805.1. NCBI lineage: Eukaryota > Metazoa > Arthropoda > Insecta > Diptera > Syrphidae > Microdon > Microdon myrmicae. The sequence continues at coordinate 52,240,940 of OZ007499.1, read as the reverse complement.
GGTGCACCCTGGCCAAGACGGACTCGTGAGAGTGGCAACGCTGCGGACTGCTGCGGGCACCCTAACGAGACCCGTGTCCAAACTAAGTATCCTCCCATTTGAAGGGGAGAGAGCATCGGACCAGCACCAATCAGCGGATGAACATCACCAACGCCAGCCAGAACTGACTTGGGTTTCGATTGCAACTTTTGGGTCTTCAGTCTTTAACACTGCTGAATTTTCAGTCTTTGTTGCTGAAGTGTCGGGGTTGTCTATTGGGATAGCCGGAATATTAGGGGTTGCTGTTTGTATATTTTCTGCAGGATCCGAATTTTCAGTCTTTAATACTGTTGAGTTTTCAGTCTTGGTTGCTGAATTGTCTGCGTTGTCAATATGGATAGCCGAGATATTAGGGATTTCAGTCTTTAATACTGCTGAAAATTTCGAATTTTCAGTCTGTGTTGCTGAATTATTTTCCAGAATTGGAGTATGAATCGGAATCTTTATATTAGGGGCTGGGTTATCTTCGTTTATATGTCTAGCTTTATAGGAGTATGTGGGCTCAAGGTAAATTTGGCTAGGAGCTTCATTAAAATGGTCGTTATCTATTTCCAAAGATCTAATGCTGTAAATAGAAAAATTTGGTCTGTCTTCCATAAATTTTGGTTGGCGTCAGGCCTCGTTTTCCGACTCTTGCACCCGAGAAAAGTGAACATTTTGTCTATCGTTTTGTCTATTGGTGGTCCTAGAATTTTCACCAAAATGATTTTCAGAGTTTGTAGGATTATTTCGGAATGGGTTACGCGTTGTTGTACCTTGTTGGTAATTTGTTGAAGACGATCCATTCCTAGATATCTTGTATCTACACTCATTCTCTGTGTGATTATTCCGACCACAGAAATTGCATAAAATGTTATATTCCCTTTTTATGGGTTGTCTATTCGGAAAAGTGGACTGCATGTTTCGATAACATGTGTCCTGTGTATGCCCTGACTTACCACATATTTGGCAGACTATTCGATTAAATCTGTCATTATAGTTATATGGCCTGGGAGAGTTGTCCATTCGAGCAGCATGTGATACTACATGTGCAATCGACTGTTTTAAATTGTTTCCCCCATGGACTTTAGCTAGTATTTTTAATTGTTCGTTCTGTAGTCCATCCTCAAATGTTTGTACGGCCAATTTTATGTTTTCTTCTATTAAGTATTCCCTAACCACCGCGTCTGCTGTTATTTCACACGTGGCAGAGTTTAGAGTCCTTAGAGCATTCGCGACTCTATCGCCGTATTCCCGAACGGTTTCTCTGTAGTGTTGTTTCGGAGAAATCAACTCATTGTGTGCCGTCGACCGAGATTGTTCCTCTTTATATTCCGATTCGAGTCTATCTTTTAAATCCTCCCACTTAGCGATTTTGCTATACCTAATCAGATCGTAAGCATGACCCTCTAGTCTATTTTTGACTAGCTCTAAAAATGTCTCGTATATATCCGGGTCTGCCTTCTTTATGGATCTAAATAAAACGTCTCCCCCGGAAATAAATTTACCTAAGTCGCACGGTTTCCCATCGAAGGTAGGGACGACTCTGAAAACATCAGAACTTCCGACAGATAGAGCCATTTCAGGGGTTTTACTGAGTATCTGTTGATAGTGGATTTGTTCTTCCCCCTGCCTAGCCGACTGTCTCGTGTAATATGGACTCGTAATAGTGAAAATTTAAAATAAAAGGCGAAAATTTGTTATCAATTCTTAAAAATATGGTTAATTTTTAAAAATATGGTTATGAAAAAATTGGCCTTTCTTTTTGTTATTCAATATATATATATGGAAAAGAACGATAATTGGGATCCAAAGCTGAAAAAGAAAATTTTCGACGAAAAAAGAAAAAAAAACGGAAAGGTCGTCGAAATACTGAAATGAGAATTTTCAAAGAATATAGATAGAAATTTCTATCGAAAAAAAAATGTATGCTTCCAAGTAGAAAATATTCCTAAAAAAATTAGAGAGAAAAGTCGCAAAAAAAAATTCTTACTCCGCTAAATGTTGATTGCTGTCATACGTAATGTTGATAGAAGTCTTTGTCTTGAGTTTCTTACTGTCGTGTGTTCTTCTTTCTCTTTTTTTTCACTTTTTTAAAAAAAAATTTTTTATCGCCAGGCAGACTTCACGTCCTAGAAGTTGAATATCCTGGTCTTTTTTTTTCGTGGTTTTATGTTTTTTTTTTCGTTTTATGTTTACTTTTTTTTCGTTGTTTTATGTTAAAAAAATTTTTTTTTCTTGTTTTTTTTTTCTTCTTATTTTGTTTTTATTTGGGATCCTTTGGTTGGATCATCCCACCAGTCTTCGAGGATATCTCCAGTCTTCGATTATCTCGTCTTCATCTCGTCATCATCATTATCTGGGAGTCCTCATCATCGTGATCATCATCATCGGGATCCCGTTATCTGGTAATCCCACCGCTGCCACCAGTATTGAGGTCCGGCGCCGTGCTTCCCCGGTTGAGGGAAGAGCGGGGACCTTTTGTTTTTCTTTTTAGTTATTATTCCTTTTATTTATTATTCCGCTCCGATAGAAAGTACGTTTGAGCGGAAATTTGTTGCAATTGATAATTAATTAATTAAGAAAAAAACGAATTCCGTCTCCGTAATATTGTTTATTTTGTGTATCATCTTCTTCACTCAAGGAAAACTTATTCTCAACTCAAAACATAAATTTACTTGAGACTTTAAGCAATTCAACTAACTCTGTTCTCTAACTCAACTCTAAACTCAAACTGATTTTACTATTGAATTTTTTCTCTACTTATAGAACATTGTGTTCTAATTTACTGTAAATTATAACATGAACAAAACACAAATTTTATCAAAGTCTCTGTGACTATTAAATTGAATAAAATTTGAACGAAAATCAAAGTTACTATGTTTTGAATGAATAAAAAGGTGCAGGTTATTAAATGTGCTGTAACTGGCAATATTGTGAATGTTTATGAATGGTATGTATTAAGTGAGAAAGTAATATATGTTAAAGGAAGTTTTTAAGGATGTGTAAGGAGATTCAGTGTTAAATTTAATAAGGGTAGTATTCTGGAATACAACACGACTAACATTCGAGATTCCGTTTTAAGGGCGGAGTCTGCGTTTTCGCACGATCCGGTCTGGCTTGCCAGAGGATGGAGGTGTTGGAACCCAATAATATGGACATCATATGGTTAAGGGTCGTGCTGAGGAATTCTGTTAAATTTCTTTGTTGTCTTTACCGCTCCTTGAATGACGATCAACCGGCGACATTTTTCGAACATCTTTCACATACCGTCGACTAGATACAGATCAACCACCCAGCTTCTGAAATTGTTGTCATTGGCGATTTTAATGTGCACAATTCCGACTGGTTGGTACATTCTAACAGAACCGACGAGGCAGGGAGGCTAGCGGAGATGTTTGCTGTTAGCCACCACTTGACTCAACTCGTGGAGGAATCAACGCAAGTGCCGGATCCCCGAGGAGACTATGCGAACACCCTGGATCTGTTTTTGACATCCAAACCGAGTATTTATACCGTAGAGGTTTCTGCGCCATTGATAAACTCAGATCACTGCTTGGTATCTGTCGCACAAGCACTTGCATGTCAAGCGAATAACCGGCCTAGGCAGCTTCGCCATGTATGGAACTATGGGGCTGCTAAATGGAACGATTTGCGAGATTTCTTCGCATCGTATCCATGGTCGGAGGTGTGCTTCGGAGACTCCGATGCTAACGCTTGCGCGACGTCGATGTCAAGGATTATTCTTCTGGGGATGGAGATGTATATTCCACATTCCATCAAACGAAGTTGATCTGATGAACCGTGGTTTGACAAAAAATGCGAGCAGATTACAGCGGCAAAAAATAGAGCTTTGAAGCTATGGCGCTCCAATCCCATCGATGTTAACAGAACGAATTTTGTTAGAATCAAAAACGCATGCAACCAGCTGATTGATACCGCGAAGATAGCTCACAACGATGGAATGACCAATAAACTCCTTCGGTGCCCGACTGATTCGTGCTCTTTCTGGTCAATGGCAAAAGCTGTCAGCAGTAACTTCACCTCCTCCTCTTTCCCTCCGTTGGTAACAGACAGCGGGACGTTAGTCACGAATTCAAACGATAAAGCTAATGTGTTCGCGAATTTATTTTCCGCGAATTCAGATCTCGATCCCAGCCTTTTGGAGCCACCGGTACGGTCTTCCATGCGGAATGTGAGTTTTCGGCCGCGCACTATTTAACGCATTCTATGTGAACTGGATTGTAGGAAGGCAACCGGCCCGGCCGGAATACCAGCAATAGTCCTTAAGAATTGTGCTCCAGAACTATCGCCGGTTCTTGGCAGACTCTTCCGCTTGTCTTATGCACGGAGGACCTTTCCTGCCTGCTGGAAAATTGCGCGAGTTCAGCAAATCCCAAAGACGGGGAAAAAGTGTCTCCCACAAAATTACAGTCCGATAGCATTACTGTATATGTTATCTAAGGTGATGGAAAAAGTTATCAATACTGAGTTAGTTAAGTATTTGGAGTGCAACAGACTTCTGAATGATCGTCAATACGGATTCCGTGGCAGGCGGTCCACGGGAGACGTTTTGACACTTATAGCCGATATATGGACATCTGCGATTGAACGGCATGGTGAGTCAAGGGCGGTCGCATTGGATATCTCCAAGGTTTTTGACCGCGTCTGGCACGGGGCATTGGTGAGCAAACTTCGTTCATATGGACTTTCCCAACAGCTTCGCGACTGGACGAGGAGCTTCCTTGAAAATGGATCGATCCGGGTTGTTGTGGACGGTGAGTATTCGGATCTGTATCCTCTTAATTCGGGGGTGTCCCAAGGTTCTATTTTGGCTCAAACCTTATTTTTGCTTCACATAAATGATTTGTTGGAGACAACGGATAACAAAGTGTTCAGTTTTGCGGATGATAGTACGCTTGTTTCCTCCTTTTCGGGTGATCGGTCGATTGGTGCATCTACGTCGCATCAGCTGAGATCTAGATAGATTAACTCTCTGAATCAGAATCTAGATAAGGTCCTACAGTGGGGAAGGGCAAATCTCGTCGACTTCAATGCAACGAAGACACAATATACAACATTCATTAAGAAAAGTGGATCATCGGTTCCACAGCTGATGATGGACGGCCGGGCCCTCGGGACTGGGGAAAGCTTGATATTGCTCGGCGTCACAGTCTGTGCGAATGTATCTTGGCATAAACACGTGTCAAACATCTCCAGGGCCGCCTCAGGAAAACGGAGCTATCTTTTCAGAGCCAAGAAATGCTTTAATCCGGCTCAACTTATTCTCCTATATAAATCCCAAATTAGACCCGCGCTCGAATATTGCTCCCACGTTTAGAGCTCGCCTCCTAAAGATACCCTCGAACTACCTGAGAGCATACAGAGACGAGCAATCCGCCTGATCGTGGGCTCGGCGCTAACGTCGGGACTACAACCGCCATCACATAGAAGGCGCGTAGCCGACCTCTGTCTGTTTTACAGATATTATCACAGGTAATGTTGTTCAGATATTCGTGGTATTGTTCCACGCAATTCGACTTATATGCGATCCAAAAGACAAGCCGACGGATCGCACCAGTTTGTAGTTCATCTCCCGACGGCGCGAAGATCCCTGCATCAGAACTCGTTCCGTTACAAAGCGGGGAAGCTGTGGAACTGCCTTTTCGCGCGAGTGTTCCCGGAGCGTTACAACATGCAATTCAGGCAATTCACTTTTTTTTCCATTTTCGTTAAAATTCGCGAGGTTGTCTGGTTTTAATAGCTGTCAAACACAAAGTAAATGACTCTGGCTTACGGAATCTTTGACAGTAGTCTATTTATAGACAGTTGTTGCTGAAACGAAACAACAAAAGGCTAAACCTAATCGCGAACGGCGCTTTCTTCAGCGACGTCCAAAAACAGTTTTGCCTTAGCGGACTGTATTTTTCCGGCACTGGCCGGCCAACGATGATTTCTTCTAATTCGAGGGATTGTACCTCCAGAGCCGGACTCTTCTCTGGATTGGCGGGCGTTTGAGTCTTGCCCAGTACAAAATCCTGAAATTTACTAAAAGTGAAAAAGGCCCAACGAAAGAAGACAAAGCCAGAAATACGATTAGTACAAGACTTCGCCTATGTTCCTATTTATTTGCTTATTATTTACAATAAAATCTGTTCTCTTTACACTAGTCTTGAACAAGACTTATTGGGCAGGAGTTCCTTTGACGACTCCCCCTGCTTCAGCGCCGCGCTCGCCTTTTATTGCCAGCAGCTGTCTCCTCGTTCGCTTGGTTTCGACAAATCACTCGTTTCCTGTTGAGTGATTTGTCGCGACTGGTATACAGCTGTCTGCCATGCTCCTCCTTCTTGAGTGCTTGTGCGACGACGTCGAGTGCTTGTGCGCTGGTGCCCAGTGGTTGTGTGTCGATGCTGAGTGTTTGTGTGCCGGTGTCGAGTGCTTGTGCGCCAGGAAGTATGCATCGCCAACAGTCTCCCCCGCAGTGCGAAGCACTTCAACGTGCGGCGGCGATGTTGTCGCTGGAACCAGCACTACTACGCGGCGGGTTGGCCTTCGTAGTGTTCCCCATGTCGTCCTCACGTCCAGAACTCTGATCCTTCCATCGGGCCCGGGATATACCGCTTGCACTTCCCCACGGGGCCAGGTATTGCGGGGCAGCGATGAGTCCACTACCAGGACTATATCTCCGACTTGTGGGTCGGTGGTATCTTGGCCGGAGATTCTTCTTGGCCTCAATGTCAGCAGGTATTCTTTTACCCATCTTTTCCAGAAGTGGTCCGTCAGTCGCTGCGCCGTTCTCCAGTTCGCCCTACCAATAAGGTCGTGGTCGTTAAACTCATCAGGTGCCATCGCACCGCAAGAGCGTCCCAGCAGGAAATGGTTCGGTGTGAGGCTCTCTTCGTCGTTCGGGTCCGTGCTGACGTGGGTCAGTGGGCGTGAGTTGACGACGTGTTCTGCTTCGGTCATCAGGGTGTACAGCACCTCTTCTGGCGGCGTCCTGGAGTGTAGAGTGGCGGTCAAGGCCGTTTTTACCGATCGCACGAGCCTCTCCCATGCTCCCCCCATATTGGGGCATCCTGGTGGTATGAACTTCCATCTGATGATATGCCCGTTATTGGACTTCTCCAGCTCCTTGCTTGCCCCGGTGAAGTTGGTCCCGTTGTCGCTCCAGATGGTCCTCGGAGTCCCTCTTCTTGCGGCCATCCGTCGCAGGGCCATGATCATGGAATTGGCGCTGAGAGAATTGGCCAGCTCCAGGTGTACGGCTCTCGTGGTTAGGCATGTAAACAGCACTCCCCAGCGCTTCTCGATCCTTCTTCCGATAGCGACCTGCATTGGTCCGAAGTAGTCCACCGCGGCGGCAGTGAACGGGTGTTGGTGGTGGTGCAATCGTTCGATCGGTAGGTCTCCCGTGGGTGGCACTTGAGGGGTGCATTTGTGGACTCTGCACCATTGGCATCGGTGTATCACTCCTTTTGTGGATGCTCGTAGCCCTAAGATCCAGTATCTCTGCCGAAGCTCGTTCATTACGGTTGCGGTGTTGCCGTGGGCGAACCTCTTGTGATAGTGGCCGATCAAGAGGCGGCTCAGATGATGTTTCCCGTCCAGCACAATGGGATTTGTTCTCCAGCCGTCGATCGTTATTTTTCTCGTCCGGGACCTCAGCTTCATCACTCCATTTTCGTCGAGGTAAACATCTATTTTGCGCAGCCGACTCGAGCTTTCCGGTGGTCTTCCTTCTCGCAGGCGGGCCATATCTCCTGCGAAACTGTCCTGTTGGCTCATTTTGACCAGTTGCTCTTCGGCCCTGTCCAGATGTTTTTGACGCAGGGGTGTGAATGTCTTCTCGGCTTTGGAACATGTGGGTGTTTGTTGCCTTCGGGACTTCGGTGTTTTGGCTGATATTCGCCGCTCTCTCTTCTCTTTCAGAGTGTCTATAAATTGAAACACGCGTGCTGTGGTTCTCAGCAGACGCAGCCAGTCGGAAAATCGTTCCGGGTTCGGTGTGGATGGTTCGACCACTCTCGCCGCGGCTACCACTTGGGGGCTTTTTTCTTCTCCAGTGACTGTCGCCGGGCTCGCCTCGAAGTGCCGGTTTGGCCACTTGTCTCGTTCCTCGTACAGAAACGCGGGTCCCTTGAACCACCTCGCTGTGCTGCTGAACTCGTTTGGTATCCCTCTGGTAGCGTCGTCCGCTGGGTTTTCTTTCGTCGGCACCCATCTCCAGTCCCGTGGTCCTGTCAGCTCTTCGATTTCCGCCAATCGATGGGCCACGAAAGTCTTGAACTTGCGTGGCTCCGATTTTATCCACTGCAGTACTGTGCTGGAGTCGGTCCAATACCATTTCTCCGATATTTGGAGCCTAAGCTCCTTCTCTATTGTGGCCGCTAATCTGCTTCCCAACAAGGCAGCCTGTAACTCTAGTCGGGGCATGGACACTGGTTTTGTCGGAGTTACCCGGGCTTTACCGGCGATCAGGGTCACGCTCACTCTTCCATCGGGTTCCGTCGTCCTCCAATAAACTGCGGCTGCGTATGCCTCTTCGCTGGCATCGCTGAAAGTGTGCAGCTGACCTTCTTCCTGACTGCTCGACAGGCACCGAGGAATCCTCAGACCTTTGAGGATGGACGTCTCTTTTAAGTAGGTGGTCCAAGCGGTCCTCTGTTCCTCTGGGATCTCATCATCCCATCCGATTTTGGCGCGCCAGACGTCCTGGATCAGCTTCTTCCCCTGTATGAGCACTGGCGTTGCGAACCCCAGTGGGTCGAAGGTTGACATCACCGCGCTCGTGACTTCCCTCTTGGTAGGCATTCTTCTCCCGGTGAGGACTTGTGGGGGGGTGTTCCGGAACTCTACGTTGAAAGCCAGGATGTCCTCCGTCATCATCCATCTGAGTCCGAGGGTCTTCTCTTCCTTCGATAATTCCACGGCTTCTGACTGGGGCTGCTCCTGAAAACCTGAGAAAATTTGGGGTTGATTACTACTCCACCCTTTGAGTCGGAATCCCGCCTTAGCATGGATCCTCTCCACCGCCTTTGCCACGTCCCTGGCTTCTTCTACCGTCGCAAAACTCTGTAGGTAGTCGTCCATGTAGTGGTTTTCACGGATGGCTTGCGCCGCTCCCGGATGTTCCTTCTCGAAATCCTTCGCGTTCTTGTTCATCACATAGATCGCGGTTGATGGTGATGAGGTGGCTCCGAACACTACGGACGTCATCCGATATTCTTCCGGTTTGCGTCTTGTGTCTCCGTTTCGCCAAAGAAACCTTAGACAGTCGCGGTCGGCTTCGCGCATCTGGATTTGGAGGAACATTTCCTTGATGTCAGCGACGACGGCGATTGGTCTTTCTCGAAATCTGACCAGCACCCCCACGATCGATTGAAGGAGGTCCGGTCCGGGGAGTAGAGCGTCGTTAAGGCTCTTGCCGTCGAACTTGGCTGCTGCGTCGAGTACTATCCGCGGTTTTTTCTTCGTCGGGTGTATTACTGCAAAGTGCGGGAGGTAGAAGGTCCTTCCGGTGATGGAGTTCGCCGGCGCCTTTTCTGCATACCCGTTCTCTAGCAAATTGTCCATTTGCTCCAGGTACATCTTCTTCAGGTCCTCGTCTTGGCCCAGTTTCCTCTCGATATTCAGAAGGCGTCGATAGGCCTGGCTATAGTTGTTGGGCAGCATCTCATCGTCGCTTCTCCATAGAAGGCCCGTTTCGTATCTTCCGTTTGGCAGTCGTCTCGTGGTTTTTTCCAGAACCTCTATGGCCCTTCTGTCGGCGTCATTCTTGGGGCGTCGTGGTTGCACTCCCAATGCTTCGATTTCGAAATGGCGTCTTACGAGCGATTCTGTCTCGTCTTCCTTAGTCCTGCCATAGTTGACGAATCTCACCGGCGCGCTGCTCCTGGCCTCGCACCCGTGCAGGACCCATCCCAGGCTGGTAAGCGAAGCGACTGGTTCGGTGCGTCTCCCCTTCCTCAGACTCCTTGTGACTATCAGGCCCCAGTTGTCCTGGCCGATGAGCAATTTAGGTTCCTGTTGGGTGTAGGTCAGTTGGTCTCCGAGGTCTCGTAGATGCTCGCATCTCTCAATCGTCTCCTTCTTCACCTCCTGCTTCGAAAGTTTAAAGTTAGGAAGGGTTCTTACCTCGATCGAGTATCCGGTCCGGCCATGGGCTCCTTTGACTCGCACATGGACTCTTTGCGAGTCGTTCCTCCTGATGCCCAGTTCCCCGACTGTCTCCAAAACGAGCGTTTCTCGCCTGCCTTTCGCACCGATCTTATCGGCGACCGACGAGTCCAGTAATGAAATAGTGGATCCCTCGTCAAGCAGAGCCAATACTCGAGCCGACCCCTTGGGTCCGCAAACGTCCACTGGAACCATCTTCAGGTAGGCTTTGGTGCTACTGATTGTGCGCATGGAGGTGACCACCTCTCCTCTAGTTTGCTCGTGGTCGTGGCCTGATGGCGAGGTGTCCTGGTATGACCTTCTTCCTCTTCTGGGTGCCATTCCTGGTGGAAGTTCGTCCGGGTGGAGGATGACGTGGTGTTCCCTTGAACATCTATCGCACGGTGGTGCCCTGCAGTCTGCCTTTCGGTGTTTGGAGCAAAGGCATTTAAAACAAAGCTTTGCCGTTTTTGCCAGATTCCATTTTTCCCGATTACTGGCCTTCTTGAACGTGGGGCATCTGGGGGTGTCGTGGTCCTTCAGACAAACCGGACACTCTGGTTTGATTCCGTTCCCGGGTGCATCATTCTCTCGAACGGCGTGGATCGATCTCCTTCCTGAATTGCGTCGTCCTTGGGATGATGCTCGTTGATGGTAGCCTCCTCTCGGCTCCCATGATACTTCTGGTGGGGCGAAATTGGCACACATGTCTGCCTCTACCTTCATAAAGTCGCTGAAAACCCTCAGCTCCGGCTGGTCCTCTCCTCCATGGCTGTTGTAGTACGCGAACCACCTGCACCTCATGGATGACGGAATCTTTGTCGCCAGTTCTCTTACCACCTCGGGTGCGTTTAGAAACTGCTGCTTGCCCAGCGCTCTGATGGTGGCCACGGAGTTCATAACCCGGCTGGCGAAGACTCCAATATCGCTCGGGTCTTCGGTGACCCGAGGCAGGGCTCTCAGCTTTGTCAGCTCTGCTACGGCCAACGCTCCCGGCCTTCCAAAGCGAGCCTCTAGTCCTTCCATTACCTCTTGGGGGTCCTCGGCGATAAACAGAAGGCTTCTGACAGCCTCTCTTGCTCTTCCTTTTAGAGCTCTCCGGAGACGCGCCAAGTTCTGCGCGTGGGTGAATCCGACGGAGGTATCAACAAACGATCTCCTGAAAGCCAGCCACTCTTCGCTGGCACCGTTGAAATCAGGTAGTTCCACCATTTGCCTCGAGGTACTTGCTCCGGGGGGTGTTCGCAAGAGCCTGGCTATGGTCTGGGTCAGATCCTGGATCTCGCTCCTTCCTTGATCGCGGTGTGGTGACCTGTCTTCTTGGGCTAGCTCCTCCTGCCTTTCTCCGGGCGGTCTCGGCAGTTCGTCCCATTGATTGAAGGGGTTCCGCTGGTACTCGTCCTCGTCTTCATCAGCCTCGCTCTGGCTCGCCTCGTCCTCGGAGTCTATCCTCCGCAATTCGAGCTTCTCTCGGGCCACCTTCGCTTTCGCCTGGGCCACCTTCGCCTTCGCCTCTTCCGCCTTCGCCTTCGCCTCTTCCGCCTTCGCCTTCGCCTCGGCCGCCTCCAGTTCTCGCATGGAGACTTCTAAACTGGCTGCGGCATCAGCTCGCCTCGACGACTTCATCGAGCTTCCTCTTGAGGTAGTGCTTCGCGTTCCGCGCCACGCTTCGACCTTGGCACGGTTGTCTCGGGCCCTGTCTTCTCTGGCTACGCTGGTCTTCTGGGTTAACGCTTCGTACGTTAACTTGGTCCCCCGCCTGGGGGTGTGGGGTTCGGATTGGATCCCCCTTGCTTCGGCCGATCTCGTTATCGGCATCTTCATCGTATTCGTCTCTTCGGTCACGTGCGCTGATCCCCTTCCTCTGGCGAGCGCTCCGACAGGTCTGTCATAATCTCCTCCAAGTCGTGTGTGAGATTCTTCTCCTGTGGCGCTTGATCCATGTCCTCCAGTAGGGAGCGGCAGCGTCCTCTTTGCCTTAGCCGATCTCGTTATCGGCATCGTCGTCTTATCGCCGAGATCCGGCTCGAAGGACCAAAAATGTTGCTGAAACGAAACAACAAAAGGCTAAACCTAATCGCGAACGGCGCTTTCTTCAGCGACGTCCAAAAACAGTTTTGCCTTAGCGGACTGTATTTTTCCGGCACTGGCCGGCCAACGATGATTTCTTCTAATTCGAGGGATTGTACCTCCAGAGCCGGACTCTTCTCTGGATTGGCGGGCGTTTGAGTCTTGCCCAGTACAAAATCCTGAAATTTACTAAAAGTGAAAAAGGCCCAACGAAAGAAGACAAAGCCAGAAATACGATTAGTACAAGACTTCGCCTATGTTCCTATTTATTTGCTTATTATTTACAATAAAATCTGTTCTCTTTACACTAGTCTTGAACAAGACTTATTGGGCAGGAGTTCCTTTGACGACTCCCCCTGCTTCAGCGCCGCGCTCGCCTTTTATTGCCAGCAGCTGTCTCCTCGTTCGCTTGGTTTCGACAAATCACTCGTTTCCTGTTGAGTGATTTGTCGCGACTGGTATACAGCTGTCTGCCATGCTCCTCCTTCTTGAGTGCTTGTGCGACGACGTCGAGTGCTTGTGCGCTGGTGCCCAGTGGTTGTGTGTCGATGCTGAGTGTTTGTGTGCCGGTGTCGAGTGCTTGTGCGCCAGGAAGTATGCATCGCCAACAACAGTAGTTCGCGGGAGCAGTGTTGCAATTAATGTTACTACGCGAGAAAATCAAAAAGACACTGGCTTATCAAACTGCCCTCGTATTATCCTCATTTTTACGAATTTTTCTCAGCCGAAAAATGCCAAGAAATAATGTCATCGACTGCCACACCCCACGATTAGCTGATTTGAAGCCTCTTAATTTCCTCCTAAAGGGGTACTTGAGAGAAAAGGTATACGCCAACAAAACAACCACTACTTTGGTGCTATAGAGAACATTTGGAGCGAAATTCCTGAAATAACACCGGAAGTCTGCGGAATTATGAAAAATGCCATTTAAAAATGTACTTAATTTAAATGTTATTGAAAAGAACATCGACATGGTACTTAAAAAACACCCTGTATTACAAAAATGAACAGCTCACAATGAAAAGCATAAATTGGCGGCAATGTTTCGATCCACCTATGGTGTTATATAATGTATAGAAAATATTACTATTACTATTACTATTTATTGGCCTGTAAGAACCCGAAAGTTCATGACCTCACCGACTCGACTCCGCCATTGTTCCCTGTCCCGTGCGCTCTCCTTCCACGTTCGACCATCCGATCCGATTTCCTCGAGGTCCAACCTAACATTGTTCCCCCATCTCCGTCGCGGCCGCCCTCTCGGTCTGTGGGGGTTCGAGTTATTTGTGCCTGATACGGGCACTTGGTTCACTCTACCCGCCAACAAATACATCGTCGAAATTGTTCTTACGAGGAAAGAGGACACGAAAACACCGTTTTTAATTGTTGAGATAATTCTTTATTATTTTGAGATTAAAGAATAAATCTCCTGAATAAATATTTAAATTATAATTGTCCACAAACATCCATTATTACACTACTCTCAGGACTAACTAACATTAAACGTATATATATGTCCATTTGTTACCACTTAGTCACTAGTTACTAAATTGTTTTAATGTTTCGGTTTAGTTCTTCTTATTGGTGATCCTGAGTTACTAAAACGCGGAATATGTATTTAATTTTTTTCTCTTGATTGTTCACCATGAAAGATGGTATCTGCACGAAATGAGACTGAGACAACTCTCGACAAATAATAAATTGTATCGACCCAAACAACAACATTTTAGGACACCGCTCGCGACTCACGCCTGCTAGAGATGAAACTTTGGCTTTAGTAACGCGTGTCTAGACGACGAGGAGTGCACAACAACTTCTCTCCGCGGCTATTAGCCAATCATCATCGTGCTCTCCTTATCAATCCTTTCAATTGCATGTCTCAGCGAGGTGAATATCGTTCGACAGTCACTGGGCGTGCGGAGGATGATAAGAACAAAAGAGAAAGCGCAATGAATTCGGTTGGCTTAGCTTGGGTGCTTGTATCAAATGCAGTCTCTGAGAATGACCGACTACCCTAGTGCGATGGCGGTGGTGATCTCAGAGTATTGAACTGCAGAGAGACAGAATTGTGGAGGAGAGGAAAATGTAGCTTGCGCTATTCACCTGCGAAAAGAGATCATTGATCCCCAGCGAATAGATGGTCTGGGAAAAACCGAAGTGACGCTACATTAGGTAGGGTAATATTATCGTGGGAACCAAACTCGAATAATTTGGAATTATCCCAGACGTTGCATGATTATGTAACCGCGTCATTTGGTCGTACATGGTTGTTGCCAACCAAAATGACTGGAATTTCCGGAGGAAATCGCTTGAGTTAATGCAGGAGTGTTGTCGCATGGCAAGAAGACACCGAATGCAGTTGTGCATTAACTAAATGAATAAATGACTACCGGCCATGCTTCCTTTGCAGGTAAATAGGTTGGTGGGAATAATTCGGGTTGCTTTGACATCCTGTAAGCGGTCGAAATAAGTTTGAAATTTGGTTGAAATTGTGGTTGGTTCTCCATGTCGTATAGAGAACCCGCACAATACCCCCCCCCCCCCCCCCCCCCCCCCCGCCCTTATCCAACCTGACAAAGACGTGCGTGCAGCTGTGCAGTTCAGGGTGGACGAAACGTTTTTTAGAACCGTGCTTGGTCACGGGCGATGGTCTAACCTTGTGAAGAAGGTTACGGAGGTGGCCCACATCCTGTAGCTGGTTGCGTGGAGTTTCACCTTCCACGAAAATTTCACCTGGCAGTAGGAGGTTGGTACCGTGGGTGAGTTCCGCAGCGGAAGCACCTAGGTCCTCTTTAAAACTAGTTCTCAGGCCGAGGAGGACGGTAAGAAAGGCCTCAAACCATTTTGTGTCGTTGTGACACACGAGGGAGGCCTTAAAGGACCGATGTGAGCGTTCGATCATACCGTTGGATTCGGGGTGATAGGCCAGCGTGCGGCTTCGTTGGCAGCCGAGGAGATCCGTCAGCTGCTTCAAGATCGTTGCTTCAAATTGCGGCCCTCGGTCTGAAGTTATGGTGGCAGGTACGTCGAGACGTGTGACCCAGGTCGAATAAAAAGCTTTGGCGACTGAGTCAGCAGTTACTGCTCTGAGGGGAGTCGGCTCTGGCCATCGTGTGTAGCGATCCATCATAGTGAGGATGTAGGAAAATCCCCTTGGAGTAAGCGGTCCCACTATGTCGATATGGACATGGGCGAAGCGTGCCGTGGGAAGCTTAAATTGTTCAGGTTCTAATACGTTTTGCTGGGGGTAGCGGAGGGTAATTTTGCGCAGTTCGAGTGCTGTATCAGCAGTTGGAAGTGATTCGAGCTGGCTGTCCTCCTGTTTGGCCAGAGCTAGGTCGACGTTGCTCAAGTCAATCGTATCGATTCTAGAGAGGGCGTCCGCCGTGACGTTTTCTTTACCGGAGATATGTTTGATATCGGTAGTATACTGGCCAATGAGGTCGAGTTGACGCTCTTGTCAGGGGGAAACGTTTCCCGACTTTTTTCGGAACGCAAGACCAGCGGTTTGTGGTCTGTAGAAACAGAGAGCGGACGACCTTCCACCATATGACGGAAATATTAACGGCGCTATAGATCGCCAGCAATTTCCGGTCATAGGCGCTGTATCGTCGCTCTGTGGGGCTCAGTTTTCTTGAAAAGAAACCGAGTGGTTTCGGTTGGCCTTCGAAGTCCTGTTCCAGGACTGGTCCGATTGCGGTATTCAATGCGTCGCATTGGATAGGCAAAGCCACTCCCTCTAGGGATATCGGAGTAATGTGGCGTTAGCCAGTTGCTCCTTGGACAGTTGGAACGCACGGTCCGAAGCTTCTGTCCAACGCCGCCGCGCTAGTGTTTAATTTAATTCTTCGATTACCATCACTCGCGGAGAGAAGTTGTTGTTCAGTCCTCGTCGTCTAGACACGCGTTGCTAAAGCCAAAGTTTCATCTCTAGTAGGCGTGAGTCGCGAGCGGTGTCCTAAAGTGTTGTTGTTTGTGTCGATACAATTTATTATTTATCGAGAGTTGTCTCAGTCTCATTTCGTGCAGATACCATCTTTCATGGTGAACAATCAAGAGAAAAAAATTAAATACATATTCCGCGTTTTAGTAACTCAGGATCACCAATAAGAAGAACTAAACCGAAACATTAAAACAATTTAGTAACTAGTGACTAAGTGGTAACAAATGGACATATATATACGTTTAATGTTAGTTAGTCCTGAGAGTAGTGTAATAATGGATGTTTGTGGACAATTATAATTTAAATATTTATTCAGGAGATTTATTCTTTAATCTCAAAATAATAAAGAACTATCTCAACAAATAAAAACGGTGTTTTCGTTTCCTCTTTCCTTGTAAGAACAATTTCGACGATGTATTTGTTGGCGGGTAGAGTGAACCAAGTGCCCGTGTCAGGCATAAATAAGTCGAACCCCCACAGGTCTCTTTCCCGTTGGCTTACCGTCAAGAATTTTATGCACGGTCATATCGTTGCCCATTCGCGCCACGTGTCCTTCCCACCTTAATATTCGCGACTTGATTACTCTCACTATTGTAGGTTTGCGGTATAGCTCTTCCAATTCGTGTTTGCGGAGTTTCCTCCATTGTTCTACCTTCTCGTCATATTTGCCGCCAAAGATACCCCTAAGGACTTTATTCTCGAATACGCGGAATTTGTTTTCTTCCCGTTTTGTGAGATCCCATGTTTCGCATCCGTATAGAACAATCGGCATGATTATGGTTCTATAGACACGGAGCTTTATATTCCGTAATAGCAGTTTGGATTTCAGCAGTTTACTGACTGGGTGCCAACTAGCGTTGCCGGAGTGTAGTCTTTTGTTAATTTCCTTCGACATTTCGTTACTAGCCGTCAGTATTTTTCCCAGGTATTTAAATTCTTTAACATTTTCAAATATCTTGCCCCTGATGTTTATGTGTGTCCTCTGAGGTCCACCTGCTCTCGCCATAATCATGTTTCGTTTTGTCTTCATTTATTTCTAGGCCCACCTCTTCTGCCACGTGCATGATGATTTCACTGTTTTTACTTACAATTTCTAGATTATCGCCCAAAACGGCGATATCATCCGCATATGCGAGCACTTGTGTGATCCCGTTCAGGGATGATCCGGCCATGTTGTCGTCTTGTACCTTTCTGATGATATGCTGAGTATACAAGGTTAAAAAGAGATGTTGAGAGGCCATCCCCCTGTTTTAGTCCGTCCCGGATTTCAAATCGTTCTGAGATGTGGTTTCCTATTCTAATTCCCCCTTTGTTTTCGTTCGTGCAAATTTGAATGAGGGCGGCATATTTCTTCGGGATTCCCAGCTCAACTACGATATGGTAGAGTCTTTCCCTTGCGACTGAGTCGTAGGCTTTTTGTAGTCAACGAACAGTTGGTGAACCGTCTCTCTCTCGTATAAAAAATATATGATAAACATTTTATATGTAAAAACCTTTATGATTTTACACAAACCATAGTATATTAAATTACCCAATAATTAAAAAAAATTTTTTGGTTTGGATTACTTTTTACTAATGCTACTAACGCGGTCGCCAGATCCATTCGTTCTTATCCCGCTTCATAGAAAACTATCAAACATTCAAATATTATATGATCAAATACAAACTTTACTGAGCTAAAATCGTAGTCGCCCTCTTTTGTAAAACCTCATAAACTTTTCTTTTCACCTCTATCGAGAAGACATCACATTCCTCACACTTCAGGATATCGGGCCAGACGTCAAAAATTTACCAAATGATTATTTCTGCGGTGTACTTGTAAGAAAGAAAGAAAAAAAGTGATTCGCCGTTAAAACTAGGAATTATCAGAAAGTGGCCGCTCTTGCACCAAACCCGGGAGGATCTACAAAATTTCAATTAAGTTAAAATTAGTTGTACGAAAAATAATCATAAATTCATTTGTAATTAGGAATCAATAAACTAAATGCTTAATTGATTATGGATACGGAGGTGACTGCAAAAGCACCGAAATCAACGCAATCATCGACATCACAACCACCATCACCAAGAGTAACAAAAGAAGATTCCGCAGCTGATTCATCGCTTCTGGACATTCAGTACTTCTACGAGGATGAAGTATTTTCTATCGATAAGAAAGGACGTGTAAAGTTTGGCCTCGTGCTAGAGAGTGCGGACATCCCTTCTGCCGACGAAGATGACGAGGAGCCAGATGTCCTGTCAAAAGGCGAACTTCGAGTTATATGGCACCCAGAGGGCAGAGAAGATGTCGTAACGGAAGAATTGGTATGTGACAAGGCACATGTGCATTAATTCATTTTTCTTTTCAATTCATTTATTTACTGATTGTATAATCCTAAGGATTTTTCTTGTTAGTCACGCATTTCTTTTTGACAATAAGGACACTGATTACAAGGTAGGTGTAGAAGATGAAACTAGTATGGGTTCTTTCAGTTCTCGGAATCTCAGTGTAGATCCGGAGTTGTTATTTTGTGCAGATGTGCCTCTTGTTAGAGCAGGCCGAAGGAAAAAAGTTGCTTATGTAAGATTCGGGTGAAGTGTAAAGGAAACTACGCAGCTGCGTTCGCTGAGGCTTTTGCAGTGATTACCCTACGGTGAGCTCTAGGGTTCGTGCAAAGCAAAAACATAATATGACGATGAGTTATTCAGCGAATGGTGATGGCAATTGTGGAACACCTAAAAGCTGCTAATAATTGATAAATTTTGGGTAATGCAATTTCTGGTTGGAAAGCCCTTTCCTTTGGTTCGAGTTTCTGGCGGACCACCTAACAGTATTCAAGCAAGAGGTGGACGAATTGTTTAGGCTATTATCCTTGTTACGAGTCACAGTAGAAAATCATTCGCTATCCAGGATTATAGAATTTGAACTATAATCAGTTTTTATCTGAGTTAAGATACCATGTGTCAGAAGAAAGTCCTTGGGGTTTTCAAGTCATGCAATTCTTGTTGCGAACCACAAACAGGCATTATTCCCCACCTATAAAAAGGAATTATAATCAGCTTTTATGTAAATTAAGAGAATATATATCAAAAGGATATATTAGTCCCTATAGTTTCCACGTCATGGAAACAGTCTGGCTGATTATTAATGATAACACATTTTTGAACCCGAAATAGAAGAATACAAATGTGATGATAACATACTGTTTTGTTTTGGCTTTTTACAAGGTCTAGACTCCTTTGTAATTTGAACAGAGTACCAAATGTTATAACTGCAAAAATTCGATCCGCCAGATTATTCAAATATCCCCAAACAAAAGATCGTTTAATAGCTTTTTAAAACACTTGTCAGTATTTGAGTGCAGTCTGCAATTGTTGATGAGAATCAAATTCAGAATGATTCTTTTAATTTGAATGGAGTTTTTGTGTGAGAGTGACGTAATTATTGTTACAGATTAGGAGAGGAAGTGAGTCTTTCTGGGGATTCATTAGAACAACTGCTATAAGGACTTAATATTTATAGCAGTCGTTTTTGCCCATCTATTACGAACCACAACTTGTATCTCTAACCGAAGCGGTACAGCTTGTTTGTGCCGCCACCCTACAACGACTCGAAAGTTTCGTGTCCACCGATGCAACATCTTTGGTTTATATTGTTGTTTCTCTTTTGCATCTGTTCATAAATTTAATCACAATCAGCAACGCTTGCACCAAGTAAAATTCAAGTAATCACTGGAATTCAAGCTGTGACTTACAACCTTTGCCTTTCGCACATCGTACATATAATACATAAAAATGTCTCTTAGTTTCTGCCTGTCCTGAATCTAGTTTTCATGCCTAAAAGTTTACGTCCCCAAGCACATCATATTCCGAGTATCGTACAATCACGATACGAGTGTTCTTGCCTTGAAATCTTTATTGGATTTCGTAATGATTAACTTAAGGCCTTATGTCATGGTATAGTAATAATTTAAGTATACATATTCTTGACCTGCCATTAAAATCTAACAGTTCTCAAAAACTAGAACAATCCAACTGTTAATCTATTCAGAGATTATTGAGACGACTCTACGGAGCGACGAATTGATCTCAGCTAACTTTGAACCTACTTAACTTAACACTTCTCAATGGTTTCTGCTGTCTGGAGCTTTTTGCAGCAGACAGGTATGGTACATTTTATTATGGGAGTTTATTAATAACGTAACTCAGACGGTGAAAACAATAACAACCAATTTACTCAAATCCGCATAACCTAAGTGATAATCGTCATCATCATCATCATCGGCACTACAACCGGGATGCGGTCTTGGCCTTATTTAACAAATCTCCCCACCGGTCCCGATTTCGAGCCGATGTCAGCCAGTTTGGCACTCCCATGCTTTGGGCGTCCTGGTCTACACCATCCCTCCATCACAGACAAGGTCTGCCAGGCTGTCTCCTTCCATACATCCTGCCACAAAGGACTTTCCGGGCAGGCTCCTCTTCGCTCATTCGAGCTAGGTGTCCTGCCCACCGGAGTCTACCGACCTTGGTTTTTCTTACAACATTAGCTTCAAGGTACATCGCGTACAACTCATAGTTGTAGCGTCATCGGAATCGTCCTCCCTCACATACGGCGTTAACAATTCTCCTTAAGACTTTCCTCTCGAACGCGGCTAAGGGTTCAGAGTGCCTTTTATTAAACACCCAGGTCTCGAATCCATATATGAGTACTGGTAAGACCAAGGTCTTGTACAGTAGTAGCTTGGATGTTCTGGATACATTTCGGGATTTAAAGAGCCTTGATAGACCATGTGGGCTTTGTTGGATTTGATCAGCCGTTTGTTCTTCCATATTGTTATCGGCTGATACTATTGACCCAAGCTAGTTAAAGGAATGCACTACTTCAAATTCGTGCTCTACCACCCTGATAGTTTGACCAACGTTAGGTCTTCTCTTCGCAGAAGTTGCCACCATGTACTTAGTTTTTGCATCATTAATGTGCAGTCCAAGTTTGTGTGCCGCCTGCTCGATCTGAGTGAAGGAGACCTGTACAGCCGAATCGGATCTACCGATGATGTCGATGTCATCTGCGTAGGCAAGTATCTGACTGGACTTGGTGACAATAGTCCCTCTTGTTGTAACGCCAGAGTCACGGATTTCAAATGGTTCTGAAGTGGTTTTCTATTCTAACTCGCCCTTTGTTTTCGTTCATTCAAATTTGAATGAGGGCGTCATATTTTTTCGGGATTCCCAGCTCAACTCAACAATATGGTAGAGCCCTTGCCTTGCGACTGAGTCGTAGGCTTTTTTGAAGTCAACGAACAGTTGGTGAACCGTATTCTCCGTATTCCCACTTCTTTTCCAGCCCAAGCCTTATTGTGAACATTTGGTCGCTTGTTGACCGGTTCCTATGGAATCTGCACTGGTGGTAGTCTCCCAGTATTTTTTCTGCGTACGGTGTGATTCTCGTCAGTATGACATTTGTTAGTATTTTGTATGTGGTTGGGAACAATCATATTCCTCGGTAGTTTTCGCAGTCAGATCTGTCGCCTTTTTTGAAAATGGGGACGACTATTTAGGTTTTCCATTCTTCCGGGGTGACTTTCTTATCCCATATTATTTATGAGCTGGTGGATCTTTCGAGCGGTTGCATGCTTCATAAGCTCCGCTGGTATGCAGTCGACTCCGGGAGCCTTGTTGTTTTTTAATCGACTTATTGCATCTACAACTTCGTTGAAAGAGGGCTCTGGGATCTAAGGCTCGGCTGTACGTACGTCTGGTGCGTTTATTTGTGGTTGATGGGTGCGCTCGTCGAGCAGGTTTTCAAAGTAATGTTTCCATCTTGTCACGATATTGTTCATTTCTGTGACTAGACAGCCGTCTGTGTCTCAAATTATTTTGGCTCTCCCTCCGTACCCATTTCTAATTGCATTTATGCCAGCATCTTTGCTCTGGCATTTTCTAGAATTTTTTCGTTCCGAGTTTTCTCCCATTCACGTTTTTTGCGTTTGAAGAGTCTCATTGTCTCTTTCCGAATTGTCGCGTATCTTTCTGCGTTGACTTCATCATATGTTTGTAAATGGATCACTCTAAGATATTTACGTTCTTCGATCTTCGCTCTGCACTTATCGTCAAAACAAGGTTTGGACTTAATTGTTTTCTTAAATCCATACAGCTTTTGGGCTGTTTGTTTGATTGTGTCTCTGATCGATGCACATTTAGTGTCCGCACTATTGGCTTCCTCTTTCCCACTACTCCCATTCTCTAGGATGTTAAATCTATTCGTTAGTTACTCTTGATATTCAGCCCTTTTGCGTAGGTCTTTTAGTTTATCAATGTCGAACTTTTTGCTTGTCTCCCTTGTTTGCCCATGTGGTTTTGCTGCGAGCCGACTTCTAATTGTGCCCATCACTAGAAGGTGATCGGAGTCGCAATCTGCTCCCTTATATGATCTTACGTCAAGGATATTCGAGTTGTGTCTTTTGTCTATGAGGAAGTGGTCTATTTGGTTACGCGTTACGCCTTCGGGTGATATCCATGTGGCTTTATGGATTTGCTTGTGCTTGAACATCGTGCTTGTCACTACCAGATCTTTGGACGCTGCGAACGTGATAATTCGAATTCCAATATCAATTGAAACGTCCTGTAAGCTCTCTTTACTTATAGTTGGTTGGAAGATGTCTTCCTTTCCAATTTTTGCATTGAGGTTCCCGAGGAGGATTTTAACATCGAATGATGAGATCCCATCGAATACTTTCTCTAGGGTCTCGTAGAATGTGTCCTTCGTTTCTTCGTCCGTAGATTCTGTTGAGGCGTGTACGTTTATAAATACATAACTGTACCATCATCATCATCGGCACTACAACCGGGAAGCGGCTTTGGCCTTATTTAATAAGTCTGAGGCTTGTTAAATTTTCCATAATGATTTCTTTTTTTCGGGCAAGGTCATTAGTCTTGTGCCAGAGGCTCCCCGACGGGGAATCGATCCCCGGTCTCCCGCGTGACAGGCGGGTATACTAACCACTATACTATCGAGGAGCCATAACTGTACCATGGTCCCTGTATTTTTAGCACCGACATTCGGTCCTTAATAAATTTCACATCTTTTACATGGGGCGTAATCTTCTTGCTTATGATGAAGCCAGTTTAGAGGTTATGTGTATCGGTACCTCCACACGCCAGCGTGAGCCCATTGGCTTCGATTACTTGATGTGGGAGTCGGATTTCCTGAAGCGCGACGATGTCCATTTTATATTGTTTCGCTTTTTCTACGACCGTCTGTATCGTGCCTAGTTTATATAGCGTTCGACCATTCCACGTGCCGACGCGTATATCCCGCTTTTTCCGTTTTTTCCTACGTCTTCTTTTTGTCGAGTCGGTGTTTTCTTGATGATTTGTTTGCCTTATGGTAATGTCGGCCCATCACACCTATAGCTACCGCGTTTTGCGTGAAATTGCTTTTTGTATTGTTGCAGTTCCGCAACATATATATTATATCTTATACCAGTCGGAAAAAACATACCACACGGAGCGCCACCTATTGCTGAATAGACAAAAGCAAAATGGTCTATTCATGTGACGTTTTCCATGGTACTGTTTTCACGCGGTGCTGGTTTTACTGTTTTCGTACACAGTTTGTTTTGATGTAAAAGCAACATTTTGATTTGTATACGGTGCTTTCAGCACCTGTTGTTTATATAACGTCTAGATCAGACAGTTTTGTGCTACACTGTTTTTTACATTTGATATAACTCTAATCGTTTTTACTTGTTAACGTGCATTAAATCGTTCCATAAATAAAATTTAAATCGGAAATAAAGTTAAATTAATGTATATTCAAAATGTGTTTAATTACTGCCCGTCGCGGCAGTCATTCGCTGGGCAACAACGCCATTATTTTTGCTGTTCTGCTCGAGACGCAGAAATAACCCCCTTTTGCTGTTTCCCAGTTGGCAAACCATCGGCAACAACGGAGTTGCGGTTCCCAGCTGGCGAAACATGATGGTCCTTTGAGCCGGATGTATAACATCTGAGCAAGAAGTCGGCGCAAGAATCCAAGCGCCAACAACTGAATTACGTCCATCGGATCACATCCTCAACGAGGGAACTATCAACGAACAGGAATGGGATTACGTTCACAAGTCTCAACGAGGGAACTATCTCCAGTAACCAAGGTAGGTGGCAATTAATATAATATATAATTTGATATATCATTTAATTTAAGAGATCCAAGTGACTTTAAATAAAAGTGTCGTGTGGTGTGTGCATAAAGGTGTTTAACTTTCGGCGATATTGTCTACCGCCGGGTAGCAATTGTCGTTTATTGAACTGAAGAGAAGTTTCATTCAAACAATAACATTAAAGAAGTAACAATATTGGAGTGAAAAAATAGAGAAGACATATTTCTTCGGGACTGTTCTAATTTCTAATTGAACTGAGTGCAGACATTGATTTGGAATCAATAGCGGCAATTACGAACAAGGCCACAAAGTTAGATCTATTCGAAATGTTCCAATCAATGTTTGTCAAACGCAATCCACAATCCCTTGAAACAGCCGAACAGATTAAGAATGAAGGCAACCGCCTGATGTAGGAACGCAAGTATCAAGAAGCGGTAGTCCAAGACAACCGGGCCATCAGTTTGATTCCGAAAAACTCAATATTCTACTGTAATCGAGCTGCAGTTTATATCCGTGTAACAGAAAATGATCGTGCGATTAAAGACTGCAAATCTGCATTATTCTACAATCCAAATTACAGCAAAGCATATGGCCGAATCAATACAGGAAAGTACGATGAAGCCATAGACGCCTATACGAAAGCTATGCAATTAGATCCTGATAACAACAATGGAATCTGATGCAGGTATTACATCACCAAGCGCTGATGATAATCAAAGGGATGGAGCACTTCATAATTGGAACTCTGGCAAATATGCTTCTGAAAAACGAAGACGTCATGGTCAAGTAGAATATGCTTACCACATATCTATTTCCAGAGTTTCACATCGGGCAGACATCTACGAGCCCGTACTGGTTGGGTGGTTCATTAATCTTGTGAAGAATAACCTAACTTCTGCTTTATTTAATTAATTTGTCTTTTGTAATCGGCGGAAATAAAATAAAATAATATACATTTCCTGTTTTGTCCCATACTACAACTCCAATATAAATAAAATAACATTTTTTGCGTTTCTTACGAGTGGAACGCATATGGATTTACGATTCAAATTAGAACTACGTTCAAGGGTCATCGATGACATAGAAGGATTCACGATCCAAAAGAGGACTACGTCCGAGTAGTCATCGTTGACATAGATGGATTTACGATCCATCAAACATTACTCCAACTTTAACACATAGGTCGTACAATAACCTAAATAACAATATTAGTAACCGAAAAGCTAGTAATTCTACCAAATCATATTACATTTACCAAATATAATACAGTCCACTTTTCAACATCCAAGGTTGTTTTCATTTATCTAACTTCTGCAGAATTCACAGCAGGTAAATCAAAGAACATTCTGATCCTTCCCAGTACCAGGTTGAGGACATCATTCGGCTCCTCTTTTAATGAAGTTTCAGGTACTTGGCACGACCACGCTACAGAACTCAGATACGCACCGCGTAAATTAAAGGAACCTCAAGAAGAGGACAATGACCCATCGGACAAAACAGTCAAGAGGACAATGCAATGAAATCGAAGCGGTCAGTACTAAGACAAAATTCGTCAACGAAGACACTTCCGGTCCTATACCTGCAAGTATCATCTCAAACATCGAACTTGCAGATGAATAAGTCCAAGAACACCGGGAATTGCGATTCACCATCCCATTTACATCCGTTCCTGGGGCACCGCTCTTCGAAATCTGGGCGCATCGTTCACGCATTCAAGATTTGTCGCTTCTCGCCACCCAGGCACATCGCTGTCAATTGTCTGGGGTTCTTCGCTTTCGCCGCATGGACGAAATGCTCTGGGGGCACCCTCTCAATACCGCCCATTGCACGTAGCTGCCACGGGGGCACCACTCCAACGAAGTCGGTGTCTAAGATGGGCTTTCGGTTGTAGGATTAAGGGACAAAGAAAGCGAAGAACAAGGAAAGATGCCGACACTATTCAGAGAAGCATGTCATCGGAAAGCTGTCGCGGATTTGGAATTCACCGCTTCTCGTCACCTGGATTCATCGTTCAAGCATCCTGAATTTGCCGCTCTCGCCACTCAGGCACATCGCTGTCACGTGTCTGGGGTTCTTCGCCTTTCGCCGCCTGGACGAAATGCTCTGGGGGCATCCTCTTAACACCGCCCATTGCACATTGCTGCCACGGGGGCACCACTCCAACGGAGTCGGTGTCTAAGATAGACTTTCAGTGCCAAGATTAGGGAATATAGAAGGAGAAGAATAGGAAAGATGCCGGCACCCTTCGGGAAATCCAACCATTGGAAGGCGAATAGTGAACACATGGTCCAGCCACCAGTCAAAGAAGAAAGTACCTGGCTTTAGGACTATTTCATCCTGCGGCACAATGGAACGAAGACTTCTATTAATGAGCAGAGTAGTCTTTCTAATAGCAACTTGGATGCGCAACCTCTCTGGCTCAATCAAGTGTCAGTTGTAAGTCAACAGGATATGCCGCAAGGTGTTCAACCACAACACCATCAAAACCTGAACAACTATGCTGTTCCAAAAGGGAATCATATGCGGTCACAGCACCCACAACAACAATTGCAGCAGCAGCATAGACATTATGATGACAATTAGTATGAATATGATGGTGGTTCACAAACAACGACTGCACCGTATGACCGCAGTCCCGATTCAGCTTTTAAGAGTTACGCTCAGCGACTTCGACGTCGGATATGCGAATCGGCTGATGTTAACTACAGTTCAAATGCCAGAGCATCCAACAATACCGGCGAATCAACTTCCACGAACTACCATGAAGGGAACAATACAATCCCTTCTGATGTTATGGGGATTTCAGCGAATTCTAGTAATTCAAGGAACATATCGACGTCTTCTGGTTCTCAAGGCCAGCAAGATCATTTCTATGGTGGCCATTATAACAATTACCGAAGTCATCATCATCAATACAACACTCTATCAGTGGATCAAATACTCCGCCAGGCAATGTGGCCAACGTCAATCTCAGCTCCCATCAAAAAATTCGCCCAACGCCGAGCATTGGTTTAGCGGCGTAGATGCGACAAATCCCCAACTGCAACAGCATCAGGCACAGCAACCACCTTGGATTCGAAACGCAGATGATCCTATGCAGTTGGCGGAAACTCTAACACTTCTAATATCGGCACAGGCTGGCCATATTCAGAAGATGATGAAAACACGACAGTGCGCGACCGACTTTAACCCAACTAAGCGGTCTTTGGACTGAATCAACAGCTCCATCTAGTGCACCTAGATTACAACAACTAAATGGCCACATTTCCAACCAAGGACAAAACAAACAATTCAACGTATTGACGACCACATCGCTCAATTACCATGGATCCACAATCCAACATAGGACTACGTCCAAAATATTTATACTTTACTTGCGGATCCACGATCCAACCAACATTCAAACAACAAACTATGAATAACGTAAGTGCTTATTCAAATCGTTGCCGCAGATGATGCGGCAAATATCGCCTCTCAGGCAACCCCTCCACAACATGTCGGAGACTACAAACAATAAACAACGACGGCCTTATCACAGGCTACAACGTTAGCAATCAATGGCCAACTGGACCTTCCGTCACACACATACACACACACACACACCCACCCACACACACTGATAACATCAAGTATTACTGTTCCATAACCAATCATATTTCATAACGAACTCAATTAATAATCATTAATAATTACCGTACCGGTGTATGAGCAATACGAGCATTAAGGGCTCTGAGCTCAACCAAATACCAACCGCCACTTCCCACGGCGCTGACACCAGGTGGTGACGCCAACTAAGGAGGACTACTGAGTCCATCATCGCGGCCCGGGAAGATGTTGCAGTTCCGCAACATATACATTATATCTTATACCAGTCGGAAAAAACATACCACACGGAGCGCCACCTATTGCTGAATAGACAAAAGCAAAATGGTCTATTCATGTGACGTTTTCCATGGTACTGTTTTCACGCGGTGCTGGTTTTACTGTTTTCGTACACAGTTTGTTTTGATGTAAAAGCAAAATTTTGATTTGTATACGGTGCTTTCAGCACCTGTTGTTTATATAACGTCTAGATCAGACAGTTTTGTGCTACACTGTTTTTTACGTTTGATATAACTCTAATCGTTTTGACTTGTTAACGTGCATTAAATCGTTCCATAAATAAAATTTAAATCGGAAATAAAGTTAAATTAATGTATATTCAAAATGTGTTTAATTACTGCCCGTCGCGGCAGTCATTCGCTGGCCAACAACGCCATTATTTTGCTGTTCTGCTCGAGACGCAGAAATAACCCCCTTTGCTGTTTCCCAGTTGGCGAACCATCGGCAACAACGGAGTTGCGGTTCCCAACTGGCGAAACAGTATATTAATCATTAATTTCATGGGAACACTCTGGGGTTTCAAATAGTTCGCCATATCAGAGCCCCTCTTTGATATGGTAAGGTCTGCTTACTGCTTTGATTCGGCCCGGTGTCAGAGAGGCGTCGTTATAATACAGCTGGTATACCCCTGCCTGCAAACCACCAAAGGGGTACGGTGACGCCTAACACCCTGGATTAGGGGTAGTAGATCTTTGTGTATTACTCCTCGCTAGCCTGTCTGACATTATATTTTTCTGCTCAAGTATGGAACTTTTCTGGGACTTCTTCCAGGAAGACCCGCTTCTATTAGTCTAATTGTACGACTCGTACAAGGTGTGTTTATGTCATGTTTTAATTGCATTGAAGAAAAAAACGGCTTGTTCTTGGATAGTCGGAATAGCACTTTGTCGAATCGTGAGGTAGTTTTTCTTTTTCTGCCTCTGGCTTCCATTTTGGGGCCTGAATGAAGAGTTGTGAATCTTTTTTTCTTAGGGCACTTTTTAAACTTAGCTATTTCATTTATTGTTTTCCCGTCATTTCTTAAATTTTTTATCAATTCACGATCGAAACCGGCGCAATGTACTCCACGATCCATTTTCACGAAATTTTATTTTTATTGTTATTTTTTTTCCTAACAAACACTAAAACGCAAGTCTAACAAATTTACGAAGATTTCAATAAAGACGAACCAGTAGTTTACTTCACAATCACGATTGAAGACTGTGGTGATGGTTTGTTTCTATTATTTTTTGCAGGCAAAATATCCCTTTCGCTTGCATTTTATTTGTTACTACTAGGCAAAAACAAAGAACTGATAAGAGCAAATTAATCACCATATTAAAGTACTGTTAGGTACAGTTTGGGGATAGAATTGGTGTCGAAGAAAAACCAAATTGTACGCAGTTACTGATTGTTGATCGTTATCTAAAGCTTTGTTTCTATTATTGTTTCCACCACTGTATATAATTGACCGACAGTGGGCATATCGGTATGAAGTGAACGTTTTTTTAAATGGGAAAGTAAAAAACATTTTATTCGAAGTATTGGCCATTGCTTTCTACACATTTCGACCACCTTTCTGGCAATTTGTGGATACCGACAATAAAACCCGTCGTCTTTTGAGGCAAACCATTCGGAGACCCAATTTTCGACTTCTTCGTAGGAATTGAAATGTTGCTCAGCCAATGCGTGTCCCATCGATGAAAACAAATAGTAGTCGGAAGGAGCCAAGTCTGGTGAATACGGCGCGTGGGGTAACACTACCCAGCCGAGAGCTTTTATTGTTTCTTTGACGGATTTTGCTGTATGACTCGGAGGATTATCATGCAACGTCAATAAAACCGGTCGTCTTTTGAGGCAAACTATTCGGAGAACCAATTTTCGACTTCTTCGTAGGAATTGAAATACTGCTCAGCCAATGCATGTCCCATCGATGAAAACAAATGGTAGTCGGAAGGAGCCAAGTCTGGTGAATACGGCGGGTGGGGTAACACTTCCCAGCCGAGAGCTTTTATTGTTTCTTTGACGGGTTTTGCTGTATGACTCGGAGCATTATCATGCAACAAAATTACCTTTTCGTGTCTTGTGGCCCATTCTGGTCGTTTTTCGATCAATACATGGTTTAAATTGTTCATTTGTTGTCGGTAGCGTTGCGCATCAACAGTTTCGCCAGGTTTTAGAAGTTCATGATACACCACCCCCTTCTGGTCCCACCATACACAGAGCATTGTCTTTTTTTCCGAACCGATCAGGCTTTGCAGTCGATGTTGACGCTTCTCCTGGGTGTATCCATAATTTTTTACGTTTAGGATTTTTATAATAAATCTATTTTTCATTACCAGTCACAATTCGATGCAATACTAACTTCCTTTCGTGTCGTAGAAGCAACGTTTCACGTGTGGTGTTTCGCTTTTCCATCTGCCTGTCATTCAATTCATATGGCACCCAGTTTCCACACTTTTGGATCTTTCACATAGCTTTTAAACGGTCAGGTCGTTGTGCAACATTTGACATTGTGCCATTTGTTTTTTTTTTTTTTTTTTTTTTTTTTTTTTTTTTATATCCACATTTATTTAACAAATTAATTACATATTTTACTTAAGGCTAAATGTTAATTTCTATTTTACAAATATCATTCTTACATTAACTTACTGGCTCTTCGCAAGCACTCCAAATTATACATTATTATTTTTTTTATGCCTTTCGGCGTACCATAACAGTTTTTATAACATGTCACAATAATTGATATGTTTTCATTTTTAAATGCATTCTATTTTTTTTACATCATGTATTATTTATAATTTTTTTTTTTAAATTATATATACAGGGGGTAGACAAGCAAAATAAAAAATAAAAAATGAAACAAAACAGACAAAAATGAACAAGGAATACAAATAAAAATTAAAAAAATAAAAAATTAAAAATAAATTAAAAACGAAAATAAAAAAAAAAAATAAAAATAATTGGGAATTGGGGATAGGGGCAAGGAAAGTGGTGCGCCTTAGAGGCATACTATGTTTGGGGACGTGTAGTCCTTTCTTCATCACTGATCCACCACCAGTTGGGATGGGATCGAACTTTTATTGACTTATCTCTTTCATCGATCACCATACTAAAACGCAGGCGCTCTGGAAAATTAGAGATATCGTTATCGTGGAGAATTCGTTTATCCCTGGCACCACGGAAAGCGTGGTAAATAATAGGGACTCCACGTTTGTCTTGGATGAGTCCTTTTTTATCCAAGAAAGGGGACGCTTCTGGGGGAATGAACCCATTCTGGAGAGTACTCTCCATATACATATCCTTGGGATAGAATGCTCCCAAAATGAGATCATTTTCACAGCACATTGCCCTTGTTGTGTGACCACGAATAATCTTAATAATGAAGTTATCTAGTCTGTTTAGTCCTGATTTGTCATACAGGACTTTATTGGGATAGTATTTCTTATACTGCGACTTGGGTTCTGTACATTCCGAGGCAGGAACGCAAACACTGCCTCTCGAACACCCGAAACTTC
Organism: Microdon myrmicae; assembly: GCA_963931805.1. NCBI lineage: Eukaryota > Metazoa > Arthropoda > Insecta > Diptera > Syrphidae > Microdon > Microdon myrmicae. Next base: position 52,209,234 of record OZ007499.1, on the reverse strand, counting down.
TACATGTAAAATGGGGATATGTTGTACCATACTGGGCAGCCATACACCAATAGATGAATGCCGAGTATGAAATTATTTTCACCTTGGGGTCCAGCAGACTACTACGGAAGAGTCTTCGTGTCATTGCCTATGCGTTTTTAGCTGCTGTAAGAGCAGCTGCTGTATGATTATCAAAGTAAAGATACTGATCAAGTCAAATTCCAAGGTATCTGACTACAGTTTTTACTTGTAGTGGAAGATTATTACTTCCTGCAATGGAAAATGTTTTCCAATTCCGTTTTGTATCCCTTGATGCACTGGACAGTTATTTATTTTTAATTTCCAGTCGTCGCAAAAACGTTTGATTTTGTTGAAATCATCTTGCAGAAGTCTGTTGATGACATCAATCTTTTCTCCAGATCTATACACAAATAGGTCGTCGCCATACGCAACTGCATGGTTGAGAGAACCCACTCGATCACTAGTGTAACTGTTAATTAGAATGGGAGAATTCACTGCACCCTGTTGTAGACCGTTTTTGATGTGGAAAGTCTTGTTAGATTATATCTCCACATTTCACTACAAATTGTTTACCCATTATCATATCGTAGATAATGTACAATAAATATTCGGGCATACCTATATTTGATAACTTATATACCAGCCCTTCTAGCCATACGGTGTCGAAAGCCTTTTCAAAGTCAACCAAACAGGCCCCTGTGCATTGTCGCTTCGCCTTGTTCCATAGTATGTCGGCAAACAAGTTTTGCCGCAGCTTGAACTGTGTCATGTTGCGATCGGAAACCAAACTGATTGTTTGGAATAATACTATTTTCATCACACCAGTTAGTCAATGCTTTATTTATAATTTTCTCGAATATCTTGCTGATGTTCGGAAGCAAACTAATCGGGCGAAGATTGGCTGGATTGCTCCTGTCCTTGCCCTTTTTGGGGATGGGATGGACTACTGCAGATTTCCATTGGGTTGGATAATATGCATTATTTAGAGCGTTATTGAACGAAATAGTGTAAACCTTCACTACCTCAAGTGATAAATGCTTTAGAACAATGTTTGGAATACTATCTATTCCAGAAGAGTTTTTGTTCTTAATCGATCTAAGAATGTCCGTCAGTTCATCCTTGTGTACAAATAATCTAGTGTTTAGATCTCTAAGCGTGTGCTTTGCGGAAGTTAAAAGAATGTAACTGTTTGTACTGCTCAAGTAGTGAATGTTCGTTTGGGACATGTATTACAGCACCAAGTCAGTAATGATCGCTATCGTACTCGATTGTACGAAGACAATTTCTAGTGGTTAGATCCGTATCTAATAATTGTATTCGCTCGTCGAGCAACAGTAAATCCAAGAAGGAATTTCCTCTTGGATATGACGGTGTATATGTAGCGTACAATTCTAGTTTATGTTCGATAGCGTTTGTTTGCCACCAGTCGAACAACACATTGCTTCTTGTGTTTGTGATAAGGTTACCCCAAGTACTGTGCTTGGAATTGAGATCTCCCGCCATAAAGAAATAATTATTTTCCGAGTCTAACTTGAGACTTCGAAAAAGGGTATCAAGTTCATTGATAAACTGTAGACACTGTGGAGATTCGGGAGCATACGCAGAGATCACATATAGACTTTTCAAAGGAATATCTATAACACAGGCTTCTAGTACCTGGAACTTGTATACATCTCTACTGTAGACGACTTTGTGTTGTAGACCATTTTTAACTAAGACAGCGACCCCGCCCCCCTGAGTGGAATTTGGACGATCTTGTCTAATTACTTTATAATTTGGGTAGCCCAATTTGTGCCTTTGATTTAGCTTAGTTTCGCTAGCCAAAAGCACATCTGGGCGTTCAGCTTCCAGCAGATTGCTGAGATTATCCCTTCTTTCCATGCGGATTAGTAAATTAACATTCACAGCAATAATTTTTAGGGTTAATTCAGTCGCAGTGAACGTTATGATTAAAGTGCGGGTTCCTCTGGAAACAGGGTCGAATAGATAATGTCCGTTCGAGCCACTTGTTCCGTCAGTTTTTTTTCGATCTTTTCGAATTTTTTATCAAGCCCAGCAAACTGTCCTTGTATGGACAGTAATATTGCTGTTATATCAGTTCGTGCCTCTGGAGCAGGCGTTTTAATGATATTACGTGATTGTTCTAAAATTGGTGCATTTGTTACTCCACCTGCCATTTGGGCGTATGACACACTTGGTGCCATGAAGTTGTTGTAAGAGTGAGTTTTCATCCGTTTCTCTTCTTCAACTTGCTTCTTTTTGGCTTCCAACTTTGATTTTAGTTGTAGGTACTTAGGGCAACCTCTAAAGTTAGCAGGATGACCTGAGTTGTTACGGAGGACACAGGATAGTTTACTTCTATCCGGGAGCTGTTCTATGCCCAATGGACATTCTCCAATGATATGTTTGTTTAGGCATTTGACGCATCTGAAATGCATACTGCAATTCGCTGCCACATGCCCGAAGCGTTGACAGCGCATACACTGCAATACGCGGTCGCACTTCTTTATTCTCTCCCAACTTATTGTTTGGTGATTAATGTATTTAATATATCTAAGTCCATCAATTTTAGTATTGGGGCTTAGCGACACAATGAAGAAAGGCAACTGACGGTTGCGATTTCTAGAATTTGCTGTAGAAAATTTGTGCAATTTGTTTTTGACTTAAAGTGTCATCTTGATCCAATATTGCTTGCAATTCGGCGTCTTCAAACTTTTTTGGTTGTTTTCCACGTTCTTCATTTCGCACATCAAAATCATTATCTCTGAACCGCTTAAACCATTTTTTGCATGTTGCTTCCGATAGAGCATGATCACCATAAGCCCCGACAAGCATTCGATGCGACTCTGCAGCACTCTTCTTCAAATGAAAACAAAAAATTAATGCTTTCCGCAAATCATCATTTTCTGGTACAAAATTTGACATTTTTAACAGCTCGTTCACAACAAACGTTCCGTATCGATACATTTGTATCTTGGCGCTCACTTCATACCGGTATACCTGGTAATTCCTTTTTCAAAACTTTGGACTTAACACCCTTTGCACTGCAAACACATATAATTTTCGCTTCCGCATACGAAGCTATCCATGGTGGATAAATTTTTAGTTTTTAGACACGTTTCATAAATGCCGACTTATATTAAATGCAAAATCTAGTATAGCGACTTTCTTCTAATACTTATCTACTTACTTTTCACGATTACGATATCTTGAGATAATTCATTGTAAATCGATTTTGTTGTGTGCCACATTGTATTTGAGATCTTGATTTAATAAAGTTTGGAACAAGACTGAACTATCTTATACAGAAAAATGGCACATAAGCTGCTTACTGTCTAATCTCACGTATGTACAGTGGGTCAATCACAAACTGTTGGTTTATATAATTCAACACTATAAATTAAACATGTTAAAATTTGTTAACGCGTTTCGGTATACAATCCGTGAGCTATTTATAAAAAACGTATTTAAAATGTCCTAAAAATATTATTAGCAATTTTAATAAGCACGTTCAGAAAAAGTATAAAAAGTTCTTTAAATGTATTTACAGATAGGCCTAGCCGATCGAACATTAATGCCTGGTGATGTGGTGCGCCGTTTGGTACCAGGAAAGGATACACAGCGCGGCTATTGCCGTGAAATCAGTATGCGATCCGATGTCCGCATTGTTGGTACCAGGAATATCGTGAAGAATGTCATATCGGAGAGATTATTACCTGTGATTCAAATGCCACGTGATGGCGCTGTATGCTTAGATTCTTGGGTTGGCAGTGTTAAAGGAGTTAGTGAGAAAATTGTATTGCAGTTAAGTAGCTCAAATGATTCATTATTAATTAACAAGATGTTTTTAATTGATGTTTTTCTGTTGTTTTCCTTTTGCTCATTAGATCATCCTGTGGAGCGCTTATCGAAATGTCTGATTTGGATTTACTGCATTTCCAGGATGTTAATACAAAATTTCGCGGTGGTCACTTTACTGATATTGTCTACTACCCAGGACAATTAATCACCGGTAGAATCAAATCAATGGAGAGAGTTACGCTCCTTTCGCCAGATGTTCCTTTGAAGTTGAATAGAAACGGCAAACCTATATCAAAGAAGGTAAGTTACCATTACTCTGAATTTTTAAGATTTGAAAAATTAAGTCAATTAGCGGCAAGGTAAGTTTGTATGGAGTTAAACGGTAACCATCATGTCAAACATGTTCATAAAACAGCTTAATTTGCTTAACGAGCTGGGTCAATTAATTGCGAATGCAAATGTTTTTTTTTATGGTTGCGCCAAAGAATGTGTAACACAAAAATACCATGTACCCGAGGCTCTGGCTATGGATGGTGCATGGGTTTGAGCGCAGATTTCGAAGCAACACTCTTTTGAAGGCATCATGAAGTCTACGTGCTGCATAATGTGTCCCAATTTGTTATCGTCGTGAGACCATAGACGCAACGCATGCTGTCTATTACTTTGCTGTAGGTTATCACGATTACTGCTCAACTGAAATTGGTGAATACATTTAATGTCTCCTCTAAACTTTTCCGCGATACCCATCAATCAGAGTACGCATCAGTTCACGCTAAAAATTAACTCTAGAATTATAAACTGAACACAGAGCATCGTTTTTTAGTCGAACCACACGAACGTGGAATATTCTGCCTAATCAGAGATTGTCATTATTATAGCATTGAAGATCAATGTATAGTGGTCTTGTGGGTTGAAGTATGTGCCTGCACGACACGGGTTCACTTAACTCCCCAAACGAGTCACTGGGCAAATAAAAGTCCGTAACATTCACCAACGAGGAAGAAAATATAATAAAAAACGCAGTCTGATTTGTTTAATTAATTAAATGTTCTTTATTTTGCTTATTTGTTGACACTGTTTCTTTCTTTATTATTTTTGTTTATAATGTTCACTCTCTATCAATAACATTGATGTATTCGGAAATGCAGCGGCAATACCTTAGTTAGTATAACCCAGTAATAAGTTAATGGAATGATTAAGAAACTATAGCACTGGCAAGACGTCTCTCATATTATTATTTGATTCGTTCTCCTCAACACTGACTATTTTTTGGCCATTAGTATATCGTCGCCCGAAATAAATTTATCATTTACGTACGTTAGGTTTAAAGTTTTAGTTGCCGTGTAGTTGAACCACGAAATCACTTTAGGTGATACAAGATACGTAATTTAAAATCAATTAATGAAATCGCGCGATAATAAACCAACAACACACTGCCCGTACAGACACTCTCAACTCCCGTGATATACACACTACTTGTGGGATCAAATTTTTACTCTGATGTTGTGTGAACCGCTTGAGGGATGAATATCGACTCGTCGTAACTGTTGCATGGATCATGCAGCCACTCACGCCTGGGGTGAGTTGCCTTTGGTGTGGGAAGAAAGAAAAATTGAATTTTCCTTTCCTCCAGCGACCAATGGGAAACCAGAGAGAGATATCGCTGGAAAGGTTCCGGTGGTTGATCGTACAGATCGTATTGTTTATCCATACACTGGAATGACGGATAAACGAAATTGTTTCAGCGACAAGGAACAAAGGACAGAATCCATCCAAGGCATCGTGGCAGTGGGGGCATAGCTAAGCAAACGCACTTCCACTCATTAGGAACATAAATGGATTACTATGCCTACGTGGAATTTTGTTTATAGAATATCTGCCGACGGAAAAATGGAATTTTCCTTTCATCCAGCGACCAATGGGAAACCAGAGAGAGATATCGCTGGAAAGGTTCCGGTGGTTGATCGTACAGATCGTATTGTTTATCCATACACTGGAATGACGGATAAACGAAATTGTTTCAGCGGCAAGGAACAAAGGACAAAATCCATCCAAGGCATCATGGCAGTGGGGGCATAGCTAAGCAAACGCACTGCCACACATTAGGAACATAAATGGATTACTATGCCTACGTAGGGAATTTTGTTTATAGAATATCTGCCGTCGGAAAAATGGAATTTTCCTTAAATCCAGCGACCAATGGGAAACCAGAGAGATATTGCTGGAAAGGTTCCGGTGGTTGATCGTACAGATCGTATTGTTTATCCATACACTGGAATGACGGATAAACGAAATTGTTTCAGGGAAAGGAACAAAGGACAGAATCTATCCAGGGCATCGTGGCAGTGGAGGCATAGCTAAGCAAACACACTGCCACTCATTAGGAACATAAATGGATTGCTATGCCTACGTAGAGAATTTTGTTTATAGGATCTCTACCGACGGACCGAATCGGATTATTTTGTTTGTACGTTGTATATGCAGAGGAATTCGATTTTCGGCGGCAAAGCGTGGGAATGATGATTCTTTGCCAGTTAGACAACAGATCATGGGTCGTGTCTATTTCGATGATTGTTTGTCGGTTAGACAACGGGTCATGCAATTGGTCTTGCAGCTGTGCAAGCAAGCTATTTGCCATGGCTTGGTCGTTGGGCAAACGATTGATTGGACATGTGTACACAGGAAAATTACTGTGTACATGTGGGACGAGATTGTCGGCAAGAAGAATCAATAAGATTCTAAACGGTTCATGTAGGATGTGAACCGAAATGGTTTTCAAGGAAACCTGATGCTGCTCGATTGCAGGAGAAGGATGATTTTGAAATGTATTATGTTGCAGGTTGGGAATTGGGAGTTGGGTTGAAGAGATGGGTGGTTCTTCAGGTGAGCTTTAAAGAACCCCCACAGTCTCTTTTCCTTATTCCCTCCATCCGCCCGCTCTCTGCTTTGACGGTCTAGGGTATCTTTTATTTTGTTAAAAAGGAAAAAGCAATCCTTAAATCATCTGTAGTGCTCCAAGAAGTCCTACCATTTCCCTCCCATATACATATTACCCACTAATAAAATTCCCACCCAAGCATCCATATCCCCAAATCAATATTGAATTCGATGTTAAACAAATTAAACTAAACGTTCAATTATCGTACATTGAATTAAATTCCTTAAAATTCAAACATCACAACGCTTATTTTCCCCAAATCTTATTTCCACTTTATTAACTACAAACGTAAATCTGACGCCTATCCCAACTCTCTTTCCTATGACACGATTACTTCTACTGACCCACAAACTACTGCCAATATTTTCGTTTCTTTCTTTAAAAAATACTTCACGGACAACTCTTTCGAGCCTAAGCGGTCTTACGCCAATGACCTGCTCGAATTCTTCCTTGGCCCCTTCATCTCTCAAATTCAACATCACAAAGTTGAAGAAAAATAAACTTGCTTAAAGACGAGTTCAGCCTTGGATCTTATGGACTTCGGGCTGTCCTTTTAAAAAAAAATATTCCTCTTCTCTTTCTCTCCCACTATCAAAGATATTCAATCTATCCCTTGCACAAGGTGTCTTCCCAAATATTTGTATATCCTCTTTTGTCACCCCCATACATAAAAAGGGGGCTTAAAAGGATATTACTACCGTCCCATCGCCAAACTGTCACATATTCCAAAACTTTTGAAAGGCATTCTCTACAACGCGTTATGTTTCCGCTGTAAATCCATCATCTCACGCAACCACCACGGTTTCCTTACAGGTAGGTCGAACACCACCGATCTAGTTGAATTCTCATCCCACACAATCTTTGCCTTAGAAAACTGTGATGAAGTCGATGTAATCACAACCGATTTCAGCAAGGCCTTAGACAAAATTTCCCACAATCTCATCCCCTTGAAGCTATCCTCCCTTGGCTTCGAAGCCCTACTGATTAAGTGGATTTCTTCCTATCTTAACGATCGAACCTACCGTGTCAGATTTAGATCCACCACATTAGTTCCGCCTCAACTTGACCATAAGCAGCACACCATGACCCAGATTCACTTCCGAACGCGTACTGTTGCCCGCGCACTCAAAGAGCTAAACGCAAACAAATCTGCTGGTCCGGATGGCATTTTCCCAATCCTCTTGAAGAGATGTTCCTCTTCACTCTCTAAACCACTGCGGAAACTCTTCCATATGTCTTATTCTACTGTTCCAATGTTCAAAAGGTGGCGTGCGTCGCTGTGGTATTTTTCTTCTTTTTTTTGCACTAATTGACACTGTATTTGACCGAGTGTTTCGAACTGCGAGTTTTCACTTTCAATGATGGGTTTTTTTTTAAACTTTTGGCTGTCACCGTTATGTTACGAACGTCATTGAATTGCACTAAAACTTCCTTTCTGTTTTTCGCGCGTGTTCACTCACTGGGTCACAAAAGTTCACCGGTGGCGTGTTCAACTCGCGTCGATTGGTCACCAATGTGGAGAGGAGGTACTGTGCGCCGGCGTACGGCACTGGAATCACTCCCGTCCGAACACCAGAAGACATCCGTTCGCCAAAAGATTAGAACACCCGTTGTTCTCTGTCACTCACTGATTGTCCGCTGCAAATGATCTTCCAAGAATCCAAGAGTATAAGAAAATGAAACGCACTGGTTTAATTTATTTCTATTTGTGTCTATTGTTTATAACTTTATTTAAGTTGTTATTTATTTTTGGTCTACATTAGTTGCTTTTATTGATATGTAACGTTACACAAGTTGTATTTGGAACAGGCACGACACTGTTTAATTGGTTTATTAATACGTTCCATTGGCGGCACCGTTTCACTGGGGATTTGTTTGGTGAATTAAGGGTTTGACACGTAAAACATCGCGTGTGTAAACGCACCGTACCGTGTGCACGGTACGACGACGGGAGGAAAACCCGACCGACTCCTTTGATGATTGTGATAAGACTCCTTGAGGGTTTGAATTTGACTCCTGATTCACCCTCAATTCGGTGGTGAGTTTGTCAGCACCAAAGAGAAGAGAGAGAACAGAGAGAAAGCGTCTTGCTGTCTAAATTCCGCTGTATGTGTGCGATCGTGCAGATCTGTGTTGTTTACTCATGCGAGAAGGTCAATGGGAAGCGAATCCTAAAACATTGAAAGACAAAGGGATCATGTAGATCATTGTTTATGATGTGCATTGCAGCTGTATAGATCGTGGAAATGATGCTAATTGAGGTTTTAGATGTTTATGGCATCTCTGCTGAGCGTAAGAACAAAATTCTGTTTGCATTTTGGTTATGCTATTGAATTCGGTTTCGCTGATAATGCCTAAGATGCGGTAATTGTTTGTCGATTGAACAAACGAATCGGTGGTCGGTTTATTGCCACTGTAGCGATCCTAAATCGCTACTCACATCCAAATCCCCAATATTATCATTAACCTACATCCAAATCCCCAATATCATCATTAACCGACATCCAAATCCCATATTGAATCACATGAGCGATAAATTAAACCAAAAGTTAATTTGTCGCACATTGATTCAATTTCCCAGTATCCTGCATCCAAATTCCAAATTGAATCACATGAGCAACGAATTAAACCAAAAGTTAGTTCGTCGCACAATGACTCAATTCCCAAAATCCTGACATCATGAAATGCCTAATTCAAAACGCATTTCATGATTCCCTTTCCAAGAACCCATTCAAATAAATCCTTAACCAATTCCCAGAACACAATTCCAATTGAAGCACACGAAGTCTTATGTGTGCTTCTTGGAATTTTTACACCAAAATAGTTGACAATTCTCAACTGAAAAAATAATAAAAGAGCAGTAATTTTCGATTTCGACATTTAGTACAATTCCAGAAGCCGAACCTATAGCTAACGCAGAATCAAAAAAACGACCACAATTTAAATGCCACCATATAAATAGTTGAACCTTGTTAAAGTAAATAAAGAATAGTTAAACCCCTTTAACCAATAAAATATATCGACAATAGATAAAACGCGTTTTCATTCAGACCCCCAACTATAACTTAACACAGATCATAATAAACAATAAAAGGGAACCGTCTTTTATTGTTTCACATTCCACCACCATTGACATCCGTCACCTGGCGGGGGCTAACGCCTGGAACAACGAACCCCTGAAGGAAGCGCCCGTTACTTGGTCAGGGAGGCTCCCACCAAGAGGTACCCATTTAAACTGCCCCCGCACCCCCAGCTGGGACGGGCACCCACTTCAGCACCGATCCCGCCGTCAGACACCAGCGAAGCGGAGCGACACCGGCTCCCCCACTCCGGGCAAGGGATCAAAGTAAATATCGTAAGGAACATACCTTAACACCACTGCACAAACAAGCTGTCCGACATTGCATTTTAATAATAACAAAGGGTGCCGAATGGTTTGGGATTTATGATGCGTATGTACATTAAGGAATTCTTTCAGGGAATTTGAATAGCGCATTAAATGCGTGAATGTTGGGAGAATTCTTTTTAGGAATTTTAAATAATGCGTTGTATGCATTAAATGTCCTTGAAAAAGGAAATGTTTTCAGGTGCTAATGCAATTGCATTACCGAAAAACAATGGGAGTTTGGTTGCAATTATGGGGAGTTCTTCGGGCAAGCTTAAAAGAACCCCACAGAATCAGTTGAAGTAGTCGAGCCGTAGAAAAGAGTTGGGATAGGCATCACATTTGCGTTTTTAGTTGATAAAGTGGAAGAAAGATTTGGGGTCGTTGACAAAATTGTATTGTGCCTTAGTGAGGTAATTGTGGTAGAGGGAGCTGCAGAGCTCTGTGAATTGATAAAAGGAACCTAGATAGTTGGAATAGTCGAGTGGAGAACGCGTTTTTAGGAAAGTGTTCCATAACTTATGGTTCTTGTTACGAAAGGTTCGGAGTTTGCGGTTATACCAACGGGGCGATAGGAACGATATCTTGTGTCAGGAAAATGGAACATATAGGGATATGGCATTGTAGATTTCAGTGTAGAGAGAGGCTGTAGCGACCTTTGCGCTTATATCTTTAAACCGAAGCGTGATATTGCCATGGTACTGATTTATGAAGCGGAAGTTGGCTTTACGGAAGTTATAAGAAAAGAAGTGAGCAGTCGCCGTATAAGGATAAGAGAAGCGGGAGGTGGTGATTGTCAATAGATGAGAGGGTGTGGGGACTAGGGACAATTGAGTAATTAAAGCGGGTGTATTTTATCGAAATTATGGAGCATTCGCGTTTTGCAATGAGGATAGTGAAGAATGTTATTCAAATCTCCGCTATGCACACATTAGAACCGAAGCACCAACGCATGAGAAAACGGCCGCGTGTATGTGAAGATGTCTCAACACGCTTCTAAAGCTCTGATTGCTACGTTAATGCGCTGTTATACGTCGTTAATGATTTTTTTTTATTCTTTCACTACGGAGTGGGCATATCTCTGTTGGAATCGTCCTGCTATCCCCTATCCAGTAACCATATTAGGACCACTTTGTGTGGAACGATGGAACAGATGAGGCGACGAAAATATAGAACAGACCCGGATTTCCTAAATTGCAAGGGTTAATATTGAAAAATATAGAGCTACCAAGATTTGTTTAAGGCGGTTGATATAAAGGTTCAGATTAAATGGTCATTCCATCTTATTTCTTGGAGAGCGAATTGTAAAGAACTGTGTTGAACGCGTGGATCTTTTGATAGTGGCACTGTGGCGACTCAGCGACATTGTTTAACTGTTGCAGAGTAAATTGGAACAGGAGTTAGGTTGTGTTTTGACGTGGATTGAACGTTTTTGTCTATATATTGTTGCAGAAGTATTTTATTAATCCCTGTGTTTGGATAAGTTCATTTCCAATCGAAGTCAGGCGGCATTTTATTGTTATTAAGAATAATGACAATGTATTTGACGACGTTTGGGAAAAGGGGCCTTGTCGTCAATGGCTTTTAAGAAGAGATACTATCCATACGTTTTTTTTTAAAGACTTCTTATGGAAAGCATTATTTGCGTCACTTAATTATTCATAACAAAATTGCCTTTAAATTTAAACTGCATTACTGAATTGATATTAAAAAATAAATAAGGAAGGGCGAATATCGCCAGGTACAATCGGAGAGGAGTTTGCACCCCTCTACCTAACGTGTGTACCTTGCTAAACAAATATATTTTCCATGTCATAATTGAAGTATCCACCCATTTACTTCGTCTGTTACTTTCATTTCAGTTCAAGGTAGAATCCGTTCACTTGGATTCTGTATGGGTACATTGGCAGTGCAAAGCTCTCTCCGAAGACAGTGACATCAAGTCTGATTTACTTCAACAACCTGATCCGTGTGTTACTGGCAAAGATCTAGAACGCCTCAAACGACTGAATCTCTTCGAATCATGTACTCTCCAAATCAATGATAAATGTTATTTAAAAATTGCCGACTGTGATACGGTTTTGCGAAAATCGCAGTGGGAAAAAGATTTAGGTATATACGTTATCTTTTGTCAACAGTTTAATGTCCCTTATATGCTTCTTTCTTTTTATTCAACAGGATTAAAATACAAACGTTTCATTGATCCCAAAAATCTAGATGTAAAACATAGCACTGAAAGACGTAAATCAAAAACCTCTAGCCTAACGTTGGATCAGATTATAACAACTCCATTAGATAAGATGGTTTTAAAGGCATTAACTATAAAACCATTGAATAGATCCAACGGCGAACAACCAGCGACTGGATCAACAGAGAAATCCGATGTAGAATCTAGTGCAGAAGGAGCAAAAGCTTCAACAGATGATTGGCAAACTGAGGATGAAGAAGATGAGGTCGATTTGGATGGCAACGATGAGACTGCCAGTACAGCAACAACAGTTTCAACATGCTCAAGCCCGACACCACGCAGTAGCCCCAAACGTTCGTCCAGGGTACACAAGAAGCCAGATATGAGATTAAAGAAGAAGGATTCTAAGCAACCAACGTTTCCAGCTATCGGCGAAGAAGTTGTCACTGAAACGATGGTGGTTTACAGCACAGCAACAGTTGTCTGGCAAGACGGTTCCGTAGAGAAAGATATTGCATCTACTCAATTATATCCAATTCATCATTTAGACGACCATGTAACTAAAATTTCGTAAAAGATAAATAGCTCAAATTAAGTCATTTGAATTTGAACTTTCGCAGGAATTCTTCCCGGGCGATTTTGTTGTCTCCGATAAGACAGATAATGACGTATCGTTCCGAGACTATGGTGTTATTCAAACAGTAGACCACCATGGAAGGACGGCTCTCGTTAAATGGTTTACCACGTACGCATCCTCGGTTGAGCCCAAGTAAGTCTAGGATATGACTTTGTAAAATTAATATTAATGTTTGGTGTTTTTAAAGGCCGACCTATAAAGGTCAATCCGAGGTGAGCGTATATGATTTGAAAGACCATCCAGATTTTCAATTTCGCCCAGGAACTATGGTTATACGAGTGGCAAATTTTATTGGTGAAGATGCCATTTGCACAGCGGGACAGATAATTGATAATTATATCGAAGGACGAGTTAAAGTCTGGTGGGTTGATGGGCATATCAGCATGTGCTGGCCACAAGATTTGTTTGAAGTAGGACAATATGGCCATTCCGATTGGGCCAATGACACTGATGACTCCTGGGAAACGGAAAGTGAAAGTAGTGAATTCGGCGGAAGTACACCGCAGCTTAAGTTCTCCGAGTCGCATATTTTGTCGAATTTCGAAAAAGCTCGAGTAGCTGTAGCAAGATTAGAAGAAATTTTAAATATCAATCCTCACCTACAAAATCATGAAGTAATTTAACAGCTTATAAGCCTTTTAAAACTGTTGATTTCTATCTAAAAAGTTTGTTCTACAGGTAATGCGTAAACTTTTGGCTGTGTATAAAAATTGTCGATATATTGATCGCCTCTTAGGTACAAGTTTCTTCCATGAGGACAATTTCCCGGTAAGTTAATAATAAACTAATTTATGAGGGTATACCTTATGTAATTTAGAATACAGTGTGGCCGAAGACTTGATTCCTTTTTTTAATTCACGAAGTTAAAACCAAATCACTACTGTGTCATTTCTTCATGCTTAAAAGTCAATGACAATACGGCCCACGTAGGGTTAAAAAGCCTGAGAGTTCTGGCTCGGTAACTTTACAGGGAGAAATAATAATCTTATTGCTCAACTGCCACAATCGAGTAAACTTCTCAAATGAATATGCGAATCTTGTTACAACTTCGCTGTCATTTAGGCTAATTTTGTACTCATCCCCCTTGTATTTCCGAATTGTTTATCATCATCGGCACTACAACCGGGATCGGGTCTTGGCCTTATTTAGCAAGTCTCTCCCCAGGTTTCCGGTCCTTATTCGAGACATGTTAAATTGTCCATAATAATTTGTTTCTCCGGACAAGCTTACTAGTCTTGCGCCAATATTAAGGGGTAATCATCATCATCATCGGCACTACAACCGGGATCCGGTCTTGGCCTTATTTAACAAATCTCTCCATGGGTCCTGATTTCGAGCCGATGTCATCCAGTTTGGCACTCCGAGGCTCTGGGCGTCCTGGTCTACGCCATCCATCCATCGCAGACAAGATCTGCCGCGCTGTCCCCTTCCATACATTTTGCCAAAAAGGACTTTCCGGGCAGGCTTCAATTCGCTCATTCGAGCTAGGTGTCCCGCCCACCGGAGTCTACCGAGCTTGATTTTTCTTACAACATTAGCTTCAAGGTAGATTGCCTACAACTCATGCTTGTAGCGTCTCCGGAATCGCCCTCCCTCACATACGGCGCCAACAATTCTCCTTAAGACCTTCCTCTCGAACGCGGCTAAGAGTTCAGAGTCCCTTTTATTAAGCACCCAGGTCTCGGATCCATACATGAGTACTGGTAAGACCATGGCCTTGTACAGTAGTAGCTTGGATGTTCTAGATACATTTCGGGATTTAAAGAGCGTTGATAGACCATAGTAGGCTTTGTTGCTCTCGTATTTCTTCTTCCATAGTGTTATCGGCTGATACTATTGACCCAAGGTAGCTAAGGGACTGTGTGGGGGCGAAGTCGTGGTGCCGGCGTACGGCACAGGGTTCTACTCCGTCCCCACGAACTATTCACTTTCCACTCGTCAATTGTTCCGTCGAATTCCGCTGCAAAAACGATCACCATAACAGAAGAGAAAACATCACACATCGGAGAAATGAAACACACTATTTTTGTAATTTGTTCTCTTTTTATTGTCGTTTAATTTAGTTACACTATCCAGGAATTTATGTTTAGTGAGGACAGATCGTTTTACGTTAATAACTAGGTAGAACACACGAGCACTGATTATTGTTTTTAGGTTCATACAACAACGCATTTCAATACACGAAGAATTCCACACGTCACATTCCATTTAGTCATCAATAAACTCGATGTATCAAAATAAAGTCAAAGGTACCAACGGAATTACGCCAGTTGGAAATAATTTAAGTTGGGTAAACAATATTACTGATTCATCAGCGTCCGACTTTGACTCTGGGGTGCACTCCGATGAGCACCCCATACGCACTCTACTAAGTGGTAAACGCGACCGACTCCTTCGATAGATGAATTACGACTCAAAGATACAACCCTCGTTTGGGGTGAGTTTGGTGGTGTGGTGAAGAGGGAATGAAATTTTCCTTTTGAGACCGACCAATCAGAATTGATCTCTGGTACATAGATCTTAACGAGGGTGTGTCCACTTACGCGCGAATCACTTTGTTTGCTCGTGACGCGAGCTCTTGGGTGTAAGAACCGTGGGAATGAAAATTCACATGTAAGAGCATCTTTGGACGAAGTGTTTGCAGCTCTTTAAATATGGTGCTGGTGGTTAAGATGCGTTTGGGATGATTACACAATGACGATTGTGTTTACATCCACGTCGATTGTGTATTGCATCCATAGCAAGTTAAGGATCGAATTCCAGTGTGAATATTTACACTGGCAAAGAATTCGGCTCTTGGCAGCTAGGCGCGAGTTGCGCTATGCTTTGTAGGTTGAATAAAAGCCGCCCTGGGTACGGATACATTATAAAAATCTGTCGCGCACGTGTGGGACAGCAAACGCAGGCAAACAGGGGTTCTGCTGATTGTTTCTATAATCTATTTCGGTTATCTAGTATGGCAACCGAAATGTTTTCTTTTTAGAACAATGCTGAGATGCATTGATGTATGCGGTACTGGCGTACCGATTTCTTCCAGGTGAAATGATATAACGCATTAATTGCGGGAATTTCTTTGATGGGAAAATGCCTGAGGGTGTTGGATGCGATTGCATAATCGAAGAACTATGGAGTCGGTGGGAGAATGCTTGAGGGTGTTAATGCGCTTGCATAAGCGAAAAACAATGAGGTCTTTAGAGCTTTAGGGCAGGAAGATTTGGAGGTAAGTGGAAAAGGTAGCAGTGGCGTCAGTAGAACCGCCACAACTGCACTACTTCAAATTCGTGCTCCACTACCCGGATGGTTTGACCAACGTTAGGTCTTCTCTTTGCAGAAGTTGCCACCATGTACTTAGTTTTTCCCTCATTAATGTACAGTCTCGTTTTTGTGCCGCCTGCTCGATCTGGGTGAAGGAGTCCTGTACAGCCGATTCGGTTCTACCGATGATGTCGATGTCGTCTGCGTAGGCAAGTATCTGGCTGGACTTGGTAACAATAGTCCCTCTTGTTGTGACGCCAGAGTCACGGATTGCTTTCTCCAACGCCAGGTTGAAGAGGAGGCAGGCCAGACCGTCCCCTTGTCGGAGTTCATTAAAGATGTTTATTGGTTTGGGCAGCAATCCCGGTATTTTTACTGGACTAGTTACGTTGGTCATGGTCAACCTACAAAGTCGTATCAATTTGTTTGGAATGCCGAACTCTCTCATGGCATTATATAGTTCTACCCTGGCTATGCTGTCGTAGGCGGCCTTAAAGGCTATAAATAGATGATATAAAGCAATCTTAAATTCCAGACATTTTTCCATCGCCTGCCTAAAGGTGAATATCTGATCAGTCGCTGATTTGCCTGGGGTGAAGCCACACTGGTATTGACCAATGATGACTTTAGCATATGGGGCTATCCGATCTTGTAGGCTAGTGGAGAGTATCTTATAGGCGGTACTCAGCAATGTTATACCCCTATAGTTGCTGCACAGTGTGATAGCTCACTTCTTATGTATGGGGCAAATTATTCCACGACGCCAATCTTTCGGCATCTCCTCTTGCTCCCATACGTGCACCACGATCTCATGAATTGTGTGATGTAACGCAGTCCCCCCTTGTTTGATCAGCTCAGCTGGTATGCCATCAGCTCCAGGGTCTTTATGTGATTTCAGCTGTCTTATGGCTTTTAATGTTTCCTCAATGCCTGGTGGCGGCAACATTTGGTCTTGATCTTGCATTGGTGGAGCCTACAATTCTTCTGTGAGCTGACCATTTAGCAATTCATTGAAGTGCACTTCCCATCGCTCCAGAATGCCTTACCCTTACCCAGATAACCCTCTTTATCCTTGCAATAAGTGCAGCGTGGTGTGTACCGCGTCATACTGTGGATTATTTGGTAGAACGTCCGCGTCTGGTGCGGACCACGGTCTCTACTTTTCTCTATTTCAGAGACTAGATGTTTTTCCCAGGCGCTTATGTTTTGTCTGTGAAGCTTTTTTTCAGATCTTCTGAGCTCTTTGTATTTCTCCTAGCGCACCCGCGTCCTATGAGACTGCTGCATTGCCCGGTATGCAGCATTCTTGCGTTCACATCGCTAGTTTGCAATCATCATCAAACCAGTCGCTCCGATCTCTACGACTACTGCCTAAGATGGAGTTGGCAGTACTAATGACAGTATTTTTAAGGCGTGTCCATTTCTCTTCTACGCCCGGCATTCTGGCCCCAGACTTACTCTCCCTCCGTCGAGCTCTTCGAGGGCGAGTCTTAACGCATGACCAAAGGTGTTACTGGTATTCTCATTGTGTAAGGCAGCCGTGTTGATTCGAACCTGATCCGCGGATGCAATACGTCTCTGTAAGGCAATCCGCGCTCGGAAAACTGTACCAACAAGATAGTGATCCGAGTCGACGTTGGCACCACGGTACGTTCGTACCGTCACCAGGCTCGAGGAGTGGAGGCGATCTATCAACACGTTGTCAATTTGGTTGCGAGTGGCTCCATCAGGTGCTACCCAGGTGGCTTTGTGGATATCTTTACGCGGAAACCTGGTACTTGCAACGACCAAGTTTTTCGATGCTGCCAATTCGATGACTCCTAGTCCATTGTCATTAGTGTTCTCATGCAAACTATGGGAACTTGTGTAGTCCTGAAAAGCGGCTCCGGACCTATTTTTGCATTCAAATCACCGAGAACGATTTTCCCCCACATACACTCGCTCTCCCCGGCCTCCTACCTCCCCTAACACGAAGTCCTCTTCTTCCTTGTTTTTTATTTTTTATTTTTATTTTTTTTTTCTCTCTTTGTTTAATTATTACTTTAGTTTTAAGTTAGTTTATAAGGATTATAGTTATTGTAAATAAGCTTGAATTAAGCCGATTAAATCATAAATGGTTTAGGGAATCTAACCGTCATAGCGTCGGTTCGAATCACACGTTCTTCACTATCGTCGTAAACGCTATAATATCGTTGCTAACATCTACAAAAAAAAAAATAATTAAAATACCAAAGATAATATTTACAGGTATTATAAAAAAAATAAGAAGCTCCATTGCAGAGGTTAATGTTGTTGGAATATGAAATTCATATATTGCATCACTTTAAAACTACACGAATCTAAATCGAAAGCATTTTTTAAGTAATTGTTAACCTTCTTAATCTAGGGACTTTTGCAGAGAGTTCGTAAAGCTGGAAATCAAACAGCGAGTGGAAACCCGCAGGCTGATCGCAAGAATCGACTCTTCAGTGAATCGACTTGTCAGCATTCACAACAAGCTTTAGGCATTGTCATCCCGGTAAATAGTACACCAACAAATCTAAATGGTGTTACTTCCCCCAAAGAATATGCACCAAAAGTAATCTTCAATATCTCGTCCACACCTTTTAAAAATGCTAAGAAAAAAGCTAGTAATAATGCATCGCAGGAATTCACTGATTTGCAATCGCCTCAAAAGCAACTTAGCAATCAGTCAACCAATTCTAAAATATCTCTTTCTGATTCACAAAAGAATCCTTATAATCAAGAAAGAAACAAACTTCTGTCTTCAGTGATGTTGAATATCGAAAAAGCTACTGAAAAAACGAATCAGTTAAAATTTGGAACAGTCTTCTCGCAATTGAAGGTTCAAGAAGAATCAAGAACTGACCATTGCGATAACAATGCTACCAGCTCGAATGATCCCTCTAATATAAGTTTAAATAATAATCAATTAAAGGCTACTGATGATCAAAAATCGATTTCATGTAGCAGCATCGAATTAACAGAAGATGTACCTGAATACGTTTGCACTCGGCTCTGTTGTCTACTCAAGGAGCAACTTGCTAAGTGCATCAATGAAATTCGCCAAAAATATTATGTGGATAATTTAAATTTAAGTGAAGTCATAAAAAGCGAACGGCTTGATGATGTGAAAGATGAAGTTCTGTCCAATGATCAGGATACATGTTCCGTCATAAGTGTTGATCCAAAGAGTCCTCAAGTCCCAGAAAAGTCAATTCAAGATTCGGACACATTTATATCGCCTCCTCAAATGCAGCCTGTGCCTTCAGAATGCTTCCAAACACTAGATACTGCACCGAAGAATCACAAATTCGAATTAACCATTCTAAATCCATCAAACCCACAGCAATATTATAAGGCTATCCAAAGGGAACATAAAATGTTGCGCAACTCGTTACCGCCTGGAGTTTGGGTCAGGTAATTGCTTATGAACAAATATAAATGTAATCATAATTATATGGCATTTGCTTAATACGACGTACTTCTTTGTTTTAGGGTTTTCGAAGATCGAATGGATCTTATGAGTGTTATGATTGAAGGTCCGAAGAACACTCCCTATGAAGACGGATTATTTTTCTTTGATATGCAGATGGGACACGATTACCCGAAAAGTCCGCCACATTGCCACTATATAAGCTTCTGCACAGATCGTTTGAATCCGAATCTCTACGAGGACGGAAAAGTGTGTGTGTCTCTATTAGGAACTTGGTCGGGTCGCGACACGGAAACTTGGACACAAAACAGTACCTTATTGCAAGTTATTGTTTCTATTCAGGGCCTGATACTAGTACCTGAACCTTACTTCAATGAGGCCGGCTACGAAAAACAAAAAGGTACGTAGCACAAATTTAAAATACGGAACTTTCAATAAAATATAATATTTATTTGCTGGGTTTTCAGGTACCCAACAAGGTGCAGAAAACTCACGAATGTATAACGAGATGACAATTATTAAACTAGTACAATCTATGACAAAAGTCCTTTCAAACCCTCCAATAATATTCCGGGAACACATTGAAGAGCATTTTAGAAAAAAAGGCATGTCAATACATACACGCATTAAGCGATGGATGGAGTTATCTCAGGACATAAGAACTGGTTCTCAAGATGAAATTGAATCGTTAAAATCTAATCCTGATATACCAGAATTTCCACTTGTGCCTGCCAGCCGTGGCTTCTGCTTAACTTTAAATGGTCTACTCCAGAGCTTTCGCAGTAAACTTGAGGCGATCGGTGGTGCTACATAAACAGCACTGATATACTATTCTTTAACAATATCAATAGTTTTATCATTACTATTATTGAACAACAGTATTCTATTGATGAAAATTTCACGTTCCTAATTGCTAATTTTGTTAATTGAGCCTAATCATATATGTGTGCGACTTCTCACAATATTTCTGAATTTCCAGTACCTCCCTCATGAATATTTTTTTTCTAATTTGTTTCACCAAAATATCGATTATTGATTTAACATTTTCGATTAATTTTTTCTTTCTTTTTGTTGATGTTTTTTTTTTTTCTAATCTCTTGTTTATTAAATTATTGGTTTATACAATAAGTTGATTATTTTATTCTTCTCGATTCTCTGTCTGTCCTCAATTGGTGATTCGGTGAAACTATCGAACATCCAAAGTGTATGGGTTCAATATTTAGTGAAGACAACATTGGTCATTTATAATTGTTAAAGTTAGAAGCGATGATAGTTTTTCGGTAATTGTATATTAGCCTGTCCATTTTTATAACCT
Organism: Microdon myrmicae; assembly: GCA_963931805.1. Lineage (NCBI taxonomy): Eukaryota > Metazoa > Arthropoda > Insecta > Diptera > Syrphidae > Microdon > Microdon myrmicae. The sequence continues at coordinate 52,188,279 of OZ007499.1, read as the reverse complement.
CGCTTAATAACATGGGCGCCGGGCTTAAGGAGTTTCTTTTTTGCCTAACAATCTGTAGCAGGGCGGAGAATGGTTGATAGTCCGAAAAATTGGTGACAGTTGATCAAATTATGTACATTTTTTGTTGTTGTTTTTCTTATATAAATTGGATTTGAAGTGAGAAACGAGTTACAATGTTTGAAATTGGTCAATTAATGACGATGGACATTTTTTCCGAGTCCACAACGTCTAATAAACTGACCTTCGTCTCGTGCTAATACTCGGTTGTAATAAAGGATCATCCACAAAACGCATCTATTACCAAATATTACAATACACCTATATGGCAACACTGCCTATAATGTATCCTCATCATCATCGGCACTACAACCGGGAACCGGTCTTGGCCTTATTTAGCAAGTCCTGAGGCTTGTTAAATTTTCCATGATAATTTGTTTTTCCGGGCAAAGTCATTAGTCTTGCGCGAGAGGCTCCCCGACGGGTAATCGAACCCCGGTCTCCCGCGTGACAGGCGGGGATACTAACCACTATACTATCGAGGACACGGTTAAAAATATCACCTTAATTTGAGGAAGTCTGGTGCCAGATTTTGCTTTTCAAATTTAATAAAAGACGAACTACTAGAATTATAGCTTTATTAGACATATGTTTCCATAGAGTAGTATTGTGGATTCCACTATTTAAAGATAATATTACTACTGTGGCAACTCTAACAGATACACACAATTCACAAGCAAAACTAGTGAAGAACACCGAACGAAAAATCGAATAAGAAAAATACATCAGAACCGTATACCAAGCGATAAATAAAAATAATTCACATCAGTGGAATATAGTCGAGTTTGGAAATCAAATTCTAAACACGGTCAGTAGCCTGATGAGTAACGCTTAGGTAAAATTTTTTTCGTGATTCGAGCTGTCATAGCGTCAGTTCGAATCACACGATCTTCTTCACTATTATTTCAATCGCTATATTGCTGACTACGACGTGATCTGTACACGACGCAGCACACACACACTCCCCGTAGTAAACAGAACTTCACACACGCAATCATGACTTCTGCATAGAGCACCAAGGCACACTCGCTTGGCTTGCTCCGACATTCTCTCGTTCGCTCGCTCGTCGCTCGCACCGAATCTGATCGTAACGAAGTTTCTGGGAAGGGGGTGGTGTGGCAACTCTAACAGATACACACAATTCACAAGCAAAACTAGTGAAGAACACCGAACGAAAAATCGAATAAGAAAAATACATCAGAACCGTATACCAAGCGATAAATAAAAATAATTCACATCAGTGGAATATAGTCGAGTTTGGAAATCAAATTCTAAACACGGTCAGTAGCCTGATGAGTAACGCTTAGGTAAAATTTTTTTCGTGATTCGAGCTATCATAGCGTCAGTTCGAATCACACGATCTTCTTCACTATTATTTCAAACGCTATACTACTATTTATTGGCCTGTAGGAACCCGAAAGTTCATGACCTCACCGACTCGACTCCGCCATTGTTCCCTATCCCGTGCGCTCTCCTTCCACGTTCGACCATCCGATCCGACCTCATCGAGGTCCAACCTAACATTGTCCTCCCATCTCCGTCGCGGCCGCCCTGTCGGTCTCTTTCCCGTTGTCTTGCCGTATATCTTGGTATCATCTGCTGGAATTCTTAATGATCTTATCGATGTCATTAGTGGCAAGTATAAATGGGAGAAGGCCCAGGTGACTATCCAGAGGCGGCAAGGGAGGAGTTGGATATCATGGACATGAACCGAACGGAATAAAATCTATCCTTTACATAGGAAGAAATCCATTTCAGCAATCCAGGTTCGAAACCGAGGGCGGATGATTTGAAGAGGATTAAATATTGGAAGATTTTGTCGGATGCTTTACTGAGGACGGTTGAGACCATGTCGACCTCGTACCGTGCTGAGAGTGTAAAGGAAGTAGAGATCAGGTTTGATTTTAAGGTCGACTTTGTTGAGCTAATGTTCGGATCTGCTAGTCGCAGATGCACCACGAATAAGAGATTCCGTGCCAACTTTCGTCGTAGTGGCACGTAATCCGAAAGATGAGCCAAAATAAGCACGCTGAGAGTGTAAAACGACGCAGCATAGTGATCGATGCTTGCGCCTGTGCCATTAGGCAGTGAGCATATCCGACACCGTATACTGAAACGGACTGCTGCTTGGCGTCGGAAGCGCAACCGTTGAACAAGTGATTCGGATATAAAAGTGGCCTCTGAACATGGGCCTACCAGAAAACGAATTTCGACCTTGCGTTGGAGTTCCGATGGAGTCATCCCTCGCCTAGTAGCGAGCAGTAGCGACTTTTGAAGAGATGAGATAGTGCAAGTGAGCAGACCCCTGGATTCATTTTTTGATTTGGTGATGGGGGTGACGAGGTCAAGGAAGTTCTAATGTGCAGCAGGGTGTGATGTCCTTGGCATTACTGCAGATCCTGATAGAGTTGCCGTCGCGCAGCAAACAGTTGAAACACAAACTCGTTTGGTCTGTAAAGGATTTTCGTCGTTCAGGCGTAAGCGCTTTAAAACATTCGCAGGCGGAGATGTAATGGGTTGCTCTGCAGATCGTGCAGAGAACCTGTTGCTCCCGAGATGGGTGTTAAATACGCAATACGGCTGCTAACGACTTCGAGTTGAGGATACGGTTGATGGTCTTCTTCTGGGCTCCTTGATCTTGATTAGCTGCAATTTTAGACAACTCGACGAACGCCAGGGTCTCGATGTGGGTTTTAACGAAGATGTCGAGTTGCTTGTATTTGGGGCGTGCAGTATCATACCCCTGAGATGTCGGTCGACAATTAGAGAGGGTGTCCCGTTTCACACTCTAATTTCAGATGTGTGGAAGGACCCAGTAAATTGTTTTCAGTCGAATTACAGGCGCGTGGAATGCTTCGCTTGGAATAATGTTTTCTCACCATCACAATTTTCAGGCATCGATTGTCTTTTTCCGCTCGTACTGCGGTTTAAAAAAAATCTGTTTTGGGCCGGGCATGTAGCGAGAAGACCAAAGGGAAAGAAACCGATGGGAATGTGCCGGACGAATATAGGGGGGCATGTGAGGTGTGAGTTTGAAGAAACCGGATCAAGTAGCGAAGCGTGGCAGGGCACAGGACATGGAGCGGCGGCGTAGCCTAGTTAATGAGGTCATGAACTTTCGGGCTCCTATAGACCAATTATCTTTAGTAGTAGTAATATCTTTATTTTTAAAATTATAACCGGAGCTGAGTCATTCGAACAGCCAGCGTTAATGTTTTCTTATAAACATTTTTTTTTCTATGACGGTACAACTGCCACCATCCTCAAATGTACCTTTTCAAATGGCGCCTATTTTGAGGAGACCTAATAAATATTGATTAAATGATTTGTTTTATATTCACTGATTCAGTCCCGGTTAAAATTTGTCTGAATGTATTCTCCTTTTAATCCATTTTTCGCAGCGACGTTCAATAGATCCAACACTCCGTTTATAGTGAGAACCGATGAGTTCTTCAAAATAGTTATCACAGATTCGACTCCACCTATTAACTTATTAATTCACCTTTTGCCAGGTATGATTTTCAGTGGATGGGTCCAGTTCAATATTGGGCAACCGCGATAGCCCCTGTGTCAACTGGTATATTGTCTTAATGGAACAATGTTTTTCGCCAGATGTGTACGTTTTTCCTTGATCTTATCACTCAAACAGTGTTATAAGGATGTGTAATGTTCACCGTTTATTGTTTTTCGTTTTCGAAGATAATAAATGAAATTTACTCCACGTGTCTAAAAAAAACTGACCCCAAAAATGTGCTACTATTTATGGGCCTGTAGGAACCCGGAAGTTCATGACTTCACCGTCTCGACACCGCCATCGTTCCCTGTCCTGTGCACTCTCCTTCCACGCTTGACCAGCTGATTCGATCTCCTCAAGGTCAAACTTAACATTGTCCTCCCATCTCCGCCGCGCCCGTCCTGCCGGTCTCTTTCCCGTTGGTCTACCGTCAAGAATTCTATGCACGGTCCTATCGTTGCCCATTCGCGCCACGTGTCCGGCCCATCTTAATCTTCGCGACTTGATTACTCTCACTATTGTAGGTTTGCGGTATAGCTCTTCCAATTCGTGGTTGTGGGGTTTCCTCCATTGTCCTGCCTCCTCGTTATATATGTCGCCAAAGATACCCCTTAGGACTTTATTCTCGAATATGCGGAATTTGTTTTTTTTTCCATTTTGTGAGAGCCCATGTTTCGCATCTGTATAGAACGATCGGCATGATTATGGTTCTATAGACACGGAGTTTTATATTCTGTGATAGCAGTTTACTGACTGCATGCCAACTAGCCTTGCCGGAGTGAAGTCTGTTGCTAATTTTCTTCGACATTTCGTTACTAGCCGTCAGTATTGTTTCCAGGTATTTAAATTCTTTGACATTTTCAAATATCTTGCCCCTGATGTTTATGTGTGTTATCTGAGGTCCACCTGCTCTCGCCATAATCATGTATTTTGTTTTGTCTTCGTTTATTTCTAGGCCCACCTCTTCTGCCGCGTGCATGATTTATACTTACAGTTTATAGATTATCGCCCAAAACGGCGATGTCATCCGCATATGCGAGCACTTGTGTGACCCCGTTCAGGGATGATCCGGTCATGTTGTCGTCTTGTAGTTTTCTGATGACATATTCGAGGACAAGGTTAAAGAGACATGGTGAGAGGCCGTCGCCTTGTTTTAGTCCGTCTCGGATTTCAAATGGTTGTGAGAGGTGGTTTTCTATTCCAACTCGCCCTTTGTTTATGTGCATGGATATATGAATGAGGACGGCATATTTTTTTCGGGATTCCGAGCTCAACTACAATATGGTAGAGTCTTTGCCTTGCGACTGAGTCGTAGGTTTTTTTGAAGTCAACTAACAGTTGGTGAACCGTCTCTCCGTATTCCCACTTCTTTTCCAGTAGTTGCCTTATTGTGAACATTTGGTCGCTTGTTGACCGTTTCCTACGGAATCCGCATTGGTAGTCTCCCATTATGTCTTCTGGGTACGGTGAGATTCTCACCAGTATGACATTTGTTAGTATTTTGTATGTGGTTGGGAGCAATGATATCCCTCTGTAATTTTCGCAGTCAGATCTGTCACCTTTTTTTGAAAATGGGGACGACTATTGAGGTTTTCCATTCTTCCGGAATGACTTCCTTATCCCATATTGTTTTAATCAGTTGAAGGATCTTTCGAGCAGTTGCCTCTCCTCCATGCTTCACAAGCTCTGCTGGTATGCAGTCGACTCCAGGAGCCTTGTTGATTTTCAATCGGTTTATTGCCATTTCTAATTGAATTTATGCCGGCATACATACCTCTGATATTCTTTGTTCTGGTATTTTGTAGGATTTTTTCGATCCTAGTCTTCTCCCATTCGCGTTTTTTGCGTTTGAAAAGTCTCGTCTCTTTCCGAATTGTCGCGTATCTTTTTGCGTTGACTTCATCATATCTTTCTAAGTGGATCACTCTGAGGTGTTTACCATATTCGATATTCGCCCTGCACTCATCGTCAAACCAAGGTTTGGACTTAATTGTTTTCTTAAATCCTAATACCTTTTCGGCTGTTTGTTTGACTGTGTCTCTGATCGATGCACATTGAGTGCCCAGATTATTGGCTTCCTCTTCCTCAATACTCCCATTCTCTAGGGTGCTAAATCTATTCATTATTTCCTCTTGATATTCAGTCCTTTTGTGTAGGTCTTTTAGTTTATCAATGTCGAGCTTTTTGTTTGTCTCCGGTGATTGCCCATGTGGGTTTGCTGCGAGCCGACATCACTAGAAGATGATCGGAGTCGCAATCTGCTCCTCTATATGATCTTACGTCAAGAATATTCGAGTTGTGTCCTTTGTCTATGAGGAAGTGGTCTATTTGGTTACGCGTTACGCTCTCGGGTAATATCCATGTGGCTTTATGGATTTGCTTGTGCTTGAACATCGTGCTTTTCACTACCAGATCTTTGGACGCTGCGAACCTGATAATTCGAATTCCAATATCATTTGAAACGTCTTGTAGGCTCTCTTTACCTATAGTTGGTTGGAAGATGTCTTCCTTTCCAATTTTCGCATTGAGGTCCCCGAGGAGGATGTTAACATCGAATGATGAGATTCCATCGAATACTTCCTCTAGGGTCTCGTAGAACTTGTCCTTCGTTTCTTCGTCCGTAGATTCTGTTGAGGCGAGTACGTTTATAAATACATAATTGTACCATGGGCCCTGTATTTTTAGCACAGACATTCGGTCATTAATAAATTTCACATCTTTTACATGGGGCGTAATCTTCTTGCTTATGATAAAGCCGGTTCCGAGGTTATGTGTATCGGTACCTCCACACACCAGTGTAAATCCGTTGGTTTCGATTACTAGATGTGGGAGTCGGACTTCCTGAAGCGCGACGATGTCCATTTTATATTGTTTCGCGGTTTCTACGACCGTCTGTATTGCCCCTGGTTTATATAACGTTCGAACATTCCACGTGGCGACGCGTATATCACGATTTTTCCGTTTTTCCCTACGTCTTCTTTTTGCCGAGTCGGTGATGATTTGTTCTCTTATGGTAGTGTCGGCTCATCACACCTACGCCTACCGGGTTTTTCGTGAGATTGTTTTTTGTGGATTGATTATTCATTTTTGTTCCCACGAGTCTTGGGGTTTCAAATAGTCCGCCACATCAGAGCCCCTCTTTGATATGGTAAGGTCTGCTTACTGCTCTGATTCGACCCGGTGTCAGAGAGGCGCCGTTATAATACACCCGGTATACCCCTGGCTGCAAACCATTCAATGGGCACGGTGACGCGTAACACCCTGGATTAGGGGCAGTAGATCCGTCACGCGGGAGACCAGGGTTCGATTCCCCGTTGGGGAGCCTCTGGCGCAAGACTAATGACCTTGTCCGGAAAAAACAAATCATTATGGAAAATTTAACAAGCCTCAGGACTTGCTAAATAAGGCCAAGACTGGTTCCCGGTTGTAGTGCCGATGATGATGATGATACCCCTGGCTGCAAACCATCCAATGGGCACGGTGACGCGTAACACCCTGGATTAGGGGTGGTAGATATTTGTGTGTTACTCATCGCTAGCCTGTCTGACATGGGTGGTCCTACTGGAAGCGTATGCTTCCGTCAGCATAGCCTGAGTGATTCATTGTAGTTTAAGCCCCCGCACCACGTCAAGGTTTCTACCAAGCTGTGGATTTAAAGAGAATACCATCTAAATGCCTTCCGTCGAGTTGCACTATTCGAAACGTTGCTTGGTTTTTTTTTGCGCCACACGCTCCGATAAGCTCAATTGAAAGTTGTTAATTTCATGGTATGTACTTTCTCAGGGTCAGTGATGGTGCGCGGCTTGTTTGGTAAACTTTTTCTCCGATATAACCCCATGAAATGGAAAGAAATCCATCAGAGTCAAGTCCTAGCCAAAGCAACTGATCAGCTTTTGGGGGAAAACGTCCCTTAGTAATCTCATCGAAGTTGTGGTTATTTGCGGAGTGGCTCTATCCTATTGTAACTAGGTGCGTGACAACAACGATGTCGCATATTCGCCAAAAAGAAATCCGTGATACTTCCATAATTCTCACTATTGACATCCTCGCCTCTCGGCTATCGGCCTCAAGCTCTTTGAAACCAAAAAAAAAAAAAAAAGGCGGTATCCTATATGTGTATAAAAAGTCACCCGAAAACATTGCAATGGTTTTTTTTTTTTTTTGCTTAGAGGGAGGATTACATTTTCTTGGAGACCAGTAACGGAGTTTTGCTTATTATATTAGCACATGCATCCTTTAACGAATTTGATGCTCTGTCTGATTCTATCGATAGGATCTTGGCCCTATATCCGCACACTGAAATCGTTATTGCGGGTGATTTTAATGTGCATAACTCTCAGTGGCTTCGTCACTCCGGAACAACAACACCCGAAGGTCAATATGTCCAGCTTTTTGCTGATTCAAATAGCTTAACTTTGCTTGTCAATGAGCCAACATGGGTACCAGATATATATGGTCATTTCGCCAACATACTGGACCTGTTTCTCACCTCCCGACCAAAAAAATACACAATTGAAGTTTCTTCGCCCTTGGGTACTTCAGACCACTGTGTCGTGTCAGCTAAATTCCCTTCCAACAGTAACGTTAATGAGAAAGCTCCCAAAAGAAGAGTGTGGTTCTACGAGAAAGCCAACTGGGAAGGTCTGAACGACTTTTTTGAGAGGTTAAATTGGTCGTTATTTTTCCTCCATAACGATGTTGACTCTATAACGGACAAATTGACAGACACGATTCTATTTGGCATGCGGACCTTTATCCCACACAGAGTAAAGAGTATCAAACCCAAGAGAAATATGTGGTTTGATTTCGGGTGCAGAGAAGCCATTAAGGCCAAAGAGTTGAGCTTCCGATTGTATAAATCAAACAATAATGAGGAAAACCGGAAAAGATTTAAGAGAGCTAGGAATGACTGCGCCAAGTTCTTGCATGACCAGAGAGTGAGACAAAAAATACTACACTTTCCCACAGGTATTAGAAATTTCTGGGCATTCGTGAAAAGCATTCAAAACTCAGTCTCTACATCCAAATCATCGCTTATAGTCGATGACAAACCAGTCACCACCGCAATAGAGAAGGCGAATCTACTTGCTGCACATTTTGCAGCCAACTCAACGCTGCCTGATACCACATCAGTTCCACCTCAACTTGAGCATAAGCAGCACACCGTGAGCAAAATTCGCTTCCGAACGCGTGCTGTTGCCCACGCATTCAAAGAGCTAAACGCACACAAATCAGCTGGTCCGGACGCATTCCCCCAATCCTCTTGAAGAGATGTTTCTCTTCACTCGCCAAACCACTGCGGAAACTCTTCCATTTGTCTTATTCTACTGGTCGTTTCCCAAATAGATGGAAGTCAGCGAACATTCAGCCAATTCCCAAAAAGGGTGACAAATCATACCTTTCTTCTTATCGACCCATAGCAATAACTTCTATTCTGTCCAAGGTAATGGAATCTCTTATCAACCGTCAACTTTCGAAATATCTGGAATCAAATGACCTCCTCAATGACCGCCAATATGGCTTTCGTAGCAACAGGTCCACAGGAGATCTGATGACGTACCTTACCGAAATGTGGAGCCATTCCATCCACTAACTCCGCGAAAGCAAGATAGTCGCATTGGATATTTCAAAAGCCCTCGACAGAGTTTGGCATCCAGCCCTTTTGTCAAAATTGCATTCATATGGAGTGAACAATTCCCTGATCCAATGGATAAGAGACTATCTTTCTGGCCGTTCAATCCAAGTGGATTTTGATGGTATCAAATCTGCCTCCCCTCAAATGAATGCAGGTGTTCCCCAAGCTTCTGTACTCTCACCCACTCTCTTCCTCATCTTTAAAAATGATCTCTTGTGCATTGCCCACAACCTAATTCAGTCGTTTGCTGATGATACCACGTTGAATTTCTCATACTCATACGAACACTCCCGTCCAAACTCTTCGAACGTCACTACCAACCAGCAACTTACGCTTGATACATTGAATTCGGACCTCAACAAGATATATCAGTGGGGATTATCTAACCGAGTAGAATTCAATGTCCTAAAAACTCAGTGTTGCCTCTTGTCGTCAAAGGTGAACCCCAAAATAAATATACTGTCTATGAACGACACTTGCATCGACGAAGCCAAGGAATTATCAATCCTCGGCACTCGAATTAATTCGACTCTTAACTGGAATGACCACATATTTGAAGCTGCGAAAAGTGCAGCCAAATGTATGGGATTCCTTAAGAGATGCAAAAGATACTTCACTCCATCCAACCTGGCCACTATTTACAATGCGTTATTTCGGCCAAAAATGGAGTTCAACTCCCATATTTGGTCAGGCGCATCCAAAACTGCACTACACGATGCAAAAACAACTACAGGATGCAAAAATGAACAGTGAAACTTATTGGGGACCCAGCCGTAAGTCGATCCATTCCAGGCGCAACGTATCATGCCTATCTCTTTTCTATAGGTATTACCACGGTCGTTGCTCAACTGAACTTGCTGAATGTGTTCCTCCCCTTCAGACAATTTCCCGCGATACCCGCCAATCTGTGAATGCGCATCAGTTCACGTTGAAAGTGGACTTTAGGCGCACAAATAAACATAGAGAGTCATTCTTTAGCCGAACCACACGAATGTGGAATGTTCTGCCTGATCAAGTGTTTCCTGGCCATTGTGATGTCCAGACATTCAAGACCAATATACATCGACACCTCCTTTCCTTATCCACTTCCTCTCCATCCGCTCGCACTGTGCTCTGACATTTAACGGTACTTCAAAATCCCCTTTTGTGCGCGCGTTAGTGTAAAAAAAAAAAGTGTTTTGTATTGAAAATGTACATAAATTACTCCCGAAAATGAAATTTGCAGTGATGTATCTCCGCAACATCGTTTCAAGAAAAAATTCTTTGTGTAAAATGAAGACTTTTTTCATGAGTTGTTGAATTATCGAAACTTGAAAGAACGGAACTTCAAGTCCTTTTTCGAAATGCCATGTATGGCTGCTCTTGAGAATCCCCATGAAGCAGCCCTTTTTCGAACTGCAAGTTAAGGATTCTCCCGTAAACATTATCATCATCGGCACTACAACCGGGAACCGGTCTTGGCCCTATTTAGCAAGTCCTGAGGCTTATTAAATTTTTCCATAATGATTTGTTTTTTCCGGGCAAGGTCATTAGTCTTGCGGCAGTCTCCCGTAAACGATTTACCACAATTACAATGTTTGCAGATGCCCTTGAAAACCCATGAGGAAATTAAATTAAGACTCGGTCCATCAATTATCGAACCTCCAATCGGGACTCAGAACCTATTCGGATCGGGTACTAGTCGGCATTTTGTGATAACCGATCCCTAAAATTTTTAGGTTATTTATTAATACTTTATTTAAATTTGTATTATTTATTATGTACATTACTTTTCATACATTTAAATTGTGGCTTTTTTGTATTGGAAACTTGTTACAATGTTGTCAAATGGTACCTCTACATCTTTACAAGCTGTCGTATTATATTATCTCAATTTATTTATATCTTTCGATCGCAAAAAGACGGCTTATTAAAATTGAAAGAGGTCTACATTCTCTAAAGCAGATAGTAAGTTTCTCTACACAAATTGTCACTAAGTAAGTAATAAATAAATAAAAATATATTCTTTAAAATATAAAAGTAAATGATGGAAAACTAAAAAAAAAAAAAACAAGCATGAACGAAATATAATAATTTGTTGGGAAACCTGTCCATACTATTAGCGATTGTAATGAGAATTACATCATTTATTTATTTATTTATTTTTTTTGGTAGTAGATTAAAATCAATAAAATAGTCAACGAAAAGCTTTACAACTAATTAAAGAAGAAATTAAATTTACATAGTTTTCAAAAGCAATTAATGAAAATGTGTTAAAAATATTTCAATTACATACGAAATAATTTATTAAACAGCTAATTTAATAACGAAGCTAACCTATTTTAAATGAATTTATTTAAGAACGAATGTTAAATAAATTATTAAATTTAGATATGATGAATCGAAGCACAAGTAACTGCTTTCTTCTTGTTTTATTTTTACGCACAGACAGCCTTTCCAGATCATATCTGCGTATTGAAGTAACCCACAATAAGACTGGGTGTGGGAACCTACTTCTTATCATATAAAAAAAAAAGATTCTATTTCACCTCTTTCCAAGATCTGTAAACATGAAATTTGGGGTACTTTTTCATTGGCAACTTCGGGGACCTTCCTTTTTGGCGATGAGGGTTATAAAGTCACACGTTATCGCCTGCTTTAAATCCGGATGCGTTGGCTCGAACGTCGTACTTTGCTTTCATTCTGTCACCGGATGCCTTGATTTGCTTTCGAACTAAATGATGAATCTCATCGAGACGGTTTCTCCATTCGGCTACGTAGTCTTCAGTCTTATCTGTGGCGTCTGGGGGTATTCCGAATCGCAGATCGGCTGGTAATCGTATCTCTCGTCCAAATATGATTCTTGCTGGAGAATGGCCTGTCGTATCGTGATTAGCCGATCTATAACTCATGAGAAAGGTTTGTATATATTTGTCCCAATCTCGTTGGTGATCACTAACGACCTTCGATAAATGCTCTTTTATTGTTCGGTTGAACCTTTCGACCATTCCGTCTGACTGCGGATGCAAAGGTGTGGTCCTGGTTTTCCTTACGCCCAGTGCCGCACAGATGCCTTGAAATATCTGTGATTCGAAGTTTCGGCCTTGATCGGAATGAAGCTCACAGGAAACTCCATATCTTCTGATCCAATTATTGATAAGCTGCTCAATGACGGTTTTTGCTTCTTGGTTTGGAATTGGAAGGACTTCCACCCACTTGCTGAAGTAATCTTTGATGACCAACATGTATTGGTTGTCGTTGGTTTTTGGGAATGGTCCCGAAGATATCAATCGCAATTCGCTCGAAAGGGACGCCCACGTTGTACTGCTTCATAGCGCTCCTTGGTTTTGCTGTTGGTCCTTTGGTCGCAGTGCAAGTTGTGCATTTCCTACACCAAGACTCGACGTCATCTCTCATGTGAAGCCAGTAGAATCGAGATCGTAATTTTGAAAGTGTCTTATTAACTCCCAGATGTCCACCGGAGGCCCCGTCGTGCATTTCTGCTAGTACATCCTTCACATTTGATGGTGGGACTAGAATCTGCATTCGATGGGATTTTCCGTCCGCGGCTTCCCATTTACGCTTTAGATTTCCATCTTCCACCAGCAAGGAATTCCATTGTGCCCAATATGCTTTAAATATTCCACTCTTGTCGGAAATATTGTTCCAACTTGGCCGCTCGTTCTCTTCTTTGTGTTCCAGGATTACCGACATATCTTCATCCTGAAGTTGGGCTGCGCATATAGCGTCACTCGTTCACCCATCTAGTACTTCTACTTGTACATTTCGAAGATCCTACGCCTCTTGTTTTTCTTCCGCTCTATGACAATGTTTACAGTCTGGCTTACATGGTCTTCTTGATAGAGCATCAGCGTTATTATGCATCTTCCCTTGACGGTGGGAAATTTGGATATCGTACGTTTGAAGTCGTTCGATCCATCGAGCTATTTGTCCTTCCGGATTCTTAAAATGTAACAACCATTTCAGGGCGGCATGATCCGTCCGAAGGTGGAATCGACTTCCGTAGAAGTACTTACGGAAATTCTTAACGGCTTCTACGGCAGCCAGCAGTTCCTTTCTTGTTGCGCAGTAATTTCTCTCTGGCTTAGATAGAACTCGACTATAATATGCGACAACTCTCTCTTTGCCATCGACTTCCTGTGACAACACTGCTCCAATTCCTGTGTTACTTCCAGCAGTATCCAATATAAATGGGCGATCCGATCTTGGGAATGCCAATGATGGAGATTTACATAAATCGGCCTTCAATGTGTTGAATGCTGCCTCACACTTTTCTGTCCTATTGAATTTCTTGTCTCCGTTTGAACTCCTGCAGATGAATCGATGTGTCCCAGGAATTTTACTCTCCTTTGAAAGAGTTCACATTTCTTCGAATTGAGCTTTAAGTTATCCTGTCTTAGTCGTTCGAAGACGGAGCGCAGATTATTGATGTGCTCCGGTAAATTCCTTCCAACAACGATGATATCGTCCAAGTACATCAGACACGTCTTCCATGTAAGTCTCCGTAGAACACTTTCCATTAATCGTTCAAACGTTGCTGGAGCATTACACAATCCAAAAGGATTTGAATTGATAAAGTCTGTTTCGAAGAAGTGGGTAACTGTCTTTCTTCGTAACGTCGTTTAACCGGTGGTAGTCGACACAAAATCTAGTTGCTCCATCCTTCTTCTTGACGAGCACTACCGGCGAAGCCCATGGGCTCGATGATTTCTCGATGACTCCCTGCTCTTCAATTTCTCGAATCATGTTACCTACCTCTGATTGTTTGGGCAACGGCAGTCCACAGAGGATGCACCAGAGGGCTGTTGAATTGAATGGTCCTCTCCCGTTGTCTGAATTAAGCTTATTGATACGGATGCACATTCTGCGATTACATCTCCTTTTCTTATTGCGACCGGCTCCCTGGACGCATTTAGCACCCTGACAGGTACGATGTACTTCTTCGCGTCGATAAGGGCCTTCCCAACAAGGATGTCCCCCTTACCCTGGTTTTGTACAGCTTCGGTGATGTAAAATCGATTGTCACCGGGATCACTCTCGAGGCTGCTCCAAATTACCGAGTCTGTACGAGCTGGGATCTCATCCTCTTCACGCACATAACATTTCAGTCTTCGCAATTGTTCGTCCTGCAGTGCAATAGCAATCTCCAAGTTACCAATTCGCAGTGTTCTTTGCCCGATATCTAGAACAACTTGATGCTCCTTCATGAAATGCATTCATCCGTAATATCGGCAACCAAAAATTGGTGGGAGATGGACATATTGCCCAGCACTATTATGGTCTCGACTTCTCCGTAGACTGTAGAACATTCTCCTGTGGCAGTATTTAAAGTGTATCTTTTATTATTATTAAGGGCAATTTTGCCCACGACATCCGGCCGAATTATGGATCTCGTTGCTCCAGTGTCGATTGTCACTGTTGTTGTCCTTGCATTAACAATCGTAGTTATAACCAAATTTTGGTTATCCCGTTGGAGTTGTGATACAGTTACGATGCTGGGGCTGCTCATTCCACCAGGCTACTTTCGCCCCATAAAGTCTGCCCTTACAAGTTTCCCGAGCTATTGACCTCAGGTTGGTCCGTTGATAGTCTCCTCTTATGTTTAGCGCATGAACAACAATTCTCAATTGATGTTTCATTCATTCGTCGACGTTGCCTACAGTCAACAGAGATGTGGCCGACTTCGCCGCATGTCCAACACTTCATATCAGGTCTCGGGGTTCTCCGTTGTACATGCCCGATTCTTTGGCAGGAACATTCCTGGACGGACATTTCTCGGGCTCTGTATGTACTCCTAGTAGCCAGTTTAGCAGATTCATATGCCAATGCGAACGCCAGTATTTCATTTGTCGTCTTCTTTCCTGCCAAACGAACGGCCTGTTGCAAATCCCGATCTTGGAGTGCATTTGTAAATGCATCCATTGCTACCTCGTTCAGAAATTCCTTAGTCATATTTGAATAAGACAAGTTTGCCAATCGCTCAATGTCTGCCTGCAACTGTTGAAGATTTTCTCTAGGTTTCTGAGTTCTGCGCCGCAGTTGCATGCGGTAGACCTGCTGCATGTGGTTGTCTCTATACCTGGCTTCAAGGCCGTCTCTTACCGCTTGGAAATCTGTTTGCTTCTCTGCTGGCATGGTTTGTAGCAATTCTGCAGCCGCAAGTGTTCGGATGAGCTGGAGAGCCTTGCGCTCCTCAACGGTTCTGATGTTGATTAATTCCAGGCGGTTTAATGTACGGAGGAAGGATTACTGGGTTTCTCATCCTAGCCCTCGAAGAGCGAACCGAAGGAAGTGACGATAAATACTTTTAATTCTACAGATATTGATCTTGTGATAAGGAGACCATACCTAGCTAGCGTATTCAAGCACGGGACGGACGAGGGAAAGGTGAGGGGACCGAGTAACGTAACGAAGTGAATTGAAGGAAGCTTTTTGCTTTACTATCTTTCATCCTTCTACGAAATAAAGCGTTCGCTTTTTATATGCTACAAGCTTGGCGTCCGTGGGTCTTTTTTTAAATTGGGAGAGGGCTGCCATTTTGTATTTGCGGAGAGATGTTAGTTCGGAGTTCCACCAAGGTACATATTGCCTGGTTACTGGTTTAGGTTTAGTATTTGTTTGTGGTATTGAAACGTTGGCAGTAGATCTAATTACTTTATTGATTATTGCAGCTTAATGATTTGTATAAGATGTATGGGCGTAGCTGGAAAGAAATTCATCAACTTTTTTTTTCAAAAAGTGCCCAGTTGGCAGAGTCAGTTTTGCATTTTGGAGATTGATTATGATAGGTTATCGGTTCTTGGATATTTATCATAATAAAAACGGGAAAATGGTCACTATTGTAAAGATCGTCTCGAACTTGGCATGAAGTTCTCAGAACTAATTCAAGGGAGCAACAAGTGGTATCAATGTGAGTAAGAGTATTGTGGGTAGAGAGGTGGGTGGGCGATTCTTCATTCGGAGGGATAAGGATGGAGGCAAGAAGGATGTTTTCTATAATTTCACTGTGGAGTAGATAGTCGCGAGGCCAACATGGGCGAGAGTTCTACTATTGTTGGCGATGTATCACAAATTCCCAGGAAAGGCAAGGCAAGCGCTAACATACCATTTCCAGGGAAACGACGATCAGCGGCGCACCGATTCCAGGAAGCCACTAAGAAAAGCAGATCCCAGGAAACGAGCGAAGGAGGGGACGACTGTGGGCCTATATAAGGCGCGCACATTCGATGAAGTAGCAGGAGTCGTCGAAGGCACTCCTACGGAATCAGTAAAGAGAAACAGATAATTATAATTCCTATTCATAAAATTCAGCAAATAAAGAGTTAGGAAAAGTCTCGTTCTAACCGTATTGGAGCGTTTTTTATGTTGTTTCGTCATCATTTGGCTAGTCTTCCTTCGCTAGTCGTGTTGTCTACTTTTCATCGATCAGGGATCTGTACTGGGCAAGACAAAGACGCCCGCCAATCCAGAGAAGAGTCCGGCTCTGGAGGTGCAATCCCTTTAAGGAAAAATCATCGTTGGCCGGCCAGTGCCGGAAGATACAGTCCACTCGAAGAGAGACCGGGGCAGCGCTAGAGAAGCGCCGTTTGTTGGTTTCAGTTTCTTTTCGTTTCAGCAACAGTTTTGGTCCTTCGAGCCGGATCTCGGCGATAAAACGAAGGATGCCGGTAACGAGGGCGGCTAAGGCGAAGAGGACGCTGCCGTTACCTACGGGAGGACTGCCTACTCAACCTGGAGTGGGCAGCACCGGACAAGGATTAAGCGCCACGGAAGAAGTATCTCCCACGCGACTTGGAGGAGATGACGACGGACCTGTCGGGGCGCTTGACTGAAGAGGGAGAGCAGCACACGTGATGGAAGCAAAGGGGACCCAATCCGAACCCCACACCCCCAGGCGGGGAACCGAGTTAACGTACGAAGCGTTAACACAGAAGACCAGCGTAGCCGGAGAAGACAGGACCCGAGAAAACCGTGCCAAGATCGAAGCGCGAAACACGAGGCACTGTCTCCAGAGGAAGCTGGACAAAGTCGTCGAGGCGAGCTGATGCAGCAGCCAGTTTAGAAGTTTCCATGCGAGAACTGGAAGCGGCCCAGGCGAAAGCGAAGGTGGCCCGAGAGAAGCTCGAATTGCTAAGGATAGACTCCGAGGCTGATGAAGACGAAGACAAGTACGAGTACGAGCGGAACCCCTTCAATCAATGGGACGAACTGCCGAGACCGCCCGGAGAAAGGCAGGGGGAGCTAGCCCAAGAAGACAGGTCACCACATCGCGAACAAGGAAGGAGCGAGATCCAGGATCTGGCCCAGACCATAGCCAGGCTCTCACGAGCACCCCCCGAAGCAAGTATCCCGAGGCAAATGGTAGAACTGCCTGACTTTAATGGTGCCAGCGAAGAGTGGCTGGCTTTCAGGAGATCATTTGTGGATACCTCCGCCGGATTCACACACGCGCAGAATTTGGCGCGTCTCCGGAGAGCTCTAAAGGGAAAGGCAAGAGAGGCAGTTAGAAGCCTGCTGTTTATTGCCGAGGACCCCCAGGAGGTAATGGAAGGACTGGAGGCTCGCTTTGGAAGGCCGGGGCCGTTGGCCCTGGCGGAGTTGACAAGGCTGAGAGCCCTGCCTCGGGTCACCGAACACCCGAGCGATATTGGAGTCTTCGCCAGCCGGGTTAAGAACTCCGTGGCCACCACCAGGGCGCTGGGCAAGCAGCAGTTTCTGAATGCACCTGAGGCGGTAAGAGAACTGGCGACAAAGATGCCGTCATGAGGTGCAGGAGGTTCCCGTACTACAACAACCATGGAGGAGAGGACCAGCCGGAGCTCTGGGTTTTCAGCGACTTCGTGAAGGTAGAGGCAGACATGTGTGCCAATTTCGCCCCACCCGAAGTATCGTGGGAGCCGAGAGGAGGCTACCCTCAACGGGCATCATCCCAAGGACGACGCGATTCGAGAAGGAGATCGATCCACGCCGCTCGAGAGAATGGCGCACCTGGGAACGGAAGCAAACCAGAGTGTCCGGTTTGTCTGAAGGACCACGACGTCGCCAGATGCCTCACGTTCAAGAAGGCCACTAATCGGGAAAAATGGAATCTGGCAAAAATAGCAAAGCTTTGTTTTAAATGCCTTCGCACCAAACACCGAAAGGCACACTGCAGAGCACCGCCGTGCGATAGATGTTCAAGGGAACACCACGTCATCCTCCACCCAGACGAACTTCCACCAGGAACGGCACCCAGAAGAAGAAGAAGGTCACACCAAGACACCTCGCCATCATGCCACGACCACGAGCAAACTAGAGGAGAGGTGGTCACCTCCATGCGCACAATCAGTAGCACCAAAGCCTACCTAAAGATGGTTCCAGTGGACCTTTACGGACCCAAGGGGTCGGCTTGGGTATTGGCTCTGCTTGACGAGGGATCCACTATTTCGTTACTGGATTCGTCGGTCGCCGAGAAGATCGGTGCGAAAGGCAGCGGAACCGCTCGTTTTAGAGGCAGTCGGGGAACTGGGCATCAGGAGGAACGACTCGCAAAGAGTCCATGTGCGAGTCAAAGGAGTCCATGGCCGGACCGGATACTCGATCGAGGTAAGAACCCTTCCTAACTTTAAATTTTCGAAGCAGGAGGTGAAGAAGGAGACGATTGAGAGATGCGAGCATCTACGAGACCTCGGAGACCAACTGACCTACACCCAGCAGGAACCTAAATTGCTCATCGGCCAGGACAACTGGGGCCTGATAGTCACAAGGAGTCTGAGGAAGGGGGAACGCCCCGAACCAGTCGCTTCGCTTACCAGCCTGGGATGGGTCCTACACGGGTGGGAGGCCAGGAGCAGCGCGCCGGTGAGATTCGTGAACTATGGCAGGACTAAGGAAGACGAGACAGAATCGCTCGTTAGACGCCATTTCGAAATCAAAGCATTGGGAGTGCAACCACCACGCCCCAAGAACGACGCCGACAGAAGGGCCATAGAGGTTCTGGAAAAAACCACGAGACGACTGCCAAACGGAAGATACGAAACGGGCCTTCTATGGAGAAGCGACGATGAGACGCTGCCCAACAACTATAGCCAGGCCTATCGACGCCTTCTGAATATCGAGAGGAAACTGGACCAAGACGAGGACCTGAAGAAGATGTACCTGGAGCAAATGGACAATTTGCCAGAGAACGGCTATGCAGAAAAGGCGCCGGCGAACTCCATCGCCGGAAGGACCTTCTATCTCCCGCACTTCGCAGTAATACACCCGACGAAGAAAAAACCGCGGATAGTACTCGACGCAGCAGCCAAGTTCGACGGCAAGAGCCTCAACGACGCTCTACACCCCGGACCGGACCTCCTCCAATCGATCCTGGGGGTGTTGGTCAGATTTCGAGAAAGACCAATCGCCGTCGTCGCTGACATCAAGGAAATGTTCCTCCAAATCCAGATGCGCGAAGCCGACCGCGACTGCTTAAGGTTTCTTTGGCGCAACGGAGACACAAGAAGCAAACCGGGAGAATATCGTAGGATGTCCGTACTGTTCGGAGCCATCTCATCACCATCGACCGCGATCTATGTGATGAACAAGAACGCAAGGGGATTTCGAGAAGAAACATCCGGGAGCGATGCAAGCCATCTGTGAAAACCACTACATGGACGACTACCTACAGAGTTTCGTGACGGTAGAAGAAGCCAGAGACGTAGCAAAGGCGATGGAGAGGATCCATGCTAAGGCGGGATTCCGACTCAAAGGGTGTAGTAATAGTAAACCCCAAATTTTCTCAGGTTTTCAGGAGCAGCCCCAGTCAGAAGCCGTGGAATTATCGAAGGAGGAGAAGACCCTCGGGCTCAGATGGATGATGACGGAGGACATCCTGGCCTTCAACGTAGAGTTCCGAAACACCCCCCCCCCCCCCCCCCACAAGTCCTCACCGGGGGAAGAATGCCTACCAAGAGGGAAGTCACGAGCGCGGTGATGTCAACCTTCGACCCACTGGGGTTCGCAACGCCAGTGCTTATACAGGGGAAGAAGCTGATCGAAGAGTCTGGCGCGCCAAGATCGGATGGGATCATGAGATCCCCGGGGATCAGAGGACCGCTTGCACCACCTACTTAAAGGAGACGTCTATCCTCAAAGGTCTGAGGATTCCTCGGTGCCTGTCGAGCAGTCAGGAAGAAGGTCAGCTGCACACTTTCAGCGATGCCAGCGAAGAGGCGTACGCAGCCGCAGTTTATTGGAGGACGGTGGAACCCGATGGAAGAGTGAGCGTGACCCTGGTCGCCGGTAAGGCCCGGGTAACTCCGACAAAACCGATGTCCATGCCCCGACTAGAGTTACAGGCGGCCTTGTTGGGAAGCGGATTAGCGGCCACAATAGAGAAGGAGCTTAGGCTCCAAATATTGGAGAAATGGTATTGGACCGACTCCAGCACGGTACTGCAGTGGATAAAATCGGAGCCACGCAAGTTCAAGACTTTCGTGGCCTATCGATTGGCGGAAATCGAAGAGCTGACAGGACCACGGGATTGGAGATGGGTGCCGACGAAGGAAAACCCAGCGGACGACGCTACCAGAGGGATATCCAATGCGTTCAGCAGCACAGCGAGGTGGTTCAAGGGACCCCCCTTTCTGTACGAAGAAGAAGACAAGTGGCCAAACCGGCACTTTGAGACGAGCGCGGCGACAGTCACTGGAGAAGAAAAGAGCCCCCAAGTGGTAGCCGCGGCGAGAGTGGTCGAACCATCCATGCCGAACTCGGAACGATTTTCCGACTGGCTGCGTCTGCTGAGAACCGCAGCACGCGTGTTTCAATTTATAGACGCGCTAAAAGAGAAGAGAGAGTGGCGAATATCAGCCAAAACATCGAAGTCCCGAAGGTAACAAACACCCGCATGTCCCAAAGCCGAGAAGAAGACATTCACGCCCGTGCATCAAAAACATCTAGACAGGGCCGAAGAGCGACTGGTCAGAATGAGCCAACAAGACAGTTTCGCAGGAGACGTGGCCCGCTTGCGAGAAGGAAGACCACCAGAAAGCTCGAGTCGGCTGCGCAAAATAGATGTTTACCTCGACGAAAATGGAGTGATGAAGTTGAGGTCCCGGACGAGGAAAATAAGGATCGACGGCTGGAGAACAAATCCCATTGTGCTGGACGGAAAACACCGGCTGAGCCGCCTCTTGATCGACCACTATCACAAGAAGTTCGCCCATGGCAACACCGCAGCAGTGATGAACGAGCTTCGGCAGAGATACTGGATCTTAGGGCTACGAACATCCACAAAAGGAGTGATACACCGATGCCAATGGTGCAGAGTCCACAAATGCACCCCTCAAGTGTTACCCACGAGAGATCTACCGATCGAACGACTGCATCACCACCAACACCCGTTCACTGCCGCCGCGGTGGACTACTTCGGGCCAATGCAGGTCGCTGTCGGAAGAAGGATCGAGAAGCGCTGGGCCAACTCTCTCAGCACCAGTTCCATAATCATGGCCCTGCAACGGATTTCCGCAAGAAGAGGGACTCCGAGGACAATCTGGAGCGACAACGGGACCAACTTCACCGGGGCAAGCAAGGAGCTGGAGAAGTCCAATAACGGACATATTATCAGATGGAAGTTTATACCACCGGGATGCCCTAATATGGGGGGAGCATGGGAGAGGCTCGTGCGATCAGTAAAAACGGCCTTGACCGCCACTCTACGCTCCAGGACGCCGCCAGAGGGGGTACTGTACACCCAGATGACCGAAGCGGAACACGTCGTCAACTCACGCCCACTGGCCAACGTTAGCACGGACCCGAACGACGAAGAGAGCCACACACCGAACCATTTCCTGCTGGGACGCTCTTGCGGTGCGATGGCACCTGATGAGTTTAACGACCACGACCTTGTTGGTAGGGCGAACTGGAGAACGGCGCAGCGACTGACGGACCACTTCTGGAAAAGATGGGTAAAAGAATACCTGCCGACACGGATGCCAAGAAGGATCTCTGGCCGAGATACCACAAGTTGAAGATATAGTTCTGGTGGCTGATTCATCGCTGCCCCGTAGTACCTGGCCCCGTGGAGAAGTGCAAGCGATGTATCCCGGATCCGATGGAAGGATCAGAGTCCTGGACGTGAGGACGACATGGGGGACACTACGAAGACCAACTCGCCGCATCGTAGTGCTGGTTCCAGCGACAACATCGTCGCCACATGAGGAAGTGCTTCGCACTGCGGGGGAGACTGTTGGCGATGTATCACGAATTCCCAGGAAAGGCAAGGCAAGCGCTAACATACCATTTCCAGGGAAACGACGATCAGCGGCGCACCGATTCCAGGAAGCCACTAAGAAAAGCAGATCCCAGGAAACGAGCGAAGGAGGGGACGACTGTGGGCCTATACTCGTATAAGGCACGCACATTCGATGAAGCAGCAGGAGTCGCCGAAGGAACTCCTACGGAATCAGTCTTGTTCAAGACTAAGAATAAAGAGAAACAGATAATTATAATTCCTATTCATAAAATTCAGCAAATAAAGAGTTAGGAAAAGTCTCGTTCTAACCGTATTGGCGCGTTTTTTATATTGTTTCGTCATCGTTTGGCTAGTCTTCTTTCGCTAGTCGTGTTGTCTACTTTTCATCGATCAGGGATCTGTACTGGGCAAGACAAAGATGCCCGCCAATCCAGAGAAGAGTCCGGCTCTGGAGGTGCAATTCCTTTAAGGAAAAATCATCGTTGGCCGTCCAGTGCCGGAAGATACAGTCCACTCGAAGAGAGACTGAGGCAGCGCTAGAGAAGCGCCGTTTGTTGGTTTCGGTTTCTTTTCGTTTCAGCAACAACTATCAGCCCACTCGTCGTTTATTATAAAGTTCCGCCGAGCACCAGAAGAACTGAGTTCCAAGCATGATCAGGGGAACAACAATAGAAAAATGAAACGCACTGATTTAGTTTTATTCTTTATTAAAAACCACTACTTTTGTTAACACTATTGGACTTGATGCAAATTAATCTTAACACTAATTTATATAACTTATTTCTTTTGTCCAGTCAATGAAATATAATTTTTTTTAACAAAAATCCTCGGGAATAAAAAAATCGACAAACCACCGCTCAACTTGATGAATAAAATTCACTACGACAATGACTGTATATTATCGCGTTTCCGCCGCGCGACGGAGAGCGGGGGCGCGCGCGACCAGCGTGCTCGGCAGATGGGAATGGACTCAGCGATAATCAGCGCGTGTGGCTGATTCGCTAACAAGGGGAATTTCGGTGCATTCGCTTTTACGGTGGTGATAACCGGATCTCATAGAGGAGATCGTCATGGTACACATGTATATGTGTACGTCGGTTCTTTTCATGGGTCGAAGCCACGATAACGAATCTGAAACACCAAGAAGGAGCATAATGTGCATCTAGGAGATGTGAGTTCGGTAAAGCAAACAAAACCGAAACTCGTCGGATGCTAATTGGATCTTTGTTTGAGATGTGCGTCACGGCTAAATAAATAGACGCGACGCATTGAGGAAATGGTGTTAATGGGTTGTTGGACTAAACGAATCCCTTGCTTGCATTTGTAAATGCAGGGAAATTCGTTTCTGGGAAACGGATTCTATATTTGCATTGTTTATGCTTTGAATTCAATCCGGTGGCTATGCGCGAAGTCGATGCTTGTTTGGAGATTCAAACAAAGGAGCAATTCTGGGTAAAGTGCTTGCAGCTCTATCAATAGTTGCAAGTCATTGCAAGGCAGATTAGATGGTTATACCATGACAGTTTGTATATACCATTTGTGTCAATGGTACATGGTATCTATGGCGACGCAAGTGTCGAACTCTAGTGTGAGAATCTACACTAACTGGAAACTCGGTTTTTGGTCGCTTATGCAGAGACGCATTGATACATGTATGAATGCCCTTGTAGGAAAAATTCTTTGCAGGCATTTCCAGGTAATGCATTGAAAGCATTAATTATCTTTGGGAAGGAAATGTTTTTGCTGCGGGGAGATTGCGGTGCAGGTGTGGGAAGGTTGGAATTTGCCTGGAAACCGAAGGTATCGAATAGGCTTTGGGATTCCTGAAAAGGTAGAAAAGAAATCTTACAGGGAATTGTATGCGAAGGGATGCATGAAAGGTAAGTTTTCTTTTACAGGGACTTTTAGGTTAAAGATTTGATCTGTTTAATGCGTGAAGCATTTAAGATGCTAATGCGATTGCATTAGTGAAGATATAAGATTGGGTGGAAGTTAGGGGGGTTTATTAGGTAAGTGAACCGTGGGATCATCTCGTTTGTTTGTAGCCCCAGAGTATACTCCATGCATTTATATCGCCTCCAAGTATTCTAGGCTCGTTTGTTTGATTGAGTATTGACTGAAAATCATTTTTTTTTTTTTGCTGATTTGGAGGGAGATATAAATCTATGTAGGTGAAATTTACGGGGTATTGTATTTCTACAACGAGAGTTTGTATATTTATGATGATGGGGAGCATTTTGTGGAGAGTACCTTTTTAATTAGTAACTCTATACCTTGTTTATTTGGCGCAAGGCTAATAACATTGCTCGGAAAAACAAATTATTATGGAAAACATAACTAGCCTCGGGACATGCTAAATAAGGCCAAGACCGGATGCCGATTGCAGTGCAGATGATGATGATACTTTGTTTATGTGATGTATTTGCAGAGCAGTTGTGGAAATAGCCTGTATAGGATTTAGGATTGATTGGTGCAGTGTTAACTGGACAATGTGTTTCTTGTAATAATATTATCCTTGGGTTATATTCTTTAATTATAATGTTTAATTCGTCAAAATTATTGGTATAACCGTTCATATTCCATTGCAGAATGGTGAATGGTTTATGTTGTTGAGTGGGTTATGGGCGTTCAGCCCTAATAGTGTGCATGTATGTAGTGTATTCTTAAATTTATTATTATTATACGTAGTGTATTCTTAAATTTATTTTCGTGTAGGAATGTTGGGTGGATAAGATGTATGTTATTAGGAACTGGAATCTTCTGTTCCCGATACGGGGCACTTGTACTTTAGAGCAGAGTTCAAGTGTCCAGTTTCAGAAACAGCAGAGTCAGGGGCTTGGATGTTAATATTATTCTTACATATTGAAGTTATCATCTTCTAAGATATGTACCTTTTTATTAATTTTTGTTTAAGTAAGGAACGATTTGTTTTTTACTTTTAACGCGGGTGACGAGGTATGCATTGCGAGAGGCTATTGGGGGAAAAGCTTGTCGTAACTTATGGGATAGTTTGGTTGTGGTTTTTAGTTGAAGAAGTTGTTTGTAGTTGTGGGGGGTTGGTTGGAGTTAGTTGAGTTGTTGATGTTAGAAGAGTTGATGGTGTTTGTTGAATTGGTGGTGTTGTTGATGAGTCCGATTTGGCGAAATTCTATTTTATTGGTTTTGAAGGCTGGTTTTTTCCTCTATGTGTGCTCGTATCTTTATTAACTTGAGGCCATCGAAAAATAAAGTAACTTGGCGATAAACGTGGATACCAAAACCATCCAAAGGATTCCACATCGCCGTATTTTAGTACTCATATTCTGTTAATTGGCTCAGTCAGTAAAACCTCACTTAATCCGCCGATGCTATAGAATTGTTTATAGGGATTGATACTCATATTTAGTATAAAAAGGAAGATAATAAAAAGTAATCCAACATTTTTTTTATTTTTTTTACTATTTATTAGCCTGTAGGAACCCGAAAGTTCATGACCTCACGGACTCGACTCCACCATCGTTCCCTGGCCTGTGCACTCTCCTTCCATGCTTGACCATCTGATGCGATCTCCTCAAGGTCAAACCTTACATTATCCTCCCATCTCCTTCGTGGCCGTCCTGCCGGTGTTTTCCTCGTTGGTCTACCATCAAGAATTCTATGCATGGTCCTATCGCTGCCCACTCGCGCTACATGTACGGCCCATCTTAATCTTCGCACTCACTATGGTAGGTTTTCGGTATAGATCTTCCAATTCGTGGTTATGGAGTTTCCTCCATTGTCCTGCCTCCTCGTCATAGTTACCGCCAAAGATACCACTTAAAACTTTATTCTCGAATAGGCGGAATTTGTTTTTTTCCCCTTTTGTGAGAGCCCATGTTTCGCATCCGTATAGAGCAATCGGCATGATTATGGTTCTATAGACTCGGAGCTTTGTATTACGTGATAGCAGTTTGGATTTCAGGAGTTTACTGATTGCGTGCCAACTAGCGTTGTCGGAATGCAGTCTTTTATTAAAATATCCATCGACATTACATGATTGGCCGTCAGTATTGTTCCCAGATATTTCAACAACAATTTTTCAAATATATTGCCTCTGACGTTTATATGTGTTCCCTGAGGTCCACCTGCTCTCGCCGTAATCATGTATTTTATTTTGTCTTCATTTATTTCTAGGCCCACCTGTTCTACCGCGTGCATGATGATTTCACTGTTTTTACTTACAGTTTCTAGATTATCGCCTAGAACGGCGATGTCATCCGCATATGCGAGCATTTGTGTGACGCCGTTCACGGATGATCCGGCCATGTTGTCGTCTTGTGCCTTTCTGATGACATTGTGGCGGTTCCGCCAAATGCCACTGCCTACTTGCCCAATTACCGCCAAGCTTCCTGTGCTGAAGCCCCTCAAATTCCATTATTTCCCGCTAATGCAGTTGCATTAGCACCTGTAAATGCATCACGCATCAAGTTTTCCTAACGTATAATCTAAAAGCTCCTGGAAGAGAATTCTTACCTTCATGCATCAATTCGCGTTCAAAATTCCCTACAAGAATTCTGTCCACCTTATAGCATCATAAATCCCAAACCCAATTCGGCACCTTCGGTTGCCAGGCAAATCCCAATCTTACCATATGTATTTTCCCTAGATGAATTCCTGTAAAGAAACAATTCGGTCCACACATAATGTAACCATCATAATTAGGGAGAATAAACATTGCGTCGCCTATTCCCAACCTCACCATGTGTACAATAAATTCCCTTACATACACATTGGCTGGCGACCTTTTCACCCAACGATAAACAATCCAACGCAGCTGCATACAATTAGCGCAATAGACGCTAAAACCAATTTCCTTAGCACGCAACATGTGCAAACAAAAGAACGCTGTTCTTCAGTAGGCATTCCGGCGATACGACAAACAATTCAAATTGTTTCATGTATCCCAAATGCATCTAGCAGCTAATGAGTTGCAACTTGTTTACTCAGTTGAACTCTCAGCTCATAAATTCCTTTAGGGCCTTTCATTTTCCGGACCCGTCTCATGACCATGCGGCATGAGCAAACAGAAATCCAATTAACACCCAATGAGATCCGGCTTATTTACTTAGCCGAACTCACATTCCATTGATACCCATTATCCCTTTCGATTTTTCCGATTCGTTCTCCACGAAAGAACCAATGTTTACACATACAGGCGTACCACTACGATCTTCGCTATGAGACCCGGTTACCTACCCCTAAAGAGAGCCCACGTTTCTCTTGGAATAGGGAACGCACCCTTAACTAAGACAGCCAGTACCACTGGCCGAATTTCCTTTGCCAGCGATTTCACATCGCTGAGTTGTTTACCATCACCCGACCGAGCCGGTCGGCCCGTCTTCCGCTTCTCGTTTCGCGCACGGGTACGTAGATATCGCTGAGTCGAAATCCAACCACCAATCGCGACGGTCGGTTCACCTCCCGCACTCCGTAGCGCCGCGGAGACGCGTACGTGCCCCGAGTCGTGGTTAGTGTTGCGTAATATAAAGTAGTTGTAATCATAATCACTTAAAAGTAATTCACATCTGTTTTTGTAATCCAACTAAATGTGAATAAAAACGAACAATAAAAACACACCAAATCAAGTACCATCTTTGTGTTTGTTAATACTTAAAGTTTAAAAATAAAAAGAACCTTTTACAATAGACTATCTAGTGCTTTTCATTTACTTTCGATACGGTGTCCTGGGTGTGTATTTCCTTTTCCTTGGGGAACTGTTTATTTTACGGCGGACCTTTTAGAACTTGTGGGACGAAGTAGAACCCCGTGTCGTGCCGGCACCAAGACTTCGTACCCCTACAACATACCAGAGCACAAGGTTAAAGACATGGTGAGAGGCCATCCCCCTGTTTTAGTCCGTCCCGGATTTCAAATAGTTCTGAGAGGTGGTTTTCTATTCTAACTCGCCATTTGTTTTCGTTCATGCAAATTTGAATGAGGGCGGCATATTTTTTTCGGGATTCCAAGCTCAACTACAATATGGTAGTCTTTGTCTTGCGACTGAGTCGTAGGCTTTTTTGAAGTCAACGAACAGCTGATGAACCGTCTCTCCGGATTCCCACTTCTTTTCCAGTAGTTGCCTTATTGTGGACATTTGGTCGCTTGTTGATCGGTTCCTACGGAATCCGCATTGATCGTGATTCTCACCAGTATGACATTTGTTAGTATTTTGTATGTGGTTGGAAGCAATGATATTCCTGTATAGTTTTCGCAGTCAGATCTGTTGCCTTTTTTGAAAATCGGGACGACTATTGAGGTTTTCCATTCTTCTGGAGTGACTTCCTTATCCCATATTGTTTGGATGAGCTGGTGGATCTTTCGAGCGGTTGCCTCTCCTCCATGCTTCACAAGCTCTGCCGGTATGCAGTTGACTCCGGGAGCTTTGTTGCTTTTCAATCGACTTATTGCGTCTACAACTTCGTTGAAAGAGGGCTCTGGGATCTGAGGCTCGGCTGTATGTACGCCCGGTGCGTTTATTTGTGGTTGATGGGTGCGTACATTGAGCAGGTTTTCAAAGTATTGCTTCCATCTTGTCACGATATTGTTTGTTTCTGTGACCAGACAGCCGTTTGCGTCTCGAATTATTTTGGCTCTCCCTCGGTAGCTATTTCTAATTAAATTTATGCCGGCATACATATCTCTGATGTTCTTTGCTCTGGCGTTTTCTAGGATTTTTTCGATCCTAGTCTTTTCCCATTCGCTTTTTTTGCGTTTGAAGAGTCTCATTGTCTCTCTCCGAATCGTCGCGTATCTTTCTGCGTTGAATTCATCATATCTTTCTAAATGGATCACTCTGAGGCGTTTACGTTCTTCGATCTTCGCCCTACACCCATCGTCAAACCAACGTTTGGACTTAATTGTTTTCTTTAATCCTAATACCTTTTCGGCTGTTTGTTTGATTGTGTCTCTGATCGATGTCCATTAATGTCCACTTACTCCTCCCATTCTCTAGGATGCTAAATCTATTCACTAGGTCGCCTTGATATTCGGCCCTTTTGTGCAGGTCTTTGAGTTTATCAATGTCGAACTTTTTGCTCGTCTCCCGTGACTGCCCATGTGGGTTTGCTGCGAGCCGACTCCTGATTTTGCCCATCACTAGAAGATGATCGGAGTCGCAATCTGCTCCTCTTACGTCAGGGATATTCGAGTGGTGTCGTTTGTCTATGAGGAAGTGGTCTATTTGGTTACGCGTTACGCCGTCGAGTGATATCCATGTGGCTTTGTGGATTTGCGTGTGCTTGAACATTGTGCTGTTCACTACCAGATCTTTTAACGCTGCGAACGTAATAATTCGAATTCCATTATCATTTGAAACGTCATGTAGGCTCTCTTCACCTATAGTTGGTTGGAAGGTATCTTCCTTTCCAATTTTCGCATTGAGATCCCCGAGGAGGATTTTACCATCGAATGATGAGGTCCCATCGAATACTTCGTCTCGTAGAATGTGTCCTTCGTTTCTTCGTCAGTAGATTCTGTTTGGGGCGTGTACGTTTATAAATACATAATTGTGCCATGGCCCCTGTATTTTTAGCACCGACATTCGCTCATTAATAAAATTCACATATTTTAAATGGGGCTTAATCGTCTTGCTTATGATGAAGCCGGTTCCGAGATTGTGTATCGATACCTTCACACGCAAGTGTAAACCCGTTGGTTTCGATTGCTTGATGTGGGCATCGGACTTCCTGAAACGCGACGATGTCCATTTTATATTGTTTCGCGTTTTTTACGACCGTCTGTATCGCGCCTGGTTTATATAACGTTCGAACGTCCCGCTTTTTTCGTTTTTCCCTACGTCTTCTTTTTGCCGAGTCGATGTTTTCTTGATGATTTGTTCCCTTATGGTAGTGTCGGCTCATCACACCTACGCCTACCGGATTTTTCGTGAGATTGTTTTTTGTATATTGATTATTCATTTCGTGGGAACAGTCTTGGGGCCATATCAGAGCCCCTCTTTGATATGGTGAAGTCTGCTTACTGCTCTGATTCGACCCGGTGTCAGAGACGCGCCGTTATACCCCTGGCTGCAAACCATCCCAACGGGTACGGTGACGCGTAACAACTTAGATTAGGGGTGGTACATCTTTGTGTATTACTCCTCGTTAGCCTGTCTGACATGGGTGGCCCTAATGGAAACGTATGCTTCCGTCAGCATAGCCCGAGTGATTCATTGTAGTTTAAGCCCCCACGTCAAGGTTTCTACAATAAGTGGAAAAACTGTGTAAGACTACTCACAGCCCCTCACATCGAGCACCTATTAACCTTATAGGAATTAAAGGACAACATTTATTTGACCACCCAACGGAGGTTGGAAACACTTTATTGAAGTTATGACTTTTATTATAATTGCGTTTGATCTTACGATTATACTTAAACCCTTAAAAATGTTTATATCAAAAAGAGATATCGACAGGACACTTTTTAATCTTTCGCTGGTCCTGTAACGCGGTAAAAATTTTACTTTGTAATACAATTGAATCATCAGTTATAGCGATTGTTGATTAATTTCTTTTGCCGTATGAATACACAGGTTGGAAAGTTTCATTATCATCGTCGCACTCCTCTGATCCTTCACTTTCAAACGTGTTGTCGGGAATATCATACAAACGGATCATCTGCTTGTTGGGATCTTTCATTATCAAATATTTACCATCCTTTTGTCTCATTACAATATCAATGATGCACCGAAGGATACCCCAAGCATTGTCCATGCTCAGGTTTATTTGAGTGGCGAACTCATGGGGCTTAAATTGCTGGGTACCAAGAATGACGTGACGCGAAGGATCCCGAATGTTGGCACGTGACACATAACCAAATTTGATCTGATCTGAACCAGCAAGAACAGCTTGCACAGTCCACTTGGCTAGTTTGCAAGCGTTATTTCGCAATTCATTAGCGAGTACTGCACCTCGCTGAGTGTCGAGTTTCTGGCGCCACTCAACGCCATTTGCTAACTTTGAGTCCCATTCATTGAGGGCCTTAATTGTGAGGAACTGAACCTCATTGTTAGGGGTGAGTACAACTGCATCATGCTCACAACGAGCTACAAGAACCTGAAATTAAAATACATCATAATTCACCCATCAGTTAATTTGTTAAGAATTTTCACTTACAATACCGCTGCCCAAATCCCATTTCCTGTACCGATAGCCGACACTGGCGATTTGGACGTCCTCATCTTCACCAATAAATGGATTTGGCTCATCGAACATGTACCTCGGTTCTTTTTCACCTGTTTTAAGAACCTGCTGACTGAAGTTGTGGTTAATGAAGGTTGCTTCGATGGCCAAGTTTCTGGGTGAATTTGGGGACGCGTCATCATCCGTTGGAGGCTCGAGTGATGTTTCATTGACAGTCAACAAATCGAACTCGGTATTATCCCGTTTATCCATGAATATCTTATCACCGAATTTTTCGATAACAATATCCCAAGAATAATTAGATCGTGTGCAGCACATTATGGTGGCTAAGATGGCATCGGTAGCAAATACATTACCGACGGTTTTTGAAAGGCGACGAATGATTGGATCGTCGGTAGTCGTGACAGTGTGGACAATACGATCAATCTTCTGCAAAGGTTTTTCATTTTTGACATTTACGCGATCATACGATTTGTCGTAGTACTCCAGGACACCACAAGTAACGATATCTTCACCATCCTTAATACTCGGCAGTGACAGTTTGATTAAGCGCGGAAAATCCATCGATTCGACTGTAAGCCAGTCGGCGCGCACAGTTACCGAAGCGTCTCTTATCTTTGGTGGAGCACCTCGCATACCATACCTCTTACCCATTCCTCGACGAATGTCGCGTGACTTGACATTTTTTCCTAGTGTCGTCATACCGCCTTGCATACCTCCTCGTGCATTGCGACCTCTTTATTAAAAATTCATTCATGAAGTTTTTTTTTTTAAATGATTGAAATACTGTACCTGGCATTTCTTAGATTTCCACGGAAGCGACCACGTTGATGAGGCGGCTTCTGAACGCGGGTTGTATCGACCAGATGGAACGTAGTTTCATCTTCGTCATGGAAGTAGGCATACTGGCTGCCGGTTCCAAAGCTGGACTGATACTTGTCTGGAAATAAATAAATGTGTTAAAATTTAGGCATGCTATAGTCACATATACAATAACTCATTGAATGATAGAGCCAGTATTTAAGCAACAATGCCACGATCGACATAACCTAGTCCACAATTTCACTTCACGTTACCAGCTTTGATAAGTTCGACTCACTTTGATACTTTTTGTCATTGGCTGACGATCCAGTCCAGTCGCATATTTTGCCCAAGCGATCACTTTTACTGAATGGCTGGTAGGGCATATCCTTGAAGGTTTCTGGTAGTTCGCATGGTCCCCAACCGTTCTCGTTAAATTGGACGACTGGCTTCTCGAAATGAGGAAATGTTTGCGCTGTAGAAATTGGTTCACTCATATCGACTGTTAATTCAGCGAATTTATGCGACAATTTAAGATTTCAGAAAACCACAAATAGTAGACGTGACAATCAGTGGATTATGTCCAGAAAAAAGGAAGAAGCATCGGTATTGTCGAAGACAGTTTACCTTTTGACAGTGACAGTCAATGATAGCTCACACATATTGTATTTTTGACGTACAGATGTCGCCCGACAGGAAAGATCCAGATAATCGTTATTTCCTAAAGAGGGAGCCATTTCCATGGATTAATTCTTTTACTGTTACACATTTCATTATCATAGTAAACGTTGGAGTTAAAATAATTAGTTTATAATATAGCGAAATGGATTTGAAGTTTATAATTTCTTCTTATTTGTCGGAATGGGGCTAATTTTCGCGATAGCCATTATCGAGGCAATGGTTAAATATAATAGTCATATGTATGTTCGATAGCTGTGTTTGAAAGTTTTCTATTTATGTGATTTGCTAGATTATTAGTACCATGTGATCTTTTAGGTTAAAGGGGATTAGTGGGTGTTAGGGGAGACCTGGACGCGAGGTAGGTCCGTAACAAATCTTCACTACCTCGTTTTTGTTGGTGACCCATTGAGTTTGCTGGGTTTTCAGCACTGATGGGAAGGCTGTGGTTTCCTTTTAGTCTTATTTGATTAGCTGATTATGTTTCAATGCGATTTCTGAAATTGGCGAAGGAGTCTGTGGGTTGAGGCCGATACAATGACTCAAAGTGTCGGGCAGGTGCTACTAGTATATTGCCCGGATTACTTAATGTTGTTTGGTCCATTTTGACTGTAGCGATATTAGTACATTTATATATTATTATAGTCGATAATGTTTGCCAATTGTGAGAGAGAGAGAGATCTTTTATTTCGTAATAATATTTTCAAAAAAAGTCTGTGACCGCACATTTTACAATTCAGAGATTTGATAAGTTATATCTTACAACTGAAACATTATCTTGGATAAAGAAAAGAAAAATATGTATAATTAATAATTAAAAGAATAAATCGAAGGAAAATACGAAAAAAAAAACCTTCATTTAAAAAAAAAAAAAAAAAATAAAAAAAAAAAAAAAAACCAATAATAAATAATATAAAATGTAAATATTTACATGAAATTATGACAAATTAAGCAAGAAGCTGGGTTATGAGAGGATTTTCAGAACTTTCACAGCTGATGTTAAAGTTATATACTAGTTTACGAATTCTTTCAGAAATCAATTCAACATCCGCCCTTCCGTGGAGACTTAAGGTTGAATAGTGCCAAGGGAGGTCTAGCATCATTTTCAAAACTTTGTTTTGTGATACCTGTAACTTCTTTAAATGGCACCTTGCAGCGTTACCCCATACTGGACACCCATATAACAGTATAGCTTGGAAAATAACTTTATGAATAATAATCTTATTTTCATTTGTGAGTAAAGACTTGCGATTAATAAAAGGGTAAAGCATCTTAATAGCAATACTCATTTTATTAAGAGTACTTTGAATATGTTGTTTAAATGTGAGTTTTGTATCGAGATGAACTCCGAGATACTTTACGGATTGCTCCCATGCAATCGTGGTACCATTTATTTGCAGCTGACTGCTGGGAAGATAGCAAGCTTTTCTCTTTCGTGTAAAAAAGATGGCTTGTGTCTTCCCGACATTTAGCTTGATTTTCCATTTCATATAATATTTTTCAAGTATCTCGATCGCATGCTTTAGATTTGTCTCAACGTTGAGAGAAAATTCATGCGACGCAAATACTGCAGTGTCGTCAGCGAAGATAGCTGATTCACACTGCGGTAGATTTGGAAAATCCGAAGTGTAGATATTGTACAAAACTGGACCAAGTACTGAGCCTTGGGGGACGCCACAATCAAAAAATATCAATCTAGAAACATCACAATTGACATGAACCTGAAAACATCTATTGGATAAGAAACTCTGGACGACCTTACACAAATACAAAGGAAAGTCGAACTGTATCATTTTATATATTATCCCATTGTGCCATACGGAATCAAAAGCTTTTTCAATGTCTAACAATATCATGCCCGTTGATTGACCACGTGAACGATGGTCAAGAACATGGCTGCAAATT
The DNA here is from genome assembly GCA_963931805.1 of Microdon myrmicae. NCBI lineage: Eukaryota > Metazoa > Arthropoda > Insecta > Diptera > Syrphidae > Microdon > Microdon myrmicae. The sequence continues at coordinate 52,153,315 of OZ007499.1, read as the reverse complement.
CGTTTAACCTGGCGCGAGGTGCTGTGAACGCGTCGAAATCCAAATTGGATATCGGGGAAAATATCTTTATCTGAAACAACTTTTAAAATATGTTGTTTAAGGATTTTTTCAAAAACTTTACTTATGTTGCTAAGTAAACTAATTGGCCTGTAACTTTCAGGTTTATCTGGGGCTTTTCCAGCCTTAAGGATAGGTACAACCATTGCTTTTTTCCAACATTGAGGAAAGTATTGACATTTAAGGCATGCATTGATTATAAATGTTAAGTATTTAATTCCAATATGAGGCAATTGTTTTAGATAGGCATTCTTAACTTTGTCTAGTCCTCCTATTTTTCGTGTTTGCAAGCACTTGATTACATTTCTTACGTTTTCTTCTTCTACAAATGCATTTAGAGGAGTTAATTCATTTGTGGTGTCGAATCTTTCGATTCTGTTACCGACAAGTTCATTAGTTTCAAATTCATCCAAATGCTGAGAGACCAAGTGTTTTTTTTGATAAACTTGTTCCAAATAGGTTTGCTTGTTCAAAACCTGTAAAAAAGTAGTAGAAGAATCCTTCAGAAATGGTATTTTACGGTTTTTATTCTTGATTAACTTCACTACATTCCAGAACGGTTTAGCATTTTTATCCATAACACTCAGTTTTTTGTTCCATTCTCTATTACGATGGATTTGTATCTGGTCAGTAATGCGCTCATTAAAATGGGAAACCATTGATCGAAAAAAGGGCTGACGGTAATTCTGCCAGTTTCTTCGATGAATGTTTCTCACTTTAATAAGCTCTAAGATATGGATTGGAAGTTTTTTAAAAATATCTTTTTTTACTCTTTTGGGAATACTTTCATCAACCGAAGAAATTATAGCTTGTGTAAAGTTTTGTACAATAAGGTTAACATCATCTTGACAAGACACTCTTTCAAGATTTGTAGTACTATTTTGAAGGCTCATTTTAATCTTTGATTTGAATGAATTCCAATTAGCATTCTTCATGTCCAGGAAATATTGAATCTTTCTTTCACCCAACCAAGAAAGGTTACAAAAAACAGGATTATGATCTGAACTGAGAGCACTTAACGAAACGGGTTCTGTTATAAGACCAGGGACATTTGACACAAACAAGTTAAGGACAGAGAGGATGCCACGAGAACCTGCGGGAAAATAAGTTGGACAAGGTGGATAAAAAATATTAATTGGTAGTGCCAATGGAAGGACAGCCAATATATTGCCCCAAGCATTTGCTCTTACACACCCCCAATCTCTATGCCGGCAGTTAAAATCACCACCTAATAGAAATTCACCATTCATTGTGAATAACTTTTTTAAATCTTGCTTGAGCCATTTTCTTTTAATATCCGACGAAGATCCACCAGGGAAATAAACAGAATAGATTTTTACTGTCTTATGGTTTCTTAACTTAATCATTACACCTACATTCTCCACAAGCCTAGTTGGAATTACAGGTAAAAGCGAATGTTGAATTGACTTCCTGATAAGAATCGCCACTCCCCCACCCCTTTGGTCTACTCTATCAATGCGATAGCAGTTAAAGTCAGATGATGGGAGTCTTATATCAAAATTAAGCCAAGTTTCTGTTACTAGAGCAACATCAACTTTATAGCTATTTAAAAAGTTTAAAAAGTCATGAAATTTATTACGTATGCCTTTAGCATTCCAAGTAATTATTTTTATATGTGTATCTGCCATTTTACTTAACATTATTAGTGTATAAAAACTTAGTGGCTAAATGCGCGATCACATTAAATTGTTCTATTTTCATTTTACAAACTGATAAATTTGAGATCATTTTCATGCACAAGGAATTTAGTTCCTCGATTGTGAAGAGTGCTGAATTGTTGTTGGGTAAATTATTGTTATTGTTTGATGAAGAAGCGCCGCGTGAGTCATTTTCCCATGCATTAATTGTTGGTGGTAAACTTTGAATTCGCGGGCTTGAATTTGGAAAGCTTTTGCTCGGAGCATTGGTCAGTCCCAGTCGTCGCTGTGGCTGTGGAAGCGTAGGAAAATCACTCATAGAGGCAAACGAAATCGGTTTTTGGCAAGCTTGACACAACATTCGCTTGTTTTGTGTGAACCAGCTCAAGTAGCACAATATGTTTTTATGTGACAATTTCTCTCACCATGTCCAAACATTTGACTATTAAAGCATTGTGTCACCTTACCTTTGATTTTCCTTTGGAAGTTCCAGTTCACTTGGGTATGAAAAATTGAGCGATAATTTTTTTAAGTTCACTTAATTTAATTGTTCCATTTTCAAAGTGAATGAGATAAAAAAAAATCAGTAAATTGATCATATTTTTTTTCAATTTTTTTAACATCAGAACATTTTAAGCCAAGCGAAATGAGTTCAGCTTTGAGTTCATTAGTTTTTATATCATCCAGTCCATACAAAATAACTTTGAAAGTTTTAGTACTTTTAATATCATGAGAAAAATATTGACAGTTATCCTCTTTTAGTTTTTCTAACACAATATTAAATGATTCAATAGTTCCGAACATTATTTTTATACCAATTGTTAATTTTTTTATTGAATAACTGGATATTTTAAGCTTTTTCATGAGGCTATGCACATATTCTGGTGATTTTTGCAGCACTTTGATTGGTGGCACATACACTTTTCTGATTATTGGCGAATCAGTTTCGTCCGTTTCAGAATTATCTGTATCTGGATGGCATTGTAGGGGAGTGAATTTATTACAGTAGGGGTTTTTACCAAGCCCACTTGTTGGATGCATAGTGGAACGAAGTTTTTTATCCGAGGACAAGCAATTGTCCCCGGTATCAGGCGATCTATCGCGTTTGGGAATGGTTGTAATGAGAACTCGCGACCGAGATGAACACGTCAAACGCAGTCGAAAGCTCCGGGTGAACTGTTTGCCAATTGTATTGTAAAATTTAATGTACAAACCATATAAGAAATAAAACGACTACTGTGACGGGAATTGTTGGAGTTGTCCACTGTTCTTTTGTAGAGAGGAACCCGATGAAACTGGCAGCAAAACGGAAGTACAAGAAAACCCAAAAACTGAATTCGAGGTGGATCTTTATTTCTTTATTGTTTGAGTCGGATGCGATTTGGTTTACAATTCCGTAATAACGCACCACAATTCAATTGCTTTACATGAGGTTGAGTTAATTTATTTGATAATTTATGGTGGATCAGCAACAATGACTCGGAAGGTGTGCGCCCGATGAAAGCTGGTAGCGGACTGACTCAGTGAGCATAACTGCCAATTCAATAAAGGGACACTGCCTACCTCATCGTTGGTGACAATCGGCCAGCTGGTCCGTGACAGCTGCCGCGCAATTGGTATACACTGTGAATGTACTAGATTTCTCCAGCACATTCCAGCACACCCAACTGCCAATCCGCAACAACAACAACAACAACAACAACTACTAATTTCCGGTTCCCTACTCACAGGCCTGCCTCCTTGTATGCCTGGGATTCAGACTTAATAGATGTCTGACGGTTCCGCCATGGCGCAAGACTAATGACCTTGCCCGGAAAAAAAACATCGTTATGGAAAATTTAACAAGCCTCAGGACTTGTTAAATAAGGCCAAGACCGGCTCCCGGTTGTAGTGCCGATGATGATGATAACTTCTAACCAACTTTCATAATTTCCTGCTAATGCAATCGCATTAGCACCTGTAAATGCTTCACGCATCAAGCTTATCAAATTTATTTATTTAAAAGCTCTTGGAAAAGAATTCTTACCTTCATTCATTCATTCGAATCCAAAAATTCCCCATAAGAATTCTATCCAAATTAAGCACAGATCCCAATCATGCATACGCATTACCTAGGAATTCCTGTAAAGAATTTCTCCCACAAGGGCATTCATGCAGGCATCAACGCATCTCTGCATTAGCGACCAAGAACCGAATTCTCGTCAGACGAGAAAGTAATCGTGTGCGTGCCGCTTGTGTTTGACCCGCGCAGATATAAAAATAAAGAATTAATAAGTTCATACGAAAATGTTTAATAGTTTACGTGAAAACAAATCAATAACACAAAAAACAAAAGGACAAACAATAAACAATAAATTTAAACTTCATTAACAGTTTGATTATCTATGCAATAGTCTCGTTGAGAAAAATAATAATATATCGCATACCTCCGAGATCCCCATTTTTTTCTTTCACTTGATTAAGCATAATCAAGCAAAAACGATAAATTGGTTTCAGTGACATTATAAAGTGCGCTGCTTCACAGCAATAATAACAGTCAAAACAAAGTAACAGAACGAAAAGTGAATCAAAAGTAATCGAAAATAATCGAAAATAAACAAAAATAAAAACAAACGAACAAATTGAAGAATAAAAAAAAAAGTGCATAACAAAATCCCTTCAGTGAGGTGCGACAAAGAAACTATCAATTAAAATATATCACCTCGCAAGCGTGAAAATTGAAACAGACAATATATTGCTCATTAAGCAAGTGGTTTTTAAGGCAGCGTTTGGTGCGAGCGCAGAGTCACTGACTCCTACTCGACGATAGCCAAGTTCGAGTCGGCGTACGGAAGAAATCGAGTTCGTGCTTCGTATTGCGGGTCGCCTTTGTTTTTTTTAAATGAAAACAAATTGGAAAGAACCAGTATGAACACGGAGGACGACAAAAACGCAACAACACACAAAAGAAAAGGTACACAGAAAATCTCCATTGTGACGCGAAGTAAAACCGCAAAATTAACAATGGAGAAAAAAGGCCAGCAAATGGAGGAGGACAGAGGGCGCCCCTCCCCCTACAATTTTAATATGTATGGGGCAAACAATTCGTTCGCTTCTCTTGCATCCTCAGAGTCTGAGGATGAAGAAGAGGAAATCACTGAATTGGAGGCGAAACTTGCGATGGCAAGAGCCCGTCTAGAAGAGAGACGCCGAAAGAAAAAAATAGCGGCACTCGAAAAAGAAAAAGACACGGAACAACAACAAAAGCCGAAGCCAAAAGTCGGCCAACAGCAACAGCAACAGCAACAGCAACAGCAACAGCAACAGCAACAGCAACAGCAACAGCAACAGCAACATCAACAGCAACAATCAACACAAAATCTACCACAGCAAGCAACACAACAGCGGCAAAGCAACAATCAGAACCAAAAAATAAAGATGCCACCGATCAACACTATAGATATTGAGTGTAAGGAATTGGTAAGTCTTTGTAAGCTAGCGATAGGTAACAATTTTGTAGTTAAAAGACTGGCTGGTAATAGGCATGCCATTCAAACCTATGCGGTGGCAGACCACGAAAAAATTAAAGAGGTCTTAAAAAGGGCCACCGCGGAATTCTACTCGTTCACGCCGAAGCAAACAAAGAGGGTAACGGTTCTATTAAAGGGTGTCGACCCTGAGGTGGAACCGGAGGCTCTGCTCGAGATGCTTCAAAAGTTGAGGCACGACGATCTCGAGTTTATCTCCGTAAAACCGTTCACTACAACCAAGGCAAGAAGGGAAAACCGCAAGCTACCCTTCTTTTTGGTTCAACTAACGCCCAGCAGCAGAATTGGTGGTCTAAGAAAGATTACAGTCTTGGATCATCAAAGTGTCACATGGGACAAGTTAAAAAAAGGCAGAGACATCCTGCAATGTGTCCGCTGCCAAAGGTTTGGTCACGCGGCGGCGAACTGTGAAATGCAGCACCGTTGCGTGAAATGCGGAAAAGACCATAAGGCAGAAGAGTGCCCTCTGGGAAAAGAAAGGGTAGAAGACAAAGCCCTTCTAAAGTGCGCAGTGTGCCGGAATGAGGGACACCCCGCTAATTATCGAGGATGTCCTAAATTCCGAGAAATAATGGCAAGAAGTGTGATCCGGCAAAAAACCACAGAGCCAGCTCGTACTACAACAATGCCCGTAACATCGCAGCGGTCGTACGCACAAGTTGCGTCGGGTGGGAGACCATCAAACCAGGCTACAACATTGGTAGCCACAAATACTCCCACACAGACTGAAACAACATCGCAAGCGGACGTGGTCACGGTTCTGCTTAATCTGCAGAGACAGATGACACAGCTGCAAAACCAAATAAACGAGATCTACTCGTACTTGCCCAATCTAAACAAAAAGTCAATATAAACCCTCTAACCACAACATCAATAAAAGCTCTTGTCGTGAATGTAAATTCACTAATAAGAACTGAGAGAAGAGCCAATCTTTTCAACCTGTTGCAAGTTGAACGGCCTGATGTACTTCTGGCGGGGGAAACAAAGTTAAACCAGAGACACAAGATATGGCATAAAAACTACGATATTATACGAAGAGACCGACCTAACTCCTCTCAAGGGGGGGGTGTCGCAATCTTTATTAGAAAAGGGATCCCTCATAAAGTTATATATAGTGGAGAAGTGCGCAGGTTCCGGGTGCTGGAAGCCTGTATCGTACGCATACCCCTTCAGCAAGGAAGGGGTTTGTATGCGATTGCGGTCTACGCACCTGAGGAGCACCAACATAATCTATTTATAGCAGAGCTCGAGACTCTCTTCCGATGCTTACAATTGCACCTGGGCAAAAATTACTTTATTCTAGGGGGAGATATGAACGCCAAGCATAGAAATTGGGGAAATTATATATCTAATGCCAGAGGAAATCAGTTGGCTGGCTGGTTAGACCAGTTTCATATTGAATATAGAACTGACCTGCTAGCTACCGAATATCCATCGTTCCCTAGAGGTAGATCGTTCTTAGATATCTTGCTAATCGACTCACGACTGAGAATACTTAACACCAATAGACGAAACACAAACTGTTTACGGACAATTGAATACGATAGTGACCACTGTGCATTCACGGCAGTAATGGAGCTTCCGAACGAGCTCGCAGATCTGGAGGAATTCGTGATCCCGCAACCCTATAACTACGGGGCAATGCGATGGCCGCGGTTCACCAGATCATTAACAAGAGAACTTCGTTCGAATGACTTTAATCTGCCAGTAAACAGAAACCTGACTAATGTCGAAATCGACAAATACATTCAACAAATGGACGAAACCGTAAAACGAACAATGGACAAAACAATTCCCAAAACAACAGTTACAGATCACACTAACATGTACAGAAACGCAACAATAAACGCACTCCACAGGCAAAAGAGCAGACTGCTATCGAAATTAAAACAATTACACAGACAGTTTACAGACAGACAAGACCAGGAGATAATATCACTGAAATCCCGATTAAAAAACCTCCAACAATTACTTAAAGCTAATTATAGATTAGCAACAAATTTGTATTGGAACAACAGAATTCGAGCTATAAAAACTAATAACCCGAGTATGTTCCCACAAATAAATAAAATATTCAGGAGAAATAATCAAAATGAGATTCAGTGTCTCCAAATCCCACGTACTCAGGTAAACAAGCAGCTGCTAACCAACATTGGCATAGATGCAGAGAACGCTATCCTCAATGGTGAGCTCTTCGTGATCGAAGATCCTTTGGAAAAGGTGAACGCTTTGGGAGCTGTCTTTCAGGAAATGTACAAGGTGAATGAAAGCATTCATCGAAATCACGACCTGGAGGACAGAGTTCTACTCAATCACCTGCACCTCCGGAATGAAATTTCACTTTGGCAATCGGAGAATCCGGGTTTTACCGAATTCAGTGAAGATAATCTGTCAATTGACATTAATGCCAATGGTGTAGTGGCTAATAGCCTTCTAATAACAAGGGAAGGAATCCAGAGTATCTTCGACTCATTAAGAAGCAAAAAGTCAGTGGGAATAGATGGAGTACCTAACATCGTACTCAAGAACCTGCCCCCAATGGCAATAGATATATACACGGTCCTGTTTAACAACGCGTTGAATAATGCATATTATCCCGCGCGTTGGAAAACGGCTATCATTCAGCCCATCCCAAAAAAGGGCAAAGACTGTACAAACCCAAGGAACATGCGTTCGATAAGTTTACTCCCAAGCATCAGTAAAGTATTTGAAAAAATCATTAACAAAGCTCTGCTAAAATGGGTAGACGACAATAGCATTATTCCAAATAACCAGTTTGGCTTTAGGGCGGGTCATGAAACCACACATGCCGCAGCTAAACTGGTCTCTGACATACAATGGAATAAATGTAGGAACCAATGCACAGGTGCCTGTCTGATCGACTTGGAGAAAGCCTTTGATACCGTCTGGATCGAAGGGTTGTATTACAAACTGGTCAGACATGGCATACATAAGCCTTTACTATATGTACTTTACGATATGTTAAAGGACAGGAGGTTCGTGGTCAAAAGTGATAATGTGACCTCTAATAAAACGTATAATATCAAGAATGGCTTGCAACAGGGCGCGGTACTCTCTCCGATTCTTTTTAACATTTATATTAGCGACTTATTAGAAGCACTTCCGCAGGCTATTGCGTACGCAGACGATCTCATAATTTACAGAACAGCTCCGAAAGTTGCGATTATAAATAGGTTAATACAGCGAGACTTCAACAAAGTGCAGCGCTATTGCAATGACTGGAAACTTAAGATCAACTTCCAGAAATGTGAAGCCATCCTATTCAGAACTCCATTATATAAAGCCACGTACGACACAAGGAAAAACTGGCGAAAGCTAGTTATCGTGGGACCGCATGGAGATAAACTGGAAACCAAGAGTTTAGTTAAATACCTGGGCATCTGGCTAGATCAATATCTGTATTTCAACAGACATGTAGAGGCTGCTTTGCTCAAAGCGAGGAAAACTTTTGCTATGACAAGGAGGCTATTTCACAGTAGCCAACTTGACAGCAAGGTAAAAGTCATATGCTACATGACGCTAATCAGGCCAATGCTCATATATGGTTGCCCAGTATGGTTCAACATAGGTCCAAATTTGATGGAAAAGATTCGGGTGTTCGAAAGAAAGTGTCTCAGAAGTTGTCTCAGATTATATCGGACACCGGAATCGGACTATAAAAAGTATTACTCAAATGAGACTTTATATAATGAAGCGTACATAAATAGGGTGGATAATTTTATGATTAAATTAATCAGAGGACATATTGCGAGAGCAATAAGCTCGTCCAATGACCTAATTTTCGGGGCCTATTATCCAAACACCTTGTACTATGAGAGCGTGCGTCGCAACGGCTTTGTTCCACCAGAGGCGTTCCTTGACTTGGATATGAAAGGGCTTATACAGGATAGATCCGGAATTCCGCTGATCTATCATGTAAGTAGATCATCTGTAGACGGGCGATTGTGCTACGAACGGGAAGTAGCGCGCACCGAAGAAGAGCTCCTGCGCTTCAGTAGGGCTATCTCCCACAGAGACCGGGACGATAGTATTAGACAGCGTCAACAGTTCTGGTGGTTGAATGGCATATAAAGACCTGGATACCAAAGTCAGTATAGAATCATACTATCATCAGCTAGCTTACATAGACTTAGCTTTTCTAGAATTAGGGTAGTATAAGATTTAAGTTAAGTTAGGTTAAGTGCTTTTACATAAAAATAAAAAAAATAAATAAAAAAAAAAACAAAAAAAATAAAAAACAATAAAAAAAAATAAAAATAAAAAAAAAATATATATATATATATTAGGTAAGTTAAGTAAGTTAAATTTTAAGAAAAAAAAAACAAAAAAATTGACAAAGTTTTTCAAATTTTTCTTTGTATTTCAACTAATTATCAGTACTGCCACAAAGTTCTGTCGCCGAAAGGCAAATTATACAAATGTTAAGTAATGTTTAGCTTAGAGCGTCTGCGAAGGACCAGTAAGTTATTATATAAGATAATTAAGCTAGAATTTAAGCATTTTTTGTCTAGCCTTTAATTTAGAAATTAAGAATATAAAAAGAAAAATAAAAAATGTTTTTAAAAATGAAAAAAATGAAAAAACCGAATTCTCGTTTAGTGTAAACACTCATACCAGAGTTCGACACTTGAGTCGCCTTAGATGCCATATACAATTGGCATAGATGTTATAGAAACCGTCATTGTATAACCATCTAATTTGCTTCGCAATGACTTGCAGCTATTGATACAGCTGCAAGCACTTTACCCGAAATGCTCGGTTGTTTGAATCTCCAAACAATCATCGACTTCGCGCATAGCCGCCGGACTGAATTCAAAGCATAAACAATGGAAATATAGAATCCGTTTCTTAAAACGAATTACCCCGCATATACAAATGCAAGAAAGGGATTCGTTTCGGCCACCGACCCAAGATAGGATATACAATTCTCATTGTATAAAGTATTGTAATACATTAGCACATCTTTCGAATGGCTATTCGTCTATTTACACAAGAGCATCACTCATCTAAGACTTTTATGATGCCCCGGTCCCATATTTGCTTTTAACACCATTTCTTCCATGCCTCGTCGTCTATTTATTTAGCCGCGATGCACATCCTAGACAATGATCTATACGGTCCCTTTATCTTTTAATTTCCCTGGATCCGTTCCTCATGACCTCGAGGCATGAGCAAACAAAGACCCAATTAGCATCCGATAAGATTTGGCTTGTTTGCTTAGCCGAAGGAGCACCGCATAGATGCACATATGCCCTTTCTTTGTTTTAGATTCATTCTCATGGTTTCGTCCCATGAATGAACCAATGTACACACATACATGTGTACCACCATGATCTTTATTACGAGATCTGGTTTTCTGTTCCCCAGGGGGAGACTTTACGTCTCTCTTGTGGTATGTAGAAACATATCCTTAGCGGAGAGGATATCCACCACCACCGAATCGAGGGTGAATCAAGAACCAGATTCCAACCCTCGATGGAGTCTTTTCACACCCGTCGACCACCACGGTCGTTCAGTCTCCCGCTTCCCGGTGCGCATGGGGATGCGATTCTAAGTCGAGTGGAGTAAGCGCGTGTTAAGTGTGTCGATGACATCATGGTCAAAGATGATGTACAAGAGAGCATTGACACACCTAAACCTAAAAACGCCATCCGATTTTAAACTCGAATGGCCCCCGGGGCGATAAAATTATTAATTGCATATTTTAAAGTCAATTAATACAAAAGCAATTAACAATAGGGCTCCTCGATAGTATAGTGGTTAGTATACCCGCCTGCCACTCGGGAGACTGGGGTTCGATTCCCCGTCGGGGAGCCTCTGGCGTAAGACTAAGGACCTTGCCCAGAAAAACAAATCATTATGGAAAATTTAACAAGCCCCAGGACTTTCTAAATAAGGCCAAGACCAGTTCCCGGTTGTAGTGCCGATGATGATGATGAATTAACTGCATATACCAAAACGATTGCCCAATAATGCAAAAGCAATCAATTGCATATTCCGGAACAATTAACAAATCACAGAAAGGCAATTGATTGCATACAAAACATAAACGAAATTAATTGGGTCAGTTCGCAACAGTAGAGCTTGAACCCGAGTTCAAGTCAATGAGGAAATATTGACCGGTTCAGCGAAAACACCCTGATTGCGAACTGAGGTCAACAAGCGGAAATGAGGGCAATTAAAATGTAATTGCGGCATCGTCATCAGGAGGTATTGACCCCGAAATGTCGCGAAAGGTTTAGGAGGTAATTAGCAGGCAGTCGGTGGTTGGTAAGAATCAGAGGTTGATCGTGAAAGTCTATCGTTGGTCGAGAAGTTGGTTTTTGGGGGTAAAGACAGAGAGTCGGTGGTTGGTCGTCGAGTCATGAAAGTCGATGGATAATCATAAAAGTTATTAGTGGATTCAAAACGGTTAAAAGAAGTCTATTTAATGTAAAAGACAAAGAAGTTAAATGAAATTTTAGAACTCGATGTGTAACAAATTAAAAGTGGCAATAAAACCACTAAGTGAAGACAAATTCATGCAGAGAATAAATAAGGTAAACGAAATTTTAGAACTGAATGTGTAACAAATTATAAGTGGTAATAAAACGGCTAAGTGAAGACAAATTTATGTAGAGAATAAATAAGGTAAACGACATTTTAGAACCCGATGTGTAACAAATTATAAGTGGTAATAAAACGACTAAGTGAAGACAAATTTATGTAGAGAATAAATAAGGTAAACGACATTTTAGAACTCGATGTGTAACAAATTATAAGTTGTAATAAAAGGACTAAGTAAAGACAATTTCATGTAGAGAACAAATAAGAATTCGTTGTGTACATTTAATGTAAATGACGAACAAATAAGACAAAAATCCAGAAACCAATGTATAATAAGTTGTAAGTGAAACTAAGTCGATCAAATAAAATCTGGTTGGTGTACAAATAAAGATTCAGTGTTTCAAATTAATTAGACAATGAGAAATCTCTTTGATTGTCGTAAAAGGATCTTGGTTCGAACTTTTCTTGATGTTATGACCACGGGGTTCCAACGGTTATCTACAAACCATAACTCGCGCGCCTTTAATTTAAAAGTTTTTTTCCTAGCGCGTGATTAATTAAGTAATTCTTTCTTGTGTCACCAGTTATTTTGTTGTCAAGTAGAGTACACTGTTTTGTATCTTAGTACATCCGTTGTGAAATAAAAAACAATAGTAATAGTAAATTAAAATAAGAATAAAAAACAATGTAAAAAAAATTAAAGAATTAGTGTGTTTGATTTCCGAGCTGCTGTTCCTGAGACTACTTATCCTTTTCGTTTGTGAAGAACTGTGTGCTCCCGATTTAGTGAAGAGACCAGTTTTTCTGGTGGACAATACGTGATGGAACTTTGTGATGATTGGTGAGGACGAAGTAGAACCTAGTGCCCGTGTTTGGTACAATACTTCGTTCCCTACAGATGAAAGGCAGATTTGTGTTTTTGCTCTTTTTTACCCGCTCGGCCACTTTCTTATTTTCTAGTAACGAAATCCGTTGTAAGATTTTCTTATACGAGTACTCACCTGACCTTCGCGATTGAAAAACCACAAGGCTCCCGGAGTCGACTGCATACCGGCAGAGCTTGTGAAGCATGGAGAAGAGGCAACCGTTCGAAAGATCCACCAGTTAATCAAAACAATATGGGATAAGGAAGTCACTCCGGAAGAATGGAACACCTCAATAGTCGTCTCCATTTTCAAAAAAGGCGACAGATCTGGCTGCGAAAACTACAGAGGAATATCATTGCTCCCATCCACATACAAAATACTAACAAATGTCATACTGGTGAGAATTACACCGTACGCAGAAGAAATATTGGGAGACTACCAATGCGTATTCCGTAGGAACCGGTCAACAACCGACCAAATGTTCACAATAAGGCAACTTCTGGAATAGAAGTGGGAATACAGAGAGACGATTCACCAACTGTTTGTTGACTTCAAAAAACGCTACGACTCAGTCGCAAGGCAAAGCCTCTACAATATTGTAATTGAGCTGGGAATCCCAAAAAAATATGCCGTCCTCATTCAAATTTGCATGAACGAAAACAAAGGGCGAGTTAGAATAGAAAACCACCTCTCAGAACAATTTGAAATCCAGGACGGACTAAAACAGGGAGACGTATCTTTTTAACCTTGTGCTCGGGTATGTTATCAGAAAGGTACAAGACGACAACATGACCGGATCATCCCTGAACGGGGTCACACAAGTGCTCGCATATGCGAATGACATCACCATTCTGGGCGATAATCTAGAAACTGTACGTAAAAACAGTGAAATCATCATGCAAGCGGCAGAAGAGGTGGGCCTAGCTATAAATGAAGACAAAACCAAATACATGATTACGGCGAGAGCAGGCGGAACTCAGGGAACACATAATAACGTCAGAGGCAAGATATTTGAAAAAGTTAAAGAATTTAATTATCTGGGAACGATACTGACGGCTAGTAACGAAATGTCGAAGGAAATTAACAATAGATATGCAGTTCCTCGATAGTATAGTGGCTAGTATACCCGCCTGTCACGCGGGAGACCGGGGTTCGATTCCCCGTCGGGGAACCTCTGGCGCAAAACTAATGACCTTGGCCGGAGAAAACAAATCATTATGCAAAATTTAACAAGCCTCAGGACTTGCTAAATAAGGCCAAGACCACTCTCCGGTTGTAGTGCCGATGATGATGATGATGTTTATTGTTGGTAATACAAGTTATTTGTGCCCAGTGCGGCTGTGGAACATATTTTGCTGTCTCGTCGAGGAATAGCTCGACGCAGAAACACCTACCATAAGCTATGGGAGCTATGTGGGGGCTCGTAGGCTGCCACATTGGAATTATTACTACGAGAGTAGATCAATAAGTCTTTAGAAAATTAGGACGACTTTCTTTTATTTTCGCATTTAGTTGAACTAATAATCTCACATAATGCTGTCCAGTTATCGTCTGTCACTTTTACAAATAGCTAATGAAGATTTTTTTGATTGATTGAATAACGCATTTATTGTACAATAATTTAACAAATGTTGACTTAGGACTAAAATGCTAAATCCTATTTTACAATCTTTTCTTATTCTTAAAATAATTTACTGACTCTACACGAGCACTCTAAATTACACGATACAATTTTGTGTAATGCCTTTCGGCGTACAATAATATTTTTATATTTTTATATTTTTATATATTTTCTATTACCCGAATATTTTAGAAGACGAAGTTCTCTCTGGTTTTTTTTTTTTTTTTTTTTTTTTTTTTTTTTTTTTTTATAGATAACATAAGGTAAAAAAGTTTATAAAAAAATTAATAACAAAAAAACAAAAAATGTTAACATAAAGAAATTTTAAAACGAAAAGGAATCTAAATGAAAAATGGAAATGAAAAGGAAGAATAAATAAATATGAAAAGGGAAGTGAGGAATGGGAAGGGAAGGCGTAGCGTCTGAAGATGTTACTATATTTGGGGATATTAAATCCTTTCTTCATTGTCAATCCACCACCAGTTGGGATGGGATCGGTCATTTATAGATTTATCTCGATCGCCTATTGCCATGCTAAATCGCAAGTGAACTGCAGCATTTGATATATCACTGTTATAAAGAATCCGTTTGTCCCAGGCACCACGAAAAGCGTGGTAAATAATAGGGACTCCGTGCTTGTTTTGGATAAGACCTTTTCTATCCAATAGAGGGAACGCTTCTGGTGGGATAAACCCATTTTGGAATGTATTCTCCAGGTATATGTCATTGGGGTAGTATGCTCCCGAGATAAGAGTATTTTCGCTGCACATTGCCCTTGCAGTGTGACCACGAATAATTTTGATAATGAAATTGTCTATCCTATTCAGTCCTGATTTGTCATACAGTGTCTTATTAGGATAGAATTTCCTGTATTGAGACTCAGGTGTTCTATGTAACCCGAGGCAGGAACGCAAGCACTGCCTCTCGAACATGCGAAACTTTTCCATGTAGGTTGGGGAAACGTTGAACCATACCGGGCAACCATACACTAATATTGGACGAATAAATGCTGAATAGGAAATTATTTTAACTTTGTGATCTAGGAGACTATTTCGAAACTGACTTCTTGTCATTGCATATGCACTTTTAGCTGCGGAGAGGGCAGCTGCTATGTGCTTATCAAAGTATAGGTATTGGTCCATCCAGATACCAAGGTACCTGACAACAGTTTTCATTTGCAGCGGAAGATTATTGCTTCCTACAATGGAAAAGTTTTTCCAATTATGCCTTGTATCTCTTGAAGCTGTAGAGAGAGGTGTTCTGAAAAGGATGGTTTCTGTTTTTTGGAAGTTAATTTTCAATTTCCAATCGTCACAAAAGCGTTTGATTTTATTGAAGTCTTCTTGAAGAAGTCTGTTAATGGCATCGATATTTTTTTCTGATCTGTACACTACAATATCGTCGGCGTATGCAATAGCATGATTAAGAGACCCAACTAGATCACTAGTATAAATATTGAAGAGAATGGGAGAATTCACGGGTCCCTGCTGTAAGCCGTTTTTAATATGGAAAGTTTTATTGGAGATTTTGTCCCCACATTTTACCACAAATTGCTTATCCATTATCATATCGTAAATGATGTATAACAGATATTCGAGCAAACCTAGATTTGATAGCTTATATACAAGTCCTTCTAACCATACGGTATCGAAGGCCTTTTCAAAGTCAACCAAACATACGCCTGTGCATTGTCGTTTTGCCTTGTTCCACTGTATATCGGAAACAAGTTTTGTAGCTGCATGAACTGTGTCGTGGCCCGCTCTAAAGCCAAACTGGTTGCTCGGAATGATGTCGTTTTCATCACACCAGTTTATCAATGCCCTATTTATGATTTTCTCGAATATTTTGCTAATATTTGGAAGCAGACTAATCGAGCGAAGGTTAGCGGGATTGCTCCTGTCCTTGCCCTTTTTGGGGATGGGATGGACTACTGCTATTTTCCAACGTCTTGGAAAGTATGCATTATTTAGAGCGTTATTGAACAAGGTAGTGTAAATTTTCACCGCTTCCGGAGGCAGATGTTTAAGAACTGTATTCGGAATACCATCTGTTCCAGAGGATTTCTTGTTTTTAATGGATCTTAGGATGTCCATGAGTTCATTCTTATTCACAAATATATTTGTGTGCAAATTTCTAAGCGGCGCATCCGCTCTATTGTTTTCACTGAAGATGGTGAAACTTTTGTTTTCGGAATGCCAACTTTGCCGTTCATTGTGCAGCGAAATATGGTTTTGGATAGCTCTGTTTTCGATATCGAGGTTAGAATGAATGGATTCATTCACTTTGTGTACTGCCTCGAAACAGGCGCCAATGGAGTTCGCTTTCTCTTGCGGATCCTCGACTACTATTAGTTCTTCGTTGGAGTTGATGTGTTCCGGGGTGAGTCCTGCGTTCAGCAATATTTGACAATTCTCGGGAGTCTTCGGGACTCGAAGGCAGGGAATGTCATTATGATCTATTCTTCTAAATACTTTATTTATTTGCGGAAACATATTCCCACCACTGGTTTTAATGGAGAGAATTTTACGTTTCCATTCTTCATTAATTACTGATCTGTAGTTGTCACGGATCAGCTTTTGAACGTTTTTAATCAATGACTTAATTGTCTTTATTTCTTGGCTATAAGGATCGCTGAACTGTCTGTAGAGCAGTTTGAGCTGGGAGAGCAGAGCGCTTTTTTGTCTATAGAGGGCGTCAATAGTTGAGTTTCTATATCTATTAAAATTCTCCTCCATGTGCGCCGCTTTTGGAATTGAACGGTGCATTGTTTTGATGACAATGTTGTCCATCGTTGAGAGATAATGATCTATTTCCTCATTTCGAAGGTTCCTATTAGTTGGAGGGTCGATGCCATTAGAGCATAGTTCTCTTTTTATTATGCGATCAAAGCGCGACCAGTGTGCTTTTCGGAAAACGAACGAATGTATCTGGTCGTACTGCTCAAGTATTGCATGTTCGTTTGGAACATGTAAAACGGCGCCGAGGCCGTAATGGTCACTATCATACCCGATTGTGCGAAGGCAATTTCGAGTATTTAGGTCCGTGCCTAATAATTGTAGTCTGTCGTCAATCATAAGTAAGTCCAAAAAGGAGTTTCCTCTTGGATAAGATGGTGTAGTTGTAGCGTACAATTCTAGTTTATATTCTGTTGCATTTGTTTGCCACCAGTTGAACAGTGCATTACCTCTTGTGTTCGGCGTGATATCACCCCAAGCACTGTGTTTGGAGTTGAAATCTCCCGCCAGAACAAAATAATTGTTTTCCGAGTCTAACTTGAGATTACGAAAAAGGATATCCATTTCGCTGATAAATTGCGAACACTGAGGAGCTTCAGGTGCATACACGGATACCACGTATAGATGCCTTTGACTTTTCAAAGGTATATCTATAATGCAAGCTTCCAGCAGCTGAAATTTGTGTACAGCTGTGCTGTAAACGACCTTGTGGTGAAGGCCTTTCTTAATTAAGATAGCAACTCCACCCCCTTGTGTGGCGTGTGGACGATCTCGTCTAATGACTTTATAGTTTTTGTAGCCCAATTTGTGCCTCTGGTTTAGCTTGGTTTCGCTAGCTAGAAGCACATCGGGGCATTCGGCTTCAAGCAGGTTACCTAGATTATCCCTTCTTGCCACGTGGATTAGTGAATTCACATTCACAGCTATAATTTTTAGTGTTAAATTAGTTGGATAGTTCACTGTGGTATATTGGGTTGTCTGAGAACAAGGACGAATAAATAATATCTATTCGGGCCGCTTGTTCAGTCAGTTTTTTTTCAAATCCAGCAATCTGTCCTTGTATGGCTAACAGGATTGCTCTTATATCTGAATTTGCCTCTGGAGCGGGCGCTTTTATGACGTTGCGTGAAAGTTCCGCCGCCGTTGTATTAATTGGATTACTAGCCATTTGAGAAAATGATATGCTAGGTGCGGAAGGTTTTGTGATATTACTTCCCTGTGCCGCGAAGTTTGAGTTTAATGGACTACCGGCAATTTGAGCGAATGATACACTAGGTGCAACGAAGTTATTATAAGAACGAACCTTCATTCGTTTCTCTTCTTCAAGTTGTTTTTTTTTAAATTCCAACTTGGCTTTTAGTTGTTGGAATTTCGGACAACCTCTAAAGTTGGCCGGGTGACCTGTATTTTTGCACAGGACGCAAGATAGTTTGCTTCTATCCTGAACCTGTTCTTTACCTAAGGGGCATTCTCCTACGGTATGATTGTTTTGGCACTTTACACATCTAAATTCCATACAACAGTTAGATGCAACGTGGCCGAATCGTTGGCACCGCATGCACTGCAACACACGGTCAGCCTTCCGTATTTTTTCCCAAATTATTGTTTGGTGGAAAATAACTTTAATATTCCTAAGTGCATCGACTTTGCTGTTGGGACTTAAGGAGACAATGAAGAACGGCAACTTGCGGTTGCGACTTCGGGAGAGAGAAGTGGAGAATGGCTTCACATCAATGAATTTTAAACTGTCATTTTCGACAGTTTGTAGTTCTGAGAGGAGTTCTTCCGATGAAAAAGAAGGATCAACTCCTTTAAGTAACATGGAGATAGTTTTCTCCGATTTAGGTGTGTACGTGAAGTACTCACTACTTGCTTCCCTTAGAGCAGATTTAATTTTATGATAATCATCTAAACTATCACATAAAAAACTTATTTTATTATTATTTAAATTCTTCGTTTTAAAATGTCTACATGTTAACTTACCCAATTTAATTAGGTCCTTAGCTTCCATAAAACTGACTATGATGGGAGGCACTTTCTCCTTCTTACTGGCTGCTGTTTGTTGTTTTTCCAGCAGTTGTTGCTGCTGCTGTTGCTGTTGCTTCTGCTGCTGTCGTTGTTTCTCCTCTTGCTGTTGAATATTGTTTTCCGATAAGGCTTCTTTGATTTGTCGATCCAAATCGTTCTTCTTTTTGGAGAGCTCCTCTTTCTTTTTGTATAGCTCCGCAATAAATTCAGCACGTTCGGCATCTTTGTCACTCATTTCAGTATTGCTGGTTTTTTGGTCTTCAGTTGCCAGTTCTTTAAATTTATTCCCTTCTCCGGAATAATGTGGCTTGTCAGTAGTGGTCATTCCTTCTCTGCGAGTTTTTTCTTTGTTGGTTGGGTTAGCTTTATGCCGTTTGGCAAGGAGGTTTGGCTGGGCTTTGGGCCTCCTCTTTGAAATTACTTTTAGCATTACTTTTCTTTTTTCCATTATTTGTTTCGACCGTTAATTTAATTGTTTTATTTGTGAAGCAGCATGCAGAGAACATCTGCTTTCACACGCATACACATTAACACACGCACAGTTTTTTATTGGCCGTTCAGTATATACACAGCGGTAGACACGTCAGCACACACGTGTACGCGACAGTATTGTAAATTTGTGTGGACGACCGGCGAACGAATGTTTTCAACGAGAGTTTTAGACAAGCACTTGGCGCATTGTCGTTTTATTCAAGTTACACCCTATTTTTGGGTTTAATTAATATTTATTTTATCTTTTACGCGCACCTTGCACAACACTTTGGCTACGAGTTCAATGACTATACAGTTCTCAGTGACGGCCACACTTTCACACACAGGTGCACACACTAGAAAGACGCGGGATAGAACGATAGAACGATCCGTATCCTTCGAACGTTAGCTGAGTTGTGTAGCTAATGAAGATAATACCACGTGCGTGCCAAAATACTGTAGCCATAACCTCTTCAGGTCATTTCATCGTCTTTGCCTCCTTTGGAGCCCGTTCACCCTTAACAATCCATTGTTTTGACTGTTCTTTTGTCTCGGGAGTGTAGTGGTGTATCCACATTTCATCTACAGTTACTAATTTGTGCAGAAACTCATCTGGGTTGCAATACACACGCTTCAAAAGTTCTCAGCTGAGACCAAATTATCTCGCAGATAGTTTTCATACCCAATTTATCATGCAAAATTGTAACGTGAAACATATTGAAAATTAACAGATAGCTAGTGAAGAATGATGCTTACTAAAAACAGACCATTAGCGATGCTATGAGCGCCATTGTGGGCGTTTCTAAGGACTTATTGACCTCGCCTCGTATATTATTTGTTTGGTTTATTCGTCAATTTGCAAACATAAAACAAATAGCGGAAAGGTTTCGGAAGAACAATTCATATACACTCATAAAATTGAATTTGAAGGCTCTATTGTTTTTGTAATGAAATCTTTTACATCGGTTAATCATTTTTTTAAAAGAACTTTGTAATGTAGAGGTCCGCGGAACTTAATTTAGTTACGTGAATCTGTTGGGCGAAACAGCGCATGCAGCGTCAAAATGTTGAATGATCTTACATAAGTAGAAAATGGGGTAATATGAGATACTAATTTCGCTTAATTCGCCCACACTTGGCAAAAATATATACACGATTCAACAAAAGGGCCACGAAATGTTGACGAGCCGATCCAAGGGATGCACTAGACACCTATGACTTTGATGTAGTCATCCATCCCATCTTAAAGTCAGAAAAGGATATTAACCACAGAAATGACACGGAGAATTAATTTAAAAATAATTTTTCAAATAATTTGTAATAACCAAGTCAATGGGAAAAGGATTAACGTGGCCGTGTCCCGGCAAATTTCACGTTTCCTCTTCCTACTTTGGTGTCCTTCTTTGACTCCATTATTGTCGGTTGAGTCGCACGAGCTTTTTCTGTTACTGATGTGAATATCTTGTCTAGATCGAAGTTGTTCAAACGTCCGACGCCGTGTTATTGGTCCGTGCAGGACCTTGGTTGTGGTAAACGGAACTTCTGGATCTGTCATAGCAGATGTGCTATTTGCCTATTTTGTGTATCTTGCCTGATCGAAGGTTCTTCCGATGTGTCCGAGTCTGCTTCGTGTTCAAGAAAACTAGGTTTGAGTCTTTTGATGTTAACTGTTGTAAGTCTTTCGACATCAATCGAGTAATTTCCACTGCTGATGCGGTTGTACGAGCCGTTATTGTACTGTGCCAGTAAAAAATCGGCATTGTTAATGCATAGAATCAATTCGAGAAATTGTTTCCTCACCGGAACGTATTCTATATGGATGCAGAACTGCCCAATGATATCAAGATGTCGTTCTTGACGCGGAGATGCACACTCCACTTTCTTCTGAAAGGCGTAGACTAATGTTTTGTGGGCTGTTCTAATTGTGAGACGACGTCTTTCAATCATGTGTCGGAAGTACCTTACAGCACTATTAATACCAAGTAACTCTCGGGCATAGTCGCTGTAACGCCGCTGAGTTGAGCTGAGCTTTCTTCGAAAATAATTCAAGAGGTTGTAACTTTTCCTCATGTGCCTGCTCTAGTACAGCACCTATTGCTGATCTGTTTTTTGCTCCAATCAGGTAATCATTTAGAAGTGTCTGTATATGTGTAGCTGGTTTCTGTAGTGCGTCAACACGGACGCTGGTTCAGCAGAAACACCACCAATATTACGCTGGAAATTAGAGCACAACCGCGAACACAATAGCTCTCCAAAGAAACACACTGAAGTAGTTTTGATGATAATGTTTTTTATTTCGTGGTAAAAATTCTGTACAATTAAATCAATATTCGAATTCTCGTTACACGCACGGTGACAATCCTGGTTTATTATTATAACGGGATCAAAGTTAGTGGGCTACACTTTGTTTAAAGAACTATATTAAATTATATTTCTTTTACACTGGTGAAACACGGCATGGCAAAAAGACGCACACGAAAAGAAAGGACTTAGTAATGAAGTAACTCTTAGACGAACTCTCGGTGACTCTCCGCGGGGATTCGTTAACGAAGGTACGCACCCTTCGAAGAATAAAATTTGACTAACTATTGGATGTCTCTTAACAGACATCCAACGAAACGAATCTAAGGGATTCGCCGCCGAAGGCCAGCCAATGGTGAAGGTCAAAAAGAAAAAAGGGAAACAGGAAAACTCATGTAGCAGGTCAAATCTGCTGCTACGTGTTTGGGAAAGATAAACTGCCGCCAGCTGCAAGGGATAGATTCTTGATTGACGTGAGTCAATAAAACCCTTGCCGAAGGCAGGAATCTATTTTGGGATAATGAATCCAGCATTGGGTATGGCCGTTGCTAGATCATTTAACATAAACATATTTCGGTAATATATGTTGTCTTAGGGATATGTTAATCCCGTTGAAGGGACTGTCAGGCGAAAGTATCCGCTTGAGTGTTTACTTTGTGTAAACTAAAATTGGTGGTCATGACCGATGCTGGTTATCGTTCCGAGAAACGGCAACGGATCACAAAATCGGTCATGCTGAGATAATTAAATATGCGCGCATGAAAGGCCAATGTTTAATTTGATCTTCTTTACTGGTAGGAAAGATAGATCATAGACATGCAGTTGAAAATCTGGCTTGCAGATGTGCAAGCAACCCGAAATAATGGCAGGTCAATGAATGGGTACAAAGATAACACACGGAAAGATCAGCGTGTGTTGGTAGGTATGTGCCATCCATTGTTCGGTCGCGGAAACTCGTGGTGATGCTGAATTGATGTCATGGCAAGATGATAATCGGTTAATGCCGTAGCAAGGTTGTATAATCTTGCTGAAGATTCGACTTTAAGGTAAGTCGCATTGCTGGAAATGGTGGCGATCGAGCGATGCATGGCTCTTCGGGCCCTGAAAAGCCCCACATATGTGCATCATTTTTGAGAGTTTGGCAATAAAAATTTAACATCCCTAGATTCCGTCTAAGCTCACTCACATTAGTGGACGGAGGGAAATACATCAAAGCTTCAACCTTTTCTGGTAAGGGTCGAATACTTTGTCCGTCAATAAGGAAACCAAGATACTTGACCTACTCTTCGAAGCACATACTAGTGGTGAAGCTAAACTCTGGGAGGCGAAATTCAGTCTCAATTGAGAGCGCACGCACTGATTGACGTGTTTTCCGCGTCTCGTGTTTTTTTTTTTTTACAAGATCCGGCTCGAAGGACCAATGTTTTAAGCGATTAGTTTATCGCACGTATTTTTATTTCAAAGGAACACAGCGACAAGAAAATAACGACACACGTTAGATTTACAAATAATAATTTTATTTAATATAAAACACGAATATAATTTCCAAATATTGACAACGAACAGCGATTAGGTCTAGAGACCGACAAACGACAAAAAATATTAGAGGACTGTAGCTGTACAAAATAAAGAGGCGATAGATCGAGCGTACGCGCATACGAGCGAGATTACGAGCGAGATGGACTAAAAAAAAAAAAAAAACAAAAAAAAAAAATGGGTGGCGAGAGGGCCGACATTAGCGAGACAAGGACAGATGTGTCCTTCATCTTGTCTCTGACTTCTGGTCACCTTGCGATAACCAGAATCACCCACATCCGTGAGGATTTTGGGGTCGGTCTTGCGATATCTGAAAAGTAAAGAAAAAAAAAAGGGGGGGGGGGGGTATCCAGGGATAGTGTGGACAGTGTTAGTCCAGGTGTTCTCTAACTACTTGTATAGAGGGATGGTGGGTCTTGCCTCGGGACTTGCTAAAAAAGGCCAAGACCGGATCCCGGTTGTAGTGCCGAATGATGATGATGATGATGGAGGGAGAGAAATCGTACAAGACCGGTAGGTCTTGGGTGCGGTAGTAAACGCAGATCACGTCTTTGGCGTATGATAATCTGCGCTTTGGTCGGTGTGTATGTTTGTGTTTGTGCCGTCTTGTACTGTGCGTTCGTGTGTGTGGTTTGTTAATAGTAGACCCTATGGGATGGATCCAGGAATCCTCTATTATAGAGGAGAA
Source organism: Microdon myrmicae (assembly GCA_963931805.1). NCBI lineage: Eukaryota > Metazoa > Arthropoda > Insecta > Diptera > Syrphidae > Microdon > Microdon myrmicae. Next base: position 52,129,260 of record OZ007499.1, on the reverse strand, counting down.
TGTTGTTGGGAAGGGTGCATTCTTCAGTTTTGTACTGAAGAAGAAATTGTGGGGGTTTGATCCGAAGAGATCGAGGGAGAGAAGGGTCAAGAACGCAAGAGTCCCGTACCAGTAGGTTCTCGCTGTTCTGAGTGTTTTCGAGGTACTTATATGCTAATTGAAGCAAATACTCGTCGATAGGGGTAATTGAGGCGCCTTCGTATAGGTGAGAGTTGGGGTAATGGCGACCGTCAGGCAGTGCATCTTCTGAGGAGTTTCCTTTCGAAAACCCGAAGTCTTTCCATTTGAGCCGAGGATATGCAGGACCATATGGGAAATGCGTACGAGATTCCAGATCGGATTAGCTGCTTATAGTAGAGAAGCTTAACTTTGGTGTCAACTTTGTTCCTCCACTTCAGGATGTTGTGCAGTTGCTTAGACCGACCGAGGCCCCTTTGAAGAATGTGGGTCACATGTTTGGTGAAATTCATTTTCGGGGTATAAGTGACCCCAAGATATTTCATCCTGTCCTGTGGTGGTGCGAGAGATGGACTAGGTTGGCGAGTTCCTTTTATATCTGCAACTTAACGAAGAGTCCTTTGATGAACGGAAGTAGGCGGGGCCATCACGGCCACGTGGCTGCATAATAGAAATTGCAGAACGATAACTGGACGAACTGGACGATGATGTGACGTACGGCTTATGACAGATAGGGTGTTAATGCAATGTTCGATGGTCGTCATATTTCGATTGATGTTGGCAGTCAATATTGGCTATGCTATTTTATTAAGATAGATGCGACATGTCGCCCGCCTTGAAGCGTCAGGTTCAAGCTGATGTGGTCTTTGCGGCTCCTGCAGTTTCGTCGATGGGGAGAGGGTAGAGTCTTTTAACGCAACGAGCATATACGCCGTCTTTTGTACGGAGAGTGACTATTCGTACAATCCCATCCTTGCCGAGGTCTGTAGCTACGAATCGACCAAGTGCCCATCTTAGTGGTGGTAGGTTTTCATCTGCGATGAGCACTAATACTCCTTCCTTTAGCTGGACCTCGGGACGGCGTGAGCGGCTGAATTGTATGAGCCGGGCATTCTTTATGCCAGCGCTTCCAAAAATGCTGCTTCATTTGCTGAGCGTGATGCTAGGCGGTTAGGCGATTTGTTGGTGTATCTGTGAAGTCAACTTGTGGAAAGGAGGTTAAAGGGCTACCTACTAGAAAATGAGCAGGAGTTAATGTTTCGAGATCATTGGGATCCGAGGACATAGGGGATATAGGACGGGAGTTTAAAATTGCTTCTACTTCGATAACATATGTTTCCAATTGTTCATATGTAAGTAATACATTGCCTACAGTTCGATTTAAATGATGTTTAAATGATTTAACGGCAGCTTCCCAGATTCCTCCAAAATGAAGAGCTCTTGGCAGATGAAGTGCCAATCGATCCCTTGATCAGGACAAAATTCAGATACAGCATTTTGATGCTCCTTCGAATTAAAAAGGCTGTAGAGCCGTTGGAGCTCGTTTTTTGCCCCGACAAAGTTAGTTCCATTATCCGAATGGATTTCGACCGATTTTCCCCGTCTCGAAAAGAAGCGCTTCAGGCTTGCGATAAAATCCTCGGTGGATAATCCACCAACTAACTGTGCACAGACAAACGTATACAGCTACGTAGACTTTGAACCGATTTTTGTTACGATGACACTTTTCTTTTACATAGAAAGGTCCACAATAATCGACTCCGACACGTAGAAAAGGGCGAGCAGATGCTATTCGATGTTTGGGTAGAGTACCCATAGGGTAGTCAGCGAGAATAGGTTGGGCCTTAAAACAGGGCATGCACTTATGGAGGATGCGACGAGTTGTGCTACGGCCGTTAATCGGCCAATAGTGCTGTCTCACCGAATATAGGGTAGTTTGGACGCCGGCGTGTTTGAGCCTAATATGCTCCGCCTGTATGATCAACTTCGTGATATGATGCTGTGGTGGCAACAGTATAGGATGACGTTGATCTTCGGATAAGGACGAGCGCGCAAGCCTGCCTCCGACACGTACTATGCCGGCTGAGTCCAAAATTGGATTCAACGGTATTAATTTGTTTGATGTTGGAAGCGGCTGGCTGGCCGACAATGTTTCAATCTCGAGTCTGAACGACGGCAATTGAACGAGTCTGATGATGACGTTTTGCGAGCGCGAAAAGTCGTCAACTTGCAATGGGCCACTATTGCGTTGAGCCATAGCTTTGGCATTGTGAACGAATCTGAGCACATATCCAATGATTCGTTATAACTTGCTGAACGAACTATATTGTTCAAGTATATCCTGTTCTCGAATTTCGAGCGAGGTACAAGCGACAGTGTGTATCACAGGTTTCAGCTCAGGAACCTCTATTTTCGCCAGAGCTCGTCTTGGCCATGACGAATCATGATCCTTTAACCATGAAGGACCATTGAACCAAAGGCTGCTTTCTACGAACTCAGAGGGAAGCTGCTCACGAGTAACGAGATCCACAAGATTGTCCTTGGAGGAGATGTGATTCCAATAGCACTTGGATACATTAGCTTGTATCTCGCACACACGATTTGCTACGAACGTTTTTAGCTTGTGCGCAGGAGCGCTTATCCAGTGCAGTACAATGGTGGAATCCGACCAGAAATAGACCTCATTGATTTCCTTTGAGATGCTCGTTCGTATGATGTTGTGCAGACGAGTCAGCAACACGGCTGCGCTGAGTTCCAATCTGGGTATTGTTAGGGGTTTGAGAGGAGCAACTCCCGATTTCGATGCAATAAAACGGATATGCACTTGGCCTTGAGGATCGACGGATTTTAAATAAAAGCAAGCTCCGTAAGCCTTTTCACTGGTATCACAAAATCCATGCAGTTGTACATTAACTGAAATGGGTATGGTTACTCCACGAGAAAATTTGAGATCTTCGATTAAGTGGAGCTGGTCCTGGTACGCAGACCATGCTGAATGGATTTCCATGGGGACAGATTCGTCCCACGTAACCCATGCCTTCCATAATAGCTGAATCAGTACCTTGGCATAGACCACGATGGGGCCTAAGAGTCCCAAAGGATCAAACAATTTCGAAATTTGAGACAATATGCCTCTTTGGGTACTGCTGTTTCGTTTATCAATATTGACGACATAAAAGAAGTAATCCTTGCGAGAGTTCCAGCGTATGCCCAAAGTCTTTATGTCCGCTGGGTGGCTCGAAGCCCATTTTCTCAAGCAGAATCCTCCTTTCTTGAGTAGTGCGAGGAGTTCATCGCGGATCAGGATGGCCTCGGTGAGAATATCCGCTCCTGTGAGTAGATCGTCTACATAGAAATCCTTGCGCAATATTTGAGCAGACTTGGGAAAGTTGTTCGTTTCGTCATCAGCTAGTCTGAACAGCGTCTTTATAGCCAAATATGATGCGCAAGCTGTTCCATAAGTTGCAGTGTTGAGTTTGAAAACCTGTATGGGGTCGTGCATAGCGCGTCGATAAAGAATTTTTTGATACTCTGCATCGGCTGAATTTACCTGAACTTGTCGATACATTTTTTCGATGTCAACCGTGAGGACGAAAATGTGAAAACGAAATCATGAGAGCAATTCAAATAAGTCATCCTGTAGCTTGGGGCCTACCATGAGGGTGTCGTTTAATGAAACACCCGTTGTCGTTTTTGCGGAGCCATCGAAACAACCCGAATCTTGGTGGTTAGGCTGCTCTCCTTCACCACCGCATGATGAGGAAGGAAATAGCCTTTGTGTCCTTGATTCACTGCAAGTGACATGTGTCCCAATGACAGGTAATCATCTAGAAATGCAGTATACTCACGCTGCACCTCAGGTTTGGCTTGGAGTTTGCGCTCCAAAGCATAAAATCGTCTCAATGCCATAGTATACGACTCGCCTAATGCGGTTCTTTTCTGGTTGAAAGGAAATTTTACTTGATATCTCCCGCCAGGAAGTCTAATGGTGTGGAGAGCATAATGATCCTCACAAGCTATTTCTTGAGGCGAACGAATTTTCTCAATTGAGATCTCCTCAGATTCCCAGAACCGAGTTGGATACCATCGACAGATGGCAGGACACGTTAGCTGCCCGATAATTGGGATAGAGACCGCCAGCAACAATCCATCCTAATTGCGTCTTTTGCAACAATACATTTGGCTGATTCCTCAACGATATTTGGCCAATGCAAAGCAACTTGTAAAATAATTTGACGCCTATTAAGGCATCGATTTTCAACGATTTGAAAAACCCTGGGTCAGCCAATGGAATGTTTCTTGGCAGACCAAGAAAATTTGGATCTATAGGAGTTGAAGGCATTGGATGCCCAATCTGCGGTACGATTAAAAATTCACTGGATTTCTCATATTTAGTGGCCCGCGATCTCAATGTTGCCCGTGTTGAATGTGTAACCGTAGTGGAAGTGCTGTCGATTTCTGAAACGTAAACGTTGGACAGCCTTTTGACGAGTTTTAGACGATCCGCTGCTTCCTGCGTTATGAAATGCACTTGAGAACTTTTTATTATTTATTATTATATTATTATTTACTGGCCTGTAGGAACCCGGAACTTCATGACCTCACCGACTCGGCTCCGCCATTGTTCCCTGTCCTGTGCGCTCTCCTTCCACGTTCGATCATCCGATCCGATCTCCTCGAGGTCCAATCTAACATTGTCGTCCCATCTCCGTCGCGGCCGTCCTGTCGGTCTCTTCCCCTCTTTACCGTCAAGAATTCTATGCACGGTCCTTTCATCGCCCATTCGCGCTACGTGTCCGGCCCATCTTAATCTTCGCGACTTGATCACTCTCACTATTGTAGGTTTGCGGTATAGCTCTTCGAATTCGTGGTTGTGGAGTTTCCTCCATTGTCCTGACTCCTCTTCATATTTACCGCCAAATATACCCCTTAAAACTTTATTCTCGAATACGCGGAATTTGTTCTTTTCCCGTTTTGTGAGAGCCCATGTTTCGCATCCGTATAGAGCAATCGGCATGATTAACCTGCATCCAGGAATATACGGCATAGCTTGCTCCTGCCTTCACTATTAACAATGTCAACTAGGGCAGTGGGTAACACTCTATGAGTTGCGGTTTGAGCCTGCCTGCTCATGTCGTCTTCTGCGAAATGTGACGCAACCCTATTTAGCCTATTTGTCTTTTCAAAATGTAACAAAGCATGGTGACGTTGATTGCACTTATTGCATGGCTGCGCCTTAAAGCCCGACTCTCGATGTCCTTTCCTTAGACATTGTATGCACCACTGGCCGATCTTGGCGGCTTTGAAACGCGCTTGCGGAGTTAGCGACGTAAACCTATCACAAGTGTAGATTTGATGACTTGTGTCATTGCAGAGAACACAACTCCGAGTCGCAGCCACGAATGTCTGTTGCGATCTCTGGTTGCGACGAGTAAAGGACCTTTCCGATGGTGGGCTGGAACTGGGTTTTGCTCGAGCACCTTCTACTTGAGCTCTTCTTTTCATGAAATCGACAACGTTTTTTAATGTGGATTTAGCTATACTCCTGCTACAGTCTTCCCATCGCTCCCGGGAAGAGGGATTAAGTTTTTCACGAAGGATTACGATTAATATGGCGTCCCAAGACTCAACAGGTTCTTTTAGAGCTTGGAGTGCGCGCAAATTCTTCTGTAAATTGTCCACGAAAGATTGAAAAGAGAAATCCTTAGTTATTGCAGGCATATCGATAAGAGCCTTAATGTGGCAATCGCGGATGCTTTTGCGATTATTGTACCTCTCTTTCAAAAGCTCCCAAGCGACCTAGTAATTTGCATCGGAGGATTCGATGGATGCGATAACCTCAGCCGCTCCCCCCTTCAGGCAGCCTTTCAGATAAAATAGTTTCTTGACCGGCGCGATTTTGATGTCCTGGTGGACTAAAGCATGTTAGAATCCTAGCCAAGATTCATACGAACCTTCAAACGACGGCAACGATATGGTTGGCAACTGGGAGGAGTGGAGGTTTTCGATTAGGTTATGGGACAATTTTGAGATCAATTGTTGACTTAGGCTTTCCATGTCTTGTACCTTATCCACCGTTGGTTTTGGGCTTTCTGGCACGCCAGAGGGACCGGAAAGGAATGAAAATACGTATTTCGATGGAACAGGAGGAGGACCGAGAGAGTCGTGGTCGTGGGTGATAGCCTTGTTATCAACCTCGGCCCCATCTCTTGGCTCAGTCAATACAACAGATTCCGGAACAGACTTTTTTGTGTGATCGGCTAAAAGCCCTGCTGCAATACCATACGCCTTGCAGTATGATTCCTCAAAGGTGGTGCTATGGTCAAAAAGCTCCTCAGAAGGCTCTAGCAAGCCTTCCACAGCTTCCTGACACGACAAAAACTTCTCGCGAATCCCTTCCAGGTCCGAGAACCACTTTTCGAGCGCAAGAAATTCAGTCTCGGGGTTGAATTTGTCTAAGAAATTTATGCAGTTAGTTAGGGATCGTTTGGCACCAGCCCGCTTGTCGATTAACGCCTTGATTTGATCTTCGGCCATTCTATAAAATTGATACCGCGACACGATAATGGAACCACAGGTTATGCACGAGTAGAAGGAACTTTTTGGAGTAGTTAGAGAGGAAAGTACAAGAAGGGGAAATAGACACACTGACATTAATTTGTGGGAACGGGGTTTGTGATAATTTAAACAAGTATTAAATTTACGAATATATTTGTAGTATAGCCATTTAAAACCTTAGCACTAAGTGACTCACCTGCACTTGTTGGCTTTGGCTTGGTTCTGGCCTACGATGGTTCCCACGTTGGTTCCAATTCTCTATATTCCGATGTTCCTCCTTCTGGTTGGCAGTGGTAGCAGGATTGTTTCCCACGTTGTTTTTAAACAATTCGTTCTTTCACACGCGCACGCACTGATTCACGCGTTTTCCGCGTCTCGTGTTTTTTTTTTTTTTACAAGATCCGGCTCGAAGGACCAATGTTTTATGCGATTAGTTTATCGCACGTATTTTTATTTCAAAAGAACACAGCGACAAGAAAATAACGACACACGTTAGATTTACAAATAATAATTTTATTTAATATAAAGCACGAATATAATTTCCAAATATTGACAACGAACAGCGATTAGGTCTAGAGACCGACAAACGACACGAAATATCAGAGGACTGTAGCTGTACAAAATAAAGAGGCGATAGATCGAGCGTACGAGCGTACGAGCGAGATTACGAGCGAGATTATGAGCGAGATGTGGACTAGGCTGGTGAGTTCCTTTTATATTTGCAACTTAACGAAGAGTCCTTTGATGAGCGGAAGTAGGCGGGGCCATCATGGCCACTGGCTGCATAATAGAAATTGCAGAACGATAACTGGACGAACTGGACGATGATGTGACGTACGGCTTATGACAGTTAGGGTGTTAATGCAATGTTCGATGGTCGTCATCTTTCGATTGATGTTGGCAGTCAATGTTGGCTATGCTATTTTATTAAGCGATATGCGACAGATATAATGGACTGATTTTCTTATATTGATATAAAACACAATTTCGACTTGTCGATTCCGACGACCGATCCTGACTGCTGTTTGTATCTTTTCTTATTCCTTCTTCTTTCGGAGTCCGGACGCATCGCCACTTATCACCGATCTTTTTTGGGGTTTGTTTGTGTTATCCATCTGGCTAATGCAAACAAGAGTTTGCGTGCACTTCAGATGGGTAACACAAAGTCAGTGGGAATTAGGCGTGAAATTAGAACCTGGAAATCTGTGTCTATTTGGAAGTCATAAAACATCTGGTTACAATGCGTATACATTGTGATGTTTAGATTGCCGGAATTTTGTGTCGGCGGATCAAATAGACATGTTTTTGTTTAGACACGTGTTCATGTTAGGTTTAGGATTATAGGCTTTAAACAGTGTTATTTGCACATACCATACATGTGAAGATATGCATTGTGCTTTTTGGATTTTAAGGAATTGAATTCAATGTTCGAGAATTGAACGTTTGGTTCGATTTGCTTGATATTGAATTCAATGTTGATTTGGGGATATAGATGGAATTTTTGGATAGGATTTTTGTAGGTGGGTAATGTGTATGTGGGAGGGAAATGGTAGGGCTTACTTAGAGCACTACAGATGTAAGTATAGCAAAAATTAAGACCCCTTAGAGCTGAGTCTGTATGGCTTTGGGAAATCAGCGCTGTATTATAGTCCGAATAGTGTAATTTTGGGAATACCTTTTGCGGCTTCTGGAATTTGATGATAAGCCTTATTGTTGCCTAGCGTCGTAAAGATAGTGCAACCTGTATGAAAAGTCAATTAAGTGTGGTATTGGGTAACGATCGGGATTCAGCATCCTGAAGTCGCAACATGACCACCACTATCCGCTATTCTTCATAACCAGAAGAAGAGGGCTTGCCCAAGGGCTGTTGGAAGACTGACAAATTCCATGTGCAGGCATGTAGTCAAACTGCGTCTTGCAGTTTCTTCGGAGTTAACGGTGTTGACACTGGCTTATCGGACGACCGTGTGTCTGAATATGAAGAAAAACGCCGGTTTCAGTACGCATAGGTTTATTAAGAGGCACGTCAGCAAACGGCGCATGAGCAGTATCGTTCGACAATGTGCAAGGATCTCCAGTATACTTTGAATATACTGCCCTGGACACCAGTGTTACGCATACGCTAAATCTACAAGGAAGCTATAATATTTTAATATAATAAGAATAATCATTTCCGAATCCGTGCTTAACACAATACCGACAACATTGGGTGGATTTTATTTTGTAGTCACTGTTTAAAAAAAATACATGCCCAAAAGGGGTTTTTAAGTACCTTTAAATGCAAAAGTGGACGAAGCTATAGCTTTGTTACGATCTATAGCTAGGTTTAACCCAAGAGAAGGTTGGACGGGATAATAAGGCTCGACAGCAATATTTTAGTAATTGTTGAATAAATCAAAACATTGCGGTCTGGTGATATGGACCGAATGGTTATTCATATCAGATAAAACGACTATATCTTGTTTCGGTCGGGACCACAACTTATACCAGATTTGTAGCTAGTATCAGAACTATAACTTGCTTATAACACTCAAATGTGTCTCTCTCAGACTTTAATTGTTCTACTTCTGCTCTCTAAGGGGGGCTTGAACAATAGTAAAGATGGGTGACAATATCTAAAAAAACGCACTGTGCAATATCGAGCCGTTTAACAATACAATTTTTGAGCTATGCAGCGATTTTCATTTGGTCAGGAAAACATGAATAGTAAGATAATTTAAAGCGGACTGAAAGCAGTGCTCCAGTTCTAAAAGTCTTGACTTCATCCGCCCCAACACATATGTAATTATGAAAGATATCTCATTTATTGCACAACTAGATGGGTGTAGCTAGCTGAATCACCAATGGGTTGGAAGATGAGGCCACCGGATATTTATTTGTTTTGTTGAGTTGTAAATCAGCCACGTTAATAGATTGAAAAAGCCCCCCCGGCCTATTTATTTGAAAGTGTCGGTCAGATTGTTTAAAAAAAAAGTTAACATTGCAACACATTGGTTGTTAAAGTGACAAAGAAGTCTATAGGATAGAAACCTAGATTAACACGGAATGTCTACGTCAAATGAGATAATATTGATAAATATTGAATGATTTATTTAGACTTGGATAAGATCTCTTTCGTCAGACTATTGATTTAAGAAATGCTTTCTTCTTCAGCGGTCATACTTTTAAACGAGGAATGTATGGTATACAATGAAAATAAAGTAAAAGTAGAATTTGTACAATTTTCACATATGAAAGTAATTTTATGTGGTATCAAGTATAAGAGATTGACGGAATAAATATATCTTTCCAGTAATCTCTGGCATTTGGTTACAGTGGAACAGTAATCAAATAAAAAAACCCGAGAACTAATTCCTTTCTGATCAACGTACTAATACGCATCTACTTCATGGAAGGACATGAAAATTGCACAAGTGAAGTGCAAGTTTTTTTTAAACAAGTTAGTAATCGATGTTTCCATTGGGGATAAGTCTCTAAATTAAGCTAATGTCAGTGGTTGGCGTCTGCAACTATTAAGAAACTTTCTGTGGTCGAACTGTAGCAGCGACATTCGGTTACCGAGAGAGTTATTCGTTCTCAAGATAAAACACTTCAAGTTGTGGTTACATGCATTGTGCTGAATTCGAAGTACAAAATTGCGCAAGTATCTAACTACCAAACGAAGGAGTAACTTAAAGTCAACTTAGGTACTTTCAAGATGTGTTTGAAACAAGAATACTAAGTTTATAATCGACTGCATGCTAGGCGATTGCAATAAATCCTGTTGTATGACTACTTTTACATTGTTCGAGAAGTTCGGTAAAAAGTAAGTTGACAACTAAAAATTATGTAGTGAGCCAGCCGAGTCGTGTTGTAGATATCTGAGGATAAATAACCCATTCAAATAAATGTATACCCTTGGGTTATGTGGGTAACTTTCAGTTCATGGATGAAACACGAAACAAGGTTCCAACGTGTGCAGGGATAATATGTGACATCTAATGATAACGGACAAGTTCTAAAAGTCCTGTCTCCAAGAGAATAAATGATTCCTACATTACCTGGTTGGAAAGTCCTTGAGTGCTAGGTTGCGAGTCAGTGCATCACTGCATATATGAACCTCAATCATGTGACTTAATCTCCAATGTCCCTGTGAAATATCCTCTTAACACACTGTTCTCTTTCTAGTAGCTCCCATAAGCTTGGTAGAATGTAACCAGAAAAGCCCAAGATACGCTAAAAAAAGTAAGAGTTATGATAACACTCATATAAATCTAATTGTACAATAATGTAATACATCTTTAATAATATTTTTAAACATTCATTTTGATAATGTAACATATTTTTTTTACCATGCGGTAGCACTGTGCTACTTGACCCGAGTGCATCGATTCGACTGACGTTGCGATTCGCACGGAACGATACAGCGCACATGCGACGACACTGGAGGTGCAAGATAAGCATTTTTCGAATCACCAACGCGACTCCAACGACTCGTGAGTTCGTTCGCCTGCCCACATCTTCGGTCATTTGCGTTTGATTGTAACCTTTTCTACTTTTTTGTATATATTGTAGCGAGCTTAGGGTTCGTTGGATTAATTATTTTTAATAATTAAGAGCCGTTAAATCGATTTTGAATTAATGTAACACTTTATTCGTCCGCTAATAACAACCGTTACTTTTACCGTACACATAACAATTTCTTGACTTATGGCGTCTTTGACTTATCGCTTGCTTCACTGCTTACTGCTTACTTCTTACTTCTTACTTGTCTCCATGATCTGTGTGCGACGTATTTATACCGTTTCCTCATCCTGATTCGGCGTTTCGTTTCCGTCCGTCCCATAGCCTTGAATCTTCTACTGTTCATAGTCTCCAGTTTTCCATTACTTTCTAGAATATTGTTTCGATAAGCTGCTCAGTGACGGTTGTTACTACTTGGTTTGGAATTGGAAGGTCTTCCACCCACTTGCTGAAGAAATCCACGATGATCAACATGTATTTGTTGTTGTTGTTGGTTTTTGGAAATGGTCCTGAGATATCAATCGCAATTCGCTCGAAAGGGGCACCCACGTTGTACTGCTTCATAGCGCTCCTTGGTTTTGCTGTTCGTCCTTTCGTCGCAGTGCAAGTTGTGCACTTTCTACACCAAAGACTCGACGTCATCCCTCATGTGAAGCCAGTAGAATCGAGACCGTAATTTTGAAAGTGTCTTATTAACTCCCAGGTGTCCACCGGAGGCCCCGTCGTGCATTTCTGAAAGTACATCCTTCACTTTTGATGGTGGGACTAGAATCTGCAATCGATGGGATTTTCCATCCGCGGCTTCCCATTTACGCTTTAGAATTCCATCTTCCATCAGCAAGGAATTCCATTGCGCCCGATATGCCTTAAATGTTCCACCCTTGTAGAAAATATTGTTCCAAGTTGGCCGCTCGTTCTTTTCCTTGTGTTCCAGGATTAGCGACATATCTTCATCCTGAAGTTGACCTGCGCGTCTAGCATCACTCGTCCACCCATCTAGTACTTCTACTTGTACATTTCGCAGGTCGTACGCCTCTTCTTTCTCTTCCGCTCTATGACAATGTTTATAGTCTGGCTTACATGGTCTTAATAGAGCATCAGTGTTATTATGCACCTTCCCTTGACGGTGGGAAATTTGGAAATCGTCCGTTTGAAGTCGTTCGATCCATCGAGCTATTTGTCCTTCCGGATTCTTAAAATTTAACTGTTGCTTATCTTCTGGAGTAGGTCTTTTTTGGACAGCTGCTATCTTATCAGGATCCGTTTGAACTCCTGCAGATGAAACGACGTGTCCCAGGAATTTTACTCTCCTTTGGAAGAGTTCACATTTCTTCGAATTGAGCTTTAAGTTGGCCTGTCTTAGTCGTTCGAAGATGAAGCGCAGATTATTGATGTGTTTTGGTAAATTCCTTCCAACAACGATGATATCGTCCAAGTACACAAGACACGTATTCCATGTAAGTCCCCGTAGAACACTTTCCATTAATCGTTCAAACGTTGCTGGAGCATTACACAATCCAGAAGGCATTACGTTGAATTGATAAAGTCCGTTTCCGGTAGTAAACGCTGTCTTCTCCTTGTCCTCCTCCTTCACTTCCACTTGCCAGTAACCGCTTTTTAGGTCCAACGTTGAAAACCACTGAGCTCCAGAAAGGGAATCTAGTGTGTCGTTGATTCGAGGAAGTGGGTAACTGTCTTTCTTCGTAACGTCGTTTAACCGGCGGTAGTCGACACAAAATCTAGTTGTCCCATCCTTCTTCTTGCCCATGGGCACGATGATTTCTCGATGACTCCTTGCTCTTCCATCTCTCGAATCATGTTGCCTACTTCTGTTTGTTTGGCCAACGGTAGTCGACGAGGTGGCTGTCTTATAGGCCTTGACTCACCCGTGTCAATGCGATGTTTACCTATATCGGTGCGTCCGATATAGGTAAACATCATTTCCCGTCACAAAAATATCAGAAAAATCGTTCAGGAGTGATTTAACGCTTGCCTTTTCTCTGTCTGTTAATTCGATTTTCTGGGACATCAACTTATTAATCATAGAGGATGCACCAGCGGGCTGTTGAATTGAATGGTCCTCTCCCCTTGTCTGAATTGAGCTTATCATTTATACGGGTGCACATTCTGCGATTACCTCTCCTTTTCTTATTGCGGCCGGCTCCTCTGACGCATTTAGTACTCTGACGAGTACGATGTGCTTCTTCGCGTCGAGAAGGGCTTTCCCAACAAGGATGTTCCCCTTACGCTGATTTTGTACAGTTTTAGTGATGTAAAATCGATTGTCACCGGGATCACTCGAGACTGGTCCAAATTACCGAGTCTGAACGAGCTGGGATCTCATCCTCCTCACGCACATAACATTTCAGCCTTCGAAATTGTTCGTCCTGCAATGTAATAGCAACCTCCAAGTTACCAATACGCAGTGTTCTTTGTCCGATATCTAGAACAACTTGGTGCTCCTTCATGACATCCATTCCAAGAATGCATTCGTCCGTAATATCGGCAACCAAAAATTGGTGGGAGATGGAAATATTGCCCAGCACTATTATGCTCTCGACTTCTCCGTAGACTGTAGAACATTCTCCTGTGGCAGTCTTCAAAGCGTATCTTCTATTTTTATTAAGGGCAATTTTGCCCACGACATCCGGCCGAATTATGGATCTCGTTGCTCCAGTGTCAATTGTCACTGTTGTTGTCCTTGCATTAACAATCGTAGTTATAACCAAACTTTGGTTATCCCGCTGGAGTTGCGATACAGTTACGATGCTGGGGCTGCACATTCCACCAGGCGACTTTCGTCCCGTAAAGTCTGCCCTTACAAGTTTCCCGAACTATTGACCTCAGGTTGGTCCGTTGATAGTTTCCTCTTATCATTAGCACATGAAAAACAATTCTCACTTGATGTTTCATTTATTATTTAACAGCGATGTGGCCGACTTCGCCGCATGCCCAACACTTCATATCAGGTCTCGGGGTTCTCCGTTGTACATGCCCGATTCTTTGGCAGGAACATTCCTCGACGGACGTTTCTCGGACTCTATATGTACTCTGGGTAGCCAGTTTAGCAGATTCATATGCCAATGCGAACGCCAGTATTTCATTAGTCGTCTTCTTTTCCGCCAAACGAACGGCTTGTTGTAAGTCCCGATCTTGGAGTGCGAGTAAATGCATCCATTGCTACCTCGTTCAGAAATTCCTTAGTCGTATTTGAATAAGACAAGTTTGGCAATCGCTCAATATCTGCCTGCAACTGTTGAAGATTTTCTCCACGTCTTTGCATTCTGCTCCGCAGTTGCATGCGAGAGACCTGCTGCTTGTGGTTGTCTCCATACCCAGCTTCAAGGCCATCCCTTACCGCTTGGAAATCTGTTTGCTTCTCTGCTGGTATGGTTTGTAGCAATTCTGCAGCCACCCCGCGGAGTGACAAGATTAGTGATGTTGACTTTTGCTCATCCGACCACTTATTATAATTGGCTCCGGCGTCAAACTGACGTATAAATACGGAGAAGGGTCGTAAGATCTGGACCCTGATCCTTTATCCCAATCGTCTCAATTTAATTAAATTGAAAATGCTGGAAAAACACAGAATCCTGTTCGATTTCTACTTAATCACCGTTTCCTCTCTTGCTCCCTCGACTGTGCCAACTTTCTTTAGTAAACTCTTTTCAATACAAACCCTCATAACATACGTATTCTTTGCCCGCTGTACAAGCCCCCCCCCCCCCCCGCACGACTTACGGCCTCAGCGAACCAGTCTTCCGATTGCTGTGAAGTATTAACCCCAATTCATCCATTTTTGACTCCAATATTAGCACCATCACTCTAAAACACCGCTTCCTAAATGTCTCCCTCTTAGTTAGTTCCATCTCCCACCCTACTCCTCAACCTCGTAGTTAAGTTAGTAATTGATTAATTAGGTTACTTTATAAGTGAGAACGTAATATTCTTCTAAGCATGCTCTAAGCTAATAAATGGGATGTAGCCTCAATAAACTTTATATGTTGAGTTCTCACGAGGAACTCATTTGCACTCGATTGAACATTAGTGAGTTAATTTGGACAAAGAATCATAACTTGTCAGTCAATTTGGCGCAGAACAGGTTACTAGATCCGAAAACATTGACCTCCAGTCCAGTATTCGCAAAGGCTGGTGAAGAGATTATATTGTCGTGCTCATTGTCATTGTGCCTAAACCTGTTGAAGAAATTTGTTGAGTGACAATTTTCTTTAACAAACCGCTGTGTTCGAAAAGGATGTCAACATCCGGACTGTTTGACGTGTAAAAAACTCTGCGAGGTCCGCGTTGAGTTTGAATGCAGAATCTGTCAATCATTCGATAGCTTTTGCCAAAGGACTTTTGTGGCGGTTCTACTAACGCCACTGCCACCTTTTCAACTTACCCCCAAATCTTCCTGCCTTAAAGCTGTAGTGACCTTACCATTTGTCGCTTATGCAAGCACATTAACTCCCCCAACCATTCTCCCACCGATTTCATCATCTTTCAATTATGCAAATCGCATTCAACACCGCAAGCATTCTCCCACCGATTGCATCATCTTTCAATTATGCAAATCGCACCCAACACCGCAAGCATTCTCCTCACCAAGGACATTCACGCCTTCAATGCGTTATATCGTTTTTCCTGGAAAAATTGCTCTAAAGAAAACATTTTGGTTGCCATACTAGATAACCGAAATAAACAATGAAACAATCGGCCGAATTTCTGCTGCCTGCGTTGTCTGTCCCACACGTGCGCGACAGATTTTCATGTTATACCCGTACTCAGGGCGGAAACCTTCAAAGCACCAGCGCAACTCGCGCCTAGCTGCCAAGAGCCAAATTCATTGCCAGTGTAAATACTCACTGGAATTCGACCCGTGACTCCCTATGAATGCAATACGCAATTGACATGGCTGTAAACACAACCATCATTGTGTAATCATCCCAAATGCATCCTAATCGCCAGCGCGATATTTGAACAGCTGCACATATTTCTTCTAAAAGACGTTCTATCTTGTGAATGTGCATTCCCATGGTTCGTGCACCCATGAGCTCGCATCACGAGCAAACAAAGTGATCCGCGCGCAAATGGACACACCCTCGTTAGGATCTATGTACTGGAGATCCACTCCTATTGGTCGAGCCAGCAGGAAAATTTCATTGTCTTTCTCACCACAGCGCCCAACTCACCCCAACCGAAGGGAAAGTAGTTTAGTCGATGTGAGTGTTTCAAAACGGACGAGTGTGTAATAATTTACGTAGGAGTCGAGGAAAGATAATAACTCAGAGTTGTCCGAATTTACCGAGTGCACGGAATCGACCGGGTTCCCTGTAATATTGCTAATTGAGACGTGTAGTTACAACTTAAAACAATCAAAGTCACTTGTGTAGTTACAACTTAAAACAATCAAAGTCATTTGTATAGTTACATTTTAAAACAAATAAAGTCCCTGCGCTGTGTAATATAAGAACTAACATTAATAAAAGTCACCATATACCATCAACCATTTCCTGGAGTTTTATTTTCTTTGCTGGAACAGTGGCAGTAACCAGTTGCACATCTGGGTGTTTCTGTAAATATCCTGAGTGCGTCGGTAAAGTGAGCTTGTCAGGAAATTTTAGTCAACCCGTGCCAATGTCGGCACATAATTAAGATAATACCTACAATTTCCTCTTTCAGAAAATTACCGGACAGTGGCGACCAACCCCATTACGAATCTCTCCTGAAAATTGGCAGGATGCAGCGTTCTAGCGCCCACAGATACTGAAACCAAAGAAGATGCACATGCACAAGAGCCGTATGAATAGTTTTATTTGATTCCAAAAAAATCGTCAATCAGGATGATATCGACTGATGTCCTTCATCGTTCGTGGGTGATAATTCAACGTATACTGAGAGACATGTTTTTGACGACAACACTCCAGCCCACAAAGCGATGTTTGTTCCTAAGTTTTTCATGGGAAAAGCGAGTGCAATCCTGGATCACTAGCAAACTTCTGGTCGGTCTGGAAAGATCATCGGTACGAGGTCATTAAGGACATACGACGTGGTGTTAAAATTGTACCTAGATCGTATATCGCACCGAGGACAGTGCTCTGAACTTTCACATGTCTGTTGTCGAAACTTCAAAGATCGTAACACTGCAAATCGCCAAGAGATTGCAGTGTGAAATTTCAAACAAGCAGTTCAACGATACCGGGACTCGCTGTTTATTTAGGCATCTTAAAACCATTACACTAAAGGTCGATGCCTTCTTTTCAACATTACTCCACAAAAAACAATACCTTCGTTCGATGAACTTAGCACCGTACAAGAGCTAATGCCTTTACTCTTAATGATGTACATTACATTCATCAGCATCGTACCAAGCATGTATAGGAGCACAATTACGCCTAAGGTCATGCCATATCACTACTCGCACCTCCCAGCACTCTCAACTGCGTCTAGCGGAAACAATAAGTTTATCAAAACCTTGGGTGCCAGTTGTTAAGTGTTCTTGTCTTTTCTTAGCTCATTTCATAAATTTCATTTTCATTGTCATGTAGGCTGCGTCATTCCTCTGTCCAGATTTAACAACACAACATACCCTATCGAACACACTTCGGCTGCCAAAATTATCGCCCTGTATACGACCCAAACAATCTTAAGCCTATTTTATCATTTTATCGCCTCTACATACCGTAAATCCATCGCTCTGAATTATCTACTGCTTGTGGAGGTAAACTCACGTGCATATATTCATATGCCTGAGTCACTTAACGCCAGTTCAGGTTGAATCTTGGGTCGTGACAGTTGTACGAGTATATTGAAGGCAACATTCGTTGGAGGAAAAATGTCGTATATATCAACGATCCGTACTTACCTGTTGTTAGCTTTAGTCGTGTTCATTTGCCATCAAGCTTCCTCAGATGGAAATCAGAAGCTCGAGGTTAAAATCTACTACGAAGCCCTTTGCCCCGATAGCATGCAGTTCATTACCAACCAGCTGAGACCATTCATCACTGGTAAAGGCCATTTCGACGACGCAACACTAGATTTCGTCCCCTATGGTCATGTCATGGTATGTAATGCTCTGCCATCGATCGTGTGGATTCTCATCTGATTATACGTTCCCGGGATTCTTTATTGTAGTCTTACCGGGACCCTGACAGCGGTGAAAAAATTCTTCAATGCCAACATGGACGAAAGGAGTGTGAATTGAATGCCCTCCATGCTTGTATCATTGAGAACTACACACCACAGGAATCGTATAACATGATCACTTGTATGATGAGCGGCTTCCATACGAAACCATATAAAGTAAGTTCTTCACAATTTGAATGGAACGCATTTGAAAGGCTAAATTTCGTTTGTATCTTGCTTAGTGTGCCGAACAGTATGGACTTGACATTAAAACGGCTAAAAACTGCAAAGAAGGTAGATCTGTCCCCGATATTTTGGAAGTGTATGGTAATGATACGGACTCCATAAATCCATCCTTTATACCAACGATCACATTTGAGGGGGTGAGTAAATCAAGTTGCGCCAATGTGGTTCCAGGTTACAAATTTTTCTTTAGTTTGAATTTGCTCGGAGTTTTTTTCTTATGTTTTCGTCACAAAATACTCGTTGCTAGTAGAACAAAGTGGTGAAGTCGAAGAAAGAAAAGAGAAGTGAGCTATTAATAATTAAACATTGAATAGTCTAATCTACGAACGGCTGGTAAATCATTAGCCTAATTTATACAATATTTTAGCAATTCGGATGAACGTATGAGTGTATCATAATGTGTATATTGTTGAGTGCCTAACTCGAGGTACTATGGCATGTGGTGAGAATATTTCAGAAAACATTTGATCAAATTCAAGAATTGCTAATTGTTTAATTGACTGAGAGTGAGCGATGAGCAGAGAACACAAAATAGAAGAATAACTTTTTTTGTATGGACTGTAAGTTGTATCAATATTTTTATAATTTGTTGACTAACAGTTTGTGCTCAATTTGTGGTGGTTAATTGTTTGTGCTGCTGCTGCTTTACCTGCTGCGAGTGCTGTTCCAGTAAAGTCCTCAATTAATTTGCACCGACAACTAGTTTCATCGATTGGTTTAGTAGGGCAAATTCAACCGAGCTGATGATTTAATACACTGCTAGAAAAACTATGTTTTATAGTAGGTTTGTTTCAGGGAGCGTGTCTCCTTGTCCTGAAAAGGATGAGGGATCTCCTTAGACTGCTCCTGAAAAACGTACTACAAAGGGGTCGTCGCAGTACTTCCTCAGATCCTGAGGGAAGAGCAACGTCCTTAGTTTGGTCATGCCGTTTTTTTTAGTTCGACCTCAGTCCTCGTCTCCGCAGGTTTCCGTGGGGGCAGGTGATACTCCGAATCTAAAAGAGTGTCTTTTGTGGAAGTACCACAGCTTTACTCACCAGTTGTTCGCTTTTTTCCTTTGGTATATACAAGTGTTTATTTCTTTTATAAATAGTTCTCCTGGGCACTTCCTTCAGGGACACTGCTCGGTATTCTACTGCGGCTTCGCTCCTGGGGTACTTCCTCCAGGGACAATGAATAATATTATACTGCGGCCCGGAGATCACTTTACTATTCCTTTATAAAGGAAAACAAATCGAGATTTGTATCCCAAAAATGCACAGTTTCTTATAAGAATCTCGATTTTTGTATCCTGAGTGAGATGCTCAGTGTTTACTTAAGAAAAGAATTCAGTTTCTTGAATTCTTATGAAAATATTGTGCAGATGTGGATATGTAAAGGGATTCGGTTTTCTGTTTGTTTAATTTGATGGAATTTTTCCAGATAGAGATAACGATCTCTGGATTTTGAATTTTGCTGATGCCGTGGGGCAAATGTGAAACGATAAACGAATATTTGATTCGTTTATTGTGAATTTTGATTTTAAAGTGGATTTTGGATTAAATTATGCCGTGAGGGCAAATGTTAAGCGATAAACGGATGTTTGGTTCGTTTATTGTGAATTTTGGATCATGTTTGGGTTTTGATTGGATTTTAGGTTTTGGAGCATTATTGCTGGAATTTGGATGTAGGAATGGGGGAAAAGGGTGGTAGGGCTTTTTAGAGCACTACAGTTTCACTACAGGAAAAAGATATTTATGACAAAACTGTTGAGAAATTTACACTCTGTTAAATTTTTGTTAGTCATTTTTGAAATAGTTTGGTTTAAAAGTAGCAAAAAAAGCACGACAGTATCCTGCGTCGCACAATTTGTTTTTATTTATTTATATCCAATTATATGGCTAACTTAATATAAATCTCCTGTTTACACACTCTATTAATATTTGAACTATAAATTCTTTAGACATTTTTTAGCGTCTCTAAATATAGCAATTAAATTAACTTTTCACATGGTTTTAACCATGACTGACCTTAGCAAACTGTTACATATTACGTTGCACGCAATTAATATACTATAAAACAAATATAGAACGCACACACGATTTGCCGGCTACCCTACCAGCTTTTCTCGGCTATCTGGTTGTCCGTCCTAGTTGGTCCCGTTGTTGTATGTCTTTGATCCTTGTCCAATTTGTGCTGTAAATAGTTCTCTTGTCTAATATTAAAACAACAGGAAAACATAGGTAAACACACTTTTTTATTAACTATTATTCCATGTATAAATTAATTATCACTATTATTCCAAACATTTGTTTTTCTAATTGTTCGCATTTAAATTTGCACTTTTTTTTTTAAACTTGTTTTATATAAGAACTATCTATTATTCTAATTGTTTGTTTTTAAATGTGCGTTTCTTTTTGTCTTCAACTTGTTTTAAATAAAAACCGTCGATTATTCCATGTATAAATTAATTATCACTATTATTCCAAACATTTGTTTTTCTAATTGTTCGTATTTAAATTTGCACTTTTTTTTAAAACTTGTTTTATATAAGAACTATCTATTATTCTAATTGTTTGCTTTTAAATTTGCGTTTCTTTTTGTTTTAAACTTGTTTTAAATAATAACTGTCCATTATTCCATTTTTAAATTAACTATCACTATTATTCCAAACATTTGCTTTTTTAATTGTTTGTTTATAAATTTGCACTTTTTTTAAAACTTGTTTTATATAAGAACTGTGTATTACCCTAATTATTTGCTTTTAAATTTGCGTTGCTTTTGTTTTAAACTTGTTTTATATAACGACTGTTTATTATTCCGTTTTTAAATTAACCATCACTATTATTCCGAACATTTGTTTTTCTAATTGTTTGCTTTTAAATTAGCATTTCTTTTCGTTTTCGTACACAAAAGGCACCATTGGCCTTGGGAACTTTTAAGGACGAAAAATATGTTGAAGGAAAATATTTCTGATTTGTTGCGAGAAAGCAAAGGGAAAGGGTTTGAAACTATACGTCTGTATACTTTAATCGAAAATATGATTATTCATAAATGAATAGACTGTACTTTTCGTACACAAAAGGAACCATTGGCCTTGGGAACTTTTAAGGATGAAAAATATGTCGAAGGGAAATATTTCTGTTTAGGAAAAATGTATTCGGCATAAAAAATGTTTGTGATGTGGGAAATGTCTACTTATGAGAAATGTGGATAATTAGGACGCGAATTAGCATAGTTATTTGGGGCGACTTTTATCATTTGCTGTCAGTTATTATTCATAAAACTGATATATTTTACCTAAGTTGTGGGGGTTAATTATTGTACCAGACATGGGCACTAGTTCAACTCAAACACTTACCATTGGTTTCTCTGAAATTTTGCCACGAAATAAATCAACTCCAAACAAGCGAAGAAATAAATAGGCACACAAGTATTTCGATATCAAGAGTTCTTTATTTTTATCCACGAGTTCACAATGTTAATATCACTTAATCCTTTGCGATGACGCCTGCACTCCTTCAGGATTGTTGAAAGTTTTAACACAAAGTTCACTTAAAAAGAACAACGAATTTCTTGACTTATTGACCGAAAGGAAAAACGGCACTCCAACTCGAGTATTTTAACGGTGGAAAACGAAACTGGCTACTTAGTTGCGGGCTGGTAAAAGGGGAACTTTAAACGGGTGCGACTGTCCACTGCGGTAATATGAATCTGACTCCCGAGCTGGGCGACGTTGATCCAGCCTCTGGTGGTTGCGATGAGTTTCCACGTATGTCATCGCAAGGAAAAACAATATTTCCAGATAGGGTGAATATCTTTTGTTCTGCAAGAAAGACACACGAAACACTCACTGGGCGCAGGAAAGGAAAAACAAACATGCAGCTGGTCAAGTATGATGATCTGTGTACGGGCTGGCTGTATCGCCACAGTACGATAGGGGGTCGTTTTTTGATTGACGTTAAGTCAACATAGCTTCGCTGAGTCGGCAAAGGCTACTAGATTTGGGTGCATGTTCATTTTAGGCATTGGATAATGCACAGGAATGTAGGCATGCAGGCAAAACTAATTTCTTCTGTTTACGTAGAGTACATAGAAACGTTTCGTTTAGAAAAGCCAGCGTGAGAATAGTGGCTGGTCGTTGTTTAGACAACGAATCATTAGACATGATCATGGGTATGATTGTTTAACGTCAATCATATTCGTGCCCAAACCCCATGATCGCGAACCTTGGGATTGGGGCAATATTCACTCATGAACCGTAGCAAGAATACCGGCTACAGCTGTGTCAACAATTACGCTGGCTAGCGAGTATTTATCGTTTATAATTGCTGACAAGCCGAGCCGATTGTCTGGCACGGTTCATGTAATATGAATGAAATAACTCGTTTGATGTGCATGCCTGCTGGCGTTTTACTTTCAGGTGAAAGTTATAAGTTTATATTTTATATTTTATATATTATAAGTGGTTTATGGAGTGAAGGAAAAGTAGGTTGTTTTAAAGAAATGGATGGTTCTTTAGGAAGGCTTTAAAGAACCGCCACAAAGTCCTCGCGATATGAGAATTTACTCTGACGCCAAAACACTGTTTTTTACAAACACATTATAAACACATTTAAGAAAACAAAATTTTATATGCTTAAATTAAACGCTAATGTGAGAATTTACTCTGGCGCCAAAACACTTCTTTTTTTTGGTAAGCACATTCTATTTATTGGCCTGTAGGAACCCGGCCCATCTTAATCTTCGCACTCTTACTATTGAAGGTTTGTGGTTAGAGCTTCCAATTCGTGGTTATGGAGTTTCCTCCATTGTACTGCCTCCTCGTTATATTTACCGCCAAAGATACCCCTTACAACCCTATTCTCGCAGAATTAGTTTTCTTCCCGTTTTGTGAGAGTCCATATTTCGCATCCACATAGGACAATCGGCATAATTATGGTTCTATAGAAACGGAGCTTTATATTACGTAATAGCAGTTTGGATTTCAGCAGTTTACTGACTGCACGCCAACTAGCGTTGCCGGAGTGTAGTCTTCTGTTGATTTCCTTCGACATTTCGTTACTGGTCGTCAGTGTCGTTCCTGGATATTCAAATTCTTTAACTTTTTCAAATATCTTGCCTCTGACGTTTATGTGTGTGCCCTGAGGTCCATCTGCTCTCGCCGTTATTATGTATTTTGTTTTGTCTTCATTTATTTCTAGGCCCACCTCTTCTGCCGCTTGCATGATGGTTTCCCAGTTTTTACTTACTGTTTCTAGATTATCCCCCAAAACGGCGATGTCATCCGCATATGCGAGCAGTTGTGTGACGCCGTTCAGGGATGATCCGGGTTGTTGCCTTGCACCTTTCTGATGACATACTCGAGCAAAAGGTTAAAGAGACATAGTGAGGGGTCATCCTCCTGTTTTAGTCCGTCTCGGATTTCAAGTGGTTCTGAGAGGTGGTTTTCTATTCTAACCCGCCCTTTTTTTTCGTTCATGCAAATTTGAATGAGGGCGGCATATTTTTTCAACTACAATATGGTAAAGTCTTTACCTTGTGTTGTTGATAACTCTAAGTAGTACGTGTGTAAACCGATAAAACTCTGTCGTAGGAGACAGAACCACAAGAAAGGCAAAACTGTAGTTGAGAGTAGCTTTATTAATTGATTATATTGTTGATTGGACGAGAGCCGATGGTGTTCATTCGATGAAGGTTGATTGCAGACTGACTGATTGGCATAACTGCCAATTCAAAAAGCGACGCTATGACACCATCGTGGTGACAATCGGCCAGTTGGTGGCAGCTGCTGCGCAACTGGTATACATACGAATGTACTAGATTTCTCCAGCACATTTCAGCACATTTAATTGCCAATCCGCAACATTCCGCCCGCCTTCGCCAGTCATTGGGGAATCATTTTGTTCCACGAGACGGTGGCTAGGGGCCGGGAGTGTGCGGTCTGCTGGTGGCGGTTTGTCTCGGTCGGCTGTCCACTTTCACGTGGATGATCGGTTGAGAGGGGGCCGCCCGCCCTGAGGAGCGTTGGAGGCTTGGGGGTCTGGGATGGCCCGTATGATCGATGGCCGGATGGTATGGTGGGTGCTGCGCCTGTTAGCACCCATCCCAGTTCAGTGGCCTGCGCGACGAGGCCGGTACGTGGGTCCTTCCTTAGACCGTCCATTATGAGAGTGGGGTAGTACATGTCTCCCCCAATGATCATGTCCAACTTATCGGCGGAGGCGATGTTTGGATCTGCAAGTTCCAGATCCGCCACGAACGAGAGATCCCTCGTCGTTGATTGTGATGGTGGTGCATACACCGATAGCCCTGGCAGGATGAGGGGCCTCAGTGTCCATTGTATCGAGCCGTGGAGACGAGAAGTGGTTCTGATGGCGGCCCGAGTCCTGGTGGCAAGGCCACGAGTGCCCCCAACACCGTAGGTGGGGACGGATGCTGCTTGGCGTCGGAGGTGCAACCTTCGGGCGAGTGATGTTGAAATGAAGGTGCCACTGGAGCAGGGGTCCAGCAGAGCACGGACTTCAATCCTCTGTTCGGTGTCCGACGTTACGATGACTCTGGCTGTTGGCAACAACGCGGAATGCTGTCAAGGGGTGCTGATTGTATGTGCGCAAGCCCCTTCTTGACGGTCGATCCGGGGGGCGGATCCTTTGGCTCGTTGTGGCGGTGATGTTATCCCTTCGATGGCGATAGACCGGACATGCAGCAGGGTGTGATGTCTCCGCTGTCATCGACGGCACGTCTTGCTGGAGTGGAAGTCGCGCAGGCGGTGGCGACCCAAACAGTTGGTGGACATGTTTCTTTTGTGTGCGAAGGACTTCCGACGGCCAGGTGTGAGTGATCGGAAGCCCTCGCAAGCGTAGATAGGGTGTGAGGCCCCGCAGAATGTGCATGGCGCCTGTTGCCTTAGGGGTTCCGGCGGTAGTCCGTCTATCGGGACACGGGTCTGATTGATCATTGGGCCGGCGGCATTCTGGTCTGTTTCTTGGGTGGGACTCACTGGTCTGGGGTGCGGTTCCTTTTTCGCTGGCTTAGTGGCGACCATTGGCAGCTGCACTGAGGGCAGCTCGCTAGGGTGGCAGCGATTGGCGCTGTTGGCCATGGTTGGGGAGGCTGAATCGAGAGCGTGCTGGGCCTCGAGGAGCTTCGTCTGTTCCTCGAGGTATATTTCTTCGCTCTCGCAGATGAAGTCCTCCGCGAAGTAGTGATGCTGTTGGTTGGGCTCATTGCCCTTCTGGGGTGGTTCCGCAATGGTTGTCGGCACGGCTTCGGTGGCCCTATCCGACATATCGACTAGGTTAGTCGGTGGGCCTAGTGGCACGCCAGGCGTTTCCATTTTCTTTGCTCTTTCCTCAGTATTTTGCTTTATCGGCGTTCTGCGTTCAATTCCTTGGAGCTGGCAGTGATCTCGTCCGCCCTCTTCTGGTGGCAGCGGTTCTAATATAAGATCATGGTCGACCGCTTGCCCCGCACTCCTTTGTTCAAGTGGCTCCTCATTCTCATTGAGCGATTCACCTAACAAAGGTGATTCAGAAAACAAATATTTAAGGGGTGATCTATAGCTGGTATGGAATGAAGGATATAGCGTTTTGTCTCTGCCCAGCAACTTCGCCTCTTGGTCTGGGGGAACATTTTCCTTATTATCGAGAAGACATGAAGTTGAGTCGTTAGCTTGTAAAATAACATCACATGCAATCCCCTCTAACACGATCGGAGTAGTTTCGGCACTGTTAAACAACTCATCGGACGGGTTGTCTACCAAAGCTTCTTTGTCATTATTATCATTAAGCCCAGCAACCACTGCACCTGGACTCTCTCGGCTGTCGTCTATTACATCGGAAAATTCAAATTTGTCTTTTGCCTTTTGGCATTCGTCGGAATCAAATATTAAATTTAAACCTGACTCATGGATAGCACTGGCGTTTAAGCGTCGTTTTATTTGACTTACTTGGCTTGTGGGAGTGGAACACTTCGCTGGGAAGTCAACTGCAATATTTTTGGAATTCTTCTTGACCATAGCTGCATCGACTGTTCCCTTCTTCACTGTTAATAAACCGGGTTCGTCGGTACCGTCAACCGGTTCTAATGTGTTGTTTAGATCAATGTTGATGTCTTCATTAAGAAGGGGTGTTTCACAGTCGTTATCCCTAGTAATTTCAGTCGTCCTTGATTTGTGTCGAGGTGGGTACACAACTGGATTGTTGCAATTACGGCGCAGAGAGCACGACTACGCGAAACGTTTTTGATTGATTGATGAATCTTCGTCTGCGAATCTTCGTCTGCGTTGCTGAGCCTTTATCGGTTGCAATTCACTGCAATTTTGTTTGTTGAGGTGCAGTTGTATTGTGCCGCGAACTGAGCGGCGATGAGACGATACAAATCGGCACTGGATCCGTTTCGAAGGACCAAAAAATGTTGTAATAGAGGCGGCCGAAAAAACTCTGTCGTAGGAGACAGAACCACAAGAAAACCAAAACTGGGTTTGAGAGTAGCTTTATTAAATGATTATATTGTTAATTGGACGAGAACCGATGGTGTTCATTCGATGAACAGTTGGTGAGCCGTCTCTCCGTATTCCCAATTCTTTTCCAGCAGTTGACTTATTGTGACCATTTGGTCGCTTGTTGACCGGTTCCTACGGAATTCGCAATTGTAGTCTCCGAGTATTTCTTCTGTCTTTGTGTTGTTATAATTTAAATTGTTATAACAATTAATATCGATTTTGGGTCACAAAACTTACCCCTGCGTTGCTCCTTGTTAGCAAAGTTGATGCCCGCGGTTATGTGCACGCTTTCAATTGAAACCATGAATGATGAACACATCTATTAGTTTTATTTTTTCAACTGTTTGTATTTATTTAAACTAATTATCATGATAACATTCAGTATTCTTTCATTAATTATTCGTAAAATTTACACATTCATTAGTATTTCTTTTTTAATTCTTTCTTTCATTAATTATTCGTAAAATTTACACTTTCATTGATATTTCTTTTCTAATTCTATGAAAGTGTAAATTTTACGAATAATTAATGAAAGAAAGAATTAGAATTAATGAAATTATTCGTAAAATTTACACTTTCATACGAGGGTTGCCTCTTATGTTTCGGGATTTGGCAACCCTAGTGTTGCAATCCCGCAATTGACAGCTCTGTCGTAAAGTTGGACATTTTTGAGGTTATACGCACTCAGAACGTTTTGACATACGAGCGCTATTTGTGTTGTTTACAGTAACTTAAAAGATTCATCTCGGCCCAAAAATGGAATTAATTCGTCAACATTTTCGTGCGATTATTTTTTACAACTTTCGGCGTGGATTAACTCAGCAATAGT
This sequence comes from Microdon myrmicae, assembly GCA_963931805.1. Lineage (NCBI taxonomy): Eukaryota > Metazoa > Arthropoda > Insecta > Diptera > Syrphidae > Microdon > Microdon myrmicae. Next base: position 52,101,556 of record OZ007499.1, on the reverse strand, counting down.
GCATGGATGAACTTAATTCAATTTTTGGCGATGAAGTTCCATCAAGGACCAGTGTTTATCGATGGTATGGTGAATTCAATCGTGGTCGTAGTTCGATCCAAGATGAATTTCGTGAAGGTCGTCCAAAATCAGTTGTTGTTCCGAAAACCATTGATGCTGTGCGCGAACTGATATTGGAAGATCGATGTGACCTATCGTGAGATTGAGACAACCTTAGGGACCAGCATACATTCAATATTGCATAAACATTTGACTGTCAAAAAAATTTGTTCGCGTTGGATCCCACACAATTTGTCAATCACCCAAAAAAAGTCTCGTGTCAATTGGTCGAAAGAAATGCTCAAAAAATACGGTCGCGGTGCTTAGAAACACGTCTATGACATCGTGACAGGTGATGAATCGTGGATTTACGCGTGAGCCCGAAAGTAAACAGCAGTCGACTGTCTGGGTGTTTCAAGATGAGCCAAATCCAACAAAAGTTGTTCGCGCACGAAGCACTTCCAAGCAAATGGTCGCCTGTTTTTTCGGAAAAACTGGACATGTCGCAACCGTACCACTAGAACAACGCAGAACAGTCAATTCTGAGTGGTACACAACCATTTGTTTGCCAGTTGTCTTCCAAGAAATCAGGAAAACCAACCGCCGAAGACAGATCACTCTTCACCACGACAATGCGAGCTCTCACACATCGGCTGCGACAACTGCATTTTTGAGCACCCAAAACATCGATTTGATGGGTCATCCGCCGTATAGTCCTGACTTGGCACCGAATGACTTCTTTTTATTCCCGTACGTAAAAAACAAACTGAGAGGTCAACGTTTTTCGACACCTGAAGAAGCGGTTGCTGCATTCAGAATGCATGTCTTGGAGATTTAAATGAACTTAATTATTTAACAGCGTTGTCTTCGTGTGGAAAAAACACCCTTCTTATTCATGAGTACTGGTTGGTTTTCTTTTTGCGAATTTTTCGATTACTCTGTGGAACTGCTTCGCCACTTTCCAAAAACTCAGAATTCATAATCCCAACAACGCACACAGCACCACCTTCCGTGTTTAACACTCAAAGGGATTGGGGTCGCGTGACAAAAGCCAATGGTACGTTCGTTTTCTTTACCAGTACATCGTCCACTTTAGGTCACACGTCTATATCCGGTACAAAATTGGCGTTTCTTGTTCCTGGTGAGCAAGGAAGAGCAAATATTAAGTCGCTGGAGTCGGTTTAGTCAGCTTGCGGGGACCCATCTTCTCATCTCTTTCCCGTCTGATGCATGTGCACACGAATAATTTCATTAATAACCCCAAATTTTTGAGAAAGTTCCTAGCGTGTTTGTCTACAATCCTCTTCGGTTGCTGCCTGTAATTGGTTCAAATAGGGAGATTTTGGTCTAGTCGTACGAGGTCTAACTTCAAATGTCTGATCAGTAGCCGTAAAGGTCTGAAACCACTTTTGAACTGTTTGTTTACTAACAGTATCCTCTCCGAACGTTTCACACATTTTTCCTGTTGCGTCGGCAGTTTGTGCACCCAATTTGAATTCGTACAGTAAACAAGCCCTAACAATTGCGTTGGACACAGCCATAGTTAATTATGAATTTCTGAACTGTCGTTCTCAACAGGTTCTCTAAGTTGGCCGAAGTAGCGTGTCGGTACATAACCTTTCAGAAAAGCTCTAATAGATGTACCCTCAGTGGTGGATCGAATTACTATAGCATGAAAACTAACGTCCGTTTTAAAAACCGCCCCAACTTCCTTGTTTACCTGATAGAAATGAGATTTTTGAAAAAGATATGTTAGGCTACGATGTTGGTGGTTGGCGAGCAACAAACCGCTAGGGTTGTCTCATAATTCCACTCGGTTAATTAATTAATAATTATAATTAATGATTTATTGTTCATTTTTTTGCTGACCTCTCCCCATTTTTCCTGCAATTTAATATTTGTGTGGTGTCTTCCTGATGGAACACAAATTCTGGTGAATCGCTAGATCCAAATGGTCCAATTGTTTCCAGTAGAGGTCCCAATTTAGTCTATGGCCTTATGAATGTAGCTTATACGAGTAGTATATGATTGCCTTCCGTTCCCTACACACGTAATATAAGATTTTAGGCACAGTAACATGTTAGTATTTTGTAGCATTAACTAGCGAATTTGTTACCCAGCGGCTGAAGTAGCACACGGTCATCAATTGAACGTTTGAATGTACAAACTTATGAATGTTTCAATCTCCTTACAAGTTGCTTCATTGACGTAAATATATTCGACTTACATCGCTGCGTAATTTTACTCAATAAAAACAGCCTGCTCCTGGCCAACATTGAATAATTTGCCCATCATTACCAATATTAATTATGTAACAATTCCGGGTTCTCGCTGCTTAATCTATGAACGCGTGTAAATTAGATTTAAGACTAAAGTTATGATACGATACAAAATTACTGTATTATGGGTTGTTCAGTGTTTAAACAAATTTGACTTAATATTATGTTAATTTTTAACAGTGGCATACAATTAAGAAGATCTGTTGAACAAATGTACGATCAACTCGTTTTGTAGGCTTATACACCAATATTGTTGGACACATTTAGAGGCACACCTGAGTTTTATTCTTTATTCAGTAAAAGCATCACCAGCATTGATGGCGTCCTCAAGTCGTCATATGAAACGTGAGTAAACCGAAAGTAAACGATCATTAGTGTCGTTGACCTAGATTAATGTGGTTGATTAGGACTCCTTTCCAGTTATAGAGCTGAAAATAACTTGATGTTGATTTCCACTTCTACAAAGTCTGCTTTCAGGGTTGGGATTTTATTGTGCTGATGTTAATGGTATGGTACTTAATTTGGATTGTGTAAAGATGCTGTGAGCAAAGGTTGATTAACGAATTTTATCTTTATTATAAACACGTGAGAACAATCGATATGAACCTCTGTGAGACTTTTGGGATCTATTATAATGTGAATATTTTAATCAACGGGATGAAACCGTGTCTTAACTTACATTGACGGGGGTCACTGGCTCAGGTTTTTATATAGATTTACAGCATGGTGGAAAGGATCATGATTATTTTATATTGAAGTTTATTTCCTTTATTGGCCATCGGATAAACGGGGATGAAATCTCATTTCTCAAGCATAGATTCTTTCGACCAAAAATCATGATAATATATGGGCTTAAGCGGTATACCAGGGATAGCTAACCTTTTTGGAAGGAAGGCGGGCACAACAATATTTAATGATATTTTATGTTTATTGTTATCTTATTTTTACATAGATGGCAAATGATCAGTAATAATAAAATAAAACCATACAAGATGACTCTAAAATTCTATAGAATTTGATAAAATTATAACTTTTTATAGTGAAACTAAGTAATAATTTTGTTATATAGTATACAGACTTATTAATGTCAATAAATAATTACTTGGAGATTTCATCTAATAAATAAGTGATTAAAAAAAAATCCGTCAAAAAAATCTGTGGAAAAAAGTAAAAAATAAAATATTTTAATTTATCCGGAATTCTGTCGTAGGTGGATAAGTCGCCACAGACGCAGGGTTGCGTACTCCTGCTCTACGCAAACATATACACCATTGCTTTAAAAACTTGTATAGTTAGCTGTTCGGTCCTTGCACCTTAGGGTCGTTTTCCACATTTTAAAATTTTATTTTGTGAGCAGTTATTGTATCTTTTAAAACAATATACAATACGTCGCTCAAATCAAGCAAAGCCTATTTGGCGGTTTTTGGTTGAGCGTTTACCGCCAAACACTGTTTAAATAAAAGTCACTTTAGTTTATTATTTTTGTTACAATTATCTTAATTAATTAATTTTTTTCTATTTTGTTTTATATTTGACGAACTCGCGCGATGCACTTGACCGACAATTTGTAGTCTCCTTGGCCGTTCGTCTATACCGTTCGACTGTTGCTTTTTGACCGGTGAATCTCTCCCTTGGGACTGGCTCAAGGAAAGATGGCGAAGATTTTTTATTTATTGTCTACATTGTTATCGCATGGGTATTTCAGTGGTTGTCAGCAAATGGATTTACAAACAAATTCGGTTTATTTTCCGATGTCGTTCAGTAGTCGTAGAGGTGTGGGGAAGAAGTATATTGCGCCAGGCATGGGCACTCGATTCACTTCCTTCCTCTATCATAATTGTTCCGCCGAATACAACACTGAGCAACGCTGCAAAAGGTTTACCAGGAACGGAGTAAGAAACATACAGGTGGGATGTAACAGGGTGTTTAATTTTTAATTTAATTTACGTATCAGCTCCAACTAATAGTTCGCCGGAAATATCCAAAAATAAAAGCGCTGATTAGGAGTTGTTTGTTAACTTTATTTTAAATCGGAACAGAAGACGCACTTAACAACATTAGTTTTACGGTTCGTATAATTCTTTCTTAATTTTAACAAATTCGTGGTAGCAAACTGAGGAGGCAATTTTACTTGTACAAACGAATACATTTTTGAAGTTGTAGGATGCGACTCTCGACTTTTGAGTATATGAACGCGACTCTCGACTTTGAAATATCTGCATCTCCGTGCGCACCGGGGAGCGGGAGTGAACCGACCGTCGCGATCGGTGGTTGTATTTAGACTCAATGATTCAACCCTCGTTTGGGATGAGTTTGTGGTGTGGTGGTAGATATCCTCTCCACTAAGGATATGTTTTTACTTACCACCAGAGAAACGTAAAGTCTCTCTTGGTGGCATAGAAAACTAGATCTTGTAATGAAGATCATAGTGGTATGTGTGTGATCGTTTAGATCTGTGTTGTTTACTAATGCGCGAAGGCAATGGCAACACAAAGCAGGCAGGCGGCAAGGACAAAGGGATCAAGAAGATCGTTGTCCATGAAGTGCATCGCGGCTAGATAAATAGACGACGATGCATCGAAGAAATGTGGTAAAAGAAAAGATGAGACGAGGGCATCATAAAAGTCTTAGATGAGTGATGCCCTTATTGTTGTGCTTCTTGTAGGGGTTTTTATTTTCAGGAAGCGTGTCTCCTGGTCCTTAAAAGGATAAGGCGATCTCTCAAAATTTGACCGCTCCTGAAAATTTGTCCTACAAAAGGGGCCGTTGCCGTGCTTCCTCTGAGTTCAAAGGGAAGAGCAACGTCCTTTGATTCGGCCTTCGTCCTGATATCTTCACTTGGTCTTCCGTGGGGGCCAGGTGATATTTAGATATCCGTGGAAATTAAAAGTCGTCTAGTTTCCTTTTCGAATATGATTTTATTATATTATTCAGGATTTTCCTGGGGTACTTCCTCCAGGGACTGTGAATTTAGACTGCGGCCCAGAGATCACTTGACTATTCCTTTATAAAGGAAAAGGAATCGAAAATTGTATCCCAAAGATACACATTTTCGTGCAACAATCTCGATCTTTTGGATATTTCGAGCGAGATGTTGTATTTACATAAGATAAGAAATCAATTTCTTGAATTCTTATGAAACTATCGCGCAGATGTGTGAATGTATCTGCTTTTGAGTTTTTTTTTGTTTAACTAAATGGAATTTTTGGGATAGTGATAACGATCTCTGAATTTTGGATTTGGATGATGCTGTGGAGCAAATATAGAACAATAAACGAATATTAGATTCGTTTATTGTAACTTTTAATTTTTATTTGGATTTTTGGGTCAATAATGCCGTGGGGGCAAATGTTAGGCAATAACGAATATTTGATTCGTTTATTGCGAATTTTGATATTAGTTTTGGTTTTTTGATTAAATTATGCCGTGGGGGCAAATGTAAAGCGATAAACGAATATTTTGAATCGTTTATTGCGAATTTTGGATTTAGTTTTGGTTTTTCAGGATTTTGATAGGATTTAATGTTTTGGTGTAGGATTTCTGGGATTAGGATGTATGGATGGGGAAAAAGGTGGTAGGGCTTTTTAGAGCACTACGTTATTAAATATACGAATAGCCATTGGGCAGGGTGCTAATGGTTGCGATACTTTATACAATGAAAATTGTATGTCGTATCTTGGGTCGGTGGCTGAAACGAATTTGCTTGTATTTGTATATGCTGGATAATTCGTTTGGTGGCTAAGCACGAAGTTGTGATTGTTTGTTCGTTGGAAAACAAATCATGGGTGAATCTATTGCAGCTCGGTAAATAGCCGTGTTGCTATTAAGCTGGTGATGCTAAAGCAATTTAGGTATACGATGGGTGGTCGTGTACCGTATCTAGCTGAATTTTTATGCATGTTTACATGCGAAGGAATTCGGTTTATGACACTAGACGCTAGTGTTTGCTTTTGTCCCTTGGACAAGAGGCTGCCGAGGCTGTGGAATTGCCAGGGACATGCGGTGTGCAGGTGGACAGCGGAATTGCTTGGCATACCAGAGTGCCGGATGATTAAGGGATTCATGTTGCGAAGAGATGCATGAAAGGTAAGGATTCGTTACAGGGACTTTTAGATTATAAATTGCTCTATTTAATGCGTGAAGCATTTAAGGTGCTAATGTGATTGCATTAGCGAACTTAAGGAAGTTGGGTAGCAGTTATGTGGGTTTTTCAGGTAAGTGGGCGGTGGGGTTTGGCGGAACCACCACAGAGGCATGGTTGGTTGGTAAAGGAATGTGACCGACCTATCTGTGAATTTGAGCAAGTTGCGTTGTTCAGTTTGCGTTTGACAGCCATTGATAGCAGATAAGCTCGTGACTTTTAACGACAGTAGAAAAAAGTGAATATCGTGTGCTGATTAAGCATAATCAAACAAAATCCATAAATTGGGCTACAGGCTGCTACCCCATACAGCATATTCTCCAGATTTAGCCCCCTGCGGCTATTTCCTGTTTCCAAACCTGAACGAATGAATCTGAATGAATGAATGATTTGGCTCGAATGAAGAGGCCATCACAGAAACTAACGCATAATTTGAAAGGAATAAAACAATTACGAAAACGTTGTACTAAATGTATCGAGCTAAAAGCAGACTGTGTTATGAAATGAATTGCTTTTTGCAAAAAAAAAAATCTTTTATCAAAAAAGTCATTGACTTATCAACCTGGCCTGGTAGTATTGTTATTTACGATTCCACTCCGATCGAACATTTGTTTGTACTTTAATTGGTTGGATCTTAAAAGTAAATAATGCCGGCCGTTTTTCTCGTCTTATCTAATCTTTAGTAGGCAAAGCACAATATAATTGTATTTTAATTGTCGGTGGGGTTTCAAAGAATGGTAGTTAGTGGGACGGAAGGCAATGTGTAAATTGTATTTGTAAATGGGATTTTGACTACCATCCCTCTTTGCCGTGTTTTGTAGAAAATAGGAACCCAAGCATGGCTGTGAGTAAATGATGATCGCAATGTTTGGAATTCCTCGACTTATTTAAATTGCAATACTTTCGATTAGATTTTTCTGAAACTGTCGGCACTGACAACAATGTATTTGTCACTAGAATCGCGACACCCTCACTGATCATAATTCCAATGTTGAAAGCCTTGCAATACAAACTTCCCGAAAGTACCCCGGTTTTATTAAACCACACATCCTCAGTCCTAAGATTACTCAGCCCTCTAATAACAGCTAATCCCGGAGAGAGATTCTGGTTGTTTCGAAGCAGAGGACTAAAAGATTTTTGATTTCTCCTGTACTAAGATGTCAACTGCTGACGTTTTAGGGATCTATACCGAAATTAGCTATTTTATATTCGTGTTTATTTGTGTCTATATACTCCATACTCTCGATCTCTCGATGGCTCCTCGATAGTATAGTGGTTAGTATACCCGCCTGTTACGCGGGAGACCGGGGTTCGACTCCCCGTCGGGTTAACGACCTTGCCCGGAAAAAACAAATTATTATGGAAAATTTAACAAGCCTCAGGACTTGCTAAATAAGGCCAAGACCGGCTTCCGGTTGTGCTGATGATGATGATGGATGATGTTAAAAGGTCATCCTAAAGATATTAGATCCGTTTACCCTTTCAATTAAAAAACAATTATCACTACAAATTAGATTATAAGGGCAGAATTTAGTCAGTCATCTACGACACTCACGCGCGTACAAATACAAATTGGCTTTAAGGTCAAGTGAGAAAGTTAAGTTGAAGAACATTAATTTAGTTTTAAAACTAATTACGAAATTATGTTCAGCACACCAATATCTCAAGATATTCAAATCCTAGTTAGCATCGAAGATTAAGTTTAGCGCACTGCCCAACCACACGACAAAGCAATATCATTAGCAAGAAAAAACAGTTGGTGAGCCCCTGAAATCAAGAGAAAAAAGTGAAATAATTTAGACCCATAAACTTTTTGGGCAGGCTCCTCTTCGCCCATTCGCGCTAGGTGTCCCGCCCATCGGAGTCTAACGAGCTTGATTTTTCTTCCAACATTAGCTTCAAGGTAGAGCGCGTACAACGCATAGTTGTACCGTCTCCGGAATCGTCCTCCCTCACATACAGGGCCAACAATTCTCCGTAAGACCTTCCTCTCGAACGCGGCTAAGAGTTCAGAGTGGTTTTTATTGAGCACCGAGGTCTCGCATCCATACATGAGTACTGGCAAGACCATGGTTTTGTGCAGTAGTAGCTTGGATGTTCTGGATCAATTTCGGGATTTAAAGAGCCTCGATAGGCCATAGTAGGCTTTGTTGGATTTGATCAGCCGTTCGCGTATTTCTTCTTCCATATTGTTATCGGCAGATACTATTGACCCAAGGTAGAGTTAAAGGATTGCACTACTTCAAATTCGTGCTCCACTACCCTGATAGGTTGAACAAAGTTAGATCTTCTCTTCGCAGAAGTTGCCACCCTGTACTTAGTTTTACCCTCATTAATCTGCAGTCCCAGTTTTTGTGCCGCCTGCTCGATCTGGGTGAAGAAGTACTGTACAACCCAATCGGATCTACCGATGATGTCGATGTCATATGCGTGGGCAAGTATCTGGCTGGACTCGGTGACAATTGTCCTTCTAGTTGTAATGCCAGAGTCACGGATTGCTTTCTCCAACGCCAGGTTGAAGAGGAGGCAGGCCAGACCGTCCCCTTGTCGGAGTCTATAAATAATAGTGAAGAAGAACGTGTGATTCGAACTGACGCTATGGCAGTTTGAATCACCAAAATTGTACCTAAGCGTTACCCATCAGGCTACTGGCCGATTTTTGAATTTGATTTGTAAACTCGACTATACTCCACTGATGTGAATTGTTATGTTATCGCTAGGTATACGGCTCTGATGTATTTTCTTATTCGATTTTCGTTCGGTGTTCTTCATAATTTTGCTTCGCTTGTGAATAGTGTGTATCTGTTAGAGATGCCACAAGTCCATTAAAGATGTTTATTGGTTTTGACAGCAATCCCGCTATTTTTACTTGACTAGTTACGTTGGTCATGATCAATATACAAAGTCGTATCAATTTATTTGGAATGCCGAACCCTCTCATGGCATTATATAGTTCTACCCTGGCTATGCTGCCGTAGGCGGCCTTAAAGTCTATAAGTAGATGATATAATGGAATCTTAAATTCCAGACTTTTTTCCATCGCCTGCCTAAGGATGAATATCTGATCAATCGCTGATTTGCCTGGGGTGAAGTCACTCTGGTATTGACCAATGATGACTTTAGCATATGGGGCTATCCGACCTTGTGGGATAGAGGAGAGTATCTTATAAGCGGTACTCAGCAATGTTATACCCTTATAGTTGCTGCACAGTGTGATATCTCACTTCTTATGTATGGGCCAAATTATTCCATGAAGCCAATCTTCCGGCATCTCCTCTTGCTCCCATACGTGCACCACGTTCTCATGAATTGCGTGATGTAACTCTGTCCCTCCTCGTTTGATCAGCTCAGTTGGTATGCCATCAGCTCCGGGGACTTTATTTGATTTGAGCTGTCTAATGGCTTTTAATGTTTCCTCAATGCTTGGTGGCGGCAGCATTTGGTCTTGATTTTGCATTGGTGGAGCCTCCAATTCTTCTGTGAGCTGACCATTTAGCAATTCATTGAAGTGCACTCCTCATCGCTCCAGAATGCCTTCACGGTCGGTGATCAGATTACCCTCTTTATCCCTGCAGTAAGTGCAACGTGGTGTGTACCGCGTCATACTGCGGATTATTTGGTAGAACTTCCGCGTCTGATGCGGACATCGCTCTTTACTTGTCTCTATTTCACAGACAAGGTTTTTTCCCAGGCACTTTTCTTTTTTCTGTGGTCTTTTTTTAGATATCCTGAGCTCTTTGTATTTCTCCTCGCGTACCCGCGTCCTATGAGACTGTTACATTGCCCGGTATGCAGCATTCTTACGTTCAGTTGCTAGTTTGCACTCATCATCAAACCAGTCGCTCCGATCTCTACGACTACTGCGTAAGATGGAGTTGGCAGTACTAATGACAGCACCCTACCGTCTGTCAGTTTTACAAATAGTTAATGAAGATAAAAACACGTGCATCCCAAAACACAGTAGCTACAACTTTTTCAACTGATTTCAACGTCTTAGTCTTCTTTGCTGCCCGTTCGCTTTTAACAATCCACTGTAGTCGTGTATCCACGTTTCATCTACAGTTACGAATCTACGCAGAAACTTATCCGGGTTGCGACCCATGTGCTCCAAAAGTTCTCAGCTGAGACCAAATGCGGCACCCATCTCGTAGATATTTTTTCATACCCAATTTATCACGCAAAATTGAAACATGAAACAAATTGAAAATTGACAGATACCTAGTGATGAATGATGCTTACTTAAAGCAGACCATTAGCAATCCACCGAGCGCTGTCGTAGAGGTTTCTCAGGACTTATTGATCTACCCTCGAATTTCCGAAACACTCTTGGCCATATATATTTTTTACATAACGTTTGCCCTACTATGCTTTCATTTTTCATTTTACGTATATTTTTATTTTGTTTTTTTTTTAATATTTACCTTACTTGCTAGACAAAAACTGCTTAAATTCTAGGTTAATTAAAATATATTCTAACTTACTGGTCCCCTGCGGACACTCTAAGCTAAACTTGGGGTGACTATTGTCATGTATTATTGTCTTTCGCCTTTGTTTTTTTGTATTTATCGCAATCTTCGTAAATAATTTACAAAACAAATAAAATTTAGAAAAAAAACGATGTACTTTTTTTTACACCTAATTAAACTTACTTCACTAATTTGACCAAATTCTTTTTAAAACTTACCTAACACTACCCTAATCTAAGAAAAGCTAAATCCATGTAAGCTTGCCATAGTTTTGAGATATTATTTACTATACTCGTTTCGGTTGACAGGTCATTGGTCGCCATTGAACCACCAGAACTGCTAGTATTGTTTTAAACTTCTCTTTGATCTCTATGAGATAGAGCCCTAATTTACCGTAGATACTCTTCATTTGTGTGTGCGACTTACCGCCCATAATCTATCGATCGACGGACAACTATACCTCTATTATTATTATATTCTAAATTACTATACGGAATTGTAGCTAAAAAAAAATACAACCACTGTTGGGCTTGCAGAAATTAGTCGTCAAAAAAATTTATCGAAAGCCTTGAAGATTCCTTCTATAATTTTCATTTTTTCATTTTTAAAACATTTTTTTTTATTTTCTTTTTATCTTCTGAGTTTCTAAATTATATTCTAGACAAAAAATGCTTAAATTCTAGGTTAATTATCTTATATTATAACTTACTGGTCCTTCGCAGACGCCTAAGCTAAACATTACATAACAATTGTATAAATTGGCTTTCGGCGACTGAACTTTGTTTGTGGCAGAACTAATGATTATTTAAATGACAAAGAAAAATTTGGAAAACTTTGTGTCGAATTTTTGTTGTTGTTTTTTTCTTAAGTTTTAACCTACATTTTTTTTTCAATTTTATTTAAAAGAACTTAACTTAAATCTTATACTATCCTAATTTTAGAAAAGCTAAGTCTATGTAAGCTGGCTGATGATACTCTTATTCTATACCGACGTTGGTATCCAGGTGCCATTTAACCACCAGAACTGTTGACACTGTCCAATACTATTGTAGGGCGGAAGTGTATTGTGCCAGGCATGGGGACTCGGTTCACCTTCCTCCTCTATCATAAATGTTCCTTCGAACACAAAAACACGATCACCAAAAACAATGAGGAAAATGAAACACTTCGTAGATTTTATTAATTCGTTTTATTCCCACTGATTTGTTTTCAACTAGTCATTTGCGTTCGGATTTTATTTTAATATCTATTTCTTTACAAATAAGTGACTACACAGTTTTATTATTCATGTTGGAGGTATTTTTAGTCTTAAGAATGATTGCAAATTCACTGCACTGTATATGATTGGGCTTTAAACTATTGTTTTTATTTTGGAACCGAATAAATTAAGTTGGCCGTCCGGCATTAACTTTATATGATTTAGTAGTACAGCACAAACAGTGGAAATTTACTAAGGTACAAAACGATCGACCCAAGGTATATTATATTCGCGTCCTCGTGCGCACCGGGGAGCGGGAGCAGCACGACCGTGGTGGTCGGCGGATGTAACTGGACTCTGCGAAAACTGCTCGTGCAGAGCCGACTGGCTAATGGGGTGAGTTTCCCCGTGAGAGAGAGTGTTCCTCTCCACTAAGGATACGTTTTACCTACCACAAGAGAGGCGTAAAGTCTCTCTTTGTGGAACAGAAAACCAGATCTCGGAATGGTGCTCATGGTAGTATGTGTGCATGGGTGATCGTGAGGATAATAATATTCAACACACGCGCGAAGACGATGGATAAACGAAGCAGACAGGCGGTAAGGACAAAGGGACCGTGAAGATCGTTGGTAGTACACATGTGTGTGTGTACATGGGTTCTTTCATGGGACAAACTACGAGAACGAACCTGAAACGACGAAAAGGGCATAGGGTGTATCCATGAGATGTGAGTTCGGTAAAGCAAACAAACCCAATCTCCTTGGATGCTAATGATTTTTGTTTGCTCATGGCGCTGCTGATGAGAAGCAGATGCCCAAATATGAGAAGACAAAGGGAACGCTTATGTCTTTGTCTAAGACGGCTAAATAAATATGTGGCAATGCAATGTGGAAATCCGCTAATTGGTTTTAGCTTGATTACCGGGAAATGGTGTTTAAAGCATCGCTGGTAAGGGTAGGTATTCAATTCCTATTTGGATTTGCCTGTAATGTAGGTTTTAATTGATGCCTTAAGACGATGGATGCGTATATTTGTTTTGGTCCCTTGGGTATAGGTCGCCAGCCAATGTGTATGCATGGTGATTTATGATACACTTGGTGAGGACGGGAAATAGGCGACGCAATGTTTATGATCCCTGTTATAATAGTTACATTGTATGTAAACCAAATCATTTTGTTTTCAGGAATTCGTCCAGGGGGGTTGCCTGGCACCGAAGGTGCCGAATTGGTTTTGGGATTCCTGATAATTTAGGAAAGAATTCTTACAGGGAATTTGTATGCGAAGAGATGCATGAAAGGTAAGGATTCTTTACAGGGACTTTTAGATTACAAATTTGATTCGTTTGATGCGTGGCGCATTTACAGGTGCCTAATGCGATTGGAGTAGCAAAAACCTATGCAGACTGGGATGAAGTTATGGGGGTTTTTCAGGTAAGTGGGCCGCGGGGTTTGGCGGTTTGGTTTGATCTCCCTACTGAAGCCCAAGAGCTCTTCTTCGGTGCGCGTTACTTCCCGGTCGTAGCACAATTCCTTCTATAAGTCATTGGTATTATGTTAAAGTGGTAAAAATATTCTTTTTAAAATCCGGTAGTCCTAATTTTCGAGAAAAATAATCTATGGTTACAACCTTAGGGGAAATTATTTAAATATGTTATCTGTCCTTAAATTCCGTACGACAACCTATCACGATTTATTTACAGTGTTGTTCTTTCAACTATTAATAATCTTCCTACAGCAAGCTTGATGCTTTTCTTAAATGTACCAAGAAGTGATTCTTCGGTCTATGTTAGATTATGGTGCTTTAGGTTAACTTATTGCTAATATTCTGGTATTAGGATTTAAGAAAACAACTAAGTCCAAACCTCGGTTTGACGATGAGTGCAGGGCGAAGATCGAAGAACGTAAACGCCTCAGAATGATCCACTTAGAAGCATATGATGAAGTCAACACGGCAAGATACGCGACGATTCGGAAAGAAACAACTAGACTTTTCAAACGCAAAAAACGCGAATGGAAAAAGACTCAGATCGAAATAATCCTAGAAAACCCCAGAGCAAAGAATATGAGAGGTATGTATGCCGGCATTAATTCAATTAGAAATGGCTACCGAGGGAGAGCCAAAATAATCCGAGACACAAACGGCTGTCTGGTGACAGAAACAAAAATATCGTGACAAGATGGAAGCAGTACTTTGAAAACCTTCTCAATGTGCGCACCCATCAACCACAAATAAACGCACCAGACGAACATACAGCCGAGCCGCAGATCCCAGAGCCCTCTTTCGACGAAGTTGTAGACGCGATAAATCGACTGAAAAATAACATGGCTCCTGGAATCGATTGCATACCGGCAGAGCTTGTGAAGCATGGAGGAGGGGCAATACTTGTGCTCGAGTATGTCATGAGAAAGATACAAGGCGACAACATGGCCGGATCATCCCTGAACGGCGTCACATGAGTGCTCGCATATGCGGATGACATCGCCTTTTTGGGCGATAATCTAGAGACTGTAAGTAAAAACTGTGAAATCTTCATGCAAGCGCAGAAGAGGTGGGCCACCAACCCTATTGGTGCCAACCACATGCAAAATATTAACAAATGTCATACTGGCAGGAATCACACCGTACGCAGAAGAAATACTGGGAGACTACCAATGCGGATTCCGTCGGAACCGATCAACAAGCGACCAAATGTTCACAATAAGGCAACTATTGGAAAAGAAGTGGGAATACGGAGAGACGGTTCACCAACTGTTCGTTGACTTCAAAAAAGCCTACGACGACTCAGTCGCAAGGTAAAGACTCGCCCTTATTCAAATTTGCATGAACGAAAACAAAGTGCGAGTTAGAATAGAAAACCACCTCTCAGAACCATTTGAAATCCGGGACGGACTAAAACAAGGGGATGGCCTCTCACCATGTATCTTTAACCTTTTGCTCGAGTATGTCATCAGAAAGGTAAAAGACGACAACACGGCCGGATCATCCCTGAACGGGGCCACACAAGTGTTCGCGTATGCGGATGACATCGCCGTTTTGGGCGATAATCTAGAAACTGTAAGTAAAAACTGTGAAATCATCATGCAAGCTGCAGAAGAGGTGGGCCTAAAAATAAATGAAGACAAAACGAAATACATGATTACGGCGAGAGCAGGTGGACCTCAGAGAACACATATAAACGTCAGGGGCAAGATATTTGAAAATGTCAAAGAATTTAAACGTCAAAGGAAATTAACAAAAGACTACATTCCGGCAACGCTAGTTGGCATGCAGCCAGTAAACTATTAAAATCCAAGCTGCTATCACGTGATATAAAGCTCTGTGTCTATAGAACCATAATCATGCCGATTCCTCTATACGGATGCGAAACATGGGCTCACACAAAACGGGAAGAGAACAAATTCCGCGTATTCGAGAATACATTTTTAAGGGGTATCTTTGGAGGTAAAATGACGAGGAATCAGGACAATGGAGGAAACTCAACAACCACGAATTGGAAGACCTATACCGCAAACCTACAATAGTGAGAGTGATCAAGTCGCGAAGATTAAGATGGGCCGGACACGTAGCGCGAATGGGGGATGATAGGACTGTGCATAAAATTCTTGACGGTAAACTAACGGGGAAGAGACCGACAGGACGGCCGCAACGGAGATGGGAGGACAATGTTAGATTGGACCTCGAGGAGATCGGATCGGATGGTCGAACGTGGAAGGAGAGCGCACAGGACAGAGAACAATGGCGGAGCCGAGTCGGTGAGGTCATGAACTTCCGGGTTCCTACAGGCCAGTAAATAAAAAAATAAAAAATATAATATTCTGGTCTAATTAAAATTTATATCCGTTCATTTACCCTCAACGCATTTAACATATTGTACTTTTACATATTTTCGCTTTGCCGGTTTGTAATGAATATTTGACCAAATATCCTTTGAATCAGAGCTTACGATACCCTAAAACCCATCATTTTTATTACCTCAGCCAATGTGAAGCAGCATTCAACCTTGTTTTTTTTCCTAGAACTGTGCAATAACACTGAACGTCTTCTATTTATCTTATATTTTGTTCAATATGCCTGTATCTGTTATATTTACTGTAAAATTTAAATGTACTTGGTTAAATAAGAAATAAAACCAACAAAAAACATCTGCCACCTTTGTTCGGTATTGGTCGATTTATTATATTTACCTAAAAGGTCAACATCTTTATCCTAATGCATTCTAAATCGAATCCCATATTAGACTTAGGTTCGATGTCTTTAGATTCGGTACTCAAAATCTACTTGTTAGCGTAGAAGAAAAATAACAACTAACTAAATTCCCAAAAGATTCATTAAATCGTTCCAGTTGATTTTCTCCTATGATCGTACCATTCTCTGGGAGCTTTTCCGTCAGCATCGCCTTTCATTAATGAAATTGTATCTGACATAATTCACGTCTGAGCGAATCCCAGGCCTTTTATCATTGTTTAGCTTTCTATAAACTGTACTAGAAATGATGGTACTAACGGTCTTATATATTGGAATAAACAAGCATTACTGAACTTAATACTTTTTAATCAACTTTCATGTAGAGTAGACCTTTCAACATTGCCTAACATGGTACGTACTGTAATAAGCACAGGTAGTTTTACTTGTATTCCTAAATATTGGGAAATAATAAAAATAAGTGGAATCATGTACAAAAAAAACAAGAATCTCTAATATTAATATTTGGTACCATATTTAAGGATATATAACTTTCATATTATATATATATGCATTTTATCATTGTTTAAATTAAAAATAAATTATTATAATTTATCTTACGAATAAATTAAAAAAAAAAAAAAAAAAAATATGTATATATATATATATATATCATATCACTATAATATGAAGCGAGTAGTATCACTTGGTGTATTTGTGGTCATTGATATTAGGACAGACAAGAATGTCCAAGGTTAATATTAAAAACTGAAGTTAGAGTTTTACTTTCATCTCATAATAAATAAAATTGCATTTAATGTCTATACAGTAGGTGCCAATGTTTAAATAATCGCCCGTAAATACATATAAATTTGTAGTTCAGGTGTCAGACGTTATTGTTTGCCTTGGTTTCGATACCTCCAAGTGTTGTATAAAATATTTTTATTAAACCTCTTTTTTCTCTCACTTCGGCCCATAACATTTCTGGTTTATTTTTACCTGCTCTCTTGTGACCTTATTATAACAACCATCTTTTCAGTTCCATGCGCGGTCATTTATTTTAATTGTAATATAAATCAGTTCACTTTGAGATAATTTTAAGACGAAAAATCCCCTTCTGAGAAGACCGATTGTTGGATGAGTAAGTACATGATAAAAGATTCACATACTTTGTAAAAGAAGAGAAAGTTAATTTTTATTGCAAGCAAATGATGAGCAAAAAGCGAGCACTGCTTAAGATTGCGCGGTTGACACGAACCACGAAACCGGGAAGGGAACCAGTTTATTTAATCAGCAATTAAATTAGAGCGTATGGCGCTAACGAGACGTCTTTTGTTTTTATTTCTTTATTTGAGTTCATAGCTCCCAGAAAGGTTCGTACCTTGCATTCATTTTTAACACTTTGTATATTTTTGTTATATCTTTCGAATACCGCAGTGTTTGAGGTACTTTTATATCTAAAGTAATTGTTGCTGAATACATTTATCATATTGATCCTAAGAATTGTTATTCGGTGGCGTAACGTAAAAAAAAAATAAAGCAAAAGCGAACCGAAAATGGAAAACAAAATAAGTTAGCTTAAGGGGGGAAACTCATGTAAAATGAAATTTTTTTAGGCATTTTTTGTTTTTGCCTAAATTGATAGGAAATTTCCTCAAAAATACGAGAAAAAAAGTTAGAAAGTGATCCGAGACCTCCTTGTACTTTATTTTCAAAAGAAAGTAAACAGTCTAATTGGACGGAGCACTCAAATAGTCGAGCGCTCGTCGAAGGTCTACTCTATGGCCCTGGAATCGCAGATTAGCAAAAAACTGCGGTAAGTTAGAACGAACTACGAATTTTTTCACGATTTTTCTATTAGTCAAACTTTAAACGCGTTTTTCTCGAAACAGAAAATTTCGCACGCCGTGCAACGTAGCTGAAAAACTAATCATTTGATCTTTATGAAGTTTGGTATAGAAATTCTATAGATATTTTGCCTCAGCTCCGATTTTTTATTTTTTTTTCATTTAAAACATTGTTATTAAAATTGTTTATAAAAGAAAATCCTTTTTGTTTCAAAACTTGCCATTTTTGCATATTTGCAAATTTTAATAAAAAGGGAACGTCATGCTGAGCATTTTTCCATAAACTTTATTATTATTATTTATTGGCCTGTAGGAACCCGGAAGTTCATGACCTCACCGACTCGACTCCGCCATCGTTCTCTGTCCTGGGCGCTCTCCTTCCACGTTTGACCATCCGATCTGACCTCCTCTAGGTCAAACCTAACATTGTCCTCCCATCTCCGTCGCGGGCGTCCGGTCGGTCTCTTTCCCGTTGGTCTACCGTCAAGAATTCTATGCACGGTCCTATCGTTGCCCATTCGCGCTACGTGCCCGGCCCATCTTAATCTTCGCGACTTGATTACTTTCACTATTGTAGGTTTGCGATATAGCTCTTCCAATTCGTGGTTATGGAGTTTCGTCCATTGTCCTACCTCCTCGTCATATTTACCACCAAAGATAACCCTTAGAACTTTATTCTCGAACATGCGGAATTTGTTTTCTTCCCGTTTTGTGAGAGCCCACGTTTCGCATCCATATAGAACAATCGGCATGATTATGGTTCTATAGACACGGAGTTTTATGTTACGTGATAGAAGTCTGGATTTCAGCAGTTTACTGACTGAGTGCCAACTAGCGTTGCCGGAATGTAGTCTTTTGTTAATTTCCTTCGACATTTCGTTACTTATGGACATACAACACTCGGCGTGGCAAAACACACCCGCAATTAAAACAAAACTTAAGGGTAACAACTACCCTAAAGAAATACTGGAATTAATTGCAGAAAAAAGAAAGGTGAGGAAGAAATGGCAGCAGTCCAGGGCCCGACAGGACAAAACAAGGCTGAACAACCTATCATCACAACTGAAAAGTGGGATCAAACAGCTAAAGAATAACAGCATTAGCGAATACTTACGAAATCTGACACACGACTCCAGTACAGAATACTCACTATAGAAAACTACGAAAAATCTAAAAAGGCCAATTATGCAAACACCTCCAATCAAAACAACGAAAGGCAGCTGGGCTAGAAACAACACACAAAAAGCAATAACGTTCGCAGAACACTTACAAAATATGTTCCAACTCAACCCGGAAGGTAGCACAGAGCCACTGCCTAATGATTACGAACAAGAAATAGTCGAAATGCTGCCCGTCACCTTAGCAGAAGTTGAAAAAGAAATTAAAACTAATATCAAACCCAAAAAAGCTCCTGGCTTTGACCTCATCACCGGACAGATACTGAAGGAGCTACCGAGAAAGGCAACCACTAAAATAACGAACCTAATAAATGCTTCATTCAGGCTACAATATGTACCACAACTGTGGAAAGTAGCTGAAGTAATAATGATTCCGAAGTCCGGAAAGTCGACTGACGAAACAACATCATATCGACCGATCTCACTGCTACCGGTCATATCGAAACTGTTCGAGAAACTTATTCTTAGACGAATCAAACCGATCATAGAAGAAAAACATCTCTTTCCGGATCATCAATTTGGCTTCCGGAACCAACACTCTACTATTGATCAGGTGCACAGAATCACTGATGCAATTGAACAGGTGCTAGAAGAAAAGAAAGTGTGCTCAGCAGTATTTCTAGATGTTGCGCAACCTTTCGACAAAGTCTGGCATGAGGGGCTGATACACAAACTTAAGATGCTACTGCCTGTCCCATATTCGAAAATCCTGGAATCATACATCTCGGAACGCTACTTCAGGATCAAACAAGAAGATATCTATTCCGGACTGAAAAAAATCCAAGCGGGGGTGCCACAGGGAAGTGTACTGGGACCAATCCTATACCTCCTATACACCAGCGACCTGCCCACATTCAACGAAAATATTGTTGCCTCATTCGCCGATGATACTGCCATTTTGGCCGTCGGAGAAAACAACGCCAGCTCAACACAAACACTACAAACAGCGTTAGATGCAGTACAACGCTGGACACTAAAACGGACTCTTGACGCTAAATTCAGATGGAAAGTACACGTCAAGAAAAAACAAAAAGAACTCAAACTAAAGTTTAGAAAAAGTACTGGGTACTGGGCAGACATTCTGCCTTGACAACGTACAACAAGTTACTCCTGTATCAACAAGTCCTGAAACCAATATGGACTTACGGCATTCAACTCTGGGCCTGTACCAAACAAAGCAACAGGATGATCATTCAACGATTCCAAAATAAAGTACTTCGGAGTATTGTTAATGCTCCTTGGTATATACGGAATGACGACCTGCACAAGGATTTGGGTGTGGAAAATGTCGAGAATGTCATCAAGCAGTACGCTCGTAAACACAAACAACGGCTTCAGCAGCACACCCAACATCGAGGCCCTTCAGCTCCTGGATAACGATGGCCTGGCGAGAAGACTAAAACGGGCAAAGCCACTCGACCTAGCGTAGTTTAAGTATCTATATTTATATATATTTAAAAACAAAATTATTATCGTCATCTTTTTTCGGGACTCCCAGCTCAACTACAATATGGTAAAGTCTTTGCCTTGCGACTGAGTCGTAGACTTTTTTGAAGTCAACGAACAGTTGGTGAACCGTCTCTCCGTATCCCCACTTCTTTTCCGGCAGTTGTCTTATTGTGAACATTTGGTCGCTTGTTGACCGGTTCCTACGGGATCCACATTGGTAGTCTCCCAGTATCTCTTCTGCGTACGGTGTGATTCTCGCTAGAATGACATTTGTTAATATTTTGTATGCGGTTGGGAGCAATGATATTCCTCTGTAGTTTTCGCACTCAGATCTGTCGCCTTTTTTGAGAATGGGAACGACTATTGAGGTTTTCCATTCTTCCGGAGTGATTTCCTTATCCCATATTGTTTTCATCAGTTGAAGGATCTTTCGAGCGGTTGCCTCTCCTCCATGCTTCACAAGCTCTGCCGGTATGCAGTCGACTCCGGGAGCTTTGTTGTTTTTTAATCGATATATTGCGTCTAGAACTTCGTTGAGAGAGGGCTCTGGGATCTGAGGCTCGGCTGTATGTACGTCTGGTGCGTTTATTTGTGTTTGATGGGTGCGTACATTGAGCAGGTTTTCAAAGTACTGCTTCCATCTTGTCACGATATTTTTTGTTTCTGTCACCAAGCAGCTTTTGTGTCGCGGATTATTTTGGCTCTCCCTCGGTAGCCGTTTCTAATCGAATCTATGGCGGCATACATACCTCTGATGTTCTTTGCTCTAGAATTTTCTAAGATTTTTTCGATCTGAGTCTTCTCCCATTCGCGTTTTTTTGCGTTTCAAGAGTCTCATTGTCTCTCGCCGAATCGTCGCGTAATTTTCTGCGTTGACTTCATCATATCTTTGTAAGTGGATCACTCTGAGGCGTTTACGTTCTTCAATCTTCGCCCTGCACTCATCATCAAACCAAGGTTTGGACTTAATTGTTTCCTTAAATCCTAATACCTTTTGAGCTGTTAGTTTGATTGTGTCTCTGATCGATGTCCATTTAGTGTCCACACTATTGGCGTCCTCTTCCTCGGTGCTTCCATTCTTTAGAATGCTAAATCTATTTGTTAGTTCCTCTTGATATTCAGTCCTTTATCAGTGTCGAACTTTTTGCTCGTCTACCGTGACTGCCCACGTGGGATTGCAGCGAGGCGACTCCTGATTTCGCCCATCACTAAAAGATGATCGGAGTCGCAATCTGCTCCTCTATATGATCTTACGTCAAGGATATTTGAGTGGTGTCTTTTGCCTATGAGGAAGTGGTCTATTTGGTTTCGCGTTACGCAGTCGGGTGACATTCATGTGGCTTTATGTATTTGCTTGTGATTGAAGACCGTGCTTTTCACTAACACATGTTCTGACCCTGCGGACGTGATAATTCGAATTCCATTATCATTTGACGCGTCGTGTAGACTTTCTTTACCTATAGCTGCTTGGAAGATATCTTCCTTTCCAATTTTCGCATTGAGGTCCCCGAGGAGGATTTTAACATCGAATGATGAGATCTCATCAAATACTTCCTCTAGGGTTTCGTAGAAAGTGTCCTTCGTTTCTTCGTCCGTAAACTCTGTTAGGGCGTGTACGTTTATAAATACATAATTGTACCATGGGCCCTGTATTTTTAGCACCGACATTCGGTCATTAATAAATTGCACATCTTTTACATGGTGCGTAATCTTATTGTTTATGATGAAGCCACTCCCGAGGTTATGTGTATCGGTACCTCCACACACCAGTGTAAATCCGTTGGTTTCGATGACTTGATGGACTTCCTGAAGCGCGATGATGTCCATTTTGTATTATTTCGCGTTTTCTACGACCGTCTGTATCGCGCCTGGTTTATATAACGTTCGAACATTCCACTTGCCGACGCGTATAACCCGCTTTTTCCGTTTTTCCGTACGTCTTCTTTTTGCCGAGTCGGTGTTTTCTTGATGATTTGTTCCCTTATGGTAGTGTCGGCTCATCACGACTACGCCTACCGGGTTTTTTGCGTAAACTAAAGAACCCATTTTGTATTTTTTGTTTCAGATCATTTTTGTGACCTGTATGCTGCACGGCGCATTTTCAAGATGCTGTTTTCAAGCCGCCATGATAAATATGTAAACTTTGATTGATGTTTTGATAGATCCTAAAAAAAGTTTAAGGGTGTGTTCGTATGCAAATACAAAATTGTTATCCACCTTTTGTAACATTTTTCATTTGGCGGACTTCTGATGACACTTCAGCAATTTCGTTTCGAATGTTGTCCTTAAAAATCAAAACTGTTGTTGGTTTATCAGGGAATATCTTTTCCTTCAAATACGTATATAGAAAGATTTGGAGAGGTGTCAGATCAGGACATTATGGGAGCTATTAGATGCCACCTTTCCTGATATTATTCAGCCGCGTTAAATTTCTTTAAAAAATATATAGTTGCCTTGTGTGTGATGTGACACTCTCTTGTTGAAACCAAATGTTCTGTAGGCCTAACTGATATAATATGGACACAAGGAAGTTTGCTAACATGTATCTATAGCGGCCACCGAAAACTGTTACAATATTAACTCTTATATCCTCAAAGGAAGTGCAAATTTCTCTTTTATTGCCCATCTTCGGTGAAAGCAAAGCGAGTTTTTGATTCTTTTAAAAGAAGAGGAGAGAGAAGACTGTGTATCGAGGCAGCCTTGACTACTTGAAGGTTGTGACGGCGGGAGATATCTGACCAGCTAGAGTAAATTCATCACCTAATTGATTCTAGATGGTGATAAATCAGTATACCAATGATGGTGGTGTATCTCAGGGTTCCACACTCAATCATTCTATTTCCTATTTTAAAGTGATTTCTGTTCCATCATCCCTACCAACTTTTTGTGGTTTAAATGTGGTCAACCAAGCTATGCGGAAGTCACGATTAAACAGCGAAGGGTACACAACTCATTGAGTTCTGAATTTAACAAAAATTTGAACTATCAAATAGCTATGGAATGCTATTGAATGCGGGAGTGGATAATGCACGACTTGTCTTGCTAGAAAAAGTTTTTTTACAATAATTTCATATTAAACTAAAAAATAGAATTTGGCAAACGTGTCGAACGTGTTTACTATAACAGAATTGTGGGCATTGAGATATATTTTATCTATATTTTTGGAGAGGATTTTAATGAAATGGTATTTTTATCACTTTTCGTTGCTGATCTTTCGTTGTATTATTTTAATTGAAAGATATCTGCAGTACAACTCTAATTCTTATCTCTCATGGGGCTTACCAACAGGAACTTTTATCTAATTTTAGCACCTGTTGCCGGCTTAAATGCGCGGAGAATACATTTTTTATACTTCCTGTTAAAATGTTTATGACTTTCCTGATAATATTATGAGATCTAAGATCGCCCCCGGCGACGTGTCGGTCACCAACCCCCCGGTTGTTGGCTCTAGATGTAATGTATTTTTGCAAACATTTCATTCCTTTATTCATTTTAACTCAATTTTTAAACCTTCTAAGCTAAATTCCAGTTATTTACTAGGGATTGCAACGGAATTGTGCACATATTGATTCTTACATACGTCATCAGTTTTTTTTGTCTTCGTACTTTCTCAATGTGATTTACAATATAATATAATATAATTTATGGTTAGTTGGCAAGTTCGCAAGTGTGCGAAAAATGCCTCAATGGTGCACTGCTTCAACTCTATCAAGAAATATCAAATTTGAATTGCTTAGAGGAGATTTTTTATAGAATAGATAGAAATATAGATTATTATTATTATTTACTGGCCTGTAGGAACCCGGAAGTTCATGCCCTCATCGACTCGACTCCGCCACCGTTCCCTGTCCTATGCACTCTCCTTCCACGCTTGGCCATCCAATCTGATCTCCTTAAGGTCAAACCTAACATCTCCGTTGCGGCCGTCCTACCGGTCTCTTTCCCGTTGGTCTACCGTCAAGAATTCTATACACGGTCCTATCGTTGCCCATTCGGGCCACACCGCCGGCCCATCTTAATCTTCGCGACTTGATTACTCTCACTATTGTAGGTATGCGGTATAGCTCTTCCAATTCGTGGTTGTGGAGTTGGCTCCATTGTCCTGCCTCCTCGTCATATTTACCTCCAAAGATACCCCTCAAAACTTTATTCTCGAATATGCGGAATTTGTTTTCTTCCCGTTTTGTGAGAGCCCATGTTTCGCATCCGTATAGCGCAATCGGCATGATTAGCGTTCTATACACACGGAGCTTTATGTTACGTGATAGCAGTTTAGATTCCAGCAATTTACTGACTGCATGCCAAATAGCGTTGCCGGTTTGTAGCCTTTTTTTGATTTTCTTCGACATTTTGTTACTGGCTGTATTGTTCCCAGATATATAAATTCTTCTATTTAACTTTTTCAAATATCTTGATTCTCACGTTTATATGTGTTCCCCGAGGTCCACCTGCTCTCGCCGTAATCATGTATTTTGTTTTGTCTTCATTTATTTCTAGGCCCACCTTTTCTGCCGCCTGCATGATGATTTCACAATTTTTACTTACAGCCTCTAGATTATCGCCCAAAAAGGCGATGTCATCGGCATATGCGAGCACTCATGTGACCCGGTTCAGGGATGATCCAGCCATGTTGTCGTCTTGTATCTTTCTCATGACATACTCGAGCACAAGCTCGAGTTTTAGTCTGACGCGGATTTCAAATGGATCTGCGGGGTAGTTTTCTATTCTAACTCGCCCTTTGTTTTCGTTCATGCAAATTTGAACGAGGGCGGCATATTGTTTCGGGATTCCCAGCTCCACTACAATATTTATTTATTTATTTATTTATTTTATTTATTTATTTGTTTATTTAGGCTTAATCCAAGCAACTTAAGCTAATATAATATAACAACTTACAGACTAACTTAAAAACTAAAGTAGTACGAGTAGTTAAAAAAAAGAAGTAAATAAATAAAAAAAAAAAAATATATATATAACTAAAAAAAAACAAAAGAAGAAAAAAAAAAAGAAAACACGGAAGGAGAAGAGGGCTTGAGGTGTGACAGTGGGGGGTACGTCTACGCAGTGGTAAGGGGCGGTGCTGGAGAGCTGGGGGAGAGATTTGAAATTGAGGTGGGTGGGGTTAGGGCGGGTTTATTCTGAGACGACTTTGAGGGCAGGAGTGGAGAGGTTGAAATCAAAGGAGGTGGGGAAAGAGTTGGCATGTCGTAGCATACGCGAGATGGGCTCGTTAACGCCGTAAGACGTGTGATGAGTGGGCACGTAAAACAGACTAGGGTTCCGCACATTACGGGGGTTTGTATAAAATGATAAAGAGGAGAGCAAGCATGGGCAATTGATTGAACCTGACAGAAGGCGATGGATAAAGATGATGTCAGCATGGATTCTGCGCTCTTCAAGCGTGTTAAGATTGATTAGAAGGAGCCGGTCTGTGTATTGTGGGAGAATGAGTGGGTTTTCCCAGTTCAATCCACGGAGGGCAAAGCGCAAGAAACGACGTTGAACGCCCTCGATCCTACGAATGTGAGACATTTGATACGGGGGCCAGACCTGACTAGCATATTCGAGTAGTGGCAGGACGAAAGTTGTGTAGAGTGATCGGGTGACGTAGGGTTAGGAATTCCTTCGACCAACGTTTTACAAAGCCAAGAGCGGCGTTGGCCTTTAGGATTGTGTCATCGATATGTGCGGTATATCTATGTTCCTTGTCACATATGACGCCTAGGTCGCGAATCGATTCAACCGATGTTATCGGTTGGTCTAGCAAGAGATAGGAACGTGGCTGGGTGGGGGAGCGTTTCCGAGAAAAGGTGATTGTGTGACATTTGGCGATATTCAGTTCTAGGCAGTTATTTTGGCACCATATCGAAAAGCTGTCAAGATCCGATTGGAGAAGTGAGGAGTCAAGGTGAGAGCGGATTGTCTTGAAAATTTTGGTATCATCCGCGTAAAGCGAGATGAGGGAGTGATTGATGCACAAGCCTATGTCGTTTATGGTAAGGATAAATAGTAGGGGGCCGAGATGACTGCCCTGGGGGACACCTGAGGTTGGATAGAAAGGATCGGAGAGGGTGGATCTAAATCGCACACGGCAGGTTTGAGAGTTAAGATAGGACGAGATCCACTTAATCAACAGCGGTTCAAAACCGAGGGAAGATAATTTAAAGAGAATGAGATTATGGGAAATCTTGTCGAAGGCCTTGCTAAAGTCGGTAGTGGCTACACCAACCTCATCGCCGTTCTCTAGGGCAAGGAGTGTGTGAGATGTGAATTCTACAAGGTTGGTAGTAGTGGACCTGCCGGAGAGGAAGCCGTGCTGGTTAGGAGAGTTGATGGGGGTGCAGCGAAAACGTAACGCTTCGTATAGAAGGCCTTCGAACAGTTTAGGAAGCTTAGCAATGGGACGATGATTGGATATATCGATTTTAGGCCCCTTTTTATGTATGGGGGTTATGTAGGAGGATTTCCAAAAGTCGGGAAATAGACCTTCTGCAAGGGATAGATTGAAGATTGACGCGAGCGGGAGAGAGAGAGAGAAGAGGAGCATTTTTTTAAGAAGATAGCAGGGAGTCCGTCTGGGCCGGGACTGAAATCGTCTTTAAGTTGTTCAAGTTTTTCTTTAACTTGGTGTTGTTGTATGTGCAGAGGGATGAGTGGGCCAAGGGAGAATTGAAACATGCCCGTAAAGTAGGAGGGGTTAGGCTCGAACGAGTCGTCCGTGAAGGATAGTTTGAAGAAGGACGCGAAAAGATTGGCTATGGTTTGGGAGTCAGATGAAGTAGTTGAGTCGTAGAAAAGAGAGTTGGGATAGGCATCTGATTTCCGTTTATAGTTGATAAAGTGGTAGAAGGATTTGGGGTCATTGATCAGATTCAGTTGGGCTTTGGCAAGGTAATTGTGGTAAAGGGAGCTATAAAGCTCGGTGAACTGGTAAAAGTGACCGAGATAGTTGGAATAGTCCAGAGGAGAACGCGTGTTTAAGAAAATGTTCCACAACTTATTTCTCTTGTTACGGAGTGTGCGGAGTCTGTGGTTATACCAAGGGGGCGATGAGAATAATAACCTGTTTCGGGAATAAGGGACAAATAGGGATATGGCGTTGAAGATTACTGTGTAGAGTGAGGCTGTCGTGAACACTAGGTCGAGTTGTCTGCCCAGATGATTTAGGATATTGCTGACTTGGTAAAGGCTAGAGTCAGTGAGGATGTCTATTAAGAGACACTCCTTGGTAGTGGATGGGCTAGAGATATAGTGGACTCATCGTCAGACAACGACCATTGGAGATGGGGGAGATTGAAATCGCCCAGGACTACAATGTCGTCTTGGGAAGAACTCAGTTCCGTTAAGCAGTCGATTGCAGCAATAGCGAGTTCATATGCCTCGGTAGCTTGCGAAGGTGGGATGTAGAAGCAAATGATATACAAGGACTTTGAGCGGTGTTCAACTTTTATAGCGACATAGTCGAGGTACGGTGAAGAGGAGAAGATGATAAGAGAAGATGTTAGTCCGTTTTGGACGGCGAGCAACACGCCTCGGCACGGGGTGTCAGGCAAGGAATGATGGACATCGTCGTCCCGAAAAACTGTTAGGGAGGGGGGGAACAGTTCTAGGCTGTTGATACTGGGGATGAGGTTGGTTTCGGTCAGGGCGTATATATCAAAGGGAAAGGAGTGGGTATTGTGTAAGATCGACTGTGTTTTGGAGCGAAGTCCTCTGACATTCAGGTAGTAAATGGTTAGGGGACAAGAATTGGGAGACCGCATGGAGAGTGGGGTGGGCAGCCGACTAGGGCCGAAAAAGTTTATTATTAGTGGGTTCGCTGCGTGGTGAGCCAAATGCCATTTTCGAGCAAATGTATTGTCGGAGAGCCGAGAGGTCTCTAGTTACTTTAAGAGGGGGAATATTAAAATTTTCGTGGAACTTTATGAACAGGTTACGAAGGCTAGGGAAATCGGTGGGGAGGCCTTCTTGTTGAATGGAGATCTTAACGCTCGTTTTCGTTTTGCCTTCATAGCAAATTGCATCAGATTTACCATGAAGATAAGCTAGATAAATGCGGACGTTGTCGTAGGTCCGATTATTTCGAAGCTTTGAGAGGGCATAGCGGCAATCAGATGTCTTAAGGGATTGTTGGGTAATCTTGGCGGGGGCGGCAGAAGGGGATCAAAAACGTGGTGGGGGGGGGGGGGGGGGGGGGGCTGAGGCGAGATGGGGAAGGGGGGCGAGAGGGTAAGAGATCCGAACTTATGCACGGTTCGGAGGACAAATGGGCTGAGCTTTCGGCGGGGCCTAAGGGATTGAGAGTGTGCGATCTGTGGAAATTGGTATATTTAGCGCCTGTTTTAAGGTCAAAGAGCGGAAAGGGGCTGGCGTTGGGGGCAGGATGAGACGCGGGGGGAGTGGTTTGGTTGGTGTTGGGCAGGATGACATGACGGGAATGTGAGGGGGTGGGTTTGGGATAAGGAATGCGGTCACGGCGAGGTAAAGGGGGGGAAGATCGTTTGAACCTAGGCTTGGGAGAGGGTTTGGTGGGTCGACTTTGGGTAGGGTCGTGGACGCGAATGCGCGTGCTTCTGGGAATGGGAAGCGGAGTGTGTATGGTATTTGGCTTGGGCAGGGAATTTTTAGGCGGAGTTGTACCTGGAACGTGGGGCCCTCTGGGGGATTTTGGAGGAAGAGCGCGTGTCGATTTGGGATGGACAGTACTATTGTTATATCCGTGAGTGGGTATAGGTGAAGGCGGCAATGGTATTGACAGTTTGTTGGGGTTGTTTAGGGATAACGACATCCCGCCGATCCTCTAATGCGCATTGTTATTCGGGTGGAAAATCCAGTCATATCTAGAGGGAAGGACTAAGCGGAAACTAGGTTTCATCATACTGCCGGGAAGCGGGTAACATTCTATTACTGAGATGCTGAATTTCGTCAGGAAGAATTCGGCAATCCAGACTGGGTTCGCAGTTCTTGGTGCGCCCTTTAACAGGTATGATGTAACTGCCAGATTTGAGTGCTCCAGCTTGTTAAGTCAAGCTTGCCATTCAGCAGGAGTCCAAGATGTGCCAAAGTGGACTATTAAAGGAGTCTCAGTTTGGGGAGTCGTGGAGGCAGGTGAGATGGGGATTGAAGTAGGGGATGGGGGAGGAGTGGGTGAAGTGGGAAGAGGCGGAGGTGGGGTTACATTCTGGAGTTCATCGTAAAGAGATGAAATGCAACGAGGGGATGGGTGGGGGTTAGTATTCTTTGAATGCATGGAGGCAAACGTGGAATCGAGTTGGCCAAGTACAGAGCGGAAAGTCGAAAGTTCATCAGCGACCGAATCAAGTTTATGGAGAACCAGCTCCAGCAACGGGTTAGGTTCAGCCGAGATAAGGTGGCTATGAGTGGAGGATTGTGATAATGTGAGCTCCTCACTAAGGCTGTTAAGCTTGCCGAGAATGTCATCCAAAAGGGGACAGGAACAGTGAACAGGCGGACTTTTGGATGTCGATTGGTGGATTTTATCCAGATCAGAACGAAAGGTGTGGATTAATTCAAGAGTTGCAGTATTAAGGCATTCGTTGGACGTGTGGATCAGTTGGTTGACGATTGTTTTGTTGTTGTCTTTGATAAGGGAGGTGATCTCGGAGAGCGACTTATGGTGGAGAGAGGCAATGTCGTCAATACACGTAAGGCTACTCTCAAGGGGTGAAATTTTATCAGAGATCATTTTGAGATTAGTGCCAAGGGAGCCGTCAATTGAGTCACCGAGGCACTTGATAGCCAAAAGGACATGGGAAAGCGAAATATCGGTGCATTCATCGCAAAAGAACAAGAGGTTGTCGGGAAATTCTTTTGCGAAGTGCGTGTTACGCTTGTTCAGGCCCACGCAGGTGGCGTGGAAATTTTTACCGCAGATGCCTTTGCAGCGAACGAAATCGGCATTGGAGTTGCTAATTCCACAAGTTGGGTTGCCACACGACATATTGGGGTAGCGGTTCTAGGAGGAGAAAGAGTGGAGAGAGATAAGAACGTGAGGCTTGGGAATGGGAAAAAAAAGTGATGGGGGCGTCAGATGTTTACAGGTGTATTCCTGTTAGTGTGTGTTGAAATATTAACAAACACCAGTGGTTTAGAAACCAACAAAGATCAGGGAGGTTGGGGGTGTGATTAGGGGTAACAAAGGAAGTAGAGGAAGTAATTATAAATTATAAAAGTGAAAATTAAGAAATTAATGATTAAATAAAAACATTCAAGATTAAAAATTCAAATGAAATTAAAAAATTAAAAATAAGTAAGTGTTGAGGTCTTAAAAACAAGGACAACTTAGAAATTAGGATTAAAAATAAACTAACAAATTAATGAAAAGCGAGTAAGAGTAATCCAAGTTTCCCAAGGCTTTGGCGTTGCTGATACTAGTTTCGGTGTTAATAAAAAATTAAATTTTGTTGTGAAGATTGTCTGTGTTATCCTTGCTTTGGATATAACTTTTGTTTTGGCTGGAGATGCGTTGTTTAGGTGCATACGGCACTTATACTGTTGTGCAGCTTGTAAAAAAATTCAGTTACATAGTAGCCTTAAAGTTTAATTAAACCTTCAATTAATCTTCAAATTAGTAACCAATCTTGGTGTAAACTGATGGTAGTGATGCTCAGTAGACCACTTTCCGAGACGAGAAAGTGAATTTAAGTTGACTGCGTAGAAAAACCGTGGTTCGTGAACATTTACAGTGATCGCTCAGTGGATACCAAAATAATGGGGTAAAACACAATATGTAGTCACGATATTAAATTCACTTTGATTTACATAGATCGTCACTTATTAGAGTAGAGTAATGAAAATAAAAAATAAGTGATTTTGTCACCGAAACACTCTAAAGGAATTTATTTGTGGGAGCTAATTTCGACACTTCAGCTGTACATTCCGTGATATCGCCGACACTGAGAACTTTCTTTACCTATATCTGGTTGGAAGATATCTTCCTTTCCAATTTTCGCATTGACGTCCCCGAGGAGGATTTTAACATCGAATGATGAGATCTTATCAAATACTTCCTCTAGGGTCTCGTAGAATGTGTCCTTCGTTTCTTCGTCTGTAAATTCTGTTGGGGCGTGTACGTTTATAAATACATAATTGTACCATAGGGCTGTATTTTTAGCACCGACATTCGGTCATTAATAAATTTCACATCTTTTAGATGGGGCGTAATCTTCTTGCTTATGATGAAGTCGGTTCCGAGGTTATGTGTATCGGTACCTCCACACACCAGTGTAAATCCGTTGGTTTCGATGACTTGATGGACTTCTTGAAGCGTGACGATGTCCATTTTATATTATTTCGCGTTTTACACGACAGCCTGTATCGCCCCTGGTTTATATAGCGTTCGAACATTCCACGTGGCGACGCGTATATCCTGCTTTTTCCGTTTTCCCTACGTCTTCTTTTTGCCGACTCGGTATTTTCTTGATGATTTGTTCCCTTACGGTAGTGTCGGCTCATCACGACTACACCTACCGGGTTTTTCGTGAGATTGTTTTTTGTATATTGATCATTCATTTCGTGGAAACACTCTGGGGTTTCAAATAGTCCGCCATATCAGAGACCCTCTTTGATATGGTAAGGTCTGCTTACTGCTCTGATTCGACTCGGTGTCAGAAAGGCGCCGTTATAATACACCCGGTATACCCCTGGCTGCAAACCATCCAATGGGCACGGTGACGCGTAACACCCTGGATTAGGGGTGGTAGATCTTTGTGTGTTACTCCTCGCTACCCTGTCTGACTGGAAGCGTATGCTTTCGTCAGCATAGCCTGGGTGTTTCATCGAAGTTTAAGCCCCCGCACCACGTCAAGGTTTCTACCAATCGGTGGATAGAATAGATAGATTTCGAAATAAATTACTAATCAGCTGAAATGTTGTAGGTGTATATCCAATATACAGCCAGCTCGTTTGCGGCCTTTAGCAATCAAAGATTTCGATAGAAATATAAATGGAAAATTCAATATATTCCGACGATTTAAATATCGACAAAAAAAAAAAACTCGATGGGTAGAATTAAGTGGACTCAATGTATCCTGTCGCAAAAGTCAACATATTGAAACAGCATAACATAAATCACTGGAAATAATGAAAAATACCAATTTATTACTTAACCAGGAGGCGTTTACATAAGAAGCCTCGTATAATTTAAAAATAGACACATTTTATTTTTAAATATGTCAACCGCATGACACTCTAACACGGTTAAGTAATCATGCAGATGTTTAAATAAACTAATAATAAGTTATAACTAAACATATAAAAAAATATCGGGGAAAACAAATTGACTGAGTGTCGTTGACGTGCTTATTGTGTATCGTTTTCCAGATATCACCTTTTACGTGCTTATATAATGTCTCGTTAGAAAATTAATTGTTTCTATCCCGAATTGTGCTTGTGACTTTCTTTCCTTATTTTTATACTTTTTTCTGTTCCAATTCTTTACTTAAACTTGTACACTGAAGAGTTTAAATTAGTAAACGAACAAATGAATAAAAAATGAGGAACATCAAAACTATAAAACAAGTAACTGCAACTGCAAGGATGACGATCTTTTTGTTATCGCGAACGTTTTTCATATTATTCTTAATACAATTTGATTGTTAAACACGCAACACGCATATTCAAAAATGTCTTTTATAATTTCAGTTTTGTCCTTACTTCACACCTCTGAAAAACCACCAGGTTGTTCTGCAAACTTTCAAGTCGTTAAATGTAGCAGCATTCTCGGGGGCTTTCTTTTATTTCAAAATGTACCGAGGGTGCACGTACATTCTTTTACTCAATGTACGAAGTAATTTCTCTTGCTCCACTATTGTTCCAGAACATGAATTCATATAAGGCAAATTTATAGTCCACACTTATTTTATTGTATTATTCATAGTTCGGCCCACATTGTTGAAACGAGGCGAAGGTGTGAAAGAAGACATTGTGTTAAGCGAACGAGGTGCAACACCATTTCATACTGCAATTTTAATTTAACTTGTGCATAGCTGCGTCGCATCTAATGTGTTTACTTGAAAATTAATATCACTTATGTGTTGACCTCATAGACAGTACTATAAAGAAAGGATGTTCGGGATTAGTTTAGTCATTAATGTTGTTGTAGGAACTTTTACATTTGTAAAAAGTGAATAAGAATTGCCAATAAGTTCATTTCCAAATATAACCGGTAAATAGAAGATACTTTGAAAAAAAGGCGCTCTTGAGCTATTAAACATTTTTCTAGAGCATCAAATAAATTTCAGAACAAATCCTGTATCTAAGGATTTAAATATAAATATGGTTCATCAATGCGGTCTAGACAGTAGGTGGTCACTTTTTTCGTTCGATTTTTGGGAATTTTGTATGCTAAAAGTTTCACAATTTTTTATAACATTCTCTCCAAATGTTTGTGCCAGGCACGCTTGCCCTTTCGTCTTTTGCCTTTCGTGCCACAATCTTCTATGAATAAACGTATTTGACGGCTCTGGTGAATGGCATTGTATCAGGTACAAAGCGAGTGTCATTATAAATTTTGTTACCTTGATTTTTTTTGCTAGTTTATATGGTATCATCGCGTTTGAGATTGATCTATTCAATAATAACTCTAGAGCTATGTTATGTACGACATGAGGGTTCTTCTGTGTGGTGTGGAATCTGATATTGTTTGATCTGATAAACCGACTGCACATTTTTCTATGTGGTAATATGCAAATACTATTGGTTTTTCACAAACGTAACTTGAACCATTTTAGCCGAATGTGAAATTAAGGTCATAAAATGTCACGCTTGTCTCCCCATTTGTGGACTGTAATTACCTCGTTATTTTGCATTGTCGAGAATACATTGATCAGCTATATTAAAGTATACTCCTATAAATCAATCGATTAATGTTTTGGTTAAATTTGTACTAGTATGCATTAACGGTGTACATTGTGTGGACTCTTTGAAGAATATCTTTACAACACTTGTGGGGGTTTTTTCTCGAATATATTTCAAATTAACAGGTATCTCCTCGGCCCGAACACATTTTGATTATTTTGAAGTCGTATTTATGTTGTTTTTGATTTAAAATGTTGGAGTCCGGCGCCGTACTTCCTCGGATGAGGGAAGAGCGGGGACCTTTCTTTTATTCCTTTACTTTCTTTTCTCAAATAAAAAACTCTAGAACTCAACTTCAATTAGAACTTATAATTCCAAAACTCATTTATTCAAACTCAAAGTCAACTAACTGATCTGACTCAACTCTCTTCCTCAACTGATTTCACTATTGAATTTTATCTCTACTTATAGAACATTGTGTTCTAATTTACTGTAAATTATAATATGAACAAGACAAATTTTCTCAAAGTATTTCTTTAGTTTCTGTGACTTTTAAATTGAATAAAATTTGAACGAAAATCAAAGTGCTCTGTTTTGAAATAAAACGGGGCAAGTTATTAAATGTGCTGTAACTGGCAATATTGTGAATGTTTATGAATGGTATGTATTAAGTGAGAATGTAATATATGTTAAAGGAAGTTTTGAAGGATGTGTAAGGAGATTCAGTGTTAAATTTAATAAGGGTAGTATTCTGGAATACAACAAAAATTTGTCTGAACTTTATGCGTATATGTAGAGTATTTCGTCTTCTAATATAGTACTTAATTTTAAGACGAGTTCTTCCATAAAGACTTCTCGGATACACGCGAAAAATAATCGTTATTTAGAAGCATATCTTTGAGGCCTAATCTACGATTATTTCTTAAACACACCTCAGAAAATAATAGTAAAGGCTGCTTTATAATCATATGATTAAAGTTAGAAGTATGGACATGTGCTACTATTATTTAATGAATCAGCAAATACTGTTTACTAATATCTTTTACACGTTACACCAATACATTTTTTTCTACTGCTTCAGCAATATATTCTGAACGTTTCGCTTACGGAATGTGAATCGTTTTTGGAAATAAATGAAGCCTTGGTTTTATTTATCGTTATCAAGTTTTACCAAGACGCCACGGTGTTCGCACGTACTCTGATATTTAATTAGTGGCTTACCAAAGAGTTTTCCAGAAGGGACACAAGAATTTTGTATTTTAATAAGAACGCAATCTTATACTTCTTTCAGGAACTGTCAATGGCAAAGCGCCAGTCCAGGTTTCAATCTTTATCATGGTCAATTCACAAATGAGAAATGTTCGGAAATTATTAAAAATTACCATGGTGGGTGTAATCATTAGAGCGCTTGGTCCTTATGTTGGTTGCAATAATCGTCCATCCAAACAGGATATGCGGGTCATAGTAGATAAATGCGATCCAAAATAGAGGTAAAAGAGAGCGTAACAGTTCTGTGGCGTTTGGAATAGATACCGAATAAAAAATCGAATAAGAAAATGCACCAGAGCCGTATACCATAGTGATAACATAACAAATCCACATCAGTCGAATGTACTTGAGTTTAGAAATCGAATTCGTAAACACGCCGGTCGCCTGATGGGTTGCGCTTTGGTTAAATTTTTGGTGATTCTAACTGTCATAGCGTCAGTTCGAATCACACCTTCCTCACTATGATCTCAAACGCTATAGTTTGCGGAACCGGAGGCTCTGCTCGAAATTCTTCAAAATGTAAAGCATCTCGTGTTTACAGCGGTAAAACCGTTCACTACATCTAAGGCAAGAAGGGAAAACCGGAAGTTACCCTTCTTTTTGGTCCAATTATCCACCGAGCAGCAGAATTTTTTTTTATTAATTTTTTATTAGACTTCTCTCAGGAGAGACGAACCTATAGCGTCAAGTGGGCGCCCCGAGATGCCATTGGTGGTCTAAGGAGAATTAAAGTCCTGGATCATCAAATTGTCACATGGGACAAATTAAAAAAATGACAGAGGCATTCTGCATTGTGGCCGCTGCCAAAGGTTTGGCCCAGCAGCGGCGAACTGTGAAATGCAGCATCGTTGCGTAAAATGCGGACAGAACCAGAGAGACGAAGAGATCGACCTAACTCCTCTCAAGGGGGTGTTGTCGCAATCTTTATTAGCAAAGGAATCCCTTATAAAGTTATATATAGTGTAGAGGTGCACAGGTTCTGTGCTGGAAGCCTGTATCGTACGCATATCCCCATGAACCTCAGGAGCACCAACATAACCTCTCTATACTAGAACTTGAGATACTCGTTCGATGCTTACAATTGCACCTGGACAAAAACTACTTGATCCTAGGTGGAGATATGAACACCAAACATACAAATTGGGGGAATTATATATCGAATACTAGAGGAAATCAGTTGGCTGGTTGGTTAGATCTGTATCATATATAGGGTGGCGCAAAATTAATCATCCATTTTGTTTTTGAATTACTTTTTTACTAAATAAAAAAAAATGGTTTTGATTCATGGACGTTTTTATTTGGACCTTTACAATTTTTTCTGTTGCTAGGAGATGACTGCAGCTGTATAGTTCACAAATGTCAAATATGATTGATGTACGACGCAATTTGCAAAAATTATAATATCTTCCGATCATCATCATCATCGGCACTACAACCGGGAACCGGTCTTGGCCTTATTTAGCAAGTCCTGACGCTTGTTAAATTTTCCATGATAATTTCTTTTTCCGGGTAAGGTCATTAGTCTTACGCCAGAGGCTCCCCGACGGGGAATCGAACCCCGGTCTACCGCGTGACAGGCGGGGATACTAACCACTTATCGAGGAACAACTTCCGATAGCGTGATTAATTTTGCGCTACCCTATAGAATATAGAACCCACCTACTAGCTACGGAATATCCATCGTTCCAGAGAGTAGATTGTTGTTAGATATCTTGCTTATTGACTCAAGATTGAGACTACTTAACACCAACAGACGAAACAGAAACTGTTTACGGACAATTGACTACGACAGTGACCACTGTGCATCCACGGCAGTAATAAAGCTGCCGAGCGATCTCGCAGATCTGGAGGAATTCGTGATCTCGCAACCCTACAACTACGGGGCAATGCGAACGAAACTGTAAAACGAACAATGCACAAAACAATTTCCAAAACAAAAGTTACAGACCACATAAACATGTATAGAATCACAACAATAAACGCACTCCAGAAGAAACAATTACACAGACAGTTTACAGACAGACAAGACCAGGAGATAATATCACTGAAATCCCGATTAAAAAACTTCCAACAATTACTTAAGGCTAACTATAGATGAGCAACAAATTTGTATTAAAACAACATAATTCGAGCTATAAAAACTAATAACCCGAATATATATAAATAAAATATTCAGGAGAAATAATCAAAACGATATTCAGATTCTCCAAATTCCACGTACCGATGTAAACAAACACCAGCTAATCATCATTGGCATAGGTACAAAGAACGCGATCCTCAATAACGAGCTCTTCGTCATCGGAAACCCTTTGGAATAGGTGAACGCTGTGGGAGCTGCTTCTACTGAATCGCCTGCACCTCAGAAATAAAATTTCTCTTTGGCAATCGGAGAATCCATCATCATCATCATCATCATCATCGGCACTACAACCGGGAACCGGTCTTGGCCTTATTTAAGCAAGTCCTGAGGCATTGTTAAATTTTCCATAATGATTTGTTTTTTCCGGGCCAGGTCATTAGTCTTGCGCCAGAGGCTCTCCGAAGGGGAATC
This sequence comes from Microdon myrmicae, assembly GCA_963931805.1. Lineage (NCBI taxonomy): Eukaryota > Metazoa > Arthropoda > Insecta > Diptera > Syrphidae > Microdon > Microdon myrmicae. Next base: position 52,063,139 of record OZ007499.1, on the reverse strand, counting down.
GAACCCCGGTCTCCCGCGTGACAGGCGGGTATACTAACCACTATACTATCGAGGAGCCAATCGGAGAATCCAGGTTGTAGCAAATTCAGTGACGATAATCTGTCAATTAACATTAAGGCCAATGGTGCGGCTGCGGCGCTTCCGCCAAACCCCACGGCCCACTTACCTGAAAAACCCCCCATATATGCAACCCAATTCCCATTGTCTCCCGCCAATGCAATCGCATTGGGACCTGAAAATATTTACTTTCCCAAGCACTTTAATGCATATAACATCATCATCATAGGCACTACAACCGGGATCCGGTCTTGGCCTCATTTAGCAAGTCCTGAGGCTCGTTAAATTGTCCATAATGATTTGTTTTTTCCGGGCATGGTCATTAGTCTTGCGCCAGAGGCTCCACGACGGGGAATCAAACCATACTGCATACAAACATTACCTAAAATTCCTAAAAAGAATTGCATCTACAAGGGCATTCATACATGTATCAATACATCTCTGCATTAGCGACCCAGAACCGAATTTCCAATTAGTGTAGATATTCACACTGGAGTTCGATCCTGGCGTCGCCATAGATGCCATGTTCAATTGGGACAGATGGTATATACAAACCGTCATTGTGTAATCATCTGAATTGCTTCGCAATGACTTGCAACTATTGATACAGCTGCACGTACTTCTCGCTGAAATATTTCTTTGTTTAAATCTTCAAACAATCACCGACGTTGCGCTTAGCCGTCGGATTGGATTTAATAGTATAAACATATGCAAACAAAAGAATCCGATTCTTCCAGTCGGCAGAGATATGATATACGATCTCCATTATTTCAATCCCTTTTATCATCTAATGAGTGGCTGATATTTACTCAGTTAACCCTCGTTACCGGACGATGCATTAGTTCGCTTCTTTTTTTGTCTGTATCCCTTGTCTAGGTTTCGTTTCGCTTTTGACCTGCAAGCGTTATGTGAACAATCTGATCTCAACGATCGACTTCACGCACACCACCACAGGACCTCCCCAGTGAGATCCTCTTTCGTCGTTTTCACCACGAGAGGAACACTTTCTCTCTCGAGAAAACTCACCCCCGGTTGCGAAGTGGCTCTGCATCGAGCAGAGCAACGCTGAGTCATATTACATCCGCTGACCACCACGTTCGACCTGCCTCCCGGTCTCCGACGCGCGGCGAAGAAGCGTAAACATACAAAGTCGTGTTTGGCGTTGCGTTTAAAGTTTAAGTTGTTTTCCAGACTTTCTGTAACTAATATTAAAAATAAAAAAAAGAACCTTTATTACAAATTCCAACTTCCAAGTGTTTAATTTTCCGTGCTGCAGTTTCCTGAATGTTTGTTTCATTGTACTATTGTTTTTCTGGTGAACAGTTTGTTGCGGCGTCGCTCAGAATTGTGTCCAGTGAACAGTTCGTGGGACGAAGTAGAATCCCATGTCGTACGCCGGCACCACGAATTCGTTCCCCACTGGGCTAATAGCCTTTAAATTTCGAGGGAAGAAATCCAGAATATCTTCGACTCATTAAGAAGCAAAAAGTCAGTGGGAATAGATGGAGTACCTAACACGGTACTGAAGAACCTGCCCCCAATGGCAATAGATATATACACGGTCCTGTTTAACAATACGTTGAATAATGCATACTTTCCTGCACGTTCGAAAACGGCAATCATACAGCCCACCCAAAAAATGGCAAAGACTGTACAGACCCAATGAACATGCGTTCGGTAAATTTACTTTCAATCATCAGTAAAGTATTCGAAAAGACCATTAACAAAGCTTTGCTAAAATGGATAGACGGCAACAAGATTATTCCGAATAACCAGTTTGGCTTTAAGACAAGTCATGAAACCACACATGCCGCTAAACTGGTTGCCGACATACAATGGAATAAATGTACGAACCAATGCATAGGTGCTTGTCTGATAGACTTAGAAAAAGCATTTGATACCGTCTGGATCGAAGGGGTATATTACAAACTGGTCAGACAAGGCATATATAAGCCTTTACTATATGTAATTTACGATATGTTAAAGGACAGGAGGTTGCTGGTCAAAAGTGGTAATATGACCTCTAATAATACGTATAATATCAAGAATGGCTTGCAACAGGGCGCGGCACTTTCTCCGATTCTTTTTAACATTTACATTAGCGACTTATTAGATGCACTTCCGCAGGCTATTGCGTACGCAGACGATCTCTTAATTTACAGAACAGCTCCGAAAGTTGAGATCATAAATAGTTTAATACAGCGAGACTTGAACAACGTGCAGCGCTATTGCGATGACTGGAAACTTAAGATCAATTTCCAGAAATGTGAAGCCATCCTATTTAAAACTCCATTATATAAAGCCACGAACGGCACAAAGAAAATCTGGCGAAAGCTAGTTATCGTGGGACCGCATGGGAAACCAAGAGTTTAGTTAAATACGTGGGCATCTGGCTAGACCAATATCTGTATTTCAACAGACATGTAGAGGCGGCTTTGATCAAGGCTAGAAAAACGTTTGCTATGACAAGGAGGCTATTTCACAGTAGCCAACTTGACAGCAGGGTAAAAGTTATATTCTACATGGCGGCAATCAGGCCGATGCTCATATATGGTTGACCAGCATGGTTTAACATAGGTTCAAATTTGATGGAAAAGATTCGGGTGTTCAAAAGGAAGTGTCTCAGAAGTTGTCTCTGATTATATCGAACACCGGAATCGGTCTATAAAAAGTACTATTCAAATGAGACTTTATGCAATGCAGCCTACATAAATATGGTGGATAATTTTATGATTAAATTAAACAGAGGACATATTGCGAGAGCAATAAGCTCGTCCAATGACCTAATTTTTGGGGCTTATTATCCAAATGCCGTGTACTATGAGAGCGTGCGTTGCAACGGTTTGTCCCACCAGAGGCGTTCCTTAATTTTGACATGTATGGGCTTATACAGGATAGATCCGGGATTCCGCTGATTTATCATGTAAGTAGATCATCCGTAGACGGGCGATTGTTCTACGACCGGGAAGTCACGCGCACCGAAGAAGAGCTCTTACGCTTCAGTAGGGCTATCTCCCACAGAGACCGGGACGCTAATATTAAACAGCACCAACAGTTCTGGTGGTTGAACGGCAATTAAAGACCTGATTACTAATCTCGGTAGAATTGTGGGTCGGTTATTATGTGTGTCGGCAGAGACAAGGGCTCATAAATATTCCCACCTACTTGTTGCACCGAGAGCGAAAGCACTGAGTTCATCCGCCCGCTTTAGGAGGGTAGACGAATTAAACACTGGTATGTCATTTGAATTAATGTGGCTTTAGTTATTGCAGTTTTTCTTAGAGTACTTAGTCACTAAGCGGGAGTTACATCACACTTGTAAAACGAGTTGAAATAGTCTAGTTCGGGAAAATATCCTTGTCGACCGGAGTTAATGTTTGAATAATTTAATTGAAAAAAAAGGAAAAAGAAGAAAACCCTCGCCGGTCCGAATTGATGTCCAAATGATTTGATTGGTGCAACGGGGGCCGCTCGTTCGCTACTTGCACTCCGTGGTGATCGAAATCTGTCTTCTATCGTTCGCAAATTTCCTTGAGGCACTTAATCACTAAGCGAACGCTACATCGCGCTCGTAGAACGAGCCGAAGAAGTTTAATTCGGGAAAAATGTCCTCGCTGACCGGGATTAACGTTCGAATAATTTAATCGTCGTGAGAGGAAGCTAAACTGATTCACTGCGTGTACTCCGCGGTGATTGAAATTTGTTCGGTTGATGCGCCCGCTACCGAGGGTAAGGCTCCGCACAATTGACGACACACACTCTCCCGTGGCTGAAACTCGACTGACTAATTACTGGTGAGGAATAGTTCGTCGCCTCGTGGCAGTGGAGTCATAGCTAAAATCAACTCACTGCCATTTACTAGGAACTTTGGAAAGGGTTGCTATGCCTGTATAGGGGATTTAGTTCCGGGGAATCATCGCTGTATAGGCTGAGTTGGATTATTTCGTTGTGTGTACCGGGAAATTGGTTTCGGCGGCATAGCCAAGTATGGTCAAGGGTCTTGATCGTTGCGATGGTCGTTTCGTGGAAAGGCGACGCATCATGCTGTTGGCTTGCCAGTAAGAGGGAATTGGTGTGGTTCTACATGGTTTAGGTGGTATGGAAATCGAAATGGTTTTCGGAGGAACTAAATGTTGCTTGGTTACAAGCGGGGAGATCGTTTAAGCAAGAAGTGAGCCAGAACGATTTTCGGGGGAAATTACAAATACTTGGTCGCAGCCAAGGAATATAATTTAGATAAAGAGTTAACCGAAGCGGTTTTTGGAAAAATGTGTGCGGCTCGATGTAGCTGATGGAGAGGTGAGTATTCGGTTGTAAATTTGAATATGCGTTTATAACAGGATATGATTTTCGGGGGAAATTAGGATTGCTTGCAAGGCGTATAATTTAGATAAAGAATTAACCGAAGCCATTTTGGGGAAATGTATGCGGCTCGGTGTAGTTGATAGAGATGGTGAGTGTTTCTTTGTAAATTGGATATGCGTTTATTACAGCTTGGGAAATGGGTTCTTGGTAGGTTGGGGATGTATGCAATTGCAGGTTTGGGGAAGGATGCTGTTGCATATTGGGATGTGTTTTGCGTGTTTGGAAATGGATTACAGGTTGGATTAGGGTGATGCGCTGTTAGCGGTCGAAATTGGTTGGCATTGTGGGTTGGTTCTCCATGTGGTATAGAGAACCCCCACAGAATCACTGTAGTATCAGCCATATTACACAGACTTAGCTTTACCAGAATTAGGGTAGTATAAAAAAACAAAAAAAAAAAGCATTAAGTGAAATTTTAAGTAAAAACAGGAAAACGCTTTTCGAATTTTTCTTTGTTAAACAAATAATCATAACTAAAGCCACATATAAAGTCCTGTCGGCAATTATCGGCAAATTGCACGATAGTTATATTATGTTTAGATTAGAGCGTCTGCGTAGGGCCAGTAAGTTATAATATCAGACAATTATCCTAGAATTTAAGCATTTTTTGTCTAGCATATAATTTAGAATCCAAGAATATAATTTAGAATCTAAAAAAAATAGAAATAAAAAATATCGGGAAAAATGAAAATGAAAAAAAAGTAGCATATAAACTGCACTAAAATTTCAGCTTGGTGTCTCGATTATTCCATGTCGTCTGTTTAAATATCAAATTGTTTGGTCCTTGTTAAAAAAACTAATACAAGAATATATATATTTTTTGTTACGTAACACAAACACGTCGCATTCCACGCCCATGTAACGCTACATAACATAAACCTTTACCCTCGAAGTAGGAGAATTACATGCTATGTGGATGACTCCAAGCAACAAAATCTTTGTCTTTATGAATATTCTTACAGAATCGTTTAACTTACTTTATTATTTATAACTAATATGGTATAATAACTATATCATATGCTTCACATTAATAATATAACAATTATAATTAACAGTGAAATTATGTACACATAAAATTCGTATAGAAAATTGTATGTAACACCTAACTAACTACACTGTTTTGTTTTTAATGTCAATTCAATGTTTATTATAAATGTTAAAGTTCGTCTAATTTTTTTTACTATCTGCCTTATTTAATCTAAACCTTCATTTAAGTTTACCTTCGTAATTAGATTTTGAATAGAACTTTCTTTGTGAATGAGATTGTTGCATATGATTGTTCCTCGAGTTAGAGACACTTCTACGTAGAACTAAACGCGAATGCGAATAAAACTACAACATTAGCATTTCTAATCAAATCGAATGAACTCTGACGAACTTTTGCGTAGAAAAGCACGAAATGAGTACAGAACTTAATATTTATAGATCGATTAATACAATTTCAAATCGCACCAACTCAAACGATATCAGCTACTAATCATCTTATGCGATTTATGCATCTCAACAATTATTGACAATTGTTTTTATTAACATCTACAGAGAAATCAAACTTAATAAATATCAAGTTTGAATTTAAAATTGGACAGAATATATTTAGAAATGCAATGCAATGTTTTTACATTGTATAAAATGTTTTGAACATATCGGTCTAGTTTGTTTTCATAAACTGTATTCAAATCGAGAGCAAAAATGATAAATGTGAATGGGGCTTAAGTAACAAGAGATTTTTGACAATAACTTTCTTATTTGATAACTTAATCTTTGGCACATTCAGCTATGAAGATCGACAATTTACGAGAGTGGCCTGAAAAGTTTCCGACCTAACAAAGATACAAGACATTTTTTCTTAAAATTTATTTTTATTTTTCTATATAGTCTCCTTGCAACTCTACCCACTTCTTCCAGCGATGCTCCCATCTCTCTAACCCGCCCAAATAGTACTCGGCGTTTTTCTCTGCAAAATAACTGTTAACGAAGGTGATCGCCTCCTTATTTGACGAAAATGTCTGTCCTCCTTTTTAGATTAGGAAACAAGAAGAAGTCGCTTGAGGCTAGATCTGATGAGTAAGGCGGATGGTCAAGCAGTGGTGGATTTCCGCCATGGCAGCGGCTGAGGTGTGAGACGGTGCGTTGTCTAGGTGAAACAGGATTTCCTTTTTCTGTAAATGTGGCCATTTTTCCGCAATTTCTGCTTTCAGTTGGTCAAGTAATGATGCGTAGTATGCTCCAATAATGGTTTTTCGTTTTTGAAGATAATCGATTAAGATAACTTCATGACTATCCCAAAAAACAGTTGCCATCAATTTTCCAGCCGAAAAAACAGTCTTTGATTTTTTTAGAGTCGATTCCCCCTTTGCAGGCCATTATTTTGACTGTATTTTTGTTTCGGGCGTATAATGGTGTATCCAAGTTTCATCGACAGTAATTAATCGGCGCCAAAACTCGGATGTATTGGGCCCAAACTGCGCCAACAGAGCGTTGGAAATGTTCGTTCTAACACGTTTTTGGTCTAACGTGGGCACACGCGGTACCCAACGCGCGGATAGCTTTCTCATGCCCAAATCTTGATTCAATATATGACAAACACGTTCTTTGTACATTTTCATAGCCTCTGCTATCTCTCTCGTCTTAATTCGGCGGTCGTCTAGCATTTGATGAACTTTAGCGATGTTATCGTCAGTTGTTGCAGTTTTTGGACATCCTGAACGTTCATCGTATCCTAAGCTCTCACGGCCACGTTTAAATTCAGCTGCCCAAAATTTTACTGTGGTAAATGACTAATGACCTTGCCCGAAAAAAAAAAACAAATCATTATGGAAAATTTAACAAGCCTCAGGACTGTTAAATAAGGCCAAGACCGGTTCTCGGATGTAGTGCCGATGATGATGATGAAATGATGGCACAGAGTCCCCATGCACAGAGTTCAACTCATCTTTGATTTGTGTAGGCGCATCATTGCTTTGCAAAAACAAAAATTTAATAACAGCTCTATACTCAATTTTGTGAATTTTCACAAAAACACTTACATCGACTCACTCAAACGACTGTCGAATAAAAACTGTCCGTCCAAAATAGCTGAAATTTTGGTGAGTAATTGTCAAAAGATTCACAACTACATTCACTAGCTTTTATTGACGAATGCTGCTATTTTCACGTTGGGGTCGGAAACTTTTCAGCTAACCCTCGTAAGGCCGTGTTAAGGTCATTGAAGCATATTACGAAAATGGGCGTTGCTTGCGTTTTGTGCTTTTGTAATTTTTTGGTCAACGTAACCGATTGTTTGAGAGGGGAATTGGAAACATTTTTGCGAAATTTAAAGAAAGCGGGTCGGTACCAAGTGTGAAAATATCAGTGATGCTCGTGCACAATGTTCAGCTGAAAAAATTACTGCGTTACCGTGCAATTTCAATCTACTTTTTTGGCCGGAATTGCATGCTATCCATATCTGAAATATATGATTTCAACAGGATGGTACCTTATGCCATACAGCCCGTGTCACCATAGCATTTCTATAATATTGGATGTGTCGCATAGTCCTGCGAAGTCAATTATCCATCAATATTATGGAAATTGGAGCGGTTTAACTTCTTTCTTTGGAGTAATCTTAAGTTCTACGTCAATAAGCCAACCATAATGCAACAGTTGAAATTGTTTTTTTTTTTTTTTTTGGTGATTCCAATGCGAATAATTCGTAATAACTTTGGGGCGTTTCAAATAAACACTTCACTGCTGTCGGGGTTCTCTATAGTACATGGAGAACCAACCCACAATTACAACCACAATTTCCGCCTTATTTCGACCGCTAACAGCGTGTCATACTAACCCCTATCCCATCGTTCGGTATTCACCTGAGAATCATTGATTTTGCAAAGGACGCATCGCTAAACTCATTATCCTATGCAGATAATGCATAATTGAGTTTAGGTACCCTTTTGCCATACGGCAACTCCATCTTGCTAGCCCATGAGTTTTCCATCGGAAATCACATCATGTCGTTTAGCAACAACAAGTCTAACCAAACGACGCCGTTGCATCATAGCAAAACCGCTGGGGTTATTTCAGCGTCTTAGAGTCTGGTTCTCACGCTGATTATTTCCCAAGCATCAGCGGCGTCCTGTTGACTTTCCCCAGACATGCCATTCTCTCCTCCAGCATTCTGTCTCCCTACGGTTCAATGCACTCTGAGATCATCACAGCTGTAACACTGGGGCAGTAGGTCATTCTTAGAAACTGCATTTGATATCGGCGCATAAGCTAAGCGAACCCCGAAGTTATTGCGCTCTTTCTTTTGTTATTTTAATCCTTCGCATGTCCAGCGACTGTCGAATGATGCGCGAGTATTATTCACCTCACTGAGGCATGCGAATGAGAAGATCCATGAAGAGAACGCAATTATGATTGGCTAATAGCTGTGCGAATTTGAAATTCGATTTCCATCCCTAATTCGAGTCAGTCAGTACTCAAACACGATAGAGGTCAGTCACGCTACGTCGAGCGTGCATTAAATAAACTCGAGTATCAATCTCTGAAGCGCGCACACACCACAGGGTCGTCTTGCTGCCAAAAATAGTCGTGTTGGATATTTTCATAGCAAAGTAATTTGGTGACTACTAAAGTTAGATAGTAAATTGTGAATTTTATTTAAAAACAGTTTTAAGTTAAAAAAATAAAAAATAAAAACAATATCAAGAACATAACATCAACAGAACAGTTTATTTTTCACTCTTTTACGGATTATTGGATATTTCTTTTGCGAACAATTTTTGGCGGATCCTCGCTGGGGAAAAGTGAATCCGTGCCATACGTCGGTATTCATACTTTACCCCCACACTACCAGTGAAGAACAACACCATCGAAAAGACAAGTCGAAAAACCAAAGCAGATCCTTAAGAGGCATATACCATAGCAATAAGATAGCATTTGCACACCAGTTGAGTATACTTAAGACAACGTATAGAAATCGATACGTTAATATTTGGTACTACCTTTCACTGATTCTAACCGTTATAGCGTCGGTTTGAACCACACACTCTTCACTTCGTCACAAACTCTATAGCTTCGCTATTCCAACAGACAAAATCTGAAGGAAAGCTTGTTCAACTCTTCGCTGTTTCAAGTTTGTTCAACTGTTCACTGTTTCAAAGAATTTAACTCTGTTCGCACCGGAGCTAACATCGTTACCAACCATAGGAAACTATTCCGTCAACATTTTGGATCTGTGGCGGTTCCGAAAACGCCACTGCCTACTTGCCCAATTACCCCCCAAGCTTCTTGTGCTGAAGTCCCTCAAATTCCCTTGTTTTATAATTGCTAATTGCTGCTAATTACATTTAGCACCTGTAAAAAGAGTTTCACCTACAAGAGCACTTTTCCTTGCATCAACTCATCGGCAAAAATGTTTCCAACAAAGAATTCTTAGCATTCATAGTCCAATGCATCACTAGAATTTGCAGGAAAACTATTCCGGCACCACTGTTTGCCAAGCAAATCTCCCTAGACGAATTCCTGTAAACAAAAGGATCTGAATTACATACAATGTAACCTTCACCAGGGGCCATAAACATTGGGCTGTCTATTTTTCAGCCTCGCCATGTGTATGATAAATCTCAACGTACACATTGGCAGGCGACCTTTTTCTACCAGCAATAATACCAGCAGCTGCATTCAATTAGCGCAATCGACCCTGAAATTCCTAAAAACAATTCTTTAACGTGCATATGCACCATAGATTCCCGAACATTAGGCACCCTTGTTCCACCAATGCAATTCCGCCGTACATGTGCATACCACATGTCCCTGGCGTTTTCACGGCCGCGGCAGCTGTTTGCCTATCGGACAAAAGCGAATACTCTCATCTTACTCTACAGCCATAAAACGAATTTCTTCGCAGGTAATCATGTATACGATCCCTTTAGCATCACTACCGATACACATTTCCCATTGTGTAAATAGAAAAACCATTAGCACTTCTTCCTAATGGCGATACATTTACTTACGCATACCATTGCACTGAAAAAGTGCACTTCCTTGGCGGCCGCACCCTTAAGAAAAAAGTTTTTCTCTCTCTTCTCTTGTCTCTTAACCCTAACCTAGACTGGAATTCATGTCAGAATTCTATCCTCGATGAGTCGTTTTCCATCCGCTGACCGCCACGGTCATGCCGACTTCCGCCCTCTGCCGGCTGGGGAGACGCGATACTACACCGGAGTTGAGTAAACGCGCTAAAAAAGTAAAAAGTCGTACAAGTAGTACACACCAGCTTTATTATTTTTCTTGTACATACAGGTCATCTTCAGTAATTTAAATCATTGTTGTGCAGTGTTTGCAACCGCCATGTCGAATATTATATTTGCTGCAGTATCCAATAATCGTATTTTTCCTTTAATATAACAATACAACTAAATAAAAGAAATAGTGCGTTTCATTGTTCCTGCGTCCGCTCGGTTGTGAAGATAAAACATTGTTCATTTCTGTTCTTCTTGGTGAACGGTTTGCTGCGTTGCTCAGTGTTTTGTACCCAGTGAACTCATGATGGAGAATCTTCGTACAGCCTGTGCCAACGCCGGCACCAAGACGAAGATTTATGCCACACATCTATTCCTTATCCCTACCACACAAGAAACCTGACTAACAGAGAGCCGTTTTGCGACGAAATTCAGAAATTACTGCGATGAAGTGCAGAAAGTAGTTCGAAAGCATGATGTGCAGAGGTTAGAACCGATCATCAACACATCAGCCCACTGTTACCTGTATAAGCGAATGTTTTAACTTTCTATTTACTTAGGCTGTAGTTTGCTATCATTAATGCTCTGGTGAACGGCTCTGACGATTTATTTTTCAATTTTCTTTTGTGCTAGGTTTTGTGTTGGTGTTGTCTATTGGGATCCCCGCATTGGTTCAATTTGAAAATTAAGTTCAAACATATGTACGACCATGAAGAATCATTCTTCACCCGATTGAAATTCTTTTTTGTATTTTTTCGGCATTGTATTCTCCAGGCAAAAAAAAGCTAAAACCTGTGTGTCGCTTCCATACCCATATTCTTTATCCTGTACAGGTCTATGTCACTTCTAAAAGGTAAAACTCTGCGTATTCTTACCTAGAAAAATGTGTTATCCATCTTAAATGCGTTGCAGACTGAATTAGGTATCCAAATAATAGAATGAAACAAATTGAAAATGTTACTCGATCGCTCTATAAATCCTTTGTCGGCCCATATGCAAGCCATCTCCTTTCTATTAACCTTAACACACTTGAAGAGCGGAGAATTTATGTCGACAACCCCGAAATCTGGGGAACCCTCGTCTCTTCTACCTGCCCGACCGTCACACTTCTTATGACTCTAATGAATCCATTTCGCGAATGCTACGGTGGATAAACTCTTACTCCACCTCTTTTGGTTCAGCCTCACCTCTCTTGTTCTTAAACTTCATCTCCTTACTTATCCGCACTGCCCCCCCCCCCCGGGCCAACCTCTTACACCCACACAACCCGTACCCAGTCCCATTGTCACATCCATGCTTCGGGTCTATCCTCGGCCTACCCTGTCCTGACACTTACACCACCGTCAATAGTTCCCCATTCCTCAGTTTTAAGTTAATTTTAAGATAATCCCCCCATGCCCCCCAACCCCCGTGAGTTAGTTTTAAGTTAGTTGGTAAGTTCATTTTTATATTTATTACACTTGTACTAATCGAAATAAATAATGGTTCTGCCCTCATTTAATTCATTCATAAGTGGATTTGTAAACTTATAGCGTTTGCGACGATTGTAAAGAATGTGTGATTCGAACCGACGCTATGATGGTTAGAATCACAATAAATTGAACCAATGTTCAACACATCAGGCCACTGCCGCGTGTACTAATTCGATCGTTATTATCAAGTACACTCACCTGATGTGGAATTGCTATCTTGCTTGGTATACGGCTGATGCTTTTGTTTCTTTGACTTTCTTTCTGTGTTGTTCTTCACTATTTGCTTGTGTGTTGTATGTGTATCTGTTAGAAACGCCACAAACATTCTATTTCAATATCTAAAAATCATTGATTTCTCTAGTGGCAATTTGTACTGATAAAAAGTGCCACATCATTTTCAATTATAGAATACACCTTCCTTCCCGGCGATGAAATTTAATCTTTACTTATTCTTCTTTTTCACCTACCGCTGAACAAATTAGACACTGAATTTTAAGTTACCAACTTGTTTGGCTGTTCTATTCAAGTAAGGAAAGACCAGCTTCCGATAAGCAGACACTGCTGCATGTAATTTCACAGAGGCGTTATCTAATTGCAATTTTTATTGGATTCGACGTCACTTTTAGCGTCAACCGACGCTGCTTTTAATGCAATCTCTATTTATTATGCTGATGTGAACCCGCGTTTTAGGTACTGCTAATGTTATTCTAATCAAAAAGATTGGAGTAATCGCATGCATTCGCAAATCTAATCGCACTTAAAAGTTTTATAAACATTTTAAAGTCGAATCCAATTTTATCAGGGTTTGATTTATAGGTATAAAACGCAGTGATATAAATTAAAAAAAACTAGATTAAGGTAACAAGTGGCTTACTTGATGTCGGAATTTGCCATTATGAGAAACTTTTAATAGGGGTGTGGCGACTTCAATAAAATGGGATATAGAAACCTATGAAGGTGGCACTTGAACTGTATCGGGAAAGAACTTTTTAAGTATTCATGGATTTTTTCGTCACTTTATTAATGGATGAAAGTTGATACCTGCTTTGGTGGCTTAAGTGATAAGGAGATTGCGATATGCACGTTGGCCAATAAATTCATGCAAAACTCATGTGAGTTATGTGATATGGAATTTATTTCAAAGTGCTTCGGCTTCATGTGGGCTAAAATGCGAATGGGCTTGTTTTTTTTCTAGTGGCTTATTTGATGTCCGCTTGTGTCATTGTAAGAAACTATTAATAGGGGTGTAGCGAATTCCATAAAATAGGATATAAAAACCTATGAAGCTGGCACTTGAACTGTATAGGAAAAGAACTTCTCAAGTATTTATGGATTTTTTCCTCAATTTATTAATGGATACAAGTTGATACCTGCTTTGGTGGCTCAAGTGATAAGGAGATTGTGATATGCTCGTTGGCCAATCATCATCATCATCGGCACTACAACCGGGATCCGGTCTTGGCCTTATTTAACAAATCTCTCCACCGGTCCCGATTTCGAGCCGATGTCATCCAGTTTAGCACTCCCAGGCTCTGGGCGTCCCGGTCTACGCCATCTCTCCATCGCAGACAAGGTCTGCCGCGCTGTCTCCTTCCATACATCCTGCCACAAAGGACTTTCCGGGCAGGGTCCTCTTCGCTCATTCGAGCTAGGTGTCCCGCCCACCGGAGTCTACCGAGCTTGATTTTTCTTACAATATGAGCTTCAAGGTAGATTGCGTACAACTCATGGTTGTAGCGTCTCCGGAATCGTCCTCCCTCACATACGGGGCCAACAATTCTCCTTAAGACCTTTCTCTCGAACGCGGCCAAGAGTTCAGAGTGCTTTTTATTAAGCACCCAGGTCTCGGATCCATACATGAGTACTGGTAAGACCATGGTCTTGTACAGTAGTAGCTTGGATGTTCTGGATAAATTTCGGGATTTAAAGAGCCTTGATAGACCATAGTAGGCTTTGTTGGATTTAATCAGCCGTTCGCGTATTTCTTCTTCCATATTGTTATCGGCTGATACTATTGACCCAAGGTAGTTAAAGGATTGCACTACTTCAAATTCGTGCTCCACTACCCTGATAGTTTGACCAACGTTAGGTCTTCTCTTCGCAGAAGTTGCCACCATGTACTTGATTTTTCCCTCATTAATGGGCAGTCCCAGTTTTTGTGCCGCCTGCTCGATCTGGGTGAAGGATTCCTGTACCGCCGATTCGGTTCTACCGATGATGTCGATGTCATCTGCGTAGGCAAGTATCTGGCTGGACTTGGTGACAATAGTCCCTCTAGTTGTAACGCCAGAGTCACGGATTGCTTTCTCCAACGCCAGGTTGAAGAGGAAGCAGGCCAGAACGTCCCCTTGTCGGAGTCCATTATAGATGTTTATTGGTTTGGACAGCAATCCCGCTACTTTTACTTGACTAGTTACGTTGGTCATGGTCAACCTACAAAGTCGTATCAATTTATTTGGAATGCCGAATTCTCTCATGGCATTATATAGTTCTACCCTGGCTATGCTGTCGTAGGCGGCCTTGAAGTCTATAAATAGATGATATAGTGGAATCTTAAATTCCAGACATTTTTCCATCGCCTGCCTAAGGGTGAATAATAATAATGGCCAATAAATGACTGCAAAACTTTTGCGAGTTATGAAATACGGAATTTATTTCAAAGGATTTCGGCTTCATGTGGATTAAAATGCGAATGGGTTTTTTTTTACCATGTGAGTATCCCACTATTTCTCACTAGACCGTAGCTCTGTACGTCAATGAACGAAGAATTTTATGGTGGAATCAAAATTGCATTTTCATAGCATAAGGTTATTTTACAATATTAATAATCAACAAGTCGTTAACGAATCGGTTGACGCAATAATGAAAATAATTGGTTTTGGCAGGAGGTACATCACTCCACACAAAGTGAAAAGCGTCAAATACAGCCCCTCGGTTCCGAGAGAATTGTTGGGACAGGGATTTTATCTTCAGCTTAGCAAATCGAACAATTTAGAATACAATTGAATAAAAGGAATGAATAAAATGCGTACATTATGCCGCAATTACAAACAGTACATAAGAAAAATTAATAACTAGACAGTGCTGACCCGGGTGGCATCCTCTGGGTTCTTTTGAAGGGGTGGCTCTCTGCGCTTGCTAGCGTGCTGCTGCGGCTTTTCTACCTATCCTATTCAACTGGATAATTTCCAAATAGATGATGGGAGGCAGCGAATATTCAACCAAACCACTTTTTTCCTATCCATAAAGTGGTAATGGAATCACTGATTAACAGTTTACTTTCAGAATACCTGGACTCAAATGACCCTATTAACAACCGATAATCAGGCTTTTGTTGTAACAGTTCCACAGAAGAATTGCGGGGTGAATCTTACCAAAAAGTGAAACCACCTTATTGAGCACTTCGGTGAAAGCAAAGTTGTCAATCTGGATGTATCCAGACTTCGGTACGGTGTTTGCAGAACAATGACTTCTTATGGGTTTGACGAATTTCTCATTCTATTTTTCTATTCTTCTTTTCTACTTTCCGGAGTGTTGAGTATAGTTTGTACAGGATAGCGTTTAAAACGTATTTGATAAGGTTTGTACTGAAGTTGTTTAGGGCTCAGGTCTAATTTCTATTTTGTCAATCACTTAAAATCGCATTCATTCTTTTGTTGACGACAGCACGTTAGTTTTCTTATATTACTTTGAATCTTGGAGACTTCGCACTCAAGTACCTCAATAAGATATTCCAGCTGGGGCTTTCTAGCCGAGTAGAATTCAATTCTTCCAATACATAAGGTAGTCCGTGGGTGTTCTCTACACTGCATGGAGAACCAACCCGCAATTCTAACCAACCTTTACCGCTAACAGCGCGTCACCTTAACCCAACTCCCCATGCAAAATCCGCATTAGCATACATTCCAAACTTTGCAATAAAACACACTCCATGACTCGCAAGAGAATACAATTCAACAGAATACATTCTAAATCATCCCCGCATACATTTTCCCAAAATTGCTTCTGTCAATTCTTTACTTAAGTCAAATTCCTTCCTTGCGACCAAGCAATCTTAATTTCCCCGGAAATCACAAACTGTTATAAAACGCATATTCAAACCTACAACGGAACATTAATCATCACCACCAACTACACCGAGCCGCATATATTTCCCCGAAATTGCTTCGGTTAATTCTCTATCTAGATTATATCCCTTGCCTGCACCCAAGCAATTCCAATTTCCCCCGAAAACCATTTCGGCTCCTATTCTACCTAAAGGATGTAAAACCACATCAATTCCCTACAATAAAACCGTATGCATTTTCTCCAAAAACAACTTCGGTTCATTTCCTCCTTAAACTATACTTTTCGCTTGCAACCAAGTGGCAGCTAATTTTCCGCGAAACAACCATCACAACTATCAAGACCCTTGATCATACTTGGCTATGCCGCCGAAACCAATTTCCCGGCACACACAACCAACGAACCCAACTCAACTTATACGGCGAGGATTCCCGGGAACTAATCCCCTATACAGGCATGGCAACTCTTCTCGAAATTCCTAGTAAGTGGCATTGAGTTTATTTCAGCTATGACAACCACCACGACGCGATGAATAGATTCTTTCCATTTATTAGTCAGTCAAATCCTACGGCATAAGCAAATGCAAATAGGTATGGTATACTTACTCTTGGCAGCGATGCAGTAAACACCAATTCACGGTAATCTAGCTAAAAACCATTAGCACATTTCCACATTGCATTGCCGCCTATTTATTTAGCCGCAATGCACCTCTCAGACAAAGACCCAAACGTTCCCTTTGTCTTTTCATATTTCGGGATCTGCTTCTCATCAGCAGCAGTATAAGCAAACACAAACCCAATTAGCGTCCAATGAGATTCGGCTTGTTTGTTTAGCCGAATTCACTTCTCATGGATGCACATTTTCCCTTTCTTTGTTTAGATCCGTTGTCATGGTGTGTCTCATGAAAGAACCCATGCACACACATACATATGTACTACCAACGATCTTCCCCCCAAACGATGAATATTTTCTAAATGCATTCATTTTTCAAGGCAGTTTTGTGATGTCTCTGAATTATACTACTTCTTCTATTGAGACACCGCAGCAAGTGATCTGATTTGACTTGTCCACGAATATTGTCTGTGAATGGGAGCTGGAGTCGTGTTTCGACAACCAAAAAAAATCTACAGAGGGTTTCTAATACTTCGCCAGCCATTAGAAGCTTCTCCAAAGGGCAAAATAAAAGAACGACAAAGAACACGTAACGCTGCCAATCCAATTGGATACCAGTTGTCCACGGGTCCAGCAAATAAAAAATACAGTCCACTCACAGCGCCACATCACAGTAAAAGAAAAAACACTAGGTCTATTCGACCAATTTGGTCATCCAGCTGGTTAAGAAGTTGTGCCCTATTAATGGTGGGAAATATTACATTTGAAATCCAAAAAGAAAACCCTTTCCTACCTATGCAATAGTCTTTGGTTTCGTCTGGCCAGGCCCACTAGCTTCTATCAACTGCTTGGATTGTTATTTTAATTCATGTGTATTAGCGCGAGTCCGCGATTTTTATTAAAACGCTATGTATAACGCCGATGAAGTCGATTAGTCACCGTTTAACGAATAAAACTTTACAAATGCGACACTCATCTTGTACAAAAGGCCACCATACTCAATTCTTCCCGAAAAATAAATTTGAAAACAAAAGTTAATACCATACTTTTGAAACAACAAGATAAAACAAAACCTACATTTGTGGCAACGCCATCTTGTCATAGACAACAACTTTTCATTCTGCCCTAGCACAAAGAGCAAAATAGTGAAAGGGTTCGTCACACAACGATACACACTGACCGAGTGCGGACGTATTTTCAATTCGCCGATCGAGATAAATGTAAATGTTACTTTTATGAGTCGCGAGTGAAATTTGAAATAATAAGACTATTTATAAATAAATCAATTCTAGTGACAAGAACAGTCAAAACAAAGTTATTATACATAAATATAAACAAATAAAAGAGAAGGAAGCCACGTGTTTTGACAGTCAAAACAAACACCGTTTAATACTAATCCACTGTGAGAGTGTATGTGAGCACATGTTTAGCGAAAAAAAAAATTAAAGTAAGAGGAAAACAAAACAAAAACAATAAATATAAATAAAAAAAAAAACAAAAGGAACTAAAATATATAGTGAAATTACAAAGTGAAGCCAACTTAAGAACTGGTTTCAAACAAAGACTGGCCTGCTATCTTGGATGCAACAACCTCGGTGTATGGACCCTCAGCATGCAGAATGGCAGACAAAAAAGAAAATATTAAAAAATTAAAACCGAAGTCCGCGTTAATAAAACGCCCGGCGAGCTCCCCACTAACACGAGCTGCAACAAAAATAAACAAGCCAAACGAGGCAATAGCAGACTTGCTCGAAAAGGCGCACAAAATGGAAGAGGACAATCTATTCCCCCCGGTTCCATATAATGACGGCCATCTGACCAATAACATGTTTGCATGTTTAGCGACTACCGACACTGAGGACGAAGAAGAGGAAATCAGCGATCTTGAAACAAGGCTAGCCCGAGCAAGGGCGCAATTAGCAGAGAAGCGTCACAGGAAAAAGGAATTTGCTGAAAAGGAGCAGCTAATAGCGAAACAACAGCAGAATCAGCAACAATGTGCACAACAGAAGCCAAGCCAACAAAAAGAATGTCTACCACAACAGATGACGCAACAACAACCACAACAAGAGCAACAGGCAGCAAAAAGGAAAGCGAAGATGCCACCCATAAACATTACAGATATGGACTGTAACGAACTGGTAAGTCTATGTAAGCTTTCTATTGGGGAAGATTTTTCAATTAAAAGACTGACAGGGAACAGGGTGGCCATACAGACAAATTCGGTTAAGAATTTCGAAAAAATGAAAAATGTGCTAAAAAGGGCCACCGCGGAATTTTACACATACACCCCTAAAGAAATAAAGAATATAACGGTTCTACTAAAAGGCGTTGACCCTGATACAGAACCAGAAGTTCTATTACAAACGCTACGAGAGCTTAACTGTAATGATATTGAGTTTATCGCAGTAAAACCTTTCAATACAGCTAGGGCTAGACGGGAGAATCGAAAATTACCATTCTTCCTGGTGCAGCTGGGCCCTGGGAGCAAAATTGGTGGACTTAGGAAAATCACTATCCTGAACCATCAAATTGTCACATGGGACAAATTGGAAAAAGGCAGAGATATAATCCAATGTCTTCGCTGCCAAAGGTTCGGGCACTCAGCAGCAAACTGCGAAATGCAGTATCGATGCGTAAGATGCGGACAGGACCACAGCGCAGAACAATGCACGTTAGGTAAAGAAAGGGTAGACGACAGATCTCTTCTAAAGTGTGCAGTTTGTAAGAGTGAGGGACACCCCGCTAATTATCGAGGCTATCCTAAGTTCCGCGAACTACAGGAAAAAAAGTTTTCACAGCAACGAAAATTAGAACGTCCGATAGTTCAAGGCCGACCAGCACTAAATGTAACACCCCAGTTCTCGTATGCTCAAGTAACAGCTGGCAGGAGAAACACGCCACAACCCACCACACGGGTACCGCCGCAACATACTGTGCCTCCAGAAACAGTAACACCAGCAGATGTGCTCACAACCTTGTTCGCTATTCAGACGCAGATGACACAAATGCAAAAACAAATAAAGGACCAGGACCTTAGACTAGACTGGGTCTATTCGCAGTTGTCTAGCCAGCCGTCAATATAAACCCCCCAACAGAAAGCACAATTAAGGCTCTACTCGTGAATGTAAATTCACTTATCAGAATCGAGAGAAGAGCCGCTCTCTTTCAACTGTTGCAAGACGAAAGTCCTGACGTGCTTCTGGCTAGCGAAACTAAGCTGAATCAGAGGCATAAACTATGTCACACAAACTACGACATTATACGAAGAGACCGACCCAACTCCACACAAGGAGGAGGGGTGGCAATCTTTATTAAAAAACAACTTCAACATAAGGTAATATATAGTGGTGAGATTCGCAGATTTCAGGTGCTTGAAGCGTGCATTATCCGCATACCCCTCCGACAAGGTAGGGGGATGTATGTGATATCTGCCTACGCACCAGAAGCACATCAACAAAATCAATTTATAGTGGAGCTAGAGACTCTTTTCCAATGCTTACAACTTTACTCGGAAGGGAACTATTACATAGTGGGTGGCGATTTGAATGCTAAACACCCAAATTGGGGAAATAGCATATCCAACACGAGAGGAAATCAACTAGCTAGTTGGCTAGATCAACATCATATTGAATATAAGGTTGACCTGCTAGCTACAGAATATCCTTCTTTCCCCAGAGGGGGCTCGTTCCTCGATATTATGCTTATAGACACACGCCTTAAACATACACATACTAACAGACAAAATATAAACTGCCTACGCATAATTGAGTATGACAGCGACCATTGTGCATTATCAATAGTGATAAAAACACCAAGCGAAGTTGTGGAACTCGGTGAATGTATGATACCGCAACCCTATAACTATGGGGGTATGCGATGGACGCGTTTCACGAGAACCTTGACAAGAGAAATTCGCTTAAAAGGCATTAACCCTCCTACAGAAACATACCCAACGATGACATCGACAAATACACACAAAAAATGGACGAAACCATAAAACAAACTATGGACAAAACAATACCAAAAACCACACCTACGGACAACATGAACATGTACCGAAACGCCACAATCAACCCACTCCACAGAAAAAAAAGTAGACTTCTGTCGCAACTAAAACTACGGTACAGACGATTTATTGATAGGCACGACCAGGAGATAATAACACTGAAGTCCAGATTAAAAAATCTCCAACAGCTGATAAAAGCCAACTAGAGGCTATCAGCAAATTTGTATTGGAACAACAAAGTTCGGGCGGTAAAATCCAACAACCCTAGTATGTTTCCGCAAATTAATAAAATATTTAGACGGAGTAATGAAAACGAGATTCAGTGTCTCCAAATACCACGAACTGACGAAAACCAACGAATGCTGGCAAATATAGGCATAGACACAAACAACGCCATCCTAAATGACGAAGTTTTTGTGTTTGCAGATCCCTTGGAAAAAGTGAATGTTGTAGGGGCCGTCTTTCAAGAACTGTACAAGGCAAATGAAGTAGTTCGTCGCAACCATGGCTTGGAAGATAGAGTTTTACTGAATTATCGTCATCTTCGAAATGATATTTCACAGTGGCGATCAGAAAACCATGGTTTTAACGAATTCAGTAATGAAAATACGGCAAACGCCGAGATCACTGTCGAAACCGCTAACAGCCTTTTGATCACTAGTGAAGACATCCATGGCGTCTTTGCATCATTAAGAAACAAAAAATCAGTTGGAATCGATGGAGTACCCAATATTGTACTAAAACATCTTCCTCAAATCGCAATGGACATATATGCAGTCTTGTTTAACAACGCTCTGAACAACGTTACCAAAAAGAGGGAAAGACAGAACAAACCCAAAAAATTTGCGATCGATCAGTTTGTTACCGAGTATCAGTAAAGTATTCGAAAAGGTTCTAAACAAGGCTCTACTTAAATGGGTTGAGGACAATAATATTATTCCAAATAACCAGTTTGGTTTTAAAGCTGGTCATGAAACCACACATGCCGCAGCTAAACTGGTTTCAGACATTCGGTGGAATAAAAATCTGAAACAGTGCACAGGTGCCTGTTTGATTGACTTGGAGAGGGCCTTCGACACCGTTTGGTTAGAAGGGTTATATTACAAGCTAATAACACTAGGCATTCATAGACTACTACTGTATATACTATACGACATGTTGAATGAAAGGAAATTCGTCGTCAAAAGTGGCAATGTGACCTCCAACATTACTTACAATATAGAAAACGGTCTGCAACAGGGAGCGGTGTTATCTCCGATCTTTTTTAATATTTACACTAGCGACCTGGTAAGGTCTCTTCATCAGGCTATTGCGTATGCAGACGATCTGATAATATATAGAACAGCACCAAAAATTGAAATCATTAACGGATTATTACAAGGGGATTTCAATGATGTTCAGCGATACTGCAACAACTGGAAACTCAAAATCAATATCCAGAAGTGTGAAACCATCCTCTTTAGAACACCACTGGCTCAAGCTACCAGAGACACCAGGATAAACTGGCGAAAGCTAGCTATTATGGGACCACACCAACAAACACTGGAAGCCAAAACCGTAGTCAAATACTTAGGCATCTGGTTGGATCAGTATCTATATTTTAACAAACATGTGGAAGCTGCCCTAGCCAGGGCAAAGAAAGCTTACGCTATGACAAGAAGACTGTTTCATAGTAGTCAACTTGACAGCAGAGTTAAAGTTATATGCTACATGGGTCTCATCAGACCGATGATCATATATGGATGCCCAGTGTGGTTTAATGTGGGACCTAGCTTAATGGAAAAGATTCGGATTTTTGAGAGGCAATGCCTCAGGACGTGTCTCAACTTACATCGGACTCCTGAATCCGATCACAAAAAATATTATCCCAATGAAGCGTTGTACAGTGGGGCCAATATAAACAGAGTGGATAACTTTATGATCAAGCTGATCCGAGGGCATATTGCGAGATCAATGAGCTCACAGAACGATTTGATTTTTGGTGCATATTACCCAAACAATATGTATTATGAGGAGGTACGTCGCAATGGCTTTATTCCACCAGAAGCATTCCTTAGTCTTGACATGAACGGCCTCATACAAAATGAATCCGCTATACCGTTGATTTATCACGTGCGTCGGTCGGGTACAGATAAACGACTATGTTTTAATCGAGAGGTTGCGCACACTAATGAAGAGAGCCTGCAGTTCAGTACGGCAGTAGCACAGAGAGACCGAAAAGACGCGAATAAGCAACACCAGAGATTTTGGTGGCTGAGTGGCAATTAAAACCCTGTTTCCTTATAAAACTAAAGAAATAATAATCATTAAAAATAAAACAAAAAATAAAAAACCCGACAAACAACGGAAAGCTTACATAGATTTAGCATTTCGAAAATTTAGTTTTGATGATAGGTTTAGAATAGAGTTAAGTTAAAAAAAAAAAAATCTATAGATAGTTTAGTATTTAAGTTAGATATAAGGTAAAAACAATAACAAGAACAACGTTTCTTCTTTTCTTCATTTTCTTTGTATCCAATTAAGTTCCCTAAAAATTCATGTAAACAAAATAACCATAATGTCGAAAGACAAATTTTCATGCTTTAAGCGTATGCATGTAACTTAGAGAGTCCGCAAGGGACCAGTAAGTTAAGAAATAAGATAACATAAGCTAGAGTTTAATCATTTTTGTCTAGCAAGTAAGTAAATTATAATAATAGGAAGAAATAAAAAATGATATATTAAAAAAAAAAAAAAAAAAAAAAAAAGTGAAAGGGTTCATCAAGCCCTAGTAATTAAAGCTTGTCACAATGACTTTGTGATGATCAGTTCACCCGGAACGTATAGTTTTGATGGCTGGTCCTTTTTGTGCAGATTTTTTTCATAAACGTTGACCGTTTGTTTATCATAATATATTTCTTTCCCTGTGACTTATAGGCGCTCAAATCTCACATTGCATTAGCTATCATAAATCCTTAAATTAAAATAATTAAAAAAAATTAAATTCCTTGTTTGGAACGCTTAATGACAAATATTTGATATTTTCTTTTTTGTTTTTCTAGGTATACGATTGGGACGAGCAAAGAGACATTCTTAAGAATTTTGACAAAGTGTTCTGTGCCAAATATGAATCCAAATTCAATACGACTTTATCCGGATGCTAAGCGACTGTAGTCATAATTATAAATTTATACCCAATCAGCAACTTTGTTTATTTCTTTAATATTTCCAAGGACTTTGACTTTTGTTGTCTTATGATAAGAAAACGTATGCGCACACTACCTATCCAGACTGGTTATAATATCTGGTGAACTCCAACGAGAAAACATTTTCTGCATTATCTTAAAACTGCTGTCGGAAAAAATTAACCTAGATGAACGAGTCATAATAAGTTTGCAATTTTGGACAAAAGAAGAGGTCTATATGACACAAAATGCGCTTCAAAATTGTTGAGTTTCGAAATGTGAAGTTGTAAAAGTCATCATAATCCAAACAAATCTAATACGCACACTTTGAAGCAAAAAATCGTTTTTCTTCAATAACATACAGACCTGAGCTTATTTCTTTATTACAGCTTTAAGAAAAATGAAAACCAAAAAAGTGATGATATTTTTGCGTTTAAAACAATGGAAATAAAGCATCGCATCTCCCCCTTATAGCTCCAATTTTTCCGAAAGAGTTGTAAGCTGTCTAAATCTCCAGCGAAGGATACATTCACTTCGGCATGACACATTTTTATTTTGTGGTGGATTTAAATTGCGCTGCCTGTAAATTTCAAAGTGTTATACAATAATTTTAGTTTCAGCTTGCGGAATTCACTTCCCGACCGTGAAGTTTCCGAAAGTTTGAGAACATGCATATATAAATTGCGAGAGCCAGAAAAAGCAAGAATAAAATTACATCTATAATTTAGAAGTATTAGGAAATTTCGATGTCATCGGTTTTTGTGGATGAAGCAGTTGGCTCGCGGTAGACGTATGGGATAATTCTTCGTCTTTGTGCAGGCTTTGGCACGGGCTCTACGAAGATTCCCAACATCACTACCAGATCCGCCGAAATGTGGTTATACTTTGGCTATTGTCTCTGAAAGTCTTCCCGTTCATCCATCACAAAACACCGTAGGTTCATCTTCTTTATTAATTTATTGATTTAATGTATTAAATACTATATAAACTTAAATGACAAGAAAGGTAACTTAATTAACTTTAGGTGCACTGCTTTTTGGAATTCTAATTGTTTAACACGGCAATGAGTTCACGATTACCGCTTGGGCGTACACAGTGTTCAAATAACAGAATGATTTAACTTTAACGATATTACCGGACGCTCGTCCACCGACGGTTGTTGATTTCAAACTTGAGTCGACTTTACTTCTTTCTTTATTAATATAACACAAAATTGAAATGTGACACAAATGGTTCTTTATGCGTACACTATAAATGTCACTCACGTACGAACTTAACGCAGCCCTCGACTTTACACTACTTGACTTTGCGTTGCCCGTATGACACTCGGCAAAGGACTAAAGATGTTCCGCAGACAACCGCTCGATTCAGACACCTAAGTCGACGTTTTACGTGGAAGACACGACCTGCCTCCACGGAATCTGTTTTAAGATTGAAGAATGACAGCAACGAACGAATACCAAATTTCATTCATCGTTTTAGTGACCAATAGGGGATGATTCTCCACATATTGGTCGCGGTAAAGGGCGTGGAACACACACACGATGACCCTTTTTGGTCGCTTCCCCTAGGGGAAAAACAAACACAGAGAATACCAACCGAAAGGGTTGCAGCTATGCAATACTTGGTACAGGGGAATATTTGATGTTTATACGAACGGCGACTGTGCGCCGCATCTACGCCGATCGTGCATCCTTGGTTTGGTAATTGGTGCAGCATTTCCGCTGGTGCTATCCTGATTTACCCTTTTGGAGCGGCCAGGCATGATTTATTTATTAGCTTGTCGATCGGGTTAGTGACCGACATGCTCGCATCGAAAAGGAAAAGAAAGAATATCTCCTGCATGTGTGCGGCAGCATCCGACAGGAGATATGGGCGCCGAAAATGATTTAAGTTTAAATCGGTTGCTTAGTGATGCGACCGAATTGCTTTTTCGGATCATGGTGCGTTTGGTGTGATTATGCCCTTGTGGACAATGTCTGTTTGGTGCAATGCTTTTTTGCCTTAGCGCAGAACTATGGCTTAGATGCTTAGGAGACATTTTAGGTGGATGACAAAAAGGTAAGTAAATGCTTTCCTGGGTTTATGTGTTTTAGGTGGAAGTTTTTGTATGCTCAATTGCAAGGTAAGTAATGGCGTTCAAATGAAACTGCCATAATACTTGTTTTTGTAGGTTTTTAGTGCTCTAGGAAGCACTCTCTTACTAATTGACTTGTCCTGCTGAGGAATTCCGTTAAATTTCTTTGTTGTCTTTACCGCTCCCCGAATAACGATCCACCAGCGACATTTTTCGAACATCTTTTATATACCGTCGACTGGATACAGATCAACCACCCAGCTTCTGAAATTGTTGTCCTTGGCGACTTTAATGTGCACAATTCCGGCTGGTTGTTACATTCTAACAGAACCGACGAGGCTGGGAGGCTAGCGGAGATGTTTGCTGTAAGCGACAACTTGACTCAACTCGTGGGGGAGTGCCGGATGCCCGAGGAGATTATGCGAACACCCTGGATCTGTTTTTGACATCCGAACCGAGTATTTATGCCGTAGAGGTTTCTGCGCCACTGGGAAACTCAGATCACTGCTTGGTATCTGTCGCGCAAGTACTTGTGTATCAAGCGAATAACCGGCCTAGGCAGCTTCGCCATGTATGGGAGTATGGGGCCGCTAACTGGGGCGATTTGCGAGATTTCTTCTCATCCTTTCCATGGTCCGAGGTGTGCTTCGGAAACTCCGATGTTAACGCTTGTGCGGAGTCGGTATCAGAGATTATTCTTCTGGGGATGGGGATGTATATTCCACAAACGAAGTTAGTCTGATAAACCTTGGTTTGTTAAAAAATGCGAGCTGTTTACAGCGGCAAATAATAGAGCTTTTAAGCAATGGCGCTCCAATCCCACCGATGCTAACAGAATGAATTTTGTTAGAACCAGAAACGCATGCAACCAGGCGATTGATACCGCGAAGAAGGCTCACAAAGACAGGGTGATCAATAAGCTCCTTCGGTGTCCAACTGGTTCGCGCTCCTTTTAGTCAATGGCAAGGTCTGTCAGCGGTAACTTCGCATCCTCCCCTTTCCCTCCGTCGGTGACAGACATCAAGACGTTAGTCACGAATCCAAAGGATAAAGCCAATGTGTTCGCGAATTTATTTTCCGCGAATTCAAACCTCGATCCCGGCCTTTTGGAGCCACCTATGATCGCGCCGGTACAGTCTTCCATGCGGGATGTGAGATTTCGTCCGCGCACTATTCAACGCATTCTACGTGAACTGGATTGTAGGAAGGCAACCGGCCCGGAGGGAATACCAGCAATAATCCTTAAAAACGGTGCTCCAGAACTATCGCCGGTTCTTGGCAGACTCTTCCGCTTGTTTTATGCACGGAGGACCTTTCCTGCCTGCTGGAAAATCGCTCGAGTTCAGCCAATCCCAAAGACGGGAAAAAAGTGTCTCCCACAAAATTACCGTCCTATAGCATTACTGTCTATTTTATCTAAGGTAATGGAAAAAGTCATCAATATTGAGTTAGTTAAGTATTTGGAGTGCAAAGGACCTCTGAATGATCGTCAATACGGATTCCGTGGCAGGTGGCCGACGGGAGCCCTTTTGACACTTATAACCGATATATGGACAGCTGCGATAGAACGGCATGATGAGTCAAGGGCGGTCGCATTGGATATCTCCAAGGCTTTTGACCGCGTTTGACACGGGACATCGCTGAGCAAACTTCGTTCATATGGACTTTCCCAACAGCTTTGCGACTGGACCAGAAGTTTCCTCGAGAATCGATCGATCCGGGTTGTTGTGGACGGCGAGTGTTCGGATCTGTATCCTGTTAATTCGGGGGTGGCCCAAGGTTCTATTTTGGCTCCAACCTTGTTCTTGCTTCACATTAATTATTTGTTGGAGACAACGGATAACAAAGTGTTCAGTTTCGCGGATGATAGTACGCTCGTTTCCTCCTTTTGAGTGATTGCCCGATTGGTGCATCTACGTCGCACCAGCTGAGATGTAGACAGATTGACTCTCTAAATCAGGATCTAGACAGGGTCCTGCAGTGGGGGAGGGCCAATCTCGTCGACTTCGATACAGCGAAGACACAATATACAACATTCACAAAGAAAAGTGGATCATCGGTTCCACAGCTGAGATTGGGAAACTTTTGAAATTGCTCGGCGGCACGGTCTGTGGGAATGTGTTGTGGCATAAACACGTGTCGAGTATCGCCAGGTCAGCCTCAGGAAAACTGAGTTATCTTTTTAGAGCCAAGAAATATTTTACTCCGGCCCAACTTCTTCTCCTATATAAATCCCAAATTAGACCCGCACTCGAATATTGCCTTCATCTTTGGAGCTCGGCTCCTAAACATACCCTCGACCTACTTGAGAGCATACAGAGACGAGCGATTGGCGCTGACATCGGGACTACAACCGCCATCACATCGATGGCGCGTAGCCAACCTCTGTCTCTTTTACAGATATTATCACAGTACTGTTCTTCGGAGATTCGTGGTATTGTTTCACGCAATGTGGCTTATATGCGCTCCAGAGACAATCCGACGGATCGCACCCGTTTGCGGTTCATGTACCGGCGGCACGAACATCCCTGCATCAGAACTCGTTCCGTTACAGAGCGGGGAAGCTGTGGAAATCGCTTTCCACGCGAGTGTTCCCGGAGCGTTACAATCTGTAACTGCAAAAAGAACTGCAACAGTTATGTGGTTATGTGGTGGTATGTCGGGGCGCCCACTCGGCGCTATAGGTTCGCATCTCCCGAGAGAAATGTAAGTAAAAAAAAAGGTATTGTAGCCTGTTTTGTTTTTCTCCCACCCGACGCGATTTGTGGGTACGACCGCTAAGATGTTAGGGCCATCGCTGTTGGTTGTCTCTGTTTTCTGTTGCCGAGTCATACTTGGTATTACTTTTCTTTCTCCTTTTCTTTTGCTTCACAAAGTTTACAGTTAACGAAATTTATGAATGGTCTCTTTTTATTGTATTACAGTAATTTTTATTTATTTGAACTTTTTTGGATAAAGATTTAATGGTCCCGA
This sequence comes from Microdon myrmicae, assembly GCA_963931805.1. Classification (NCBI taxonomy): domain Eukaryota; kingdom Metazoa; phylum Arthropoda; class Insecta; order Diptera; family Syrphidae; genus Microdon; species Microdon myrmicae. Next base: position 52,034,121 of record OZ007499.1, on the reverse strand, counting down.
TAAGTACACTAAACAGAGATAATTGTAAACAATCGTTTTTGGGTTAAAACACAATACACAAAGAGTCTTATTAAAGTTACAAAACTATCACACAATTTGACGACTGACACAACAAAACGTTAGAGACTGGTATGGACTACCTCGGACGCACATTCGATTTGACGACTGACACTGGTGATGATTATTACGAGACTCTTGTTGTGTCTGCGTACTCCACGGGGGATGAAATTTGACTGCTTCACTCTATCCACACGATCAACCAATTTTGGTCGCAGACTCATCCGCATTCTCCCATTTCCCCGCCCTCCCCGTGTGTGGACGTAACGGTGGTTGAGATCTGACTCCTGGTGATCGGTTGTGGGAAATCCACTGCCGCGGTTATCGTGGGCGAGAGAGAGAGACGTGTAATTTTCCTTTCAAGCAGCAGCCAATGAGGAAAACAGCGAGAGAGTTCTCGCTGGAAGGGTTCCGGTGCATGGGTGTACGCAATTGCATCGGAGATTGGATGCAAAGAAGGAAATCCGACCAGTCAGCTGTGCAAACAAATGGTCGCTCGACAGCGGCCGAAAAAGGTTGCTCTGTTTATTCTAGCAATTCGTTTATGCTAGGGGATGTTGCCGTGCAGGCTGAAATAGCTTATTTTGTTTAAACATTGTGTATACAGAAGCGTTCTGTTGATAGCCAGCGTGAGAATCGTGGCTGTTCGTTGTATAGACAGAGAATCATTAGACATGACCGATGCGGTGATCGTTCCTCGATAAGGCAACGGATCATGCAATTGGTCATGCAACTGTACAAATAAAGGAACGCACATGAAGGCTAAAGCCATGGCGCTGTAAGCAATAGGAGATATTGCGGCAGCCAGGAATGGATTCGTCTGTGATGTTAGGTCAACAGAAGATTCGTTCGACATGGCCAGGGCTAGTATAAAGATTTGTTTGTTTTTAGAAAAATATATCGTAGGGCATGATCATTAGTATGATTGTTAACAATCATGGTCGTGTCCCATTCGATGATCTGTTGTCGCTTGGGCGACTGATTGTCGGAAATTTGGCTGCAGCTGTGTAACCAAGTAAGATGCCCGACGTGTCTTTTTGGACCAACGGATTGTTGGAACAAGAACACGCAGAAATATTGGCGTATGTTTAATGATCATGGTAGCACACAAGCTGAGCCGATCGGGTTCCTAAATGGTTCATGTAAGATGAACCGAAATGGTTTGGTCGTATGCATTGATTGATGCCATGGCAAGATAATGATCTTGACGTGGGTTTATTTTTCAGGTGAAACTGATGAAGGAGAGCTTTGAACAGCTCACATGCAGTAAGCTGCTTATGATCGGTACTGGTATTTGCAGGTTGGGAAAAGGGAGTTGGGTTAGGACGATGGGCGGTTCTTCGGGCGCCTTACAGAACCCCTACAGGTCTTAAAAATCTCTGTGTCGATTTGGTTTGGCGATTGGATGGAGAACGTTTCTGGCACTAGTTTCCTGGTATTTGTCCCCGTTATTGCTCGAAGTCCTTGTAGTGCCGCTAAGTTGTCTTTCAACTCTTTATTCTGCGCATATAGTGCCATTTGATTGTTTAGTATGCACACAATCTGTGCTTGAAGCTCTGCTATGGTGGTCATCTTGTTCATTGTATTGTTAAATTATACATTTTCGCAATCACTGTCACTTTGACTGCTAATACCTCAATTGTTCTTACCCGGTAAATCGGTCCTTTGTCTCCGTACTCTTGGTGTTTTCATGGGGATGATTCTCCTTGTTACCCCAGTTTTGTGATACCGGCTACTTGTGGATCTGCTGCGAGCATTCACGGCGAGTCCCTCTTAATCGCGCCTCAGCGATATTTTTCTCGTATTATTTATATCGCACGTCTACGATTGGTTTCCTTTTAATTGGTCGACACCAATGGTCCGCTCACAAGAAGAAATAATAAAATATTTCTCAGGAGTTCTCACACAAAACAAACCAGCGATGCAGATTGTAGTGTGTATCTGTACTCGCTATGATGGTCATGCATGCCATATGTGTTGCGTCATAGTCATTTGTGGATATGTGGGGGTTCTTTAAGGCGCCTGAAGAACCAATCATCGTCCTAACCAACTCCCCGTTCCCAGCCTCCAAATACCAGACCCTTCCATAAGCAGATTAACTGTTTACGAGCAGTATAAAGCTCGCTTCAACATTTTCGTACCTGAAAATAAGCCCACGGAAAGATCATCATCTTGCCATGGCATCATACGAAAACATACACCAATCCTCCTGTGTCTTCTTGTTCCAACAATCCGTTGGTCCAGGAGGACACGTCGGGCAACTTGCTTGCTTGCACATCTGCAGGCCAAATTTCCGATAATCGATCGCTTAAGCCGATACCGATCATCCAGTTGCACACGACCCATGATTGCTATCCCAACAACCGTACCGTTTTGCTAACGCAAACAATCTCACCACTAGCCCTTGCCATAATGAACAAATTTTCTGTTGACTTAATGTCACAGAAAAATCTATTGCCTACAACGGCATGGCTTTAGCCTTCATGTACACGCATTTATTTGTACAGCTGCATGACCGATTACATGATCCGTTGTCTTATCGAGGAATGATCACCGCATCGGTCATGTCTACTGATTTGTTGTCTAAACAACGAACAGCCACGATTCTCACACTGGTTATTCGAAACGAAATGCTTCTCTATACTCAACGTAAACAGAAGAAACTATTTTGGCCTGCATGGCAACATTCCTTTGCATTATCCAATGGCTAAAATAAACATGCACCCAAATATTGTAGCCTCGAAGTTCTGTTGACATAGCATCAACAGAAAAACTTATTCCCTATCGCTTATGATGCCAGGGCAGCCAGCCTCCGTATTCGATCATCTATTTGATCAGCCGGATATTCGGATTCCCTTTTGTGCACCTTCGCATCTCCGTTGATCCTCGCCTTCAGCAAATGGATTTTCATCCAGACCAAACGGTTACCACAGGGGAATTCTTCCAAAAAACCACAATCGATCGTTTATTGGTCATCACCAAAGAAACGATCCGATTCGGCTCCTCCCATATCGATTGAAATTCGGAAATAACTTGATGGGGATTTAAGTGAAACAGTGCCCGTGTATTGGCAACAATACTTAAAACCCCCCATAGATATGCTCAGGGATTCTAATGAGAAGGGATCTTTATTTATGGGTACCCTAAGAGGTTCCCTATTTATGGATATGCTAAGGGATTCTTTGATTGGTCAAGCCGATGATAGTGCATAGCGTTAAGTCACCCGAAAAAATTACCCCCGATGTCCCTGGGTTTGAGTTCATTCGGAACCCTTTTTTTTTTGTTTTTCACCATATCTAAAATCGCTTGTTGAGTCAGTGCCAAAGTTTCAGCTGGATTCTCCTGAGTTTGGCATGAATCTAGTTCCAATAACGCTTCCAGCTCAGCGTCTTAAAAGTTTATTGAACTTCCTCCGCGTTCTTTGTCGCTGGTGTCAAAATCGCCAGTTTTGAAACGCCAGCATTAGTGCTCACATATTTTTATTGATGGATGTACAATTTTCTTCCATTAAAAAAAAAAATAAAAAAATAAATAAAAAATTCCCACAAATTGTATTTCGTTGGCATAAGGATGACATGGTTACACCACACAATAAGAATGTTATTTATACCGCGGCGAAATGGCTCATTGGCGCAAGACAAATGACCTTGCCCGGAAAAAAACAAATCATTATGGAAAATTTAACAAGCCTCAAGACTTGCTAAATAAGGCCAAGACCGGTGCCCGGTTGTAGTGCCGATGATGATGATGAAATGGCTCATACTGATTTCTAGAGGGAAATGATGACCAGCAAGATGATCCGATATAATTTAGTTTAATTTAATAACGTCAATTTTTCTAGAACCCTCAAAACATATTTGAGCACCCAATAGTATATGTAAAAACAGATGTATACGACTTTTTCATACTTCAATAATCATCACTGCAGCTGTACATAATCTCAGATGTTCCCGGGTTACTTGGAATTTGTCCTAAAAGTATACTTGTCTTCGCACCGATAATGGCAAAATGTTATGACTTGGAATTCTATTCTAGTTTAAAAAGTAGATACATACTCGTATATATTTATTTTTATTTATTCTATTCGTGCGATTGTAAAATTCGGTATAATTTAGAATAAAATTCAATTCAATTTTTATTAGGTAGATAATACATTTATATTTTACAACTAGTATTTAAGAGTTTTAGGACAGCAGTTCCTTTACAAGTATAATCTTAAATTTATATAATGAAAATAGCACAATTTTAATGAGTAGTAAATAATAAATGATTAAGGGAAAACTACAAGAAAAAGCCCTTATTTGAATCGTAAGACTAATATTGCCCAGGGTTCCGGTTATTTTATGTAATAATGACCTCGATATAATTTTCATAGACAGAGTACATAGGTAGTGATTTAGGATAACGCAAGACGGGAAACGAGAACAATTGACGAAGAAGTTTCGATTGATCTTGTCAATAAGAAATTCTACCGTTTTAACGTTAGCGTTTTCATGAAGTTGATGTGTCTAATAATGCCATGGCAAATTCAGAAACATTTTCAATATTTTATTTTGACAACTTTGCAATTTTATTTTGTGTGTGCGAGCACAATTACACCATACAGTGGCGCCGTACAGGAGTATAGTTTGAAAAATGGTTTTAAAAACTATTATTTTATTTTCGAGGCTAAGCTTTGACTTTTTATAAACTAATGGATACTGAACTCCTACGACTTTGTTTATTTTGCCAATTGTGGTAGTGATGTGTTTTTGGAAGATAAGTTTTTTATCTAGAATATTTAATAATTTTTTACAACTTTCGGCGTGGATTAACTCAGCAACAGTGCATGGATGAACTTAATTCAATTTTTGGCGATGAAGCTCCATCAAGGACCAGTGTTTATCGATGGTATGGTGAATTCAATCGTGGTCGTAGTTCACTCCAAGATGAATTTCGTGAAGGTCGTCCAAAATCAGTTGTTGTTCCGAAAACCATTGATGCTGTGTGCGAACTGATATTGGAAGATCGTCATGTGACCTATCGTGAGATTGAGACAACCTTAGGCGTTAGTGGGACCAGCATACATTCAACATTGCATAAACATTTGACTGTCAAAAAAATTTGTTCTCGTTGGGTCCCACACAATTTGTCAATCGCCCAAAAAAAGGCTCGGGTCAATTGGTCGAAAGAAATGCTCAAAAAATACGGTCGCGGTGCTTCGAAACACGTCTATGAATTCGTGACAGGTGATGAATCGTGGATTTACGCGTATGAGCCCGAAAGTAAACAGCAGTTGACTGTCTGGGTGTTTCAAGATGAGCCAAATCCAACAAAAGTTGTTCGCGCACGAAGCACTTCCAAGCAAATGGTCGCCTGTTTTTTCGGAAAAACTGGACATGTCGCAACCGTACCACTAGAGCAACACAGAACAGTCAATTCTGAGTGGTACACAACCATTTGTTTGCCAGTTGTCTTCCAAGAAATCAGGAAAACCAACCGCCGAAGACGGATCACTCTTCACCACGACAATGCGAGCTCTCACACATCGGCTGCGACAACTGCATTTTTGAGCTCCCAAAACATCGATTTGATGGGTCATCCGCCGTATAGTCCTGACTTGGCACCGAATGACTTCTTTTTATTCCCGTACGTAAAAAACAAACTGAGAGGTCAACGTTTTTCGACACCTGAAGAAGCGGTTGCTGCATTCAGAATGCATGTGTTGGAGATACCTCAATCAGAGTGGCAAAAGTGGTTCGACAATTGGTTCAAACGCATGCAAAAGTGTATAGATCTTCATGGGGAATATTTTGAAAAACAATAAAGTGATTTTCGATGATCAATATTTGTTTTGTTCTCTAATCCCGAAATATAAAAGGGAACCTTCGTAATACCTAGATATCTACAGTCTTCAGACCAATCAATATCAACTGCACACATACTGAGTTTAGTGCCATTTGGTAGGTAGTAGAATTTCCTACATCTCGAAAACCAGACCGCATATGTCTTATTACCATTTATTTTTATTTTCCATTTACTGAAATAAACTACTAGTTTGTCAAGAGCTGCTTGCTCTGCATGTGTTGCACGCTCCGAAAACACCCGCGTGGGAAGGGAGTTCCACAGCTTCCCCGCTCTATAACGGAACGAGCTCTGATGCAGGGATGTTTGTGCCGTCGGAACATGAACCGCAAACTGGTGGGATCCGGCGGATTGTCTTGTGGAGCGCATATAAATCGCACTGCGCGGAACAATACCACGAATCTCCGAAGAGCAGTACCCGTGATAATATCTGTAAAACACACAGAGGTCGGCTACGGGCCTGTCCATTCATTATCAGCTGTGGAACCGATGATCCACTCTTCTTTGTGAATGTTGTATACTGTGTCTTCGTTGCATTGAAGTCGATGAGATTGGCATTACGCCACTGCAGGACCTTATCCAGATCCCGATTCAGGGAGGCAATCTATTTACATCTCGGCTGGTGCGACGTAGATGCACCAATCGGGCGATCACTCGAAAAGGAGGAAACAAGCGTACTATCATCCGCAAAACTGAAGACTTTGTTATCCGTTGTCACCAATAAATCATTTATGTGAAACGAAAAAAAAAGGATGGAGCCAAAATAGACCCTTGAGGCAACCTCAAATTAACAGAATACAGATCTGAACACTCGCCGTTCACAACAACCCGATCGATCGATTTTCGAGGAAGCTCCTCGTCCAGTCGCAAAGCTGTTGGGAAAGTTCATATGAACGAAGTTTGCTCAGCAATGCCTGGTGCCAGACGCGGTCAAAAGCCTTATAGATATCCAATGCGACCGCCCTTGACTCACTATGTCCCTCAGTCACAGATGTCCCTCAATCGCGCATGTCCATATAGCGGTTATAAGTGTGACAAGGTCTCCCATGGACCGCATGCCACGTAATCTGTATTGCCGATCATTCAGAAGTCCGTTGCACACCAAATACTCAATTAACTCAGTATAGTTGACTTTTTCCATCACTTTACCATAGACAACATAGACAGTATTGCTATCGGTCGGTAATTTTTTGGGAAACACTTTTTTCCCTTCTTTGGGATTGGCAGAACTCGAGCGATTTTCCAGCAGGCAGGAAAGGTCCTTCGTGCATAATATAAGCGGAAGAGTCTGCCAAGAACCGGCGATAGTTCTGCAGCACAGTTCTTAAGGACTATTGCAGGTATTCCGTCCGGGCCGGTTGACTGCCTACAATCCAGTTCACGTAGAATGCGTTGAATAGTATGCGGGCGAAACCTCAAATCCAGCATCGGACCCCGTAACGGCGCGATCACAGGTGGCTCCAAAACGCCAGGATCGAGGTTTGAATTCGCGGACAATAAAATTGCGAACGCATCGGCTTTATTTTTCGAATTTGTGACTAACGTCCCGCTGTCCGTCACCAACGGAGGGAAAGAGGAGGAAGCGAAGTCACTGCTGACAGCCCTTCCCATTGACCAGAAGGGGCGCGAACCAGACAGGCACTGAAAGAGTTCATTGGTCACTCTGCCGTTGTGAGCCCCCTTCGTGGTATCAATCGCCTGGTTGCACCCGTTTCTGATTCTAACAAAATTCGTTCTGTTAACATCGGTGGGATTGGAGCGCCACTCCTAAAAAGCTCTATTTTTTGCCGTTGTAATTTGCTCACATTTTTTATCAAACCAAGGTGTATCAGAGGAGCTTCGTTTGATGGAATGTGGAATGTAGATTTCCATCCCGAGATGAATAATCTCTGTAACCGACTCCGCGTAAGCGTTAACATCGGAGTCTCCGAAGCACACCCCCGACCATGGAAAGGATGCAAAGAAATCTCGCATATCGTCCCAGTTAGCAGCCCAGTATTTCCATACATGGCGAAGCTGCTTAGGTCGTTTATTCACTTGAAATGCGAGTGGTTGCGCGACAGATACCAAACTGTGATCTGAGTTTCCCAGTGGCGCAGCAAACTCCACGGTATAAATAATGCTCGGCTCGGATGTCAAAAAACAGATCCAGGGTTTCATTGAATCACCTCGGCTATCCAACACTGGCGTAGGTTCCTACAAGAGTTGAGTCAAATTTGTGGCTAAGGGCGAATATCTCCGTCAGCCTATCAGCCTCGTCGATTCTGTTAGAATGTACCAACCAGTCGGAATTGTACACAGTAAAATCGCCAAGGACAACAATTTCAGAAGTTGGGTGGTTGATCTGTATCCAGTCAACGGTACGTGAACGATGTTCGAAAAATGTCTCCGGTCGATCGTCATTCGGGGAGCGGTAAAAACAACAAAGAAATTTAATAGAATTCCTCAGCAGGACTCTCAATCATATGATGTCCATGTTATTGGGTTCCAACGCCTCCATCCTGTGGCAAGCCAGATCGGACCGCCCCTAAAACGGAACCGCGAATGTAAGTCGTATCCGTTGACGAATCGATCGGGGTCGCAGTAAAGGCAAGGATATCAGGTTTAGTTGTTTGCAAATGTTGGTGGACGGCGTTTAAATTCGGTGAAACCGATGCCCCTGATGTTACAAAATGCCGTCACCAGTCGAGCGTGGGCAGAGCCTCGAGAGCGAGCCCGGTTATGCGATGACAAACCTCTTAAGGTTCCATTATTTATCATGATATCTGACATAGTCCTTCCCGGAGATCCGAATGGGAAACTAGTTTACCTCCGGAATTTTTTACATCAGAAGGTACCTGCATGACTTATCTCCGTGTCAGTTCGGGCCATCAGCCACACATCCGAAACGCCGTTGAAGATTTTTCTTGACTATATCGCGGAATGTACACCGTGACGGGGTGGTATCTCACCTTGAGACCGACTACCACCTAAACCAACCTTTTGTCGAGCCGGTCCATCAGCCAAGCTCCGAAAGATTGCCAGGGATTTCCCCCTACCATTTCACGGAGCCTATAACTTGATGGGGTGGTATTTCACAGGGCGGCAGTGCGTTGGGACCCCATCCACCACACGGCCTTTAGTCGCGTCTTACGAAAAGCCGGCCTGGCTATTAGTATATTCTAACGCCCTACTCACAGGGCAACCTACCCCCCACGCCAACCTACCTCCTTAAATATCAATATTCCCCAATTCACATTACATATTTAACTTATAATATTAATTAGGTTAAGCTAGATTAAGTTAGAGTTAAGTATTCGATTAGATTCAATAAAAAAATAAAAATGCTGGTTTTCTGACCTTTTGTAGAAAAACTGTCAATATTAAAACCTATAATACTCAAATAGTTATTCACATATTCAATTATGTTTGAAAAATGTGTAATGTATACATGTAAACATTGTATCACTAGTTTGGCGGATTTTTTATTTATCTGCTTGTGTTCGGCCGAACACTGTCCATAAAATCAAAGTCACTTTAAATTTTTATTTAATATTCTTATTTATTATTTTTTATTTATCTTCTTTCCTTTATGTTGATCGAGAAACTCGCGCCGACACACTCTTAATTTTTCGCTTTCGCGGACCGTTCGCGGTGTATGTTTTCACTTGTCTAACTTCATACAATTTTTGTTGAAGGAAGGGAAGCTCATCCGGTTGTTCTTTCTTTCGCTTCCATTCTCTTTTCCTTTGGTGTCCTCTCTTTACCAAGGGATTTCTCCTTTCCAGGAGATCGTACCCTCACTTGTCCTACGATTTCGTTTATTCGTAGGAATACTGTGTGGATGCACCCCCACACACAGACGCGAACGTTGTTGCCCGTATGTATGGCCGATGATATGCCGAGGATCGTTAGGATTTTCACAGCATTATAAGTTAGCTGTAGTACTTAATGTAAAAATTGATTATTGGCCACATAAACACACACCCACATCATTTCTTTCCCTTCCTTTTCCTTTCTTCCCCGTCCTTTCTGTCGCTTTTCTTCTCGTTCCTTTTCTTTCATTTTCTATCTCTTATCTTTATTTACTTTCCCTTCTCCTTCCCTTTCCCTTCTATATTTCTCGTGCTTTTCCCTGCCTTATTTTTTCTCTCTCGTTTGCTTTCTTTTATTTTCCATTCCGCCCCCTTCTTTCCCATCCCTTCCATCCCTTCCAATCATTCCATTTCCTTTCCGTTCTCCTACTCACATTCTTTTCCCCTTCTGTTCCGGTCTCTCTTATCTAATCGTTTCCCCATGAACGGTACCATGGATGACTTTTATCACGCCAGTAACGCCCTAAGAGTGTTCATATTACCGTCAGGTTTTATCTTTCTTATTTACAGATTTAAGTGCCTTCGGCTTGGAACTCAAGACACTTTGAATTCATAAGTAAGTATTGGTAACACCAAAAAACCTTTACAGGAATAGTTTAGAGCGCGAAAGTGGTTCAAGCTGCCTGATATAATTTAGTTCTTTCACGTTGTGGTATAACCACCTGTATATATTACATTGATCTAACCTCGAACTTAATTTTTTGTGGCTAAATCATCACATGCTATTGTCAAAATTACTAAAGGGTACTGGTTCGTTGAAATGGTTGGAAAAAGCTCCTTGACAATTTTTCGGAGCTTGGCTGATGGATCGGGTCGGGAAAAAATAGCACCTCGGAGCCACGACTCAGGGTTAGATGTTCTGTTCTCCTGAAAATAAAAATAAAAAAAGATTTAAAAGCTCCGACAAGCGTAAGTATTAAAATTATTATATGTTTTGAGAATCTCGATCCTGATGAGGAATGTCGTCAGCCGAGATCCTATATGTTGATGTTCCGCCGAACGAGGAATGTCGTTAGGGGAATTGTGACGGTAGCACGTTGCCTGAAACTAAATTTGTATTAAGAAAAACGGAACAGCAATACCTTTTTATAACTCTCAAGACGCCAATCTTGGGATGGTCACTGTTTGTGTTCCTTCTGTTTGTCAACCAAAAGTCAAAATATTTATGTTTCAACAATTGTTTAATTCAAAATTTTAAACAGGACATTGCTCATGTCGAGCACCAAAACCCAAGTCGGTAATTATTTTAAAGCAACATTCAATTCAATAGCATCGATCAAAATCCGCACCAAAAACAGAAAGTAATTATTTGTTGAACACCAAAAACACCGTATCTGACAGTAATTCAATTTCTGCACCAACAACAGTAAACAAAAATGAGATGACAGTTTCTCCACTGTCATCGTGTTGTTGGCATGTGTGGTGAATATGTGTCGGGGAGAGTACTACGATGAAATAGATTCTCCCCGAGCATATAATCATGAATCCGAAACATTCCGCCCGCCCTCGCCAAGCAGTAGCGAACCATCTGGCTCCATGGGATGATGGCCCAAAGGCGGGGGTGTGCGGTTCGCTGCTGGTCGCGGTCTGCTGTCCGCTTTCACGTGGATAGTCGGTTCTGGGGGGGGGCGCCCGCCCCGAGGAGCGCTGACGGCTGGAGGGTCGATGATGACGGGATGGTATTTTCCATCGCTGGAGTCCGCTAACCTTTGGGGCCACGGAGGTGGCCAATTGATCTGGGTCGGAGTTGTAAAGTCGCAACCCACGATCAATGACCACGTGATGGCTTGTAATGTGTCTCGCTGCATCGAGACCGGTGGTGGTTGCAAGTACTGCGCAGGTTGGCGCCCGCCTGGAGTAAGTGGCCGGCGGGATGCGGTCGTGGGTTGGTGAGGCTTTAGCGTGGAGTCGGGTGCGGCCTCGTCCCTGGCACTGTCCGTGTGTCCTGGCGGAATGGCAGTCGCGGGCCAAGTGCCTCCCGGAGTCGTCGGAATGCAGCCTCTGTGGATGCACAGAGAGGCGTGCTGGTTCGCTGGTTGCTGGGGAGCGCCGCCCGCCAAGCGGGGCATTGCGTGCTCCTGGTCCTGTTGTGGTAGCTACACGTGGCAGCGGTTGGCCTGGGTAGTTTTGGACCTGGGCAGGAGCTTGACCACGTGGTGTCCTGGGTGTGGTGGGATGCCTTAAAGCCTTTGGGTGGGCCGGCTGCTGGCTCCTCGATTGCCTCTCGCCCTTGCGGTGGTTCAGCGGGCAAGCGGGGTGTCTCGTAGTTGGGCCACGCAAGTGGTCGGTGGCTGTGGATGATAGTTGAATGGGCTTCGTATGTGGCCACTGGGGACGTTGCCGGTGAGACGTCCTTTGCGTTCTCTGATGAAAGCCGCGAGCGTCAGTCGGAAAGTCGACCAGCCCCTCTGGGTCGGAGTTGTAAATTTGCAACCCACGAGGAATGGCCATATGATGGCTGGTGACAGGCCTTGTCACCTTTGCGCTGGATGATATGGTGGGTGCTGAGCCTGTTAGCACCCATCCCAGTACAGTGGCCTGCGCGACGAGGCCAGAACGTTGGTCCTTCCTTAGACCTTGTCGGCGGAGCCGATGTGTGGATCGGCCAGGTTCAGATCCGCCACGAACGAGAGATCCCTCGTCGCCGATTGTGATGGTGGTTCATACACTGATAGCCCGGACAGGATGAAGGGCCTGAGTGTCCATTGTCTCAGGCCGTGGAGGCGAGAAGTGATTCTGATGGCGGCCTGAGTCCCGGTGGCAAGGCCACGAGTGTCCCCGACACCGTAGGTGGGGGCGGATGATGCTTGGCGTCGGAGGTATAATCTTCGCGCGAGTGATGCCGAAATGAAGGTACCGCTGGAGCAGGGGTCCAGCAGAGCACGGACTTCAATCCTCTGGTTGTTCTCCGACCCCACGATGACTCTGGCTGTTGGCAGCAACGCGGAAAGCCGTGAAGGGGTGCTGATTGTATGTACGCAGGCCCCTTCCTGACGGTCGATCCGGGGGGCGGATGCTTCGGCCCGTTGTGGACATGCAACAAGGTGTGATATCTCCGCTCGCATCGACGGCACGCCTTGCTGGAGTGGCAGTCGCGTAGGCGGTGGCGACCCAAACAGTTGGTGCACAAGTTTTTTTGTTGTGCGAAGGACTTCCGACGGCCGGGTGTGAATGATCGGAAGCCCTCGCAAGCGTAAATGCTGTGTGAGGCCCTGCAGAATGTGCAAGCGCCCTGTTGCCTTACGGGTGTCGGCGGTGTTGTGTGCCTCCGGACACTGGGCTGGTTGGTCATTGGGCAAGCTGCTGTTGCTGGACCAGTTGAAGGCGCCTTTGTGGGAGGCATTGGCGTTAGTTCTGGCACGGATCTTAAGTACGCCGTGCCCACTGCTTGCTCTGGAGTAGGTGTGAAGGTAGCCAGTTCCTCTGGGTCGGAGTTGTAAGTTCACAACCCACGAGGAACGGCTATGTCATGTTGTGCCCCACAATGCGTGCGTGGCATCGTCTTCTGTGGGGGCTTCGGCAATGGGTCGATCATCGGGACCTTGGTCGCATTGAGCTTTGGGCAGACAGCACTTTGGTCGGCGGCCTGCTCACTCTTATCCACTATTCTTTGGTGCGGTTCCGTTTCTGATGGCTTGACGTCGGCCATTGGCAGCTGCACTGGGGGCAGCTCGCTAGGGTGGAGGCGATTGGTGTTGTTGACCATGCTTGGGGAGGCTGAACCAAGCGCGTACTGAGCCTCGAGGAGCTTCGTCTGTTCCTCCAGGTATATCTGTTCGGTTTCGCCAAAACAATCCTCCGTGAAGTACGTGTGTTGTAAATAGTCCGGTGTCGCCGTGACGAAGATGACGTAGTGCCGCTTGGAGAAGTCTTCCCATTCGGCGCGGAGTGCGCATTTGGTTGCCTCGATTGTTGTTGGACTTAGTTGTCCCTTGTCCTGTGCGCTGAGGAAGGTGCCAGAGATGCGATACTGTGCCGCGAACTGAGCGGCGATGAGTTCTTCAATCGTGACTGGTTCATCGATAGGTTGTTTCGCGGCAACAGGGGTTTCTGATGATTTTATATCTCTTCCGACCGAGGAATGTCGTCGGTCGAGATCCTTTGGGTTCCGCCGACCGAGGAATGTCGTCGGGGAACCGTTGTGAAAGTTGTCGCCGTCGCCGCCGTCACCACTGTCGTCATCATTACGCATAGTGTCAAACAGCGTATGATCTCTTCCAAGCGAGGAATGTCGTCGGTCGAGATCTTTGGTGTTCCGCCGACCGAGGAATGTCGCCGGGGAACCGTTGTGTTGCTTCGTCGATGTCTTTGCCAACTTTGGAGGTGAACTTTCACATATTTTTGTTGCCAAGTCCTTTTGACTCAATTCTTTCCCTTGAATTCCCCGTTGACTGATCTTGCCGACTTCTAAAGGTATTTTTTCATGTTTAAGTTCTTCAGTTTCCCTGTTCAATTTAGTCGTGTTTTTAGTGTTGATGTGCTGCTTATTAGCACCGGCACCACACTGTTGAGTATCCGCTTGAACGCCCTGACGACGTGCCTGATTAATAGCATTTTCCGTTTTGAGAGCAGGTGATTTCGGAGCTCGTTTACGTAAAACCGTAACTGTGTCCCAGTCAGACATCTTGTGTTTGTTTCACAGACGATTGGATTGAAAATTAAATTGATACTTCAGCAAATGTTGCTGCTTGTTTGATTATGAATAACAGATACAAAACGTTTAGTAATGTCTTCAGATCCTAAAGATATTATGATTTCATAAATGTTGATTTGTGTCGGGGTGACTGGCAGTTGTCGATCTAGTTTCCGTGTCTAATTCTGATGATATTTTCTCTGAACTGTCTTTACAGTTGTCGTGGGTTGATTCCCTTAGAGGACTTCACGCCGTTGGCCGCCGATAGACGGTCACAACGAGCAATGGCTATTTTGTATCCTTTGAATGCTGTACAATTAAGTGAATTAATTGATCCTATCACGAGCAGAATTGCATAATGGGGCAAAATTTCGAACAATTTCACTCCAACCAAATTGCAGTAGATTACGAATACAATAATTTCGTTATGTCATGAACGACTGTTCTCGTTTCACTTTTCGTAAGTCGGTATCACATGCAATTATTTATAAATTTGCACTTTCGTAATTGGTCGAACACTTTTATTTTGGCAACTCTTTGACACTTTGCTTTTGAAAAGAAATATTCACAATATTATTTCTGCTGCTGCGTATTCTCAACTTGAAATATAATCTTCATGAAGATGAGGTTGGGTTTGAAGAAAAGAACGACCAGTGACGATTGTGGAATTTTCAAGAGGCGCAGAGCGTGCGTCTGCGCGCAACGTTTTCGATTTGTTGATGAATCTGCTCTTTGTTCTCGATAATTGCAGCATTCGATGATATCGCAATTGCTGTCGTTGCTGCGCTGCAAACTGAGCGGCGATGAGACGATCCAGAGCACTGGATCCGGCTCGAAGGACCAGAACATGTTTTGAGAATCTCTATCCTGATGAGGAATGTCGTCAGCCGAGATCCTATATGTTGATGTTCCGCCGAACGAGGAATGTCGTTCGGGGAATTGTGACGGTAGCACGTTGCCTGAAACTAAATTTGTATTAAGAAAAACGGAACAGCAATACCTTTTTATAACTCACAAGCCGCCAATCTTGGGATGATCACTGTTTGTGTTCCTTCTGTTTGTCAACCAAAAGTCAAAATATTTATGTTTCAACAATTGTTTAATTCAAAATTTTAAACAGGACATTGCTCATGTCGAGCACCAAAACCCAAGTCGGTAATTATTTTAAAGCAACATTCAATTCAATAGCATCGATCAAAATCCGCACCAAAAACCGAAAGTAATTATTTGTTGAACACCAAAAACACCGTATCTGACAGTAACTCAATTTCTGCACCAACAACAGTAAACAAACATGAGATGACAGTTTCTCCACTGTCATCGTGTTGTTGGCATGTGTGGTGAATATGTGTCGGGGAGAGTACTAGACGATGGAATATATTCTCCCCGAGCATATAATCATGAATCCGAAACATATCAGTATCAACGTTTAGATATTAAGGCATAATACGAGAGAAGACTTTCATAAGAAATGTCGGTCTGACCGTTCCCTTAAAAGTATTCTTAAAGTTAACGTTTAGATATTAGTCCATAATGCGAGGGTGGTTGACAAGTTAGTGAATTTCATAAGAGAGGACGCTGTATTATAATCAAATTTTAGGTCACAGTGTTATATATTAGTCTAATACGCATATATCAAAAATTGATTAATACACTGTATTCCTCGGATGAAATACTAAAGTAATTTCAAATTGATATCTACTACAGGTCATTTGCCATTTGAATGAACTCAATTCCTTCAATTCATATCCTTGGCATGGTTGCAGATAAGGTGATGTTCATTTAGAGTGTACTGTAAGCCTTTTCTATTTACGCAAACCTGCACACAAACAGTTCAAGGAAGTCACCGTCCCACTGAATAACCCTACAGAACAATGAAGAAAATAAAGAACTACCTGATCCGGATTGAATTTCCAATTTACCATCCAATACAAAGATAAATTGATAGTGTTTGCTGGCACATACGATTAAAAAGACACCAAGGAGAACAAGCACAGATGATATCAAGAAAAGAACGAAGAATAAATACTATACTATCGTATACAATGAATGCACACTGGTACCTTATGGTTTTGAGAATTGCAGTAGAGGAAAACTTCTACAACTTGGAATACTGATCTGAATGTCCTTGCGCCAGCATAATTCCTTCGCATAACACTATCGCTGAGCTTGACGACAATACATTCTTTGGTATAACAGTAAGTGCGAAAAGAAAAGAACTTTTTGTACAGGTAATTGTAGAAAGGATTCCAAATATAGTACTGGCAGATTGTTTCTGGAAAGAATTATTTTCAAATAAAAATGTTTAAACTGTGATTAAATCAGCAAAAAGAAGCATTATTCAGAAGCCGGGTCAAGTATGATGCTTTTTCTCAAATTAGTGGAAGTTAAAAAAATTCTTGATTGTATCGTGTTTAAATACACACACAAAAAAGATTTAGTGAGGCGTTTTAATGTCAAACAAACAGTGTGTACGGAAGGAAAGTAGAGGGGAATAGGAGGTGACGCCGTATTGCATATTGCTTTTAAAAGTGTAACTGAAATGGCCGAGAGATGGGTGTAGGGGTTCTTTTAAGCTTGCCCGAAGAACCCCCCATTATTACAACCCAACTTCCATTGTTTCCCGCCAATGCAATCGCATTGGCACCTGAAAACATTTCCTTTTCCAAGGACACTAATGATTCCCTGAAACAAAACATATCGGTTACAGTACTATGTAAACATCATAACCAGGGATAATGATCATTGCGCCGCCTATTCCCAGTCTCACCATGTATACAATAAATTTCCCTACATACACATTGGCTGGCGACCTTTTCACCCAACGACAAAGCAACTCCTAGCAGCTTATTAACGCAGCTGCATACAATTAGCGCAATAGACGCTACAACCAAATTCGTCAGCACGCACCAGTGCAAACAATAGAATTCGGTTCTTTCGCAGGCATTCTGGCGATACGATAAACAATACAAATTGTTTGAAGTATTCCAAATGCATCTAGCATCTAATGAGTTGCAACTTGTTTATTTAGCTGAATTCTCAGCTCATAAATTTGTCTTTCAATATTTTCTGGATCCGTTTCTGATAATCTCGCGGCATGAGCAAACAGATATCAATTAACACTCAATGAGTTACAGCTTGTTTACTTAGCCGAACTCACACTTTATTGATGCCCATTATTCCCTTTTGATTTTTCAGCTTCGTTTTCATGGCCTTGTCCCATGAAAATAACCAATGTTCACACATACATGCATACCACCATGATCTTCTCTATGAGATCCGATTACCTACCCCCAAAGAGAGACTTCACGTTTCTCTTGTAATAGGAAACGCATCCCTTAATCAAGAGAGCATGTACCACTGGCCGAATTTCCCTTGCAAGCGAATTCACATCGCTGAGTCTTATTCCATCCACCGACCGTGCCGGTCGGTTTATCTCCCGCTCCCCGTAGCCCTGCGGCGACGCGAACGCGTATCGAGTCGTGTTAATTAAATACAACATTTGCACTTAAAGGTAAGTTTTCTTGTGTCCCGAGTATAATGCCATTCAAGTAGAGTACTCTGTCTTACATTTTTTTGGTGCATCCGTTTCATCGTCGGTGTAATCAAAATTCGTTTTCTGTAATCTAATTAAATGTAGTAAGATTTGTTGTGAATAAAAAAGAAACTTAATAAATTCAATAAAAGTTGAGAAATAAAATTACAAAAACAAGACTAGTGTTTTTTTCTTGATTACTCTTCTGGTGATCTTTCGTTCTGGTTTTCTATCTTCCCTCGGCGAAGTGCAGTGTTTCGTCTGCGAACTTTATCGTGGGGTTTGAGTAGAACGCCGGCACAATGACTTCGCCCCCCACAGTGACCGGGTGAAGCGCTCAATGCTCATGCACTTGTTAATGTTATCCGTGTGAGTAAAATCGTAGCTTTCTGACTGTCAGAATTCCCTATTGGATATAAAGGCTCTCAGCCGTTGTAGGAAATTTGAATTATATTATAACTGGATATTGTGTTTCCTAAGAATCTAATTATGTCCAGGTTAACTAGTGAAGGCCAATGGATGTTTTTTTTTTATTTTTCATCTACATCTTTCAGGAGGGGCGAACTTATATCGTCGACACGGCGCCCCGAAATGCTATTAAAAAACCGTTGCAGTTCTTCTTGAATAGTTGCAGGTTGTAAAGCTCCCGAAACACTCGCGCGGGGAGGGTATTCCACAGTTTTCCCGCTCTGTAACGGAATGAGTTCTGATGCAGGGATATTCGCGCAGTCGGGAGATGAACCGCAAATTGGTGCGATTCGTCGGATTGTCTTGTAGAGCGCATATACACCTAATTGCGCCGAACAATACCACGAATCTCTGACGAATAGTACCAGTGATAATATTTGTAAAACACACAGAGATCAGCTACGGGCCTTCGATGTGATAGCGACTGTAGTCTCGACGTCGGCGTTGTGTCCTCGATGATCTGTATGCTCTTAAGTAAGTCGACGGTATGTTTAGGAGCAGAGGTCCAAACATGACAGCAATATACGACCGCGGGTCTAAGTTGGGATTTATACAGGAGAAGAAGTTAGACCGGAGAAAAATATTTCTTGGCTCTAAAAAGTTTTCCTGAGGCGGAACTGGCGATGTTCGACATGTGTTTATGCCACGATACATTCCTACAGGCCACGATGCCGAGCAACTTAAAGCTTCTCTCAGATTCGAGGGGCGGACAATTCATCATCAGCTGTGGAACCGATGATCCACTTTTGTTTATGAATGTTGTTTACTGTATCTTCGTTGCATTGAAGTCAACGAGATTGGCCTTTTCCCATTGCAGGACCTTATACAGATCCCGATTCAGAGAGTCGATCTGGCCACATCTCAGGTGGTGCTACGTTGATGCATTAATCGGCCGGCCACTCGAAAAAGAGGAAACAAGCGTACTATTGTGGGGGGTACGAGGTCACGACACCGCACGGGCGAGAGTTCTACCTCGTCCCCACAACTTGCTCTAAATGTTCCACCGTACACTGTCCACCGGAAAAACTAAACAAGTACACCTCCACAGCACACCGTCCACAAGAAGTAAATAAAAAAGCACTGTTGGAGACTATTGTAGTGAAGGTTCTTTGTTATTTCTTTTATTGTTTCCTTTACTAGTGTTCGTAAGTAACATCGGGTCTTGCGAGTATACTGTTCATGATTAATTAGTAATTATTATTTTATTGTATTGTTATTCACGTTGCTAAGTTCACGACACTGTTTAAGGATTGGTTACCGTTCTGAAGGTGGCACATTTAACGGAAGACTTGTGTAGAAGGAAGGCTTTAATTAGCACGGAGACGGGCACACGCGCATGGACTTAATTTGTATCGCGGTGTGTAACGAAACTCGACTCTGGATTGGTTACCGTTCTACGCGACTCCGCAATGACGGAGTGCGGGAGTGGCATGACCGCGCTGGTCTGCGGATGGTAAACGACGCCTTGATTCAATCCTCGTTTGGGGTGAGTTTGATGGTGTGGTGAAAAGGAAATGAAATTTCCTTTGACCAGTGACCAATGGAAAGCGATCTCAGTGACGCGGTGGTGTATGTGTGTGTTCGTACACATCACCGTGTTCATCGATGCGTTTTGCCTGAAACAAGGGAAAAAAAGAACAATGGTGAAACGACCTACGGCATCTTTCGGTAATGAGGGTCAGCTGTCTAAATAGCAGCCAGCATTAGATGTTAAAAGGGATTGCGATAATTCATACAATAGAGATCGCATATCGTCTCTCTGCCGACTGGGAGAATCGGATTCTTTTGTTTTGCATATGTTGATGCTATTTAATCTGATCTGACGGCGAAACTTGGCGTCGGTGCTTGTTTGAAAATCCAAACAAAGCAATATTTCCACGAGAAGTGCTTTCAATTGAATCCATAGTTGCAAGTCTTCGGAAAGCAATTTAGATGGGTACACAATGACGGTTGTGTATACCATCTGCGTCAATTATGCATGGCATCTATGGCGACGGCTGGATGAATTATAGTGTGAATATCTACACTAATTGGAAATTCGGTTTTTGGGTCGCTAATGCAGAAATGCTTGGTAATGTATGAATGCTCTTGTAGACGCAATTCTTTTTAGGAATTCTTTGTAATGCTTGTATGCATTAATGTCCTTGGAGAAGGAAATATTTTCAGGTGCCAATGCAGTCGCATTAGCGGGAGACAATGGGAGTTGAGTTGCGGATATGGGGAGTTTTTCAGGTAAGTGGGCCGTGGGGTTTGGCGGAACCCCCACACTATCATACGCAAAACTGAACACTTTCTTATTCGTTGACTCCAAAACTAGGTTGCAGTCAACATAGAACCGTGTGGAACCTAGAATTAACAGGATACAGTTCTGAGCACTTTTCGTCTACAACAACACGGGTCGATCGATCCTCGAGGATGCTCTTCGTCCACTCGCAAAGCTGCTGAGGAAGACCGTATGAACGAAGTTTGCTCAGCTATGCCCCGTGCGAGACGCCGTCAAAAGCCTTGGATATATCCAAGCCCTTGACTCACCATGCCCCTTAATCGGATATGTACTATATCGGTTATACGGGTCAAAGGGTTTCCCCTGCACCACCTGACACGGAATCCTGTATTGACGATCATTCAGAAGTACGATGCACTCCAAATACTTAATTAACTCGGCATTGATGACCTTTTCCATTACCTTAGATAACATAGATAGTAATGCTATCATTCGGTAATTTTGTGGAAGACACTTATTTCCCCTTTTTTGGGATTGGCTGAACTCGAGCGACTTTCCAGCAGGTAAGAGAGGTCCCTCGTGCATAAGACAAGCGAAAGAGTCTGCCAAAAATCGGCGATAGTTCTGGAGTGCAGTTCTTGAGGACTATTGCTGGTATTCCGTCCGGGCCGATTGCCTTCCTATAATATAGTCCACGTAGAATTGGTTGAACAGTACGTGGGCGAACCTCACAACCGGCATCGAAGACCCTACTGGTGCGATCACAAATGGCTTCACAAGACCAGTATCGTGGTTTTAATTTCCGGAAAATAAATTCGCGAACACATTAGCTTTATCCTTCGAATGTGAGACCAACGCGCCGCTGCGCGTCACTAACGGAGGAAAAGATGAGGAAGCGAAGTTTCTGCTGACGGTCCTTGCCATTGACCAGAAGGTACCCGAACCCGTTGGGCACTCAAGGAGCTTATTCGTCACTCTGTGGTTGTAAGCCTTCTTCGCGCTATCAATCGCCTGGTTGTACGCGTTTCTGATTTTAACAAAATTCCTTCTGTTAACGTCGGTGGAATTGAAGCGCCATTGTTTAAAAGCACTATTTTTTTCTTGCTATATTCTGCTCGCATTTTTTATCAAACCAAGGGGCATCAGATGAATTTCGGTGGATGGAGTGTCTCCAAAGCACCCCTCCGATCACGAAAAGTATGCGAAGAAATCTTACAAATCGTCCCAGTTGGCAGCCCTATACTTCCATATATGGCGAAGCTGCGTAGGTCGTTTATTCGCTTGAAATGCAAGTGGTTGCGCGACAGATGCCAAACAGTGATTTGAATTTCCACGGCATAAATGCTCGGTTCGGAAGTTAAAAACAGATCCAGGGTGTTCCCTTAATCACGTCGGGTATCCGGCACTCGCGTGGGTTCCTCCACGAGCTGAGTCAAATTACGCCTAACAGCGAACATTTCCACTAGCTTCCCAGCCTCATCAGTTCTGTTAGAATGTACCAACCAGCCGGAATTGTCCACATTAAAATCGCCAAGGACGACAATTTCGGAAGCTGTGTGGTTGATCTGTATCCAGTCGACGGTATGTGAAAGATGTTCGAAAAATGTCTCCGGTTGATCGTCAATCGGAGAAGCGATAAAGAGAAGAAATTAACACAATTCCTCAGCAGGACCGTCAACCACATGATATCCATGTTATTGGGTTCCATCCTTTGGCAAACCGTGCACATGGTACGGTGGGTGGCGGACACGACCGACTCCTCGGGTGGTTGGAAAGCGACTGATTGATGAAGGAAAGAATCTATTCTAATTTCGAGTAGAATTGCTATGCTTGCATAGGAATTGAGTTCCAGCGAATCCTGGCCGTATAAGCTGAGTTGGATTCGTTGGTTGTGTATACTGGGAAATTGGTTTGGCGGCATAGCCAAGAATGATCAAGGGACTTGGTTGTTGTGATCCGAATACCGGTTTTTGAATAAAATTAGGATACGCCATAGTCTTGACTATATATACGAGGGTTTGCACCCACCGAGTGCACGTTACGAGGGGCTGGGTCCTAAGCCGATGTGCGCGCGCCGATGGTAGAATGATGACTGATTTCTACACACGGGGGCGGCGTGCCCCCGCGTGGCCCCAGCGCCTGACTGATGAAGGAAAAATTCATCGCATTGTGGCAGTGGGGTTATAGCTAAAGTGAGCTCGCTGCCACTTACTAAGAATTTGTGGAAGAGTTGCTATGCCTGCATAGGAATTTAGCTCCAGTGGATCCTTGCCGTATAAGCTAAGTTGGATTCGGTGGTTGTGTGTACCGGGAAATTGAAATTACTTGGGCGCAAGCAAGGAATATCGTTTAGATAGGATATTAACCGAAGTCATTTCGGGGAAATGTATGCGGCTTGGTATAGTTGTTAATGTTCCGTTGTGGATTTGAATATGCGTTTTGTTACGGCATATGAATTTCGGGGAAATAAAGATTGCTTGGTTGCAATGAGAAAATATGAATTAAGTGGAGAATTGGCCGAAGCAATTTTGGGAAAAATTATATGTGGGGTAATGTAATTGAGGGACATGATTTATAATATACGTTTTATTATGGCATATCAATTTCGGGAAAATTGTGATTGCTTGGCCGCAAGGAGGGAATATGGATTCAGTAAGGAATTGACCGAAGCAATTTTGGGGAAAATTATATGTGGGGTCATGTAAGAAATGATTTAGAATATATTCTATTGAATTGTATTCTGTTGGTAGTTGGGAAAATGTCTTTTATTGCAGATTGGGAGATGGGTTCTTGGTAAGTATGGGATGCATGCAAATGCAGATTTTGCATGGCGAGTTGGATTAAAGTGACGCGCTGTTAACGGTCAGGGTTGGTTAGAATTGTGGGTTGGTTCTCCATGTGGTATAGAGGACCCCCACAATGTTAGAAGAGTTGATGGTGTTTGTTGAATTGGTGGTGTTGTTGATGAGTCCGATTTGGCGAAATTATATTTTATTGGTTTTGATGGCTGGTGAGGCGACGCATTTTTAATGTTGTTTGCTGTATTAGATGTGGAGGGGCCAGTTGGACGGGCTGCTTTAAGTGTTGGGGTTGGTATTATGTTTGGTTTGTTTTGTTCTTTTGTGAGTCCTTGCGATGGGTTAAACTTCAGCGTTTCTATGAAAGTTCCGGTAAGTTGATCAGGTTTGTGGAGCTTTTTTCCTTGTAGATTTGTTTGGCTTCGCCCCTTCAGCATTTGGTAGTGGTTTTTTTTGTCAGTATTTCCTTGGCTTGAATATATGAGGTGCACTTTTTGTCTGCAGCAGTATGAGGGAGTGAGGAGTTGGCGCACATATTACGACAGCAATCGGCGGGCATATGAGGTGGAAGGTTACATTTCTTACACAATGTGATGTTGGTGCAGCGTTTTCTAGTATGCCCGATTCGTTGGCAGTTACGACATCTCATGGGGTTGGGGAGGTATTCGGTGGCTTTTACTTTGTAGACACATATATCCACAGATTTTTGTGGTTGGTAGAGGTCGGAAGTAAACAACATTACGCGCGATGGTTGTTGGTATTTATTTTCATCCCTTTTTAAAAATTGGTAAACTTGCGTTGCATTTTGCGATTGTATTTCCGAGATTATTTCTAATTCGGGAACATTTAACACGCATGGAACGTAAACTATACCCTTAGACTCGTTCAATTTCTCGTGAAGCTTCAAAGCGACGGGACAGACATTGCCTAAATTAGTTGTTTTACGGAACCGGTCCGCGATTTTTGGTGAGATAACTTTCATCAATAAATTCCCCTCCCGTAAGAACATGATTTGTTTGTATTCACGACTAATATCATTTATCACTTTTTTTATTACAAATGGATTATGCGACGAAATGGGTGTATCATTTTGGTTGGGCGTGGTAATTAAAAATTTCGGGGTTTTTACTGATGTCATCGGTAAATTTGGAAAATGTTCCTCGATTCTCGGAAGCGGTCTTTTAATTTTTTTTTGCGTATTTCGAAATCTTCGTCCTCGGCCAGATTCCGAAGCTGGTTACCACTCATATTTGGCCCGCAGACGATTGCACCACAATTATTGTTCACTGGTATTTGTCTATTCACTGCCACTGGCACTATTCATAAAACAAAGCCCGACGCAATTCTTCCTGAACGATATAATACATCTTTCTTCAGATGCATTATATCGTTCAGGTATACCTGCTTGTACCCGTACTGCAGAAGGATAATTAGGATGTAAGCGGGCGAACGAATGAGCTGTATCTTTTAAAGTTTTGTTGGCGAGTGTGAGTCGTGAATACTTTTTACGACATTCAATATGGATTTTCAAGACAAGAGTCCATCGATTTACTTACGTACTTACTTTCGCTTTTGGCAATGAAACCCTATCCTTTTCCTCTGTGACACGCTGATATAACTAGTTTAACCGTGACCCCCGTTTAGTCACCGACGTAAGTAGTGAAGGTAGTCAAGAATCGATTACTCCACTTTAAGACGTTGATGCTGTGCATGTACTGTGAGAGTGAGGCATCGTTAGACCAGAATACGAGGGTGGGCAGAAAACTGTCCGACATAACAAAGATACAAGGCGTTTTTTCTTAAAATTTGTTTTTACTTCTCTACATAGTCTCCTTGCAACTCTACTTCTCCCAGCGATGCTCCCATCTCTCTAACCCATCCAAATGGTACTCGGTGTTTTTCTCTGCCAAATAAATGCTTACGAAGGTGATTGCCTCCTCATTTGATGAAAATGTCTGTCCTCCGAGCGCAATTTTTAGATTAGGGAACAAAAAGAAGACGCTTGGAGCTAGATCCGGTGAGTAAGTCGGATGGTCAAGCAGTTCAAACCGTAATTCGAGGATTTTCGCTATGTCAACTGCTGAACGTTCATCGTCTCCCAAACTCGCACGGCCACGTTTAAATTCAGCTGCCCAAAATTTCACTGTGGTAAATAATGGCACAGAGTCCCCATACACAGAGCCCAACTCATCTTTGATTTGCGTAGGCGTATTGCCTTTCAAAAACAAAAATTTAATGACAACTCAATACTCAATTTTGTCCATTTTCACAAAAACACTCACATGGACCCATTCAAACGGCTGTAAAAACGACGGCTCCAAAATGGCTTAAATTTTTGGTGAGCAACTGTCAAAAGATTTATAACTACATTCATTAGCTTTTATTGACGAGTACTGCTATCTTCATGTTGAGGTCGGAAACTTTTCAGCCCACCCTCGTACATCACAGAAAATTTCTCCAAAGAAACGTTACAAAAAACCAAAGATTTCAGACCACCCATGTATATGTGCAATGGCATTACATAATTTTTGTAGCTACTTGCAGTAGACATCGGAATTAGTTATTTGGTTCTTTGAAAGCAGCTCATAGATATCTGGTCCCTTTCAACCCCGTAGATTGACATCATCAGCTTTATTTGGGTGGATATGTGCCTTTGTTACCCCTTCTGATGCTTCATCTTACCTACTCCAACGTATTTTCCAACTGACATTATTGCAGATAATCCTGTTTTTGTCGGCCGTCATCGTATACTGTGGCGGTTTCTTCCAAGGCCACTACTTATCTCTTCGCTTATATTTCGGAAACATCCCAAAAGCCTACAAAAAACCCTATACTACAAGTATTTTGGCAGGTATAGCTGAGCGACATTGGTTATCTGGAAAGTGGGCATATCAATTTTCCATTTACTGCAATTACATGCAAACATTTCCACTCTTATGAGTTTTCCCCACAAGATGCATGCAATGCATCTTCAATAAAGCCCTGAGAAAGAAATCTCATTCAAGTATTACGGCGGCATTATATGGCGCCAACGATATTTATCCCAAGCATGATTTCCACCAAACTTCTGTAGAAAAACGATCGCATCACTAAACAACCGATGCAACCTGAAATATATTTGGGAGCGCACATCTCCTGTCCAATACCACCGCACACGTGCAGGGGGTGTTCTCTCGTTTCTGTTTTACAGCGAGTATCTCGGTGGCTAAACCAATCCACAGGCAATGTATGAACCATGCCTAGCTGCCCCAAGAGAACCAAATCAACATAGCATCAGCGAAAATGCGGAACCAATTGCTAATGAGGGATGTACGATAAGCATAAATGCTGTACGCAGTTGCCAATCGTATAAACATCCGACGTCCCTTTATACAACGGGTGCACATCTGCAACCTTTTTGATTGTGCGCGCTTGTCGACCGGTCGCGAGACCCCAAGGAGTATCATGCTTCGCGACTGGCCGCCGAGGGAAACAGAATTCTCGGTAGCATCATCAATACACACGAGAGTTCGACCCTTCGGTCGGTTCACGTAATAAGCATGATCAGCTTAAGCGCTGTACGCAGTTTACGATAAAGTAAACATCCTCGTATGATGGCTTGCCCCAGCTGCAAGCGTATCTCCCGTCTCAAGCAAGAGTATCGGTGTGTCCACGATTCACACGCTGAAGGATGTTCAGCATGGGCAGCCGGGGTAATCATGATGTGTGTGCGCATCTTGAATGAGGCCGATCTTCGGAGATTATTTTTCCTACAGGTCGATTAGCCAGGGGGATGTATGTAAAATGTTTATTTTATTTTATTTTTATCTTACGGATAGTGGGTTTTGTGGCATGATGAGTTTAGTGAGAGAAGAGCTACAGTCGGTGAAAGTGTGCCTCCAGTTGTTTTGTTCAAATCGATTACAATTCGAAAGCCAAACAGTGTTATTTCAAAGTGACTGATAACCAGCGAATGTGAAGTCTTTGCCGTTTGCTATCTTTGGTTTTAATTACTATTCTTTAAACTTTAGTCCGTGCCCCATTTATAGTTTATTGTGAAATCTTGTGTAATTCTTAACGATTAGCCGGATACTGTAATTATCGAAGCATTTGTTAGTAGACAAGTTGAACGTTGGAGTCGGCGTAATTTATTAAGCGGAGAAAAAAAAGTTTTGTAAATTTGTGTGGTTTGTTTAGTTATGACATTTTTGGTTTAAATAAATAAATAAAGAAGTGCTTACAATGGATGGAAAGTGTTTTTATTATTAAACAAAACGGAAGACTTTCAGGAACAATAGTGAACAGAAACCCCCAAACCTTAACACACATTTGGCGGCGACAAACGAGGCAGTAGGTGGGATAGGCATAGAACTCGTGCCAACGACGGCACCCTTATAGCTTAATAATACCCATAGTGCGTTATCGTGGTGGTATAGACATTTTTTCTTCGGCATATGGGGGCGATTTTTCGTAATATTGTAGTTCAGTTTCTCCATTAACACTGCATAATACTTTCATGTATCTGTTCTTCCCTTCTTTTTTTTTATTGCACTTCTATCGGGAGATGCGAACCTATAGCTCCGGGATGCTACCTAATCTTTTTGACCAGTTGCGGGTTGTAATGCTCCGGAAATACTCCTGCGGGGAGGGTATTCCACAGCTTTCTCGCTCTGTAACAGAACGAGTTCTGATGCAAGGTCATTGATGATGATTATGCCATGCGCTTCCCAAAAAACGATGATATAACCTCCCCCCCGGGGGTTGGGTGACGGTTCCGCCGAACCCCACTGACTACTTACCTAAAGAACCCCCATACCTACAACCCAGTCTGCATAAGCTATCGCTAATGCAATCACATTAGCACCGTAAATGCTTCACGCATCAAACTGATCAAATTTGTTATCTACAAGTCCCTGTAAAGAATTCTTTCCTGCCTGCATAACTTCGCATTTAAAATCTCCTATAAGACATCTCTCCAAGCTTATCATAAACTCCCTGAAAGAAAATTCAACGGTTCATATATAACACAACCGCATAATCAGGGAATCTTACCCTTGAGTTGGGTAATCCCAGCCTCAACATGTGTACAACAAATCCCTTTTCATACACATTGGCTGGCGACCTTTTCTCCTAACAATAAAGAACCCAAGCAGCTGCATATAATTAGCGCAATCGACACTGAAGTCAATTTCCCTAACTCGCACCTGTTATGTCTCCAGCGTCGTGCTTCCTCTTTCGAGGGAAGAGCGTGGGGGTTATATATTTATTAAATTAATTATAGTTAGTTTTTATTTATTTTATTTTATTTGAACTCAGCTATCTCAAGCTGAGCTCTCTTCTGAACTACCTTTACAATATAAATTTTCCTGTTTTTATAGAACATTTTGTTCCAACTAACTGTGTCGTATAAAAGGAACAAAACAATCTAGAAGTCTCTGTGACTTAAAATTTTGAATAAACTTTGAACCTAAATCAAAGTGGCTATGTTTTGAAATGAAAAATGTGCTTGTTATGAAAAGGGGCATGCTTTTAAATGTGCTGTAAGTGACTGGATATAGAATATTGTGTCTGTTTATTTATGAATTGTATTAAATGAGAATGTAAGATATGTGAGGATGTAGTTTTAAAGGTTGTGTTAGAAAGGACATGAGATTAGTGTTAAAGCGAATAAGGGTAGTATTCTGGAATACAACACACCATGTGCAAACAAAAGAGCACTATTCTTCCGCAGGCATTCTGGCGATACGATAAACAATCTATATCGTTTGAAGTATCCCAAATGCATCTTCCATCTAATGAGTTACAACTTGTTTACTCAGTTGAACTCTCAGATCATAAATTCCCTTTGTCCTACATATTCCTAGATCCTTTTACCAGTGACCTTCTCACATAAACAAACAAAGACCCATCCAATGAGATTCGGCATGTTTGCTTATCCGAACTCACATCGTATGGATGCACATTATGCCCTTTCTTTGGTTTAGATTCGTTCTCATGGTTTCGTTCCATGAACGAACTAATGTTCACATATACATGTGTACCATCATAGATCTTCGCTAGGAGATCTGGTTCACTACCCCAAAGAGAGACTTCACGTTTCTCTTGGGATAGAAACTCCACCCTTAACAGTGAGAGAGCCAGTCACTGGCCAAATTTCTTTTGACAACGAATGAATATCGTTGAGTCAAATTACATCTGTCGACCGGCGGAGAAGCGTATATATACAGAAGTCGGGTCGTGAAAGGAAGTGTTTCATTCCGTTTAAAATTCATAAAAATCAATTTAATATTGATATTAAGTTCAAAGTAAAGTAACAAAAATTCGGTGATCACCTTTAAATTCGTGTGTTTAATTTTCCGTGCGGCAGTGCCTTCGGCGTTCCTAATGTGTTTTCCTGATCACCGGTGACATGCTGTCCAGCCGTTGAATCACTAACGCGCTGCTGTTTTTGGTGGACGATCTGCAAAAGCTGCGCCCGCCGCGCTGATAGCTTTTTCATCTGGATCGTGCAATATCTATCCCGCCCGTTCTTTTGAGATGCCCACGGCCTCAGCCAACTCGTACAACTTCACTTTACGATCATTCAAAGTGATTCGGTCCACTTGCTTTATGATTTCCGCATTCGTAGCCTCTTTTGGCCTTCCAGAGCGAGGTGCGTCTTAGGTGCTTGCATGACCCCTATAAATTCATGAAGCCACCGATAAACTGTTTTTATCGAAGCAGCAGATGTGGGATAACATTTCTGCAACCATTGGGATATTTGTTCAGAAGTTGTTCCCATCAAAAAATAATGCTTCATCAAGATGTGATATTCTTCCTTTTCCATTTGTTTTGCGAAGACGAAAGTAGCGTCACTCAATCAACTCTAGCTTGGAAACGAATAGATGAAATGTCACGAAGCTTCATACATAAACTGGTGACAGATGAATCTCTAAAAATGAGTCATGTTCATTTTGTACCTATTGAAAAATCCCGGGACTTTTCACCTCATGTAGTAATGTTTGAAGTAAAGTAGGTACTAGATATTTTGCTGCTTTCAGCATATGTTTCAAACATTCTGCAAATACATTTTAGTTCATAACTTAAGGTCATCTGTAGTATATTTCACCTTAGCCGACGGTCGTTTTATAACTGTATAGAGACGTGATTATTTATTATTAGTTATATTGTAAGTATACTACGTTGATGTCAACGCTTAATTAATCAAACCAGTAGCCCCTAATTCGAGGTTCATACTGTATTGGTTATTCCAAGAAGAAAACACAGTGTTCGAAAATACTTCGAAATAAAAAACTTGCCATTGACTTATAACGTTACATCTCATTTAAATGTGCTTTGACATCTATAATGCTAATGTCATTGAGGAATATTTAGACCTATTCATATAAGTGGCATTATAGTCCAGTGTGGATATCTACCTATAGGTGTGTCTGGCCTTTAGCACACTGTCCCCTGTTTTGCAAGTTAAGTTGCGTGAGGTTACTTTCTTGTATGAGTCGACGCCTTCCTCTTTTAACAGTCATTTGCAGATTACGAAAACTGTGAAATATGTATATATATTGCTCAGCAATATTTTCCAGTGAAACAATATTCTATCAAAGAAGTACCAGGAATTGATTTTTTAAAAAGCCCGTTTAAAGATACTCAAAATTCTTTCTGTTGATAAGCTGGCACCTGTCCTCTATCCTGACGTTTCAGCGTGATCTGTCAATTACTATGTTTGAAATTGGTCTAGATATTAAAAACTGTGGCTTTAGTGGCACATACGTCACTTGAACCCATAGTTGTGAGAAATGAAATAAAAATAGAAGCATAATAATATGTATATATATGTACATATCTTACATCACCTTGTGACTGTGGGGATCGGCAATGTGCGCGAAAGGTTGTCTTAGACTCATAATTGTGTGCGGGTCCGGTGGGAGATTGGTGACCAACGGTGAAATTAATGTAACGAAAAAGAACGGCCATTTTTTAGCGTGAATTGTACATCACCTCCGAAAGCCATACTGCTTTTAAGTAATTTAGTTTATTTGTTTCTTAAATGGCATTGAACTATTCAGTGTATATACAATCATTCATACATTTATTAATTAATTAAATATATATATATATATATATATATATATATATATATATATATATATATATATATATATATATATGTATATATATATATAAATATATATGTATATATATATATATATATATATTATTATTATTTACTGGCGTGTAGGAATATATATATATATATATATATATATATATATATATATGCGTGTGTGCACATGTATATATATACATACACATATGTATATATGTATATATATATAGGAAAAATTGTAAATATGTAAAAGGAATGCTTCTTACATAGTTATTATCCTAGGTTATAAAAAAAATAGTAATGGTACACCGAAAGTATAAGAAAAAAATATAGATATTGTATAATTTAAGGTGCTTGCGAAGAGCCAGTAAGTTAATATAAGAACGATACTTATAAAATAAAATTGTATATTTACCCTTAAGTGAAGTCTGTAATTTTATTGTATATGAATGTGTAGTTTAAACTTGTCTGACAAATTCACTATCTATCAAATTGGCCTTCTTCTGTGTATTCAAAATTTTAGTTCCTTAAAGAGTAAATTATCGTGTACTTACATTCTGACAATACTGTCGCTTATTTATGATGTACTGTGGTCCTTGTTTATTTTCTCAAAGCTTCCATATCATTACAAGGAGCATTTTTACATCTTTGTTGCATATCCATGAAATCGTCACGCAGTAATGAGCAAGCTATTGTATTATATCTTTTTCAATACACATTCTGTCACAAGTGTACATTTGCTTTCTTGCCATAGATCACATTTTCAGAAGGTGTAGAGAATATGTTAGCATTGCCTGGTGAATGTGAAGGCACAAGGACTACCTTTAGTCAACATCTGCGGTTGCTCTTGACTTGTTTATGGATGGTATATTGCAATTTTCAATACTTCCCATCACTTAGGAATCGTAAACACGTTAGAGGAGACGCTATAAGCATCTCGTGGTACCCGTTCACCAATATCTTTAGATTGGAAATGCATTTGCATGGCACATGAGAGAGCTTCAATAGTTTGGATCAAATTTCCGTTTTGTTATTTTGGTCGTATGATGACAATGGAAGTAGACAAATTGAACCCACAATGAATAATATCGGGAATGGTCTAACAACTTGGTATTGCAATTTAATATATTCCAATGATGATGCTGGAAGGGTATACTCCATCACCCATGAAAATTATTTCCACTGAACGAGTAAGACCCTTTGAATATTCTAGACTAACTTTTGCGTGGCTATCAGAATGGTAAGTCGGAAATAAGTCTTTCAAGATATACAAGGGTGTAAAAATATGAAAGGTACAAATGAAAACCTGATGATGCAATGTCAGAAATGTATAGTGCAAACATTAAAGATATTTCAATTTACCAGAGCAAAATAATGTGTGTGGCTTAGCATTGCCAGAAAGAAAACAATACATTTCCCGTGTCGGTTTTAAAACCGAGCAAACGGTTTGAAGTGTGCTCCCAAATATCAAAAGTTATGAAAAATGTATAGTGCTTCAAATTCGCTTACACATCTATTAAACACTATTGGGAACGTTTTAGAAATGACTGTGTTAGGATCCAGTTGAGAACAATTAAATGAAGTGTCCAAGACCTAAACTTAAGTCTTCTGACTCCTCTTCAGATGAAAACATATCCTATTTTTTTCTTGAGATAGTTATTCTATTTATTGGCCTGTACGAACCCGAAAGTTCATGACATCACTGACTTGACTCCGCCATTGTACCCTGTCCTGTGCATTCTCACCCCACGTTCGACCATCTAATCCGATCGCCCCAAAGTCAAACCTAACATTGTCCCACCATCTCCGTCGCGGCCGTCCTGTCGATCTCTTTCCCGTTGGCTTACCGTCAAAAATTCTATGCACGGTCCTATCGTTGCCCATTCGCGCCACGTGTCCAGCCCATCTTAATCTTCGCGACTTGATTACTCTCACTATTGTAGGTTAGCGGTATAGCTCTTCCAGTTCGTGGTTGTGGAAATTTCTCCATTGTCCTGCCTCCTCGTCATATTTGCCGCCAAAGATACACCTTAGAACTTTATTCTCGAATACGCGGAATTTGATTTCTTCCCGTTTTATGAGAGCCCATGTTTTGCATCCGTATAGAACAATCGGCATGATTATGGTTCTATAGATACGGAGCTTTATGTTACGTGATAGCAGTTTGGATTTCAGCAGTTTACTGACTGCGTGCCAACTAGCGTTACCGGAGTGTAGTCTTTTGTTAATTTCCTGCGACATTTCGTTACTGGCCGTCGGTATTATTCCCAGATATTTAAATTCTTTGACATTTTCAAATATCTTGTCTCTGACGTTTATGTGTGTTCTCTGAGTTCCACCTGCTCTCGTCGTAATCATGTATTTTGTTTTGTCTTCATTTATTTCTAGGCCCACCTCTTCTGTCGCGTCCATGATGATTTCCCTGTTCTACAGAATCTAGAATATCGCCCACAACGGCGATGTCATCCGCATATGTGAGCACTTGTGTGAACCCGTTCAGGGATGATCCTGCCATGTTGTCGTCTTGTAGCTTTCTGATGACATACGCGAGCACAAGGCTAGAACGACACGGTGATAGGCCATCCTCCTGTTTTCGTCCGTCCCGGATTTCAAATGGTCCTGAGAGGTGGTTTTCTATTCTAACTCGCCCTTTGTTTTCGTTCATGCAGATTTGAATGTTTTCGGGATTCGCAGCTCAACTACAATATGGTAAAGTCTTTGCCTTCCGACTGAGTCGTAGGCTTTTTTAAGTCAACGAACAGTTGGTGAACCGTCTCTCCATATTCCCACTACTTTTTCAGTGGTTGCCTTATTGTAAACATTTGGTCGCTTGTTGACCGGTTCCTACGGAATCCGCATTGGTAGTCTCCCAATATTTCTTCTACGTACGGTGTGATTGTCGCCAGTATGACATTTGCTAGTATTTTGTATGTGGTTGGGAGCAATGATATTCCTCTGTCATTTTCGCAGTCAGATCTGTCACCTTTTTTGAAAATGGGAACGACTATTGAGGGTTTCCTTTCTACTGGAGTGACTTCCTTACCCCATATTGATTAGATGAGCTAGTGGATCTTTCGAGCGGTTGCCTCCCCTCCATGCTTCACAAGGTCTGCCGGTATGTGGTCGACTCCGGGAGTCTTGTTGTTTTTCAATCGGTTTATTGCGTCCAAAACTTCGCCGAAAGAGGGCTCTGGGATCCGAGGCTCGGCTGTATGTACGTCTGGTGCGTTTGCTTGCGGTTGATGGGTGCGCACATTGAGAAGGTTTTCAAAGTACTGCTTCCATCTTGTCACGATATTTTTTTTTGCTGTCACCAGACAGCCGTTTGTGTCTCGGATTATTTTGGCTCGCCCTCGGTAGCTATTTCTAATTGACTTTATGCCAGCATACATACCTCTGATATTCTTTGCTCTGGAATTTTCTAGGATTTTTTCGATCCGAGTCTTCTCCCATTCGCGTTTTTTTGCGTTTGAAAAGTCTCGTTGTCTCTTTCCGAATTGCCACGTATCTTTCTACATTGACTTCATCATGTCCTTCTAAGTGGATCACTCTGAGGCGTTTAGGTTGTTCGATCTTTGCCCTGCACTCATCGTCAAACCAAGGCTTGGACTTATTTGTTTTCTTAAATCCTAATACCTTTTGGGCTGTTTTTTTTTATTGTGTCTGTGATCGATGGCCATTTAGTGCCCCGATTATTGGTTTCCTCTTCCCGACTGCTCCCATTCTCTAGGATGCTAAATCTATTCGTTAGTTCGTCTGCCACACGTACGTCCAAGAAAAACCAATGAAACACTTGAATGATGTTTGTATTTTTGATGTTTACAATTTTTATTAACTTTTATTTTTGGTCGGTGTCTTATTTACTGATACTGCTTTTGTTCTTAAATCACGCTTTTTCGATTCTGTACAAGATACTAAAGGTTTTTAATTACAGGTTTATTTTAAACTAGAAGTAACATTTAACAAACACTCGCACCTATTGCCAAACCACAGCGCGTCGACATTCATAAAATTGATCGAGTCTATGCGTAGACGAACGGAATAGAGCTTTTGAATAAAACTTTGATGGTGAAATTTAAAAAAACAATTAATTAACGATGACCGTGGTGATGACTCACGACTGGTGCAGACTTGCTCCAAAGTGGGATTAGACTATCAGCGATTTATGCTGTGTGTTTTAATATAACTCAGGGTTGCGTGACCTATCTCGATGGCGGATGGATAAAGACTGATCCCAATTAG
Source organism: Microdon myrmicae (assembly GCA_963931805.1). Classification (NCBI taxonomy): domain Eukaryota; kingdom Metazoa; phylum Arthropoda; class Insecta; order Diptera; family Syrphidae; genus Microdon; species Microdon myrmicae. The sequence goes on along the minus strand of OZ007499.1, from coordinate 51,998,383 downwards.
GGGTGAAATTTGGATTTTGCATTTGCACCACAAGCAACCAATCGAGATCATCCTTACGTTCGGTGCTCTCTCATGTTCCCCGCCCATCGAGATCGAGGTGGATAAACGCTATGGTTAAATCAACAGTTGACGGACAGGGGAGAATGAGAGAACCGGAACACAATGTGCAATGATCCTCGGGTGGATTGGGTTTTTGTGTGCATGTACCAATGCAACTCTGAGGATAGCCCACTGACCTAATTCGGCGAATATGGTGATCTCAGAGTGCATTGAACTGTAGGAAGATAAACATGGGAAGGAGTGGATAATGGCTGGTGTTATTCACCTGCAAAAAGAGAACATTGATCCCAAGCGGATAGCCTGTCTGGGGGAAGTCGAAGTGATGCCACATTGGCTAGGGTAATATTATCGTGAAACCAAACTCGTAGAATTTGGAATTACCCCAGCCGTTGCACGATTATGTAACTGCCTCGTTTGGTCAGGCATGGTTGTTGCCAACCAAAATGACCGGAATTACCGGTGGAAATCGCTTGGGTTAATGCAGAAGTGTTGCCGTATGGCAAGGAAACACTGAATGCAGTTGTGCATTAACTAAATGAATAAATGACTTCGGGCCACGTTTCTTTTACAGGTAAATAGGTTGGTGGTAGGAATTGGGTTTGCTTTGATATGCTGTTAGCGGTCGAAATAAGGCTGAAATAGTGGGTTGGTTCTCCATGTTGTATAGAGAACCCGCACAGATTGGCAAACTGCTGCTCTATATGATCTTACGTTAAGGATATTCGAGTGGTGTCTTTTGTCTATGAGGAAGTGGTCTATTTGGTTACGGGTTACGCCGTCGGGTGATATCAATGTGGCTTTATGGATTTGCTTGTGCTTGAACATCGTGCTTTTCACTTCCAGATCTTCTGACGCCGCGAACGTGATAATTCGAATTCCATTATCATTTGAAACGTCGTGTACGCTTTCTTTACCTATAGTTGGTTGGAAGATATCTTCCTTTCCAATTTCGGTATTGAGGTCCCCGAGGAGGATTGAATGCTGCATCCCGGGCAATGCAGCCGTCTCATAGGACGCGGGTACGCGAGGAGAAATACAAAGAGCTCAGAATATCTGAAAAAGACTCCAAATGCAAAATAAAAGCGCAGCATGCATGGAAGTTCTACCAAATAGTCCCCAGTATGACGCGGTATACACCACGCTGCACTTACTGGAGAGATGAAGAGGGTAATCTGATCACCGAACCTGAAGGCATTCTAGAGCGATGGGAGGTGCACTTCAATAAATTGCTAAATGGTCAGCTCACAGAAGAATTGGTGGCTCCACCAATGCAATAAAAAGACCAACTGTTGCCGCCGCTAGGCATTGAGGAAAGAGTAAAAGCCATAGGGCAGCTCAAATTAAATAAAGCCCTCAGAGATGATAGCATACCGGCTAAGCTGATCAAACAAGGAGGGACAGCGTTACATCATGCAGTTCATGAGATTGTAGTACACGTATGGGAGCAAGAGGAGATCCCGGAAGATTGCCGTCATGGAATAATTTGCCCCATACATAAGAAGTGAGATATCACACTGTGCAGCAACTATAGGGGTATAATATTGCCAAGTACCGCTTATAAGATACTCTCCTCTATCCTACGAGATCGGATAGCCCCATACCCTAAAGTGATCGTTGGTCAATATCAGTGTGGCTTTATCCCAGGCAATTCAGCGATTGATCAGATATTCACCCTTAGTAGGCAGGCGATGAAACAATGTCTGGAATTTAAGAATCCATTATATCATCTATTTATAGACTTTAAGGCCACCTACGACAGCTTAGCCAGGGTGGAACTATATAATGCCATGAGAGGGTTTGGCATTCCAAACAAATTGATTCGACTTTGTAGGTTGACCATGACCAATGTAACTACTCAAGTAAAAATAGTGGGATTGCTCTCCAAACTAATAAACATCTTTAAAGGACTCCGACAAGGGGACGATCTGGCCTGCATCCTCTTCAACACGGCGTTGGAGAAAGCAATCCGTGACTCTGGCGTTACAACTAGAGGGACTATTGTCACCAAGTCCAGCCAGATACTTGCCTACGCAGACGACATCGACATCATCGGTAGAACCGAATCGGTTGTACGGGACTTCTTCACCCTGATCGAACAGGCAGCACAAAAACTGAGACTGCACATTAATGAGGGGAAAACTAAGTACATGGTGGAAACTTCTGCGAAGAGAGATCAAACGTTGGTCAAACTATCAGGGTAGTGGAGCCCGAATTTGAAGTAGTGCAATCCTTTAACTCTACCTTGGGTCAATAGTATCTGCCGATAACAGTATGGAAGAAGAAATACGGGAACGGCTGATTAAATCCAACAAAGCCTACTATGGTCTATCAAGGCTCTTTAAATCCCGAAATTTATCCAGAACATCCAAGCTACTACTGTACAAGACCATGGTCTTACCAGTACTCATGTATGGATCCGAGACCTGGGTGCTTAATAAAAGGGACTCTGAACTCTTAGCCGCGTTCGAGAGGAAGGTCTTAAGGAGAATTGTTGGCGCCGTATGTGAGGGAGGACGATTCCGGAGACGCTACAAGCATGAGTTGTAGGCAATCTACCTTGAAGCTAATGTTGTAAGAAAAATCAAGGTCGGTAGACTCCGGTGGGCGGGACACCTAGGTCACTCACCTAGCGGAGAGGAGCCTGTCCGGAAAGACCTTTGTGGCAGAATGTTAAGAAGTAGACAGCGCAGCAGCCCCTGTGCGATAGAGGGATGACGTAGGCCAGGACGCCCAGAGCCAGGGAGTGCCAAACTGGCTGATATCGGCTTAAAATCGGGACCGGTGAAGAGACTTGTTAAATAAGGCCAAGATCGGATGTTGGTTGTAGTACCGATGGCGATGATGATGCATTTCTCTATTACTTAAGTGAATAGTGTATTTTTCCATTCATCATGGTCTGAGGAGCGTTAATTTCCCATGTTTATCAAAATAAATCTCTTTTTTAGCACGTATCTATGTCAAAATCATGATATACCATAAGTCAACGTCACATTTTTGCCACGTATCTATGTAAGTGGTGAAAGCTCAAATTAAAACCTTACTTAAAAATGTTCCTATATATTTGCTCGTTGAAAAAGTTGTACTCAGTACGTCGTGAAACTCACATTTTCTCCGTCTAGGTTATGAGAATGCGTATAATGGCTTTCTTAGTGTAGACAATTTTGCATGTGATCTTTAAAAGCAACCACTAATCCCTCATCACTTTTTCTGCCAGATGCTTTAATTTTTTCAAGTACGCCTTTTTTTTAACGCTTTTCTGGTCTAGACGCACGAATTTAACGCAATTTTTGAAGTGCTGTAAAAAAAGCAATCAATATTTTTACTATTCATTTTTTTATAGGATGTTTATTAATATTTCAAGAATACAGTAAAAAAAATTGAAAGTAAAAAATTCAAAATTAAAAAAAAAACAGCTGATGAACCCAGGGATCTCAAAAAGTTGGCACGCGACCATACCCACGATTCAACCCTCCTAGCAATCTGAAAAAAAAGAAAAAATTATTAATTTACAGAAATGCCTCTATCGTTGGAACTAGAAAACGTTGAAAAAAAATATTTTTAAACAAAATGGCGACTGCTTGAAAAAAAAAATTATTTTTGTAACACTTTTTTTTAAGTTTTTCGAATTTTTTAAAAATAGTTAACATTGAAATTTGGAGATGAGGATAGTTCATGCAATAGAAAAACCTTTAAAGAAGACATATACTAAATTTGAGGTGAATCGGTACAGTAGAACTTGAAAAATCATGGGTATTGTTTTAAAAAAGACAGTTTCGAGAAAAACGCGCTTAAAAACTTCAGGGTATAGCAGCTTCAAGTGATATAATATTGCTAAAGTAGCTGTAACTTCGCAAAATATTGGAATTTTAAAATTTTCTTTGGACAGCATATTCTTAAAAGTATAAACTATAAGAAAATATAAAAAGAAAAAAATCGATTTTTTCAAAATTCTAGACCAGAATACCCCCTTAACTTTGAGAGCCCTATGTAGTCTTTCTATAAAATATGAAATAACTCACTATAAAGAACTTTTTTCATTTATGCGTAACTACAATCTCTGGCTGATCCTTCAAAATGTCCAGATTGTATTCTTTTGCACACAAAAATGTATTTTGTTTCTCAAGATTCCCAACTTCAAAATTATACTAAAATTACCGTTACCACTTAAAATATATCGATTCATATGTATATTACTGAAAATAATACAGACAATGTTTGCACTTGTATTAAAACTTAAACTGGGTCTGGTAGAAGCTTTGTGTTGTCTGAATTAATTAGGAAACAGCTGAAGGATCTTTGGCCGTTCAGTCTGGTTTTATACACGGATATCATTTGAAGACGTCAATCAAATAACCCCGAAGATTGTTGTCGTCATGTCTATTGCATAATATGAATAATTCAGAACACATTTCACCTTTGTTTAAATAGTTTACATATGCAATGATAATTAGGAATTAATATACAGAAGATTCCTGTACTTGTTTGTAGTTGAATCTTCCATTTTGTCTGTTTTCTTCATCTAAATAGATCATGAGACATTTTTCCAATTAAAACACACTATGAAACTCTAAAGGCATTCAATTACGAACAGATGAATTTCGGATAGTTCAAAATCGGGCAAGATTATTTGAAGCAAAGGACGTGCGTGTAGGACATTCCCATGCACACGAAAAGTTATAATTAGAATTCTGATTTAGAACTTCGGTATCCATAAAGGATTCATGTGTTCTCATCAAATATGTTATTTGCATATTGACATGATGAGACATTAAACTCGTTAATATTCGGGATGGGCTCTAGGACTCGTAAAGAGGAAATTTTAAGCGAGATGACAGGAAGTCGGAGAAAAGATGGAGGCATACACTTACATATGCTCAACAGGATTCGTCTTGCCAATATAATGAACGGGGTTAATTCAAAAACAAAACTACTTTGTTTTTAGAGTTGATTCACTTAAATGTTCACAATTTGATATGCTTAGGCTGTGAAAGAGTCCATCGAATATAGAATTCATTGTTACGACCACAACCAACCATCCCATAAAAATTACCCTTTTGGAGCTAGTCTCCACCACTAACGGCGATACACGCCAAAAACATCCACTTAAAGGATGTGACATAATGCTAAATCAAAGCATTACCCCATACACCTCGTCCCGCATAAATTGATAGCAAGCAAATCGAACTAAAGGTTCGATTTGCGCTAATGAATTAAACTCCAAGCAAATTGAACTAAACGTTCAATTTGCTCACATAAAAAACTGGGAAACATAATCATTGAACCAAGGGTTCACCACAACAACCCCTAAGAGCCAAATGTGCAGGCCAGATGCCGTCCTTCAAACAAAACCATTGAGTATCATAAAAAATTGCGCACCAGCAATTTTACGAGACCTCAGAAAAATGGTTATCTAAAACAATTAAAACAACCAACGCCAGTTTTCGTTTTAACAAAATTAAGTTAAAACAAACAAAAGGAAAATATTCGCCTTTGTATCGATTCCCCACGGAAAAGATCCTTGCCCATTCGGCTAAAATAAACAACATAGAGAATCAGAAATGCTCATTAGCACAATTCTCTATTTGTATTCCCTAACGTATCCTTACAAAAGGGATCCTTGCCGAGTCGGCTAGAACAAACAACAGGCATCATAAAACGAATTACACATTCGTTTAGCGCATACCAACATAGAGGATTATAAATGTGCTTCGCACGATCCTCTGTTGATTTTTCCCTTTGTGTTTCCGCGTTTGATCCCAAGCCGGGAAAGATAAAGAAAGAAATGCCATATCCTTCGATCTTCAGGATGAAGAAAAAACAGGTCTTCGTTTGAGAGTTTGGGTTTTGGAATCTCGACGGAGACGGCGAGACTTTGGTGAGTTGAATTTTGAATCTCGACCGAGACGGTGAGATAAAAAAGAGTTGGTTGTTGACTCGTGACGGACTTGGTCTGAAAGTGGTGCGCAGAGTTAATTTTAAAAGTATGTCCGAAACAAAAATGATTAAGTAAAAGTGGTGCGTGGAATTAAGTTGAAATAGTGTCCGGACCGATATTAGTAGGTACAAGTTCTGCCCATAGATGGGAACTAAGAATAAAAATTAGTTTAAATTGATTTAACAAACAAATGAGTGTTTTATTTAAAGTGTGTGGAATTTAAAGTGAGTGAAAAGGAAATCCTTTACATCATGGTCAATGGTTTTCTGTATTAGAGAAGTTTTAATTCAAAAGGATTTTGAAAGGAATATGTTTTCTAGTGGTATGTTTGTTTTATTTTACGAGTATATTTTTTTTCATTAACGGGTGTAGTTGTTGTTCCCAAATTTCTATTTTTCGGATTATTGCCGTTGAATAAGGCCACATCAACGCTACAATCACTGCCACATGGGCGGCCGGTGGGGGCCTGCTGCATCTTTCCCAGATATTATTAATATTTCTTCCAAACTGCCGATATCATTCCAAGGATCTAGCAAATCGCATCAACTCGTAACTCTGCTCCCAATGGCATACGCATCTCTACACTAAAATTCGTTTTGTTACAGAAAGGAAAATCTGAGGAATTCCCTTCCGATTGTTTTCCCATCGGTACAATTTGCAACTGACACAGCGCTATAGGTTCGACTTTCCTGAGAAAAATATGGGGGGCTTTAAACTACGCCGCTTTTAAAAACTCAAAGTACTATACCCTAATTTTATGCCATCGCGAAATTGCGGAACTCAGTTCTTGAACGGAGTCGATAAGAATGGGAAACAACAACAAAGCGACGCCAAATATTTTGAATTCCTTATAAAGTCGGGTAGCATTGATTTTGTCGTTGTCCTCGTGAGAATATTAGGCAGTTGGTTTCGGACAGTCAGCGGGTGTGATTGTGTTTATCCGAAAGTATAATTTCCGAAAATAAATTAAGAAATAATAGCTTTTATTTTTGCGTTGAGTCGTGATCCATAAATCAGTAAGATTGTATTTTAAAAAAATCTTAAGGGGGTATTCTGGTCTAGACGCACGAATTTAACGCAATTTTTGAAATGCTGTAAAAAAAGGAATCAATATTTTATTATTAATATTATTCTTGAAATATTAATAAGCATCCTATAAAAAAAATTAATAGTAAAAATATTGATTGCTTTCTTTTTTTTACAGCAAAAAAATTCCGTTAAATTCGTGCGTCTAGATCAGAATACCCCCTTAAGATTTTTTTAATAAATCAATTTCTTATTTTTGTCCATGCATTGCGTTAGTTAACGTATGAATCACTCAACTGATATTTATTTCACCGATAACGCACTATAGATTAAGTAGGACTCATCCCAAAACATTATATATCCATAAGATAAGAAATGCAATCTAGAAGAAATGTACTCATCCAAACAATGTAGTTATGACTCATAAGAAACTGTAATCCTTAGAAAAGAAAATCATCTAAAAGTCAGATAAGAAATGTATCTCAGTATAAATAATTCCATGATCCGAGGTGTGTTTCGGAAACTCCGATGTTAACGCTTGCGCGGAGTCGGTATCAGAGATTATACTTCTGGGGATGGAGATGTATATTCCATATTACATCAAACGAAGTTCGTCTGCTCAACTCTTGGTTTGATAAAAAATGCGAGCAAATTATAGCGGCAAAAAATAGAGCTTTTAAGCAATGGCCGTCCAATCCCACCGATGTTACAGAACGAATTTTACTAGAATCAGAAACGCGTGCAACCAGGCGATTGATACCGCGGACAAAGCCCACAACGACAGGGTGATCAATAAGCTCCTTCGGTGCCCAACTGGTTCGCGCTCCTTCTGGTCAATGACAAAACCTGTCAGCGGTAAATTCGCATTCTCCTCTTTCCCTCCGTTGGTGACAGACTGCCGGACGTTAGTCACGAATTCAAGGGATGTCCGCGAATTTATTTGCCGCGAATTCAAACCTCAATCCGGCCTTTTGGAGCCACCGGTGATCGCGCCGGTACGGTCTTCCATGCGGGATGTGAGATTTCGTCCGCGCACTATTCAACGCATTCTACGTGAACTGGATTGTAGGAAGGCAACCGGCCCGGACGGAATACCAGCAATAGTCCTTAAGAACTGTGTTCCAGAACTATCGCCGGTTCTTGGCAGACTCTTCCGCTTGTTTTATGCACGGAGGACCTTTCTTGTCTGCTGGAAAACCGATCGAGTTCAGCCAATCCCAAAGACGGGAAAAAGTGTCTCCCACAAAATTACCGTCCAATAGCATTACTGTCTATTTTATCTAAGGTGATGGAAAAAGTCATCAATACAGAGTTAGTTAAATATTTGGAGTGCAACGGACTTCTGAATGATCGTCAATACGGATTCCGTGGCAGCCGGCCCACGGGAGACCTTTTGACACTTATAACCGATGTATGGACATTTGCGATTGAACGGCATGGTGAGTCTGTGGCGGCCGCATTGGATATCGTCAAGGCTTTTTACCGCGTCTGACACGGGACATCGCTGAACAAACTTCGTTCATATTGTCTTTCCCAACAGCTTTGCGACTGGACGAGGAGTTTCCTTGAGAATCGATCGATCCGGGTTGTTGTGGACGGCCAGTGTTCGGATCTGTATCCTGTTAATTCGGGGGTGCCCCAAGGTTCTATTTTCGCTCCAACCTTGTTCTTGCTTCACATAAATGATTTGTTGGAGACAACGGATAACAAAGAGTTCAGTTTTGCGGATGATAGTACGCTTGTTTCCTTCTTTTCGAGTGATCCGCCGATTGGTGCATCAGCGTTGCACCAGCTGAGATGTAGACAAATTGACTCTCTGAATCGGGATTTGGATAAAGTCCTGCAGTGGGGAAAGACCAATCTTGTCGACTTCCATGCAGCGAAAACACAATATACAACATTCACAAAGAAAAGTGGATCATCGGTTCCACAGCTAATGATGAGTGGCCGGGCCCTCTAGCCTGGGGAAAGTTTGAAATTGCTCGGCGTCACGGTCTGCGGGAGTGTATCATGGCATAAACCCGTGTCGAGTATCGCCAGGTCAGCCTCAGGAAAACGGAGCTATCTTTTTAGAGCCAAGAAATATTTTACTCCGGCCCAACTTCTTCTCCTATATAAATCCCAAATTAGACCCCCGCTCGAATACTGCTCTCATCTTTGGAGCTCGTCTCCTAAACATACCCTCGACCTGCTTGAGATCCTACAGAGACGAGCGGTCGGCCCGATCGGGGACTCGGCGTTGACGTCAGAACTACAACCGCTCATCACATCGAAGGCGCGTAGCCGATCTCTGTCTGTTTTACAGATATTATCACGGGTACTGTTCTTCGAAGATTCTTGGTATTGTTCCACGCAATTCGGTTTATATGCGCTCTACAAGACAATCCGACGTATCGCACTCGTTTGTGGTTCATCTCCCGACGGCGCGAACATCCCTGCATCAGAACTCGTTCCGTTACAGAGCGGGGAAGCTGTGGAATTCCCTCCCCGCGAATTAATAAAAACAATCTAGTTAATATTAAATATCAAATGATAATTTTATTTTATTTTATCTTTTCTTAAATAACATTCGTCTTTAAATTTCTAATCGAGACTGCCTCTGAAATCCGCCTCCAGTCTCCTTTTTAACTTTTTCCTTTCTTCGCTTCCATTTTGTCCTTATCATATGGCAACAGACCAGCAGATCTTTGTCGTGAGGACTGTGAGAACTTTTCCTTATTTTGCAGATAGTGTTGGGTGCATTACCTACAGCATGTGTGCTGAGGACTGTGAGAACTTTTCCTTTTTTTGCAGATAGTGTTGGATGTATTAACTACAGCATGCGTGCTGAGGACTGTGGGATCTTTTCCTTATTTTGCAGATAGTGTTGGGTGCATTACCCACAGCATGTGTGCTGAGGACTGTGAGAACTTTTCCTTTTTTTGCAGCTACGGTTGCATGCATTAACTCGCGCGAGTGTGTCAGGAGCGTTACAACCTGCAACTGTTCAAAAAGAACTGCAACAGTTATTTGATGGCATCTCAGGGTGCCCACTCGGCGTTATAGGTTCGCCTCTCCCGAGAGAAGTCTAATAAAAAAAAAATAAAAAAAAAAATTTAATACCGTTCTTTCATTTATAACTACACACAACCCTTATTTCAGTTCAATATTTTAAAATTGTTTATATAATAATTTTTTATTTAAACTGTTCTTTCATTTAATAAAGCTCCGCACGCGCACACGACTCCTTTTTCACGCCTTTCGTCGTTGACGACCAATTTTCAACTCCCTCTTCTATCAAGAGTCAAACCTCCCCGTGGACATCCGGGGTTTTCTTTTTCAACCCTTGACGTTCAACAAAACTACCTGCTCAGTCCACCTGGAGTTAACCCTTGATTTGGTTCCCACCAATCCATCATCCTTTTTTTTTGGATTTCCTTCGTTCAATCCACCGTTATGGCCACCCCTCTGCAATGGTCATAAGTACTTGCGACTGTCCTTATGCCATTACGGAGGGTTGTTTTACAACGGTACATCCAACAAGGGAAACTTTTTGGTGGAAGTGTTGTTGTTTTTTTTTGTGGACAATATTCCGGACCTGTGGCCAGCAAAATATTAATCTATTGGGGTAGGGATCATGTATTTCTAGGGGTATATTTTATTTTTAGCTCCTCGATAGTATAGTCTTAGTATACCCGCCTGTCACGGGGGAGACCGGGGTTCGATTCCCCGTCGAGGAGCCTCTGGCGCAAGACTAATGAACTTTCCCGGAAAAAACAAATCATTATGGAAACTTTAACAAGCCTCAGGACTTGCTAAATAAGGCCAAGACCGCTAGATGTTTTGGTGTAGGGAAGGAATATGGACTGGTAAGAATTTTAGGTGCGCTTTAGGGGGGGTGATAATTAAGTGCGCTTAGCGTTATGGTACAGAAAATGTCGGTTCACTTTTTTAACAAGAAAAAAGACTGAACATTTCGGTCAAAGCTTTTAGAACCAATGTCGCCTAAGCATGTAAATTAATCCGGAAGAGATAACAGTTATTATCGAAGCCACGAAATTATCAATTAAGAAATATTTACACAACATAGCTATCGATATCATCAAATGTTTGGTTAGTTCTACCGGTCAATTAATCGACTTGATAAATACAGACCGGTGCAGGACATCGTATTTGTTATCGAATTGCAAGTAGAAGGGATTGTTTTACTTAGTGCATTCTGGTGGTTGCTTTCTTTCTCTTTTATATCAATGTTCTTCTCTATTAAAGTAAAGATCAGAAATTGTTTTTAAAGGGCTTGTTAGTGACTGTGGCTAGTACAATATTGCGACCCTGTAAGGGAAAATTTGACCTCTATTTCGTTCTCCATCATTTGCTAGTTTTTGATCAAAAACTAAATCCGCAACAAATGCCGTTAATCACCAACGAACAGCTTTTCAAACTAATCCCTTATCACATGCAACAACGTCTGTGCTATTTTGTCTTTAAGTGACTTATAGTGACCTAATTTATGATACGACATAATCTTGAAGTCTTCATAGTAAGTGGGAAACTGGTCTTCTCTAAACAAATATCAGGTTACGTCCTTTGAGATACGCTACATTGCGTCAACTGGCATTGAATAACAACAATTCCACCGCCGTAGAACTCCCCATGAAAGAAACGGTGTCAACCTTGGCTATAACAGAACCACTCTGTTCATCATATTCGCTGCTACCGGATACTACGGCCACGATGACCGACAATAAAGGTAACAGCGGAAGGCACTTTAAGTAATTCAATACCCTGCCAGTATTTACCTTGTTAATGAAACGAACTGTCTGTTCCCAAGACCACGTCTCAGTCGGCGCATAGTAATGGGATTTGGCACGCTGCGCTCTCTTCTCAACCAGTCGACAGCTAATGAACACCATGCTCCGAGACGTTGAACTTGAGGCTCTCTAGAGAGGGTCTAGTAAACATGTGAATAACTCCAAAATCTTGTCCACTATGTTGTGGCTTGATGCCGGCCACACCGCTAGGCCAAGCGGCTAACGTCGGCTCGAGTTCATTGACTGGTGTTCGCATGAAAAACTGGATTAATGAGCTTCAATGGGAAGTGTATCATTATCCAGTTGCTGGAAATGTTCACGGATTTAAATAATGACAGATATCATGGTGCTGTATCGAGGCATTAATTGTTTGATGTTTGACAGTTTGACTTGCTCGTGGTAGAAATGTGCCATGCTCTTCAAATTCCGGCTTTTTTGTAACACTTTTTTGGAATGACGATTTTTATGTTTGGTCTAGGGGCATACATTCAGTATTCAAAGTTGAGGTGGTATGAGAAGTTTTCTGGTAGGTAGTTTTACCCAGTTATTGTAAAGGAAAAGTAACGTAGCTTCACCATCGGATATATGAATGAATCACCGGTAAGTGAGAAACACATGAGATACAGACCACATCACGACTGTCATAAAAATATGAAAGCCATATGTCGATGTAAAGTCTCTTCGTTTAGCTATGTGTCAACTGGTCGTACATTTCCTTTTTGTATAGTATAATCAAGCACTACGCCATATACACCATGTCAGAACTATGTAGACAATATAATTAAAAATCTCCAAGAAATGGAGGACATGGTTTAACGAAGATAGGGGTTATGCAATTCCACAACCGGCAGATCGATTGTAAAATTAGGTTTTGTTGTGTAAAAAATACATTATCCGCACTATTGGTTCCCATAAATGGTCCCGCTAACAGTCATTACGAAATACAATGAACGATTCAAAGTATTTCAGTCAATTATCAGAGCATAAATCAATTCGGATATCTGAATTAATGGTAACAACTGATTTGGGATTTGGTGTTATACATACCAGCAAATGAAAGGTAGAGATAAAAGAAGAAGATAATCAAAGGTAACGTTAGTCTTAAACGCTTGTAAACTGTAATATAGTAATGTAATTAGTTCCAGTTAGTTGTAATTTGACTGAACAACAATGGTCTGTGGAAGTTATTATATATAACTCACATTTAATGTGAATTGGTGAGCATTTTTGTTAGATTGTACCTAAGATGCGATAATAACACATAATGTTCTATTCTATGAACTGGTCAAGAGATATTATTACTTTGGTTCGAAGTTTGGGGGATCGTTTGGTATATTTTTATCTGATTTCAAAAGTAATTTGGTTAAAATAATAATAAATTATCGTAATTTTTTATATAATAATGCTTAATTTGATTATTTAGAATTTATATTTACTTTGTTACTCAGTTATCGCGATCGTACCTTGCTTTACTTTCCTACTAATTTTTCACACATTTCCACACAAACATAATATATGTAGCTCTGTTAGAGTGCTAACAAACTATCGGCAGGCACCACCATGAGCTTAACTCACACGTCTAGCGGGCGACAATTATTGAAGTATAAACAAAAAATGCTTTGATAATCATGTGAAAGTCTTCACAACTAATCTGATTTCAATGAAATTTGATAAACAGGTTACACCTAGTATTTCAAAGGCACAGGTGAAAATATTTTTTTTTTTTTTTTATTTATTTATTACAATGTAAGTAAATTACATGGTAACTTTAATCTAATAGCGCTAGCAACTAAGGCTTTCGGCTAGTTTGTCTCATTCATTTTTACAACATTTTTTTTTATTTCGTTTCATATTCTTATTTTCTAAATTATATGCTAGAAAAAAAATGCTTAAATTGTAGCTTAATTCGGCTAGTTTGACTTTAAATATATATATGTGTACATGTTTTTTTTTTTTTTTTTTTTTTGGTTAAATTACATTTTGTAGCTTGACTAGGGTTAGTAGGTGGTAGAGCTTGGCTATGTTGGTTGCGGTTGGGTCGGAGATGATGTTTTTGATATCGTCTTGAAGATGTCGGTGGGCGAGGGCTTCCATGCCTTCGCATTCCAAGAGAATGTGTTTAGATAACAATGTGGAGTTAGATCTGCAGATGTGACATGTGGGTGGGTTGGTTTTATTGATGAGATCATCATCATCATCATCATCATCATCGGCACTACAACCGGGCTTGGCCTTATTTAGCAAGTCCTGAGGCTTGTTAAATTTTCCATAATGATTTGTTTTTTCCGGGCAAGGTCATTAGTCTTGCGACAGAGGCTCCCCGACGGGGAATAGAACCCCGATCTCCTGCGTGACAGGCGGGTATACTAACCACTATACTATCGAGGAGATTTATTGATGAGATGCTGGTTGGTAATAAGTGTATGTCCAAGGCGCAGGCGGAGAAAGCATTTGATCTGTTGCATGGGCGATGTTGTCGGGTAGGTGACGGGTTGTCTATTAGGGTTTATTGCAATGTATGTATGGTTGTAATTTAACTACTTCAATTTTTATATCTTTAGTAATTCCTTTTTAAAGTACTTGTCTATGTCCTTATTGTTGTACACGTAAAAGGTTGTTAATGGGTCCTTTATAGCTAATTTGGCTGCGATATCAGCTGTTTCATTTCCCATTATTCCACTATGGCCAGGAACCCAGGGCAGTTTTGTGGGGAGGAAGTATTGTGCCAATACACGGGCACTCCGTTCACTTCCTCCTTTTTTTTTTTTTTTTTTTTTTTTTAGTTTTTAAACCACATTTATTTTCCTAATTCTTTTTACATGTATAATATTAGGGGTAAATGTTAAAACCTTTTCTACAATCACAGTCCTTAAATTAACTTACTGGCTCTATGCGAGCTCTCTAAATTACACATTACAACTTGATTTTTATATATGCCTTTCGGCGTACATCTTTTTTATTTTAGTTTCTTATATATAAATATATATATATATATATATATATATATATATATATATATATGAAATAAGTCATATATTAGAGGGACTTCTCGTTTACATCTATATGTATACATTATTATTACAATCTTTTTTTTTTTTTTTTTTTGTTTTTAATTATAACAAACAGAAACTTCAAAACGAAACGAATGAAACATAAAATAAGAAATAAAAAATAAAATAAAAATAAAAGCAATGGGGAAAGGAAGACAGGGGGATGGGGGCCAAGAGGAAGGAGAGCGTTGCTCTTGAGAGGCATACTATATCTGAGGAAGTGAAGTCCTCTCCTCGTTGAGAAACCACCACCATTTGGGAGATGTTCGATCTCTGGCTGATTTATCTCTTTCACTGATTGCCGTGCTAAAACGCATGCGGTCTGGGGCATTGGAGATATCACTATCATGGAGAATTCGTTTGTCCCTGACACCACGGAGAGCGTGGTAAATAATCGGGACTGCATGCACCTCTTTTTGATCCAAGAAAGGGAACGCTTCTGGGGGAATAAACCCATTCTGGAGGGTATTCTCCAGATACATATCATTGGGATAGAACGCTCCCGCGATAAGATTATTGTCACTGCACATTGCCCTTGCTGTGTGACCACGAATAATTTTAATTATAAAATTGTCTATCCTATTTAACCCTGATTTGATATACAGGATTTTGTTGGGATAGCATTTTTTGTATTGCGACTCTGGTGTTCTATAAAGTCCGAGGCAGGAACGCAAACACTGCCGTTCGAACACACGAAACTTCTCCATATAAAGCGGAGATATATTATACCATACTGGACAGCCATAAATCAAAACTGGTCGGATGAATGCCGACTACGAAATTGTTTTGATTCTGGGGTCAAGAAGACTACTCCGGAATAGACTTCTTGTCATAGAATATGCGCTTTTAGCTGCGGAGAGGGACGCTGCTACGTGCTTGTCAAAATATAAATACTGGTCTAGCCAGATACCAAGGTATCTAACTACAGTTTTCACTTGCAGTGGAAGGTTATTGTTACCTACAATAGAGAAGTGCTTCCAGTTGTATTTTGTATCCCTCGAGGCCCTGGATAGGGGCGTTCTGAAAAGAATAGTCTCGGTTTTCTGGAAATTAATTTTTAATTTCCAGTCGTCCCAAAATTGTTTTATTTTGTTGAAGTCATCTTGAAGGTGCCTATTGATGTCGTCTATTTTTCCTCCTGTTCTGTACACCACTATGTCATCGGCGTACGCAATGGCGTTTTCGAGAGAACTCACTAGATCACTAGTGTTAATATTGAATAGAATGGGAGAATTCACAGCTCCCTGCTGTAAGCCATTTTTAATTTGGAAGGTCTTGTTGGAGAGTATGTCCCCGCATTTCACCACAAAATGTTTGTCCATTATCATATCATAAATAATGTATAGCAGATATTGCGGCATACCCAGGTTTGTTAACTTATAGACAAGTCCTTCTAACCATACGGTGTCGAAAGCCTTTTCAAAGTCAACCAAGCAGGCGCCTGTACATTGTCGCTTTGCCTTGTTCCACTGTATATCGGAAACAAGTTTCGTCGCTGCATGAACTGTAGCATGTCGCGCTCGAAAGCCAAACTGGTTGTTGGGGATGATATCGTTTTCATCACACCAACCTATCAGTGCTTTGTTTATAATTTTTCCGAAGACCTTGCTGATGTTGGGAAGCAGGCTGATCGAGCGCAGATTAGCTGGATTGCTCTTCTCCTTACCCTTTTTGGGGATAGGGTGGACTACTGCAGTCTTCCAATGGGTTAGATAGTGTGCATTGTTTAGAGCGTTGTTAAACAAAGTAGTGTATATGTTCACTGCTTCGCGAGGCAAATGCCTTAGAACCACATTTGGAATGCTATCTATTCCAGATGATTTCTTATTTTTAATTGAGCTAAGTATGTTTCTAAGTTCATCCTTGCGCACAAACATATTTGTATTTTCATTTCTGACGGCAGAATCCGCTCTATTATTTTCGCCGAACGTGATGAAACTATGGTTTTCGGATCGCCAGTTGTGAAGTTGGTTGCGCAGCGAGCAATGTCTTTGACGGGCATAGCTTTCAATTTCAGTGTTAGCATGAACTGATTCGTTAACTCTGTACACTGCTTCGAAACAGGCTCCAATTGAATTCGCTTTCTTTTGCGGATCTTCGACTACTATTACTTCATCATTGGAGTTGATGTGCTCTGAGGTGAGTCCTGCGTTCAGCATTATCTGACAAGTCTCGGGAGTCCGTGGAATTCGGAAACAGGGAATGTCATTGTGATCTTTTCTTCGACATATTTTCTTGATTTGTGAAAACATGTTCGGTCCGTTTGCTTGGACAGCTCGAATTCTGTTGCTCCACTCCTCATTTATTACTGCTCGGTAATTATCCCGGATCAGTTTTTGAAGATTTTTAATCAAGGACTTGATAGTTTTGATTTCATTGCTATTTGGGTCACTGAACTGCCTATAGCACAATTTCAGCTTTGAGAGCAGGGTGCTCTTTTGCGTATACAAAGCATCGATAGTTGCATTTCTGTATCGGCGGGTATAGCCATCCATATGAGCTATATATGGTTGGTCTATGCCAATGTTGCGTATTTCTCTTTTTACTATGCGATCGAAACGCGACCAATGTGCTTTTCGGAAACCGAAAAAGTGTATCTGGTCGTACTGCTCAAATCGATAGTACTCGTTTGGCACGTGTATTACGGCTCCAAGTCCGTAATGATCGCTATCGTATTCAATTGTGCGAAGACAATTTCGAGTAGTTACCTCGGTATCTGGTAACTGAATTCGATCATCTGTCATAAGTAAATCCAGGAAGGAATTACCTCTTGGATAAGACGGCGTACTTGTAGCGTACAATTCTAGTTTATGCTCGATCGCATTTGTTTGCCACCAATCAAACAAGGCATTGCCTCTGGTGTCCGAGGTCAGATTGCCCCATGCACTGTGCTTGGCGTTAAAATCACCTGCCATTAAAAAGTAATTGTTTTCCAAATCTAACTTGAGACTTCGGAAAAGCGTATCGATTTCACTAATAAATTGGGTACCTTGAACAGATTCAGGAGCGTAAGCAGCGACTATATATAGATGCCTTTGACTTTTTAGCGGAATGTCTATAATGCATGCCTCTAGCACCTGGAATTTGTGTACTTCCGTGCTGTAAACGACCTTATGGTGAAGACCTTTCTTAACTAAGATAGCGACCCCACCCCCTCGAGTAGAGTGTGGTCGATCTCGTCTAATTATGTTAAAATTTTTGTAGCCCATTTTGTGCCTTTGATTTAGCTTAGTTTCGCTAGCCAAGAGCACATCTGGGCATTCGGCATGGAGCAGATTGCCTAAATTATCCCTTCTTTCGATGTGGATTAGTGAATTTACATTCACAGCTATAATTTTTAGGTTAAGTTCAGACGGAGGGTTGAAGATTTTGATGTGAAGAGTTATTTGAGAACAGGGTTGAATAGAGAGTATCTATTCGTGCTCTTTGTTCAGTCTTTGTCCTTGCATGGTTAATAACATTGTTATTATTTCTGAATGTGCCTCTGGTGCATGCATTTTCCCATTACTATATGTATGTTCCATGGATGCTTGTTGCTTAGGAGCACCGGCCATTTGTTCATATGACACACAAGGAGGCACGAAATTGTTGTAAGAACGAGTTTTCATTTTTTTCTCTTCTTCAACTTGTTTCTTTTTGGATTCCAATTTTAATTTCATTTGTTGAAATTTAGGACATCCTCTAAAATTAGCAGTGTGACCTGCATTTTTACAGAGGACACAGGACAGAGTTTTCCTATCTGGAAGCTGTTCCTTGCCCAAAGGGCAATTACCAATGATATGGTCGGAGAGGCACTTTACGCACCTGAATTGCAAGTGGCAGTTTGATGCCGCGTGCCCGAAGCGTTGACAACGCATACACTGCAATACGCGATCGATTTTTCTAATTTTTTCCCAACTTATTGTTTGGTGGTTGAGGTGTTTAATGTATCGGAGAGCATCAACTTTACTGTTGGGACTCAGTGATACAATAAAGAAAGGCGATTTGCAATTGCGTTTTCTGGAGTTGGCGGTAGAGAAGGGTTTCACACCTGCAAATTTTAAATTGTCGGTTTCGACATTTTTTAATTCCTCTAATACCTCCTCAGGGGAAAAACATGGATCAACGCCTTTTAGGAGCATGGAGATTATTTTCTCCGATTTCGGGGTGTACGTGTAGTACTCGCTTTTTGTCCTACCCAAAGCAGTCATTACTTTGCGATAACCTTCAATATCATCGCACATTAATTTTATTTTAGAATCATTAGTTTTTTTTGTTTTGAAATTTTTGCAAGTTAACTCACCTAATTTTATAACGTCCTTTGTTTCCATGGACGTAAGTATTATAGGCGGCGCCTTTTCCTTTTTGTTGGTTACGATGTGCTGGTTTGTTTGCTGCTTCTGCATCTCCTTTGTTTGCTGCCTTTTGTTTGCTTCCTGATGTTGTTCCTGATTTTTCCGTTGTGCTGTTGTATTTTCTTGGCTTTGTTGTTGCTGCACCAGGTCTTTTAATTTGAGGATTGCTTCTCTTTGTTTATTGAGTTCCTCTTTTTTTGTGTTAATATCCGCAAGGAGTTTTTTCTAATTTCGCCGGATCTGTTGCAGTACCTTTGATATTGTTTTCTTCCTCAGCAGGTAATTCGATTTCACTTGGGTCAAGGTCAACCAAATCGTTGATTTGGTTGCCTGCGCCTGTGTATTCGTTTTTCTTTCTTTTGCATTTTTTTCGCCGTCTGAATTTGGCTTGTGCCGCTTTGTTATAATACTCGGCTGTCGCTCGAGTCGGCTCCGTGTCATATCTTTCAGGTCTGCCTGGCCCCTTTTCATAAAAGGCGACGAGCTCTTTAGCACTTTGTTTGTTACCATAATTTTTTATTTTTTTTTAGTTTTTAAACAACCGCTCTCAGTGGCGGCCACACTGTGTAATCCACACTTGTTCACTAACACTCGCGCGACGAATTTATTTATTTATTTTTTTGTTTTCTTTTCTTTTGCTTTCTTCTGTTGTCAGGTATACGTCTTATCTCTTTGACGTGTTCGTAACGACTGGTGTTCACTTCCTCCTCCATCATAAATTGTTCACGCGCGAAGGTTCGTCCATTGTTCCGCCGACACAAAAGGTAAAGCCAAACACCAACACAGGACAAGTAAAAGTAGAAAACACATTCTTTTTTTTTTTTAGTTTTATTTTTATTTTAAAAGGAAAAAAACGCTGTTATTGTGATAACTAGCTTGAATCCATGGATTATTGTTACGTTTTATTTACTTTTTGGATACTAACATTCTACGGTGGCACTGTTTGAAATACAAGCACTAATTCGATAACTGATTGTAAGGACTTCGGGTGCAACACGAACACGACTCGGAAATATATATGCGCGTCTCCACAGTGACGGAGAGAGGGAGCGCTGTTTTATCGGAATGCTAACCCCAGCTGACTGTTATTACTCACCTAGTGTCAACGATTCTTACATTATGAATAAAAAAAACTGGGTTCACTTGTGATACTATTTTATTTTGAAAAATTAAAAGTTCTATACATTTATTTGTTAGTTAAATTAAGGAGTTCAAGCACCGGTTGATGTAAGTTGAAAAGCAAATTAAAAAGTTTGATCGCCGGTTGATGTACATTAATTAGTGGTGCACACTTATTTATTAAGTAGTTAAATTAAGGAGTTCACGACGCGCTTACGACGGCTCCCGACTCCTATTCGTTGGGCGGATAAAATCTGACTGAATGTGTGCGGACGCAGCGGTGGATGAATTGCGACTCCTCGTTGTGTGCCGTTTGGCGGATGGTTAGCGACTGGACTCTGGTTTAAAAAAGGTGACGAGAAGTAAAAAAGGGAAATTTATTGCTGGTGCGCACTAGCCAGCCGATGTGATTGCGCTCTCTCTCTTGTGCGCTCTTCGTTTCCCCATGCGCACCGGGGTGAACAAGCGCTGGGGCATTCGATGCACGCCGATGTGCGCAGAGTGGACGAAAAACACGAAGCGAGGAGCGCAATAACTCGGGTTGATCTGGCTTAGTGTGCGTGTGGGAATGTGGCCTCCGAGGTGTCCCGCACTGGGGTAGTGAGGTGTGGTGATTATCCCGGAGGCGCATGGCTATAGAAAGGGTGAAATGCGGAGGAGCGGAAAATGTGTTTTACGCTATTCACTTGGGTAAAAAGATGTTTGATCCCCAGCGAATGGAGGAACTGGGAAAAGGCCAAGTGACACTAGGCAAATATTATCGTGTGATTCAATCGAATGTTTTGATAATTTTCCCAAGTGGTTCTGCAATGATGCGACAACTTCGTCCGGCTGGATTTGGTTGTCGCTAATCGACATGAACATGGGCTGCCGTATGGCAAAGAAGGGAAGTTAAACTCTTTTATGCGTTGTCCGCATGGGACAATGAGCTTAGCTATGCGCCCTTGGAGGTAACATGCTTTGCAGGTGAACCGGTAAGTAGGGGGGAATGCGGTTGGTTTGACGCGCTGTGAGGCGGTCGAAATTGGATGGGATTAGCCGGGAATGGTGGGTGGTTCTCCGTGTAGTTTAGAGAAACCCCCACAGTTCTTCCATGGATGAGAACGAACCTAGGACAAAGAAACGACATAAAGTGCATTCATGGGATACGATTTCGGTAAAGGAAATAAAACCGAACTCGTCGGATGCTAATCTTTGTTGGAAATGTGCGTCCCGACTAAACAAAGAGACGACGATGCGATGTGGAAATGTGCTAATGGGTTTTAGCTAGGTTACTGGGAAATGGTGTTTATGGCATCACTAGTAAGGGTAGGTATTGAATTCCTATTTGCATTTGTTTATGCTGTAGGATTTAATTGCTGCCAAGAGACGCAGGATGCGTATTTGCTTTGGTCCCTTGGGTGTAAGTCGCCAGCCAATGTGTATGTAGGGAATATTGTTGTACACATAGCGCGGCTGAGAAAATAGACGGCGCAATATTTATGATCCCTGTCATGACGGTTACATTGTATGCAAACCGAATCATTTTGTTTACAGGAATTTGTCTGGTACCGAAGGTGCCGAAGTGGTTTGGAATTCCAGATAAGTAAAGCAAGAAATCTTACGGAACATTTTATGGGAAGAGATGCATGAAAAGGTAAGTTTTCTTTAACAGAGGCTTTTTAAGATCATCGATTTGATATATATGATGCGTGAAGCATTTTCAGGTACTAATGCCATTGCATTAGTGAAGTTACGAAATTAGCTGAATGTTATGGGAATTTTACGGTAAGACAGTGAGGTTTGGCGGAACCGCCACAGTTTTACTTTGGATTGCTTCCGGGATAAGTCGCCCTGAATCATGCGGATTATTTGAATTTTTTTAGTCGGGTTCTGTATTGCTTGTATGCTGGACAGGCTGTCGGTGCAAGTTAGTGTTTTATTTTTCTCAACTAATTTGATTGCTGCAGTTGCTTCGGTTGAAAAGATGGAGCAGAATTCGGGTGAAAGTCCTTTTCTGAGTTTTGTTTACTACTGCGATTGATGTGCCTCCGTTTGTTTTGGAACTGTCGGTTAAAAGTAGGTCCCATTCCCGGTGTTTGTTTCGTATTAATTGGAAGTGTTGGTAGTATACTTCTTGGATAGTCGTGCTTTTAGCGAGTTGTGATAGGTCTTCTATGACACAATATGTTGGTATTGGCCATGGGGGAGAATGTGTTTGTTGTCTTTGTGGTGTAGGTGTGGCGTGCTGTTCTTGACCCGATTCTATTGAGTGTCCTAAGTTCGAAGTATCTTTTGAGAGGGGTTTCTTTTAAGTATTAGTTTAGTGTCCTCTAAAATGTGTGTTGAGGCCATTGCGGGAAACACTGCTGCTAGTTTGGACGACCGAATTTTTATCCAATTTCCTATGGCCGTGAGTCCACTTTCTGTTAAGATGTTCGTAATTGGGGTGGTCCGAAAAGTCCTTTTTGATTTTTTGATACTCAATTTATTTAGGGCAGGTAGGATAGATGTCGGGTGCGCAATTTCACAGTTAGCACAGTTAGCACACATTGTTCTTGTTCTGCATTCAGTTTCGGGATGTGGTGGCAGATTACATGTAATACATGCTGTTGTGCGTTTACACCATTTTGCCGTATGGCCAAGTAATTGACATTGTCGACACCGCATTGGCCTTGGAATGTATTCCTTGACCTTGGCGTTGTACCAGTCGATTTCTATTGTTGTTAGTGGTTGTAGCCGATCAAAAGAAAACAGCATCAACCCTGTGGGTATTCGTTCTTCGTTGTTAATTTTTGTGAATTTGAAAACATTTACACCTTGCGATCCCATTTCTGATATAATGTCAGCTTCTGCGACTTTAATGAGGCAAGGGGCATACGAACTTTCCTGGTGGATCCAGCTTGCCTGAAATAGGACTGCCCTACGAAATGATCTTAGAGAACTATTTAGGCTTGGCGGAAACTTTCTAAATGGAGAAGATCTGAACCACAGGGGCAGACTGTGGGGCTACGTTAGAGCGAATTCCAGGGAAAATATGTTCAATGAATTGTCGATCTTTCTTTCAATTTCTGTATTGTATCCCGTCTGTTCTACTTAATTTTATTGTGATACCAAAAAAGAATAATATAACAAGTAAATATTGAAACTATTACCACGAAGGTTGGCGTTGATCAGCCCAGACAAGAAAGATAAACCATTGCAGGTTGTAACGCGTCGGAAATTCTGTTCCCGTTCTTTAAACCGCAAATTGGTGGGATCCATCGGAATGTCTTGTGGAACGCAAATGAACCGAATTTCGCGGAACTGTACCATGAATCCCCGAGGAACAGTCCCCGTGATGTGATAACCAGCGCAGTTGCGATCTCAACGCTGAGTCCTCGAGCAGGCGGATCGCCCGTTTCTAAACACCCTCAAGTAGGTGGGGGGTTTGCTTAGGAGCAGAGCTCCAAACATGGGAACAACATTCGATCATGGGTTTAATTTAAATTTATACAGGAGAAGAAGATGGGCCGAAGTAAAATATTTTTTGGCTCTAAAAAGGTATCTCAATTTTCTAGGACCGGACCCGGGTATGTTTAATACGTGTCCATACCACGATACATCCGCGGAAAATAACTTCACGAACACATTGGCTTTATCCTTTAAATTCGCGACTGCGCCCAACACCCCGTCACTAATGGAGGAAAAGAGAGAAAAATGGCGTATATTTGATATCAACGATCCTGACCGAAGGAAGGCCTATCGAGGTTGATGATGAAAACATAGAAGCCTTGATCAAGTCAAACCCATATTACATGATACCAGAGATTGCAGAAACGTTGAAGATGAGTCAAAAAACTGTTCTCTTCCAGCTAAAGAAGCTTGGACACATAAGCAAGCTCGGTATTTGGATTTCTCATGAACTCAAAGAAGTTCATTTGATGACGCAGTAGGCTGCTGAAACATGAAAAAAAATATATATCCTTTTTTTGAAGAGAATGGTAACTGGTGATGAGAAGTATATTCTTTACAACAATGTAGAATGGAAACGGTCTTGTCCCACCACATGATGAAGCCCCCGCATTTGGAAAACCTTTTTCATCACCCCCACCCACTAGAAGGGTTCCAAAACCGATGTTGCGAACTACCACCCCAACGCCAAACTGTCCCACTTACCCAAGATTCTCGAAAGCATTCTGAATCTCTTAGTTTTCGTTGCAGACCTTTTATTTCACCAAGGCAACATGGTTTTCTTACAGGCCGATCAACAACAACCAACCTCGTTGAGTTCACTTTCTTTACACTCTAAGCACTAGGGAACGGTAAAGAGGTCGATATGGTCTCAACCGACCTCAGTAAAGCATTCGACAAAATCTCCCACAATCTAATCCTCTTCAAATTATCCGCCGTCGGTTTCGAACCTGGATTGCTGATATGGATTTCTTCCTATCTAAAGGATAGATTTTATTCCATTCGGTTCAGGTCCATGATATCCAACCCACTCCTTTACACCTCTGGGGTCCTTCAAGGTAGCCACCTGGTTTCTCTCATTTATACTGACAACTAATGACATTGATGAGGTCATTAAGAATTCCATCTTGTCCCTATACGCTGATGATACCAAGTTATACAAGTCACGACATTCTGCACTGCTGCAATCTGACCCTGATAGCTTCTCGACTTGGTGTGGCAAAAATTGCTTTGTATTCAACATCGCCAAATGCCAATCGATAACCTTTTCCCGTAAGCGTATTCACTTATCCTCACGTTCTTATGTTGTAGTAGCCTTTCACTCAGGAATCGTGTCTACTTGTCCTGAAAAGGACGAGGCATCTCTCAAGACCGCTCCTGAGAAGGTGGTGAGAGGCCGACTTTAGGGAGACAAGGACAGTTGTGTCCTTCATCTTGTCACTGGCTCCTGGTCATCTTGCGATAACCAGAATCACCCACATCTGTGAAGACGTTGGGCTCGGTCTCAAGATATCTGAAAAGAAAGGAGAAGGACGTATCTAAGGATAGTGTGGACAGGGTTAGTTCAATTGTTCTCTAACTACTTGGATGGGGGGGGGGGGGGGGGGAAGAAATCGTACAAGACCGGAAGGTGTACTGTCTTGTACTGTGCGTGCGTGTTTGTAGTGTATCAGCAGTAGACCCTATGGGATGGGTCCAGGAATCCTCTATTATAAAGGAGAATGTTGTTGGGAAGGGTGCTTTCTTCAGTTTTGTACTGAAGAAGAAATTGTGGTGGTTTGATTCGAAGAGATCGAAAGAGAGGAGGGTCAAGAACGCAAGAGTTCCGTACAAGTGGGTTCTCGCTGCTCTAAATGCTTTCGAGGTACTTATATGCTAATTGTAGCAAGCACTCGCCGATAGGGATAATAGAGGCACCTTCGTATAAGTGAGAGTTTGGATAATGGCGACCGTCAGGCCTTCTAAAGTGGTTGATGCATCTTCTGAGGAGTTTTCTTCCGAAAACACGAAGTCTTTCCATTTGGGCCGAAGATATGCAGGACCATATGGGAAAGGCATATGATATTCCAGATCGGATTAGCTGCTTATAGCAGAGAAGCTTAACTTTGAAGTCAACTTTGTTGCTCCACTTCAAGATGTTGTGCAGTTGCTTAGACCAACCGAGGCCCCTTTGAAGAATGTGGGTCACATGTTTTATGAAATTCATTTTTGGGGTATAGACGACCCCAATATATTTCATCCTGTCCTGTGGTCTAATCGTAGTACCTCCCATTTGTATTCGGATATTCTGTGAATATCGAGAAGTAGGTTGGGAGTGTTTACTACTCAGAATTATAGCTACTGCTTTAGATGGGTTAAGTCGAATTTTCCATCGACTGTAATAGATCCTCGAATACAAAATTCATCGCCCTTTTATATAAATCCTCATTGAGATTTGTATGTGAGAAACTGGAGAAAAGGAATGGGATATTTATTTTTAAAATGTGCCTATCTGGCTAGAATGCAGATGAAGATAAGGATTTGTAGCAAGATGAGTTTGTCTGAATATGAAGATATGCATTGTGGTGTTTAGCTTTTAGGAAGGATTTGATATTTGAACATTGGATTGTTAGTGTAGGGATATGGATGCATGATACAGTAGGTGGGTAGAAATGTATTTGGGAGGAAAATGGTAGGGCTTCTTGGAGAACTACACCTATACCCTTCATAATCAACCCCTGACCATTGTCCAATGTATTCGAGTTCTAGGGATCGTTTGCGACAGGGAACGGATCCTCTCTCAGATTGATGAGACGATCCGGACTGCCAATACTGCCATCGGATTCGTGAAACGATGGTTTGGGATTCTCCGACCCTTACGTTACTCGATCCCTTTACCTTACCCTCGTCCGTCTACTGCTTGAATATGGTAGTCAGGTATCGTCTCCTTATCACAAGATCCATATCTGTAGAATCGAACGTATTCAACGTCGCTTCCTTCGGTTCGCTCTCCGAAGGCTAGGACGGGAAAACCCCTTAATCCTTCCCCCTGTACATTAACCGCCTCAAATTAATCAACCCCAGAACCCCCGAGGAGCGCAAGGTCGGGGCTGGCATAATATTTGTTCATCCGGTCCTCTCCGGTTCGGTCGACTGCGCCTACCTCCTTAACTTAATTCCTCTGAACACAAATCCTCGAAATACGCGTAATCTTCACATTCTCCACACCCCCGCTCCCCGCTACGCCGGACCTCTTTTGGTCTGAACGAATCCCTTTTGCGGATGCTGAGAAATGTCAACTCCAGTTCCACCTTGTTCGACTGCGACCTCTCTACCCATACTCTCAAGCACCGCCTCCTAAACTATTCCTACCACCAATCTTAAGCGATGGTTCTATACTCGACTATAACCCCCCACCCACTCATTCTCATTTTGTCCTGGTTACCTTAAGTGAAGCCTAGTTAAGGTAGTTCTTAAGCTCTCTACTTTGTAATTTACATATGTGGGGATTCTATAAAGTCTTCTCTAAGAACCACCCACTTCCTCAACCAACCTGTCTTTCCCTCCACCCACAAGACACCATACCTACCTGCATTTTGGACAGCGTAAGCTCCCAGCAGCATTTTTCATACCTGAAAGGAAATCTCTTCGACGGCATACATAATTCCGGACTTTTCTGGTTCATACCCCATGAACCAGTTTACATCTCCTATCGGCTCAGCTTGTCAGAAATTAACGATAAACCAACGCTGGCCAGCGTATTGCGGACACAGCTGCACCGATATTTCCTTCTATCGCACATAAATATACATTACCCGTATCCCCTAAGGTTCCCTACAGTTGCGCACAATTTCCTTTATCGGTTATCTACCGACCATGGGATTTGGGCACGAATATGATTGATGTTAGACAATCATACCCATGATCATGCCTAATGATGCTCCGGCCTGTAAAACAAACAAACACACAGTAGCATGGCTGTGTTTATGCTATTAACCAACCGCTGGTCCATGGCCACCCTGGGCGAGACGTACGCTTGCACATCTGCAAGGCTAATTCCTCGCCATTGTACTCATGTACCAGCACCGTCATGTAAACAAGACCCAAATTTTCGGCTGACCTATCGTCATCTAAGAATATATAGCCTACAACGCCTGAGTAAACACGATGTGCATCTCATCGTGACCCTTGAAATAGCGTTTTTGTTTACCTTAAAGCAAAAACCTATTTCGTTCTTAGGCGCAGGTCATCAAGGATTTATGACCACATTGGCTGCCGTCCCTTATGTTCGTTCCTTTGTTGATTTAGGTGCAGTATCGTTCGTTGTCGATGCTTCGAGCGAAAGGGGCATCATACTTGACCATACGGTCATACGAAAACCCTACCACGGAATCCGAATATGATCGCCGATTGGCTGCACGGAGATCGGGGCATTCATCACGATCACCACTAGTGGATGTCGACGGCAAGATCGAATGGAGTCAGATTTTAGCTACCGAGCCAGAGGTACGTCACGTGACGGCAGTCGTAAAAGTCGCGTTTTTAATTAATCATTAAAAATAGTCGGAATACACCTCGAGGGAGTCGGTGCAACAAATCAATTGGATAAGTGTCATGTGTGAAAAGTTAGTCAGTTGACCTTTTAAATTAACTTTAGTTGGCCTTACGGCTTATTTAAACTTAAATTAGTGTGGACAAAAATAAAAGAAACCAAAAATAACAAGAAGGTATAAGTAAAATTTAAAGACACCGTCGAAGTTATCGATTTGTATTACGTTGAAATAAATTATCGATAAAGATTAACTAGTGACAAAATCAGAGTGTTTATTCTTCTCTCGCCGGAACTTTTAGATTGTTTGGGGAGTGAAGTGAACCAGTGTCGTGTCAGGCACCTACCTCTACCCCGTAGATATATTTTAGATGTAGGTAATTATGTTGCTTGAATTAAGCCAATAAATGAGGTGGTTGCCCCACTAAACTAAACTAAACCAAAGTTGCCGTAATACAAGCGCACGCTGCATACCTATGTCGGTTTTATGGCCACTAAAAATTCTCGAACTGGTGAGTTTTTCATCACCGCTATTTAATTTTTTTTTAAATATATGAAACAAATTGCGAACATAGTTGAAGCCTAACCCTATATATATTTATATCATCATCATCATCATCGGCACTACAACCGGGAAGCTTGTTAAATTTTCCATAATGATTTGTTTTTTCCGGTCAAGGTCATTAATGTCTTGCGCCAGAGGCTCCCCGACGGGGAATCGAAGCCCGGTCTCGCACGTGACAGGCGGGTATACTAACCACTATACTATCGAGGAGCCCATATATATTTTTATTTTATATATATTTATATAGTTAGATCTTTTTTTACGAAAGAACACATATATTTTACATGCGAGAGAGAATGCTGCCAAGTTTCCCGGAATCTCCTTCTGACTCATACGAAGTCCTGTCCCTTTAAAATGACTTGTGACACGTTCTTTTACTTATCGTAACATCGTTTAATGCCGTACGCACTCTTTATGGGTGTTGGTAGATGTTAACCCGTACAAAACACAATGCATACCGTTGCTGGCGAACACAAGTGGTTTTTTATTAAATTTTAGAGACGACATTTTAATAATATACTTTATTACGCAGTTCAGGCGAAACTGTTCGTGCCAATCTTGGGATGTTTACAGCAAATTTTTCATTCATTTAAGTGCATATTACAAAATGGCGTTAATTATACGTATTCGCTCTGCACCGACACTAGTTTCTGTCTTTATTGAATGCTCCTCCTATATTTTACATACATTTCAGATGTTACGTAAAATTCCAAGGAGGGTTTCAAGCCGTAGGGTTCATAGCGTTATGCAACTAAAGGGGAGGCTAAAAATGAGCACAAAAAACGTTACGCGGTTTTTGTATGACCACTTGCCACTGAAACATCTAATCTAATTAATAAGCCATCTCTACGAAACGATTCAAATGCTGGTAAAATTCTGGTTTATTATTATATATACACAATTACATTTGCAATTGGAAAACCAGCAGAAATAACAGAAATAAAATCATAAACTTCAACACCAATTGTCTGAATAGAAGTACATCATCCGCTTGAAATAAGAAAGAATTTCAGAGTACCAGTATAAATACCATAATCATACGCAATTGTCCTCTTTAAAGCTATTTATTTAATGAAATTGTGGGTTGTAAACAGCCTTACAATGCTATGTGAAGCTTTTTGCAAATCACCCTTTCACAACCCTTCATACGAGTATTAAAGCAAGTATTCAATTATTCGAGAAACAAGCAAAACCTGAAGCAATCTCTGAAAATAACAGCTAAATAACCCAGGTCCAGCTACCCACTGGATCCATCTGTTTGCTGCGAGCCGCCGCCATCACCACGAACACATCCTAAATCCATCATTCTAGTGTGCTTTTTGTGGCAGTTGGATACAGAGTGTTACAAGTTTGTTCATTTGTATCCACACACCTTAGTATCTGAAGGGAAGCCGTGTGTCCCGGGGTGAAATTCGATTTCAAGTTAATTGAAAACAAAAAGGCAATAAATTTCGGTTTAACTCGATAATGTGCAGGTAGAGGTGAGTAATTTGTTTTATGTATGTTGGTACAAGTCCAGGTTATTGTTGACTACTTGAATAGTTTCTTTATGTAGGGATGCTGTGCGAGTGTACGTCAATCGAACATTCACGAGGATATGTGAATAGATTCGTAGGTTTGTTGCTGTTATCCCGCTGCCCGAGAGCTGAATCGAAAATCATTAGTAGGAAAGGATACGAGTATATAAATTCAATTGTCGAAGAAGGCGAAAGGTTAATACAAATTTCATTAGAATCTCTCTGAGGTAGATGGTCTTTGGTTGTTTTGATAGCTGAATCGAAGAGAATGTCTTCGCGTCTGGTTTTTCTTTGTTTTCTAAATTATTGCTAGCGGCAGGAATATTTATCAAAGATTGCTGTGACTGTTCCTGCTATCACCACAATGGTTGTGTTCAGGAGATTAATTGAGCAAGAATCTGAAGCTGACATACTTGGTACGAAGAACACAGGAAATCTGAGGTAAGGATTTTGAACTCAGCCGAAATATAAATGAATTTGTTAAGCTCAAATGTACGAGCTGAAGTTAAAGGACGAGAATCATGTAGTGTTTAGAGTAACACACGAACCTTGGATTCGTGGTTAGCAGTACATCATAAGTGAATTAACATTCGCGGTGCTATGGGAAAATCTTTGGTTTAGTACTTGAGATTTTCTTGGTAAATTAATTCCTTTAATTGTGGAGATTCTGCGGTGAAGTTCATTTTCATTGACCTGAAAGATTATTAATGATTCCATTGTATTGCAAAGGACATTTCTCGGTGAGTCGCACTGTTTGCTGAGGCGTACAAATACGTACACAAAGGAGAAAAAGAGGGGGAGAATCAGACGGTGTTTTTTCCGTGTAGAGGGAGTATAAATACAAATAATGCACAGGTGACCGAAAGTGGGGTAGATAATTGCGTTATTCAACAAAAAATAATTGGTTTATCGAGTTTTATGCAATTAGTACCATTGAGTTATGCGAATAGGACATAGAGTCCAGGTGCGAGTGCGAGGAATTCGTGTGGCGTGCCAATTATGAACCGACGTTCATTTCATGATAATTAATAGAGTATCGTAATGTAGGTGTGAAGTCGGTAATAGAATTCTCTTCATTTTCTTCTCACAACGTTTTTTTTTTTTTGCAGTAGACGTTTCTAACTATTTTTCGTATTCCTAGGAATGTCCCGTTTGTACCAGAAACAAGCATTTTATAATTAACTCTTTATCCGGTGGTGATTGAAGGATTGTTTTTCTATTATGAATATTGCATACATTTCATCATCATCATCATCATCGCCACTACAACCGGCATCGGGTCTTGGCCCTATTAACAAGTCTCGAGACTTGTTAAATTTTCCATATCAATTTATTTTTACGGGTAAGATTTTGCATACATTAAAAATATATTCAAAAGTAATAAGAGCTACATTAACCAAAGTTAAAATTTTTAAAAGCAAAAACTATACAACTCGGATGGTCGAACGTGGAAGGAGAGCGCACGGGACAGGGAACAATGGCCGAGTCGAGTCGGTGAGCTCATGAAATTTCGGGTTCCTACAGGCCAATAAATAGTAGTAAAA